>JADLZK010005338.1:0-600000 GCA_015847255.1 Hyparrhenia diplandra | reverse complement strand
ATTGTCCAGGCTCTCGAGGCCCCCGATTGCAGGCAATAATGACGACTTCGTCGATACTTACGAATGCGGGTCTTCATTTGAATGAATCTTTTATAGTATTGGATTATTGGCTCTTTTGGGTATTGCTTGATATCAAATGTATCATCACTTGTTAAGCCTTGTGTGTTGGAATCCTTGGAAATCAACTAGCAAAGTTGTTCCGAGTTGTTCCCAACTTTTGAGGGATCTTGGCTTGAGCGAAGCATACCACTTTTGAGCTGGTCCTTTCATTGCCATGATGAGTGCTTTTGCTAGTGTTTTATCATCTCCTCCTCCCCGTGATTCAACAAAACCGCTTCAAAGCTCATCAAGAATTGTCTTGGATCTGTCAAACCTTCGTAAGTTGGTATGACGTTGAATTTGAAGCCTTTCGGCCATTTTGCCATTTGTAAATCCACTGATAATGGAGACTCTGGGTCGATTGTTACTATTGCTTTTTCATTGCTTTGATTTGTTTTGTCTTCGCTTGTTATGATGACTTCGCGATCTTGATTGTTGAGTTCTTCATTCAATCTTTTTAGCTCGCTTGGCTTCCTCTATTCTTTGTTTCAAAGTCTTTTCTCTTGTTCTAGCTTTGCAAGCCTCAAGTTCTTTTTCGCTTTTTGATCAATTCTTCTTCTAGTTCTTGCAGCTTTCTTGCTTCTTCGCTTTGTTCTTCGTGAGGAATGACTTCTTTGGAGACGTTGTCTCCGCTTGTTCTTGGTGCTTCATTCTCTGTTGTTGTTGCCTCTTCAGCGACATTTGCTGACTTGTTCTTGGGAGGTCTCCCCATGATTTCTTGATGGCCGTGGGATAGATCGTTGCTCACACAAATGGTGGGCGCCAAGATGTTGGGTGAATACTCAACACAACATGTTATTGATGATGATATGGTTTACAAAGGGGCCATACAACATGGCGATTACAAAGGATGTCGGGGGTATTTATAGGCCCCCCGACTTCGTATATCACATACAAAAATGTTCAAATTCTAGAAAATTTTCCTCTGAAGTGTTTCCTCCCGCGAAGACGTCCCTTCTATCTTCGCGGTTCTCTCGAGGTCGACTCGTATCTTCGCGGCGATCCTTGCTCTTCTAGGGATGTCGTCTTTTTTAACCGCGTGGCCATTTGGACCATCTTCGCTTGGATGTCAACCGTTATTTCTTACTTTTTGATCATGTCTCTTCTTTTCGCGAAGCCAACGTCGTGCAAAGTCATCTTCGACATGTAGCTTTGTTGATTATCCCGAAAACTTCAAAGTTTGGGACAAGAGTTTAAAAGCAATCAAAGTTAGGTCCCAACGGTGGTTTTTCGTGCTGATCACATGAAGTTTAAGCACGAGAAGCGATTCGCGAAGCTTCCTATGTTGAGTACATTGGTTGGACCACCGACTTGCTGGTGCAAGCTCCACCACCGACTTCGAGGTTTTGTTCTTTGGTTTTGTTGAGTACATTGAAACTTGATGACCATGAGTTGTATCGGTGGAACTAGACTTGATGACTTGTGATGGATATTGACCACTTAATCTATGTCTAGATCATGGATATATATGTGGAACTTGATGAATATGAGTTGTCTTATATGTGTCGTATGTGATATATATGAGTTCTGTGATTGAATGCATGTGAAATAGCGTGAGAAATGTTGTATATGTGCCTGTTTGTGAAGGTGGAAAAGAAAAAAAGCAAATGCGCCATCTTTGCCGGCGTGGCCGTCGGCAAGCAGGCTTTGCCGAGAGGCTGTTACAACTACGCTCGGCAAAGGGTTTTTAGAAAAATTTGTTTTTTTTTTTTTTTTTTTGCCAAAAGGTGCGGTTGAGGCGCTCGGCAAAGTTTTTTTCCACCGCTATTAGTGTAACTGCCGTTAACGGCCATTTTTGTTTGCCGAGAGCTAACGTTGGCCGTCGGCGAAGGCTTCGCCGAGTGGATGTATACCTGGCTCTCGGCGAATCGTCATTGCCTACGAAAATTTCCTCTTAGGGCCTTCGCTGTGATGCGGGACATTTCCGCTCGGCGAAGCCTTCGCCGAGGGATTTTGTTCTTCGTCGACGGGCACACCCGCTCGGCGAAGAACCAGCCTCCCCTAGTGAGTCTTGGTTTTCATTTCATATCAGTGCGAGTGGTAAAGATCGATGTTTGATTTTGTTGGCTTTTGGGCGTGTAGAGGAGCAAGATGAACGAGAAAATGAAAGCACTGCAGAGTTTGATAACCAACTCCAATAAGGTGAGTGGATACTGTTGAGCTCTCTCTTTGTCTTAGGTACGTTTCAATTTTTATTGAGTCCAGTCACCGTTTTGGCCCAGTCTTATTTCACTTAAGTCTTTTTTTTTTCTTCAATTTTAATATCGCTAATAGCTATTTCAGTTTCTCTCAGTTCAGTTTCATTATGTATTGAGTCTCAGTTTACTTCTCTTCTCAGATTAATTATTATGCAAAATCAATACTTCTACATGCTTTCCTTAGCTCCATTCCATGTCTTCCTTACGTAGAGGCAAATTGGATTCTGCAAATCATGAGAGTCAATGGTCCATCACAAAGGTGCATAACATGCTCCATTACTCTTTAAAAAAATTCCTGGCTGCTATTTCATTTCATATATATGATTGTTGCTTCTTGCATGATGCAAACTGTCTGTTAGGCCTTTCTCTTTTTTCCCCTTTCTCCCTCTCTCTATCATTTGCTCATGAATTAGCTACACATTTTTTTTTTTCATATCATTTCCCTTGTCCAGCTTGTCTGAATTACACTATTTTCTTATCATGTACAGGTCCAAACTTGTGTTACTACATTTTTCTTGCAATAGTGTTGCAAGTTCGTCTTTTGCTTGGAGCCTGTGTTTTCAGTCACACAATTTGTCACTTCATGATGTAGTTGATTTTTTTCTTGAAAATTATTTTAGTGTTTTCTTTATTTGTTTAAATTCTCAGCAGATAAACTGAAACAACTACAAAATGAGCTATTTGTTTTTGTTTGATGTTAAATCCGGTTGATTTGTTGTTCCGAAACATCCAGACCAGCTGTGTTTGCTTTTTCTGGTTGTTTTGTGGCTTAGGAATAACCGGTTGTTTCAATGAAACAAAACAACCGGACAGTCTTGCTTCTTTTTTCTGGTCATTTTTTTGTCTTTGGAATAACCGGGTGACAGGACTGCATGAAATAGCCGGACGTTCAGTAGACACTATATATGAGCATTTGGACCGAAACACGGTGGCACGCCCGAGCACGAAAATTCGCCCCGGCCCAAGCACGGTCCGGCACGGTTGATTCGTGCTCGGGCGGCCGGTGCCGTAGCAGACCCGTGCTTGGGCTGACCCCAAGGCACGCGGGCCAGCACGGCCCGGCACGGTTTTTAAAGGCAGGCCCGAAAGCGGCCTGGTAGTAACTTGGGTTGTTACAGCAGGAAGCCTAAACCTCTAAAAAAAAAAAAAGCAAGCCTAACCCTAAGCCACGCCCGACGCCCGCATCCTGCACTTCCCTCCCTGCCGCCGCAATCCCGGCTGGAGCCCGTCCGCCGCGCATCCTCGCGCCGCCACCGGCGCGTTCCTCACCCCGTGCGCGCCGCTCTCTCCTCCCTCTCGTCGCACTCACTTCCCAGCGCCCGCCCCTCCCCTCCCAGCTCCTCCATGGCCGGGCAGGCTCGAGTGTGGCGACCACCTCCTCGCGGCCCCCGCGGCCTCCACCTCCGCGCCCTCCTCTGCTCCATCCATGGTCGGCGGCCTCCACCACCGCGTCCTACTCTACCGCATCCATGGCCGGGCCACCACCGCGCCCTCTCCCCGCGACAGCGCCATGGCGGGCGTATTTCCACCGGCGCCCGGCCGGCGATTTCCCTTCTCTGCTTTGCCATTTTGGGCCTCGGGCCGGCCAGGTATGTTATTGGGCTCATGCTTCTGGGCCGGCCCGGCCTGAAACAGCCCGTGGGCCGTGCACGGGCCAACCCCAAGGCACGGAGGACTGCACAGGGGGCGGCGCGGTGGCCGTGGGCCAATCGGGCCCGGCCGGTCGGCAGCCCCCGGCCCGGCCCGTTGCTCATCTATAGTAGACACTTCCCAATTTAAAGTTGGGAAACAAGATGACTTTTAGTTACTTTGACTGAGCCAGATATTTTAGGAGCTTGTTGAAACGAAGAGACATGAAGTGTCATATGGTTTATGACCTTCTCAAATTGTTATTATTTCCGCCCGTTGCAACGGCAAGTGTTTTTAAAAGCGCATTTTTCGATCGGCAATCGTTTTTGTGAACACAAATTAAAGTTAGGAAATAAGATTTTTTTTTTTTTCTCGATTTGGCAATTCACCCTATTTCATTAAGAGGAGGAAAACCGAATCTAAATACAAACTAAGCCAGGATGTTGAGCGAACATCAGGCTGCGAAAAGAGAAACAACACACAACAACACAACACAAAGCAAACAACCTAACTACTGGATGCACCCCATAAGTTGATTACATGATAACCAGATGTCGCGACCAAACCACAAGCACTCTCGGGTCAGACCGGTTGCACCGATGCGCCGTTTCTTCCCCCTCGCGAAGGAAGACCTCTATGGCCTCCTTGTTCACCTCAGCCGAGAGGGCCCATGAAGGCAGCCTACAGCTCATCAAAGGCGACCACATCTTCATGGTCGGCCTCGACCTCAATCCCCATCTTCTTGAGCAATACTCTCCTTGCACGGTCCTCTAGCTTATGGAGCCTGGACCCACTCTTTGTAGCAAGACGTGCACTGCGTTTTGGCATTAGCATGTAGGCGCCTTGGCGTGGGCGCGCTTTCCTCAAGACCGGCGTGGAGAGAATGGAGGGCTCGAGCTGCTTCTTGAAAGTGGCCATGAACTCCTCGACCGATGGCACGATCCGCGGCACCCACATCCGATGCCCCCACCTCGACACAGGGGTGGTAGCGGTGGGTCACGCGATGCAAGCTGTTGCACAGCCCGAGCAGCCAGCCCTCGAGATGCGACCCGCTGGTTCCGACTAGGGAGGCTGAAGTCCTCGAACGACGGCACAGACACCGAGCTCACTGCAGTTGCCATGAGGCCCCCACCTCGACCAAGGTCGGTATCGGTAGGTCCTGCGACGCTAGCAGGGGCATAGCTGAACAACCCCCTCGCCCGAGCACGCCACCGGTGCAGCCAACTCTAGCGGTAGGAAAATAAGATGACTTTTAGTTACTTTGACTGAGTGGGATATTTTCTTTGAAGTTGATGAAGATGATATAATCAAGCCATTCATGTCCCTTGGAAAGCGCCAAATAAAACAGTCAGAAAAATAGCATTGGAATAGTCATTGGTATTCTTTTATGGCTATATATATTAGAAATGTCAGTATGGCTTTTGAATTATTCATATTGTATTATTGGAAGCTTTATTTCAAATTAATTATATAATTGGTCCAGAATTGTATATGACAATTTATATAGACGACATACCGTGAGCTAAAATCCTACTGCTCGCCAGAGCGTACACCCTCCATCCTGGGGCACTGATTTATTTAAAACACGTTTCATTTTATATGTACTTGCAAAGCAAAAATCTCCATTGCTCTTTCGATCCATCACACCTGAACAAAAGTGACGTGTCATAGTTTGCCGAAAGAGGAGCCGATGGCTCATCTCTGTCCTCTCGACACGGGAGACACGCAGATCCAACAGGCGACACAGGAAGGTGGTGCACCGCAAGCCATGGCGTCGCACCTGGCACGTATCGCAGAAAACCCATCTGGGTAGGTGAGTTTGAACTCGAGTTGGCCGGCTCGGGGGCAGTTTCGGGAGTTCCGGTGGATGGTGGGGTGGACTCGCCGGGGGTCCGTTTGCTCAGGTTTCGACCCCTCCGAGATCGGGCCGACTACGGGGGCCATGGCGGCAGCAGGCAGGGGTAGGTAGTGAGATCGATTCCCTGGGTGCTTCAGAGGCACGGAATCGGATTAACCACTCCCCCTCTCGTCCTGAAGACGGCGGAAACCCTAGCTTCTCCTCTAGAGTTGCGGCAGTGTCCGGGTGCTAGGGGCCGACGGCGAATCGGAATCGCAGGGGGAAAACTTCCACACGAGGTACGTGATCACCGTGATGCTGATCTAAAGCGCTAGACTTGCTCATATTTGGTCGCGTAGTGCTGAAATTGGATGCGCGGATGTAGTTGTTGTAATCGCATCCAAATTTTCAATCCCCGTGGTGAATGAGATTACTCCCTTGGTGGAGCAACTGTGAAAACAAGCGATGGTCAACACTAGGAGGTGATACTAGATCTTTTGTGCAGGTTGTTCGGGCTCCTATGCAGCCTGGATCGAATATGAACAGACGGACCTATGGAAATCGTAACAATTGGTATGATGCAAATCGGGGAAGAGGCTTAAACAATGGATATGGTCGAGGTAACGAGGGGATGGGTTCCTAGAGGTCGTGGTGATGGTGGAGGCAGAATTAATGATGGGAGACGCTTGATTGAGCAGGATCCCAGAGGTACTGAACAAATTCCACCTGTTATGACAAGAGTCAACCCAGAACCTCTCCAGTTACAGTCTAAGGAAGGAGAAACATCTGTTAACAACAATCAGGAACAGAAAGTTGAGCATCAAGCTAATACAGGAAGGGGAATGGGGGGAACTAATGTTAAGCCAGAACACTCGACTGCACCTCCTGCTATGTCTGAAATGTGGGAGGTTAGGCCACAAGTCTGAGGAGTGCACAAATCCTGTTATTTGCACCAGATGCAAGGGTGAAGGTCATGTGGCAAGGGTCTGTAATGTCAAAATGCCTTGGGAATATTGTGCTCCTTTCTTTGTCCTTTCAGCATATGGACAAGGATTTCATATGATAGAAAGTTCTCAAAATGAGGAAGGGATTAAAGATATGTCTGCTGTGGCACCGGGTGACGTGCTAATCGGACAGGTAACTCGCAAAGGCGATTGAAGCGAGTTTGAATTGAAAGCCGGGAAGCAATCCAAATGGAGATGGTATGCAAAGAAATCCGAGAAGGAAAATTCCAACTAAGATTCCCCAATGTACAATCCCTAGAGGATGTTTGTCACTTCATTGAGATGAGGATGAGAACTTTCCCGGAAGCTGTGATTAAAGATGAAAAGTGGAAATCTTCTAATGGATCAAAAGGCCCTCTCGGGCGATTGCTTGGTTCAGAATTTCTAACATACCTTATGATAAAAGATCCATGGCTAATGTGAGTTTGGTGGCATCTGAAGTGGGGGTACCCTTGGAGGTAGATATGGAGAGCTTAACAAAAAATGATTATGTCAGGGTAAGAATTGGATGCAGGGACATCACTAAAGTGCATGCTATGGTAGATGGAATCTTGGATTTCCAACGGTATGAATATATGTTCCAGAGAGAAGTAGTTCATGAAGGGCATGTTAACCAAGCCGGTAATCAATGGATAAGAAACAACAGGGGAGGGCAATAAAGATGATGCTCCCTCACCAAAAAAGCAGAAAAACTATACAAGAGAAGGAGGCAAACCTAAAAGGAGCAGGTCCAAGCAATTATCGTGGGTCTCGAGGGAAAAGGAACTCAAAGGAATATGCATTTGGAAATCGTGAAGAACAAAAGAACAAAAAAAAAGATCTAGTGAGGGGACCTATTATGGCAATGTTTACATGGGTGAGCTGGTTTCTCCTTCGGGGAGACTAAGATTTGGAGATTTTGAATCTGTCCAAGTCAACAAGATGAGTTATTTCATGGATAGTAACAACTCTGCAATGATGACGATGAATATGGAACTAACTTCCAGCAACACAAGCTAGATTCTCTAGTCACCGTTGAAGCAAAAAAGGCTATAAATGAGTCGCAAGGAATGCTTTTTCCATCCGTAAGATTACATGTGCATTAAAGGGCACAACAAAAAAGTTGGAAACAATAATGGAAGAGAAAGAGGAAGAATTGACTAGAGCTATCTCTATCAGCCCAATCAAGGGTAGTCGGGGAGCACCCGAATTAATCATGTCCAGTCAATAGGAAGTGCATGTAGATGGTACAAAATGGGAATCGAAAAGGAGATGAATGATGAGGAGAGCACCAGAAATTCTAGATCTCCCTCGGGAGATAAAGAAAAGGTTTTCCAAGAAAGTAATACAACACGTAAACAGACAAAGATATGCAACAATTGGGAATCCCAGTTGACAAGTGAAGAAGATAAAGCCAAGAGAATCAAAGCAAGAAGACAAGAAGGGCTGGTATAAATGGCAAGATGTAAGGCAAAGTAAGAGGATCGGGGCTAAGGGAGTCTCTCGATACATGCTGAAGAACAAGCTCGGAAGAAGGTCACCAAGGAGAAAAGTAATGAAGGTACTATTTCTCCTCAAATGTAATTCCTTTGCAATTACGTCTAATGTACATATGGCTAATATTGCTAGTAAAATGGGAATTGATAATCAATCAATAGACTTTGAGAAAATTGATCTTCTCAAAGATCTAGAAACTGCTAGAATGAAATTAAATGAACACAATCAGCTGAGTTAGGCGAGAGTCGAAAGACAAGGATGATGAGGGAGAGCAAGAGAATATGAGTGAGCACAATGTTCTGGAATGGGGGTCTAATGATTCAGATATTGAATCCTTAATCATGACCCCTAAATCCATGAAAAGCAAATCAGTAAAAAGAAGAAAAGGAGTAGAAAAACTCTAGCTTTCAGATATTGTCCTCGATGACATATCTGAAGACGTAAGTGGAGATAAATCTAAGGTTATCCCCGGATTTAATCTCGTGAAGAGAAAAACAAAACCAATTGTTTCCCAATGATAGGTATAATTTGGAATTGTAGAGGAGTGGCCAAAAAAGGCCTAAGTACTTTTGTTAAGGAGTTAATTTGGGACCACAAGGCAGATTTCATTGGTCTTCAAGAGATAATGAAACAGTCTTTATACTTGATAAGTTCTTTAGGAAAATTGATGGCAACAAAGAGTTTAACTGGATGTGGGTGCCCTCTAGTGGCAAGTCTGGGGAATGCTTTGAGTGGAGTAAGGAAGGATAGATTTGATGTGATTGACCATGATTGTGGGGATTATATGATTATTGCTAATGTGGTGGATAAGAAACTCAAGAAAACTGGTCTCTTGGTAATGTGTATGGGCCAAAGACATGATGAGATGAAGGAGGATTTTTTGGCTGAATTGTCTAGATTCCGTTTTAAGGCCAAATATCCAATGTTAATTGGAGGTGACTTCAACATCATGAGGTTCAGATACTGACAAAAATAAAAATTTTCGAATTAATAGTTACTCCCCTGTTTTCAATCTTATTATCAATTCATATGAATTGAGAGAACTCCCCTTGGCCGGAGGCAAATACACCTGGAGCAACAATAGGGATGATCCAACTCTAGAGAGATTAGACAGAGTTCTTATTTCTAGCACTTGGGAAACTGAGTTTCCCCTTTGTAATCTGAGAAAGATTCCCAGATATATGTCCGATCACAATCCTCTGATTGTGAGGACAGATTTAGAGCAAAATATTGGTTCTAGGCCTTTTTGCTTTGAAACCTCTTGGCTCAAACATGCAGATTTTGGGGTCAAAGTTAGAGAAATCTGGAACAGGAAAGTGGTGGCAAAATCTGCTATTGACATATGGTGCATTAAGATGGATAGAGTCAAAAAAGTTCTTGAAAGGATGGGGTCAGAGTCTCAAAGGACATAACAGAAAAGTATAAAAGAATTTTGGAAAGTGAACTAAGTTTCTTGGAAAAAAGGAGGAGAATGAATGTCTTGGACACATAGACCTGGTAGGAAAACATTTATACAATCTGAACTCATGAGATTGCTGGAGGAAGAGAAACTTTATTGGCATAAGAGATCAAATAATAATTGGCTGTTGCAAGGAGACTGCAATACAGCTTTCTTTCATAGAATGGCAAATGGGAAAAAGAGAAAAATACTATTTTCTCCTTTTTCTCATAATGATCAGATTATTGAGGGTGATGAAGCTCTTGTAACCCATGCCACTAATTTCTACAAAGAGCTATTTGGCCCATCCGATCAGGCTGATTTCAGCATTGATCCTACATGTTGGGAAGAAACAGAAAAAAGTGACAACTCAGAGAATGATGATTTAGAAAGAAAATTTAGTGAGGATGAGATCGAGAAGGGTAATTTTTTCAATGGAGAAAAATACTGCCCCTGGTCCTGACCACTTCCCAATTGAGTTTTATCAGTATTGTTGGGAGTTTATTAAGTCAGATATGCTTGCTATGTTTGAGGACTTCCATAACAACAAACTTGACATTGAAAGATTCAACTATGGGGTCATATCTCTTCTGCCTAAAGTGAAGGAAGCCAATAATATCAAGCAATACAGACCTATTTGTCCGTTGAATGTAGTCTACAAAATTTTTACCAAGGCTCTAACCTTGAGGATGGAGAGTGTGATGGAGAGAATTATCAACAGAAGTCAGTCCGGTTTTATAAAAAAATAGAAACATTATGGATGGTATCTTGGCTTTACATGAAATTCTGCATGATACAAAGATCAAAAAAGAAAATGGGCTAATTCTCAAACTTGATTTTGAGAAAGCCTATGATAAAATAAATTGGAACTTTTTGTTCAAATGTTTGGAGCAGAGGGATTTGAAGAGAAGTGGTGTAAATGGATCAAAAACGTGATGAGTACAGCACCTTTGTTAGTGTCAAAGTCAATAACAATGTTGGAAATTATTTTAAATCAAGAAGAGGAGTCGACAAGGAGATCCTCTGTCTCCTTTCTTGTTCAATATAGCTGCTGACACTCTAGCTAAAATGATCAACATGGCCCAAAAAAAATAAGTTGTTGACAGGGGCTAATACCAGAATATGTTGACAATGGTGTTGCAATGTTACAAAGATGCGAGATGATACAATTCTATGCCCCGCAGGATGATGTAACTCAGGCAACAAATCTGAAAGTTCTTTTATACTTATATGAGAATATGTCAGGCCTCAAAATCAACTTTTGCTAAAAGTGAGGCAATGATGGTTGTACATGATGATGAGAAAAATATTTTGTACTCTGATATGTTCAATTGTTCTATTGGAGAATGGCCAATAAAATATCTAGGAGTCCCTGCCTCGGGCTCTAGATTACATGTGGCAGATTGATGGCCCATTTATGAGAAAATTGTAAAAAGACTAGATGGCTGGAAGGGAAGCTCCTTGCATGTCTTTGGGAGGGAGACTAACTCGATAAACTCTTGTCTTAATAATCTCCCCCAATCTATACCATGTCCATGTTTTGGTTGCCTGTGACAGTCTTAAACAAAATGGATATTGCCAGAAAAAGGGTTTTCTGGCAAGGAGGAAGTATTAAAAGAAAGTACCATTTAGTGAAGTGGGAGAACATCATGAAAATCAAAAATAAAGGGGGTCTGGGCATTAAAAACCTCACGAAAATGAATATAAGTCTCCTATGTAAGTGGTGGTGGAAAGTAGAGACAGGTACTGGTATCTGGATTGATATCGTCAAGAAGAAGTATCTGAAGAAAGGCCTGTTGACCAGATTGAATAAAAAACCACAAAATTCCCCTGTGGGAATGATCTATTAAAGGTGCTTCATATGTACCTCAAAAATAGATCAGTTATAATTGGGAATGGGATGAATACTAGTTTCTGGCAATGATAGGTGGTGTGGGCAGGTTTCTCTGGCTGAAAAATTTCCTGGTTTATATGTGGTAAACAAGGAACAGCAGGCTTCTGTTGCTGAAATGAAAAGGAAAAACTGGAACTTATCTTTTAGGAGGTGGCTTTATGAAGATTTGCAGACTCAATTAAGGTGGCTTCATGACATTATATTTCGCTGTGCTGTCAATAATGGAAAGGATATACCTAGGTGGGACCTTGAGAAATCTGGGCATTTCACTGTAAAATCAGTGTATAAAACTTTTGTGTGCAAATGAATATGGTCCAAAATATAAGAGAATCTGGAAAGCCAAGATACCCCTAAAATCAAGATCTTTATGTGGTTAATTGACCAAAAAGCCATCTTAACTAAGGATAATTTGTTAAGAAGAAAATGGAAAGGTTCCCCTCTATGTGCTTTCTGCTCTGAAAATGAAAGTATAAATCACATCTTTTTGAGTGTGCTTCTGCCAAATACATCTGGAGCCTTTTAGCTTTTACTTTTGGAGTAACATATAGACCAACAAGTGTACAACAGTTTTGGCCTTGGATCCAAAATATTTTTCCTTCTGTTCCTAATATGCATCTATTTGGACTTGCTGCTGTCTTTTGGGCCATATGGCGAACAAGAAATTCTATATGTTTCGATGGCAAGAGGATACAGTCTCCTACTGAGATTGTCTGTTTAACAACGTCGTTTATTACATATTGGGCAGGTCTCCCTCAAAGAAGAAAATCTGAAGATGCAGGTCATCAAGGGCGCTGAAGTCATTCAAGCGACAGCTCTGGCGTTCCACAAGCAGCAAGTCCAGGACAATGCTCAAGACAAGCAGATTGTTGTCTTCAATGGGTGACTCCCTGACAAGGCGATGAAGGTGGCAAGTGCCTGTAGTCCCAGAGTACAGTGGTTTACTGTCTTTGTCTGAAGTCTTGTATTGCCGAGGGGCATTTACTTCCTGTACTGCTCGTAGAATGTTGCGTGATCTCGCCTTAACCTTTTCCCTGGGTGATTAGTTATGGTGAGAATAAGGTGTAGGCTGAAAGTGGATTTGTTAAGCGTTCTAAGACTCTTGTAATTTCGTTGCTTCCAAGTAATGAAATTCGGTTGTACCGTTGTGGAAAAAAACACCTGAACAAAAGTACACAAACCAATCCGTCCACACAAAAACGTACAACCATGTCACGCCAGGTAACCTCAAAACCTAATAACACTCTGTTCCGCAAAAAAAAAAAAAAAAAAAAAAAAAAAACACTAATACAACAAAGATCGAGGTGGGAGACGAAGGAAAACGACATGACTTCGACAGGCATGCAGAGAGGCACATAAAACACAAGAACTTGAGCACGAAGAACGAAGCCAGGGCATGCCATTGTGACATACAAGGCTTATGCAGCTGCTGCAGTTTTGGTGGGTGCAGCTTCCTCCGGTGCCGGTGCCGGTGCCGGTGCCGCTTCCGCGACGTAGGCGGCGATGTCCCGCGGCTTGACGTGCACACGGAGGCCATTGTTCATGAACAGAGTGAGCGACATCTTCTGCTCCACCTTGTGCCCCGGGACGAGCTCCACGGAGTGGCGCAGCAGCACGGCGGACGCAATGGACTTCATCTGCAGGTACGCCAGGTCCTTGCCCAGGCACGTCCTTGGCCCGGCATTGAAGGCCACGAAGCGGTACGCGTCCTTGGCCGGCACGAACCGCGTCCCGTCCGGCGAGAGCCACCGCTCAGGCCGGAACTCGGCGCAGTCTGTCCCCCAGATGCTCTCCATCCGTCCAACCGCGTAGATGGAGTAGGTGATCGCCGACCCCGCCGGCACCACTGTACCGTCGGGCAGCACGTCATCGTCCACCGCGTACTTGGAGTCCAGCGGCACCGACGGGTACAGCCGCAGCGTCTCCGCCAACGCCGCCTTGAGGTACACGAGACGGTCCAGCTCGTCGAAGTCCAGCGGCTCCTCCGTCCACGCCGTTCCGGCCCCGTCATCGCCCCGCGTCTCCCCTGAGCACGGCGGCCATCTCCAGGACCACCTTGCGCTCCACGTCGCGCCGCCGCATGAGGATCCAGAAGAACCAGCTGAGCGCCACGGACGACGTGTCGCGGCCGGCGAGCACGAAGTTGAGCGCGATCCACTGCAGCACGTCGTCGTCCAACGACGTCTTCTTGTTGATGAACCTGGAGAGCAGGTCGTCGGACGGCGTGGCCTTGCGCGCCGCGATGGCCTCCGTCATGTACTGGTCCACGACGGCGAGGCTCTCATGGAGGCTCCGCTCGCTGCCGACGCCGAACGCCTTCTTGACGCGCCACAAGAAGCTCGGGAACAGGAGCCTCTGCAGCGTCGCCTCGGTGGCGGAGTCGAAAGCGTTGGCGAAGGGGTTCTCCTTCAACCCCGGCGACAGCGTCTCGGGGTCCTTGCCGAAAGTGAGGCCGCAGATGTTATCAAAGGTGAGGCGCAACAGCAGGTCCTGGAGGTCGACGGAGACGGCGGCGGCTTCACCGGAGTGGTCCGCGAGGATGTTCCACAGGCGGTCCTTGATGATACGGTTGGCCCAGCGCGCCATGGCCTGGCGCAAGGTCCGTGTTGTGAACTCGAGCGCCGCCGTCTTGCGCTGGTGCAGCCACGTCTCGCCGTCGGAGTTGAAGATGCCGTGGCCTAGGAGGTCGTGGAACGCCGCCTGCCAGTCGGGGCCCTTGGGGTAGTTGTCGAAGCGTGCGCGCAGGATGTGCTCCAGGTTCCGCGGGTTGCAGGTCACCGTAACCAGCCCGTGGCGCCGCGCCAGGAACGGCAGCGGCAGGATGCACGTCTGGTACGTGGCGGATTCGCCCGTGGACTGCAGGTTGTCCACGATCCAGTCGTGGACACGCGTCTGGTTCAGGACCACGCTCGGCAGGCTGCCGACCACCGGCCACATCCTAGGCCCGGACAGCCGCCGCGTCAGCGCCCAGAACCACACCATGTACGCCGACACCAATGCCGCGGCGACGACAGCGTAGGGGTGCCACGACTGCACGACAACAGCATCCAGTAGATCCGTCGTTCCTATATTAAGGTACGTGTAGCCAATCTTAAGGTTGGTGGCATGGCAGGTGCTGTGAGTGAGCCTGTGACTGCTGCTGGTGCTGGTTTCCAACAAATCTGCTGGGCACGTCCTGTGAAAAAATCTCGGTCCGGAAAATCCAAAATTTCTGAAATTTCCGTTTACGGTCGGGTCCGATATTTTTCATTTATCGTCCGAAATTTTCAAAAATTTTAAATCTGTCCATACAAACAGACCTCAAAGCCCACCCAATTAATTCATGCTTCATTTTCTCTCCTCTTCTCTTCTAGGTTCAAGTTGCCACCACCGTAACACACACACGCACGCTCCAGCCGTGTTGTTGTCTTGCTCATTGAATAGGCAATTGATAATATGTTTTATTTTGTTTTTCGTGTTAAATGATTTAGAAATGATCTATGTGTTTTCCTAAATTAAATGAGTTATTTTTTGTCTAAATTTTGTCCGAAATTTTTTTTTTATCGCCGATAAATTTCCGATATATCCGATATTCCCGTTTATCACTGACCACCGAGATTTTTAAAATATCGGTAGGAAAAACACAGGGCACGTCGCGTTCCGGGCGTTCGGAGCCATCGCACGACGGTGGATGCCCGTCGCTCTTCGTCTGACAAGCGGATCAGGCCCGCATACTGCTTCCATGGCACATCATCGGTGTCATGGGGAGATGTTCACGGTAAACGGGTGGTCATGGCGGCGTATTCGTCGGCGGCGGCGGTCGACAACAACCACATTATCGGTGTGCTATTGCTTCCACCAGCAACAGTGGTGCAGGTGAGGTTGAACGATGCCCACAGGTATTGGTGGCACCCTGGTTCTTGCAACTCGAACGCGTTCACGTCTTCGCAGCGGGTCGGGCTGCCGGGCAGACTGATCGGCTGCTGGACGGCCACTGCTGCGTCGTCGGCCACAGCCACGAAGAGCTGTAACGACATGATCACAGCCGCCGCTGCTGCCGCCACAAGCAGTGGCCGCGTGTATACAGTGGCAGTGGCTGCTTGATCCAGCCGCATGTACATCGTCATCCCCAATATATATAACACCTCCTCGACTCTCTTATTTCGGCCAGGGCCTATATGATCGAGTTTGTTGCTAGCTGCATGCGAGTGCCGGCAATATATAGGCATAGCGAGAACGAGAGAGTGCCATATATGAATACGTACCTGCACGTGGCATGTTTGGAACAAGACATTGGACGGCAAACCCAAGCATGGCAGAAGGTCGCATCAACAATCGATAACACTCTTCTAAGACATTGGGCGGCAAACCCAAGTATTATTACTGGATGATTTGAACTTAATCAATTGTATATAATTACTTAACTTTACAGAGGTACATCCATGACGCAAGGTACCTGTTTTTCGATCACCCCGCACGTATTTGAAGTGCTTGCACCCCGTTTTGCCCTCCTTCCAAAGCATCCATCCAATGAGAAAAAGAAAAGAGAGTCGAAACCTCAAAGAATGGGTTTTGGCATATTCTTCTTGCATCGAGTCCACCATCATCGCTGGCTCCTCCAAAACTGTGGTCACGTTCTCAAGGTGCATCCTACTAATCCAGATGTGCCAAACCACATTAAACAACAACCCAATATGATGTCATCCATGGTTTCGATACCTCTTGATCACAGAAGATGCAGTGCTTGTAGGCTGTAGACGATGCTGCCGATGCCGCTCCACCGTCCAGCATCTGCCAGGTAAAACCAACCAAAAGAAGAACCGAACGCGCGGTGGAGCAGCAGTTTTCCATATTTTCTTGGCTCCGATCGGCAGAGATTAACCCAGGAACATTGCTCCATATGCAAATACCGCTACGTAGTTTTGGTCTTCGGTGAGCCGCCACGCAAATGTATCGGGCTGCCGTGATAGCTGAACATGCTTAAGAAGGTTGCAGATTTTTGTGAATTCGATGATAAGCTGCATCGTGACCGCGCCGGTAATGTGATGGGCCCAGGCACCGCCAATAATGGCCTCAACGACACCACCTTCTTCTTTCTTGCTCTCACAGCCACAATACAGTCGACGGTGCAAAGAACTAAATGCTCTCGGCATTGAACCATCGATCAGTCCAAAGGAAAGATAAGTCGATGGGAGGGGAGAGGATCCCCAACCTGGAATTTCATTCATACTTCGCTCTTAATCCTAGTTCCATTCCCGTGGTCGACCGCGAGTTAGCTAGTGCGTAGTCAACATATGCTCCCCCTATATGCTCTCTGTACCAGCTCTCTGTACCATCTCTCTTTCCTTCTCTTTTTTTTTTTTTGATGGCACTGATGTAATTTTGTAATGTGCTCAAGTTATGTGTTTCGTGTAATAAGTTATACATATAAGTTAGATGTAACTTTGTAACGTGTGTAAGTTATGTATGTGATGTAATAAGTTATATGTATAAGTTATGTGCGTAATTTTTAACGTTGAATATCAGGTAAGTCATGTGTATAAATTAAATGTATAACACATAAGTTATAGACAAAAGTTATATGCGTAGCTTTAAAACTTCTTTTTATTTTTACAAAAATTAGAAAACTTTCCTGAAATGCAAAGTTGCGAAAAAATTTGCCAAAAAAGGGGTAAGAGCAGGCTTGTCAGGAATCGACCGTTGGAAAGCTTTCTAGGGGACTTCCGCAATTTAATGCTGCTAGCTCCTAATAGCCATGAGAGTTTACAGACATTGTTTTCAAAAGTACAATCATGTGACACTTTACATTGCACTGGCTATGATTGAGAAGCAAATGGCCTCAACCCCTATCAGTACGTGGTAGTCGAGCACCCCATAAGTAAGCTTCAGACTTGCAAGCTGCCAAGGTTGTTGCCGGTGATGTCCTGTTAGATCCGAAGACGATGCAGTTTCTCCTTTTCTAAATTTGCCAGAAGCAAAGGAGTAGGAATGTGTTGAAAAACTTCCCCGGTATGTGCTCTGGTGGTTGCAGTTCTCTGATTGCTTGCACCGGCCAGTCAGCATGAGTGGGTATCAGAAGGGCGTTCCAGAACTCTTATGCCTTCGGGCAACCAAATAAGATGTGTGCAGTCGTTTCTTCAGGTGCTTGGCAGGCTTGTTTTGCATCTTTCTCAGGTTTGTTTTGCATTTAATTCTTCCTTGGGAGTGGGAGAGCAGCCATGCGAAGAATCAGTTGCTCGTTTGCCTAGGCTGATTGCCGTGTGATTAGTAATCGCAGAAGTTCTCCGTCATATGCTTGCTTGACTATGATTTCATTGTTTCGGCAGTGGCTTAAGAGCTCTGGGAATCTCTCGGCAAGACTATCATGTACATCCCAGACATCATGCCAGAAGGACGTTGTCGTTCGGTCTGCTAGGGTTCACCATTGTGATGGCGCTATAGATGCCTAGATGGGCAGCAAAGATCTCATGGTGTTCCAGTGATTACCAGTGAGGTTCTCTATTAATGAGGCAACAGAAGCATTCCGTGAAACCCACTGTGCCCTGGATTGTGTGCAAAATCCGTGTTGGGTGCAAAAGCAGACGGGGGGCAACTTTGAGTCTGATAGTGGCAGTCCAAGGGTAGGTTTGTGGGAACGTCGGTTTTAGTGAACACAGTTTTTTTTATAAGTCGACGGGGGAGAGAGAGAGTCCCCACTTGGATTCCATTGCATTGGTTGGTTCTAAAAGCCTTAGATAGAAAACATTACAAGGTTCAGGTTTAGCTTTGCGGACGCATCGTGCTGCCCGACAAAACTAAATAACGTTACGTCCCTGCACACGTTTTTTGGATCAAGACATTGGAGGGCAAACCCAAGCATGGCAGAGATCACATCAACAATCGATACCACCCTTCTAAGATGCAACATTACGTATAATGCCTCCTGCAACGGAAGCAGGCTCAGCAAGGCTACCTATGACGTTGCCAAATATCTTGCCGGGAGATCGATGTGACAAACACCAAACTAGAGAGAAGCTAAGCACAATATTGATTTATCCAACCAAGACAACGGCCAAACCCAGGCGCATGTGGCATCGCAGACAAGAGCCGCCGGAGGAAATTTATTTCATGAATGGTACTTTTCTATGTCAATTATGCATGACCATGACGTTATTAGTTCCAAAACCGTTTTTCTCTGTGTTGCATGGCCGGCTTTCAGCATAGATTCTGCCGACGGCCACAAGATGCATGAAGTAAATCAGTTTTCTCTGCCGACGGCCAAAAAATGCATACATTCAAGGGGGCACAAACAATATATAATGGATATACTTAGATAGACCATATGGCTTCTGTACTTTGCCTTCCACTAAGGCCATTCCCAACAAATTTTCTCCTGCATTACGTCCATTGTGTTATTATTATCGGAACAGTGCGGTACGTATTTGGTGATTTTATAATAAATTATTTAAGAGGGTTTGAATATAGTTAGAAAAAGGTAAATTAAGTTAATTAACATTGGCCCTTCATGGTCGTCTCATTCCCTCGTCATACTTTCAGTTTTTTTCACAGGAAAAATGTAGTTATTTAGTTGTTTATTAGCACAAGAGACCTCAACAATAGTTGCACGGGTTCTCTCGGAGGTGGCCCCCTGTCAGGCCGCCCTGCCCGTGCCGCCCGCCCAAGCGCCACCCTTCCGCCCGCCGCCGGCCTGCATGCCGCCGGCCCACCGCCGGGAGGAAGGAAGTAAGGGAGGGAGGGAGTGACGGCAGACAACGGCGGGAGTTCGCCTCGGGGGGGGGGGAGGGGTGTAGAAAGAGGCAGTTCGCGATCGGAAAGAGAGAGGAATTGGGTCGGGTGGGTAGGAGAGAAGTGCGACTGGGTAGGAGAGTGGGGAGTGAGGGTGGAAACCCTAGTGCTCCTTTTATGCAAGTCATAATGTCGGGCCGACCTGGGCTTTTTGGCTAGGGATTGCTCTAGGTCGTATCTACCACCACGGTTAATAAAAAATAACTACCATGGTTAATCATGATATTAACTCTGGCGGTTTTTAAATAACCGCCGCCAATAATGTTTTGCAAGTGCCATGTAAAAGATATTTTTACTAGTGAATGTGGTCCACAATCTCCGGAAGAATAATCGGGCCAACAAGGGCCCAAGGAGGGGGCAAGGCACTATAGCGCAACCGCCCCAACCCTAGCGCCCCAGACACCGTCGTTATCTAGTTTCCACATCAGACTTTAGTATGTATATTAGTAAAGAGTTAGATAAGACATTGTGTTTGAGTTTGTTAGGAAATGAGAATCGAATTGTGATAAAAATCTCTAGGTTGCTTAGGAGTCAAGTCTCGCTGGGGCTATAAGTACTAATGACATGTAACTGCTGAAAATCAAGAAAGGAATAGTTGTAAGTTTGTGCAAGAGAGATCATCACGCAAGAGAGTGAGAGTGCGGGAGAAGGTGGGGGCAGACATAGTCATCCTTGACGCGGTCCACACCATCGATGCAACATGTGATGGATGTCACCAGCTCCAAGCATAATTAAGCACATGGATGACCGTTGTGGCTACAGTCTCTCTGGCTCGGCGTGCACAAACATGATCGCGCCGTGTGTGTGTGTGGGGGGGACTCCCCTAGCTCGGCACCTTCACCGTTACGCAGGATGCCAAAGCCATATGGTCGCGTTCCATGGGGAGCCACACCATTGATGCGGTCGGCCTGCATGTTGGGCGGCTCTAGTCCTAGCCATGGAGTGGAGTGATCTACGGTGACCGATGAAAGATTTTTTTCCTTTCGGTAGAATCGATGGAAGATGAGGGGGCGGTGGGGGAAAAAGAGTTAACACGGTAGCCATCGCCAAGCACTGGAGCCAATTTGGGAAGCATGTGTGCTAGGCACGTAACATATCCACGCAAACTCATGGGCCTATCCGAAAAGGTCATTCAAGCAAACGATCGAACACGCACAATATGTCTAGATACATAGAAAATTCGATGTACCTAAAAATTCAAAGGGACTTATATAATTTGGAATGGATAGAGCTTGTTTTTCTAAATCTTCTAAACCAGTCTTAATTAAGGAGGTGGTTGGCACCACCCATAATAAGTAGACAGTCCTCATGCATTAACCCGTCATGGCCAAACACATATTGTAGTTGTAGCATCCACAAGGAGCATTAATATTCATGATGATCCTCCAGGTTACACAAACATGGGTGCCATCATTACTCTAATCAAAATGACCATCTTCAACATGGTGATAATTTACAATGCACCCTACAACTATGATATACTCCGTCGGTCCGAATTTGTTTGTTGTCAGGGAGTCGGGCACGGAGAACAACACGAAGACTAAATGACCAAAATAGCCCAATGTAATAATGACCTGACATCATTTTTTGTCTTCTCTGTCTCCTGCTTTTTGAGGGAGTGCAGCGTTGCTTCAACTCGATGTGAGCGAGCGGATGAGAACAGGGAGGTGGGTGGGGAGTGGGGACATGTTGCTGCAGGGCTAGACATAGGTGTGGGGCTTGGGTACAGGAGTCTAAACGACCAAGAATTTGGGACAGGGTACTGCAGCCAAAACAACTGATAATATGGGACAGAGGGCGTAGATCAACTGCCACTATCCAGGTCCGGGAGCTCAAAGCCAATGAATAACGCTCCTCCTCATATCACTAGATTGAAATTCGAGGAAACCTACGACAGTTCCCACGCCCAGGAGCTCAGTGAGCAATCAGTTGTATGTTGAAAAATGATAGTTCCCATGTCAAAAATATAATCCCGAAGTACAAGATATGTTCTCACCAGATCAATTCCTTTAAAATTAGAGACCTGTGTGCAAAAGAACAAAAAGGAAATCTTTGGCATGGATCAGGATCATATTTAACTGCAAAAGGTGGAAGCCGACATGTAAGTTTGGGAATTACAAATTGAAGGCAACTTAATTGGATGCAGATACCCCAAGCGAGCTTCTCCTTGATCACGTTTGAGATATATTGGATTCTTGCAGATTCCTCTATGGTGCCATCAATAGTGACATCAATTGTCTTTCTCCTAGCTCTCTTGAGCCACTCTTTTTGGTAATATCATTGTTTGTCCTTGCAATGCACATGTCATGCACTTCAACACAATTATCCTCTGATTCATCTGCCATGTCACTCAAATCACAGTCCTTTACTGCATGGATGCTTTCCAATGTCAGTTCCACTTGTCTTATTGTCGGGCGATCCTTGCTTTCAAAATTCACACACATCGCCGCTAACAAAGAGATATCAACAACTTCCCCTGCTACCTCCCTAACAACTTGTGGATCTAGTTGAAGGATTATGGGATAAGCTACGCTAGCCAGAAAACAAAAATTTTCTACCCATAAACCAAGGATCTACTGCTAGTTATAGCTACACAACATGCTTCTTGATCGACTATGCCTCACAACATGCTTCCTGACAAACCCGAAGACCACCTTTATAGCTACCTAGTTACGGAGTAACGTTTGATAGTCCCTAAGTAGGTCGTTTCACATCTTGAGTACATACGACAATCTCAGGTCTAAGGACATAATACATGATGTGTAAAGAGACAATAATAGTAACATCTCATGTCGGGTCAATCCAGCTCCATGTCATACATGTGCCCACACTATTAGTTTGACATCTCCATGTCTGACTTGTGAAACATAATCATCAACCAATATGTGTGCTGATCTAATATTCATGTGTGTCCTCACATGAACTTCGACCGAGGACAATTACGTAATAACCATACAAGTAAAGAGTCTCACAAACAATTCACATAATTGCCAATCGATACAAGTTGTCTTTAATGGAATTCATGAACACATAATATATCATGGATACAAGGTGATACAATCATCTCTATGATTATCTCTAGGGCATATTCCCAACACTAGTATGTGAAATATGTTATGTTTTCAAAGTAGAGTGGAAAAATCTCTCACAAGACCATAACCTTCGGGGAATTTATAAGATACAGGCTTCTTTCTAGTTAGCAATTGGATAAGAATCACACCAAAACTATAGACATCACTCTGCTCCGTAAGATGCTCTGTGCTACGATATGTAGGGTCTAAGTATTCATATGTTCCTTGCACGGTTGTATCCAACCCGGTTTCATCAACCGCAACATACCTTGAAGCTCCAAAATCCGACAATTTCACGGTCAAATTATCATCAAGAAGTATATTAGGAGACTTGACATCCCTATGGATTATGGGGATCAAACGAGAGAGTGAAGATATGCAAGAGTACTAGCGGTTTTGATTGCAATCCTCACTCTATCTTTCCATGATAGTGATATCAAACCATCGACATGAAGATGATTGTAAAGGGTGCCATTGGAAATGAACTCGTAAACAAGTAGAGGAACTTCTGTCTCAAGGCAACACCCATGGAGCTTCACAATATTTCTATGGCTTATCTGAGACGGGATAACAACTTTGGTATATGAACTCATCAATTTCTTTTTAGTTCACTATCTTTGCCTTCTTAATTGCCACGACATGAAGAGTCGATAAAATTCTCTTGTAGACTATACCATGCCCTCCACCACCTAGCTCACGAGATTTGTCAAAGATGTTTGTGGCTTTCTCTAGTTCTTCTAAAGTAAGCATCATTCTCTCACTTATGTCTCCTTATTGACATATCAAGTTGATATTTCTTACACGATCCCAATTAGGAAGGCGAAAGAAATATATATGGGATATCTATCTAATCATGTTAGCTTGGATATGGGATTAACCTCATGATCCAACAAAGCGGAGTTAGGCGGTGTTAGTAGTGGGATGTAAACTTAGGATCACTATCCATAGTGGAGTTAATCTCACCGAGATATGTACTCAAGGTATACCACTCATTTCTAGGCATTACCTATACACTAGTCTCGTCACCCTAGCAATAACACTCAAAGAAATGCGGGGCATGGTATTCTTGATTGGCCTTAATAAAAGAATGAACATGATATCTGCAAGCGCCGCGAGATAGAAATACCAATTGTAGCACTTCACCGGGAGTAATCCGGTATCGTATTTATATTTTACCACAGGGGAAGGGAGTCTATGGAAAGTTAGAGAGAAAGGATATCTAATGATTTATATTATGATTTATTTATGAGATCCACCTTACAGTAGTGTAATACTGAGTAGCCATATGTATCTAACATAACTCAACAGATAAGTCACGGGATAAAGATAATTATATAAATGATAAATACCCAAGTCTAAGATCATCATAAGCCACTAGTATCATACGAGCTATTAACATGTTATAGAAAGAATAGAATGAATATTCCTAAGATACTCCTAATAATATATGTCAAATGAATACTATAATTAGTGCAATACATCTAGCTATCATGGCAAGGTTGGATTACTTCTACACATGGCAAGCATTACCAATAACAACCAAGGACGAAACTTGATTATTATCGTAATAATAAACTTCGACTAGTCCTACATTCGGAGGGTGGATTCCAAAGGACTCAACAGGACTATCACTCCCGCGATCTACCACACGGCCCGGAATGTAGGGTGCAATTGCGAGATAAACGTTGTATAAACACCACGTTTACACATTGCTTATCACCCACATAGTGATCATCTAAATGGATGCTATACAATTCCATGCATAAAATATAAAGCAATCTTACTAAACTAAACATATAATCATAGCAAGCATAAACACATATCAATAAGAATATAATAATTATAAAGATCAAAGCCATAACAATTGTATTCTAAATATAAGAGTGCTTACAGATTGAATACAAGAGAGAAGTCTCAAGAACAATGATCCTTGCTACTTCTTGACTATCGGGAACTCAAGATGAACTTGATCTTCAACTAGAACTAGCTATGTAGCTAACTACTTCTAGTATGAACTAGGGCTTAGGTCTAGACTTGGCTGGACTAGATGGGTATGAGTTGATGAATGAATATGATAATGAAATTGTTATCGACCACGGGGTCACCGGTCTTCTTATATAGCACTTGGCGATGAACGTCAACCCTTGGATCAAACCGACCTTGGCAACGGTGTAGATACAACCTCAATGTCGGTAGTAAACCGACCTAGAAAGGAGGGGCTAACAGGGGTGGCCCACCACCGCAGCCGGCCTATGTGGCACTGGCGGCCGCCCGGGGTGGCGTGCCACCTCAGCTTCCCGTCTTTTTTTCGGTGTCCTCCGTACCTTCTAGAATGTTTTAGTTCACTTTTCGGGTTGAGTTACTTCACGGTCAAGTCTTGTCTTCATATGTCTTGTATATTCCGAACTTTCTCCAATCTTCTCTCTAATTATCTATCAAGTCCCCTCGGAAAGTCACGAATACCAAAACTCGTGGAATTATGTTAGTTAGACCCCTAGACTTATGTTTGTCTTTGACTTGAGCCCTTATTTTATGTTATTTAACTTGTAATATTATGCTATAACAGGTGTCAACAAGCTCCCCCAAGCTTACCTCTTGCTAGTCTCTTAGCAAGACACCTGATATTATATTAAACTACTTACTTGGATCAGGAGTTGCTGCAATGCTATCACACCTTTAAAGTACACATGCTTTCAAACAAAATTTCTCTCCAGATAAAGATAAACTTTTCAAAACTTCATCTTACCCATATTACCTCTTACCTTTTGGGGCTTATATCTTTTTCTTCAATCTTGGGTAATTGAAAGATAGAACAGTCAAGTCGAACACTAAATCTCAAACTCTTTTGATCAACTGTCATTCGGAGTTTTTGCTAGTTTTTCAAATAAAACTCAAAGTTCCTCAGTATGACTTTCTCTCTAATCTCACATTTGTGGTATTTGTGGATCCTCTTTAAGGTAATAAGGTAGTGTTGCCTTTCTCTCATAGTATGTAGTATTTTTTTTAAGCAGTAACACACTATGCCTTCTTCTCTCTCACCCTATATCTAAGGCTTATATCTAGAGCTCATAGGTGGGAGAAAATTAAATCTACTTACTAAGCATATATTGTAAATTCAAGCAATGGATCCAAAGTTCAAGTCACACTGATCAAGTGGTGCATGTGTATGGTGGATAGAATATAAATGGTAGGGAATGTAGTAAAGTATGTAGTGAAGTAGAAAGAATAGATGAGGGAAATCTTATTTTTGCTCCTTGAGGAATCTTCTCTCTTTTTGAATTTGGAAACTTTATAGAGGACCTGGGTTGTATATTTTTCTTTCTTTATTTTTCTTTTAGAGAGGTGGGCTCTGCTCGCCCTAGACTTTTTGTCTTTTATTTTCTCTCTTTAAAGATGTGGGTTCTACTCACCCTCGGACACTTGTCCATTTTTCATCTTTATATATTTTTTTCTTTTTCTTAGGGAGGTAGGCTCTACTCGCCCATAGGACTTTTGTCCATTTTTATCTCCCTTTCTCTCTTTCTTTTTTTTTTAATCTACAACCCAGATCTCTTTTTGCAATAACTTTTGAGAGGTATAAATATAATGGAGCTTTTGTAAGATATTGGCTAGCAATGAATGAGTGGATGGGTATAGGAAATATTTTTGATTGCTCTCCCCTAGGATAGGAGTAGAACAGTTTTGCTGGCTAGAGTGAAATGATAGTGGTATATATATAGTGAGTGTATATGTGGTGGATGCGTACTTCCAGGATGGAAATAGCATATGTATATGGAGTCAAGTGGAGTGGAATGAAGTGGAGTGTACATGATCAGCATGACAAGCTTCTAAGGGTCGACAAAGATTGAACAAACTCAATGCAAAACAAGCAGCCTATATGTATTTATCAAAAGGTTTTCCTAATCTAAATAGCATGTATATACGGCTGTGGTAGGAGGTTCACACTCTTATCACACATGAACTTATCATGTGTATTTTTAATTTTCAAAATATAAATCTCTAGAAATCTAGTGTCACTAGGAGTAAGATCAAATAGCAGCTCAGGACTATCATATATCATATCCGTCAATTACTTAGACTTTAGAGCAAGCATTTGCAACCCATAGGTTTCAGGTTTTAGAGTAAATATCAAATCAAAGTAATTTTGCAAATGGAGCTCAAGAGAAATTAAGCTTGAAAACTAGGTACTAGAAAAGTATAACAACGGAGCAACTATTCATCATCTCCATGTTGGCGTATTTTAAGGTTCCTTTTAGTTGAGCAAAGTAAACTTTAGTGTGCACTCTCTCTTGATTCTTTTATTCACACTCTAACAAAAGACTCTTTTAAACTATTAGACTCTATAAAACTAGACTCTTAACAAACTTTATAGCAAACAAAATTTTTAACTAATAATAATAATATAATATAGATAATAAGATAGTAAGATACTTATCTGGATAATCTGGGGTTGCACTCCTCCAAGCTAGATTGGAGTGTAATCTTTGATGATGTAGAAGTTGAGGTAGTTGGCATCGGGGATAGCGCCTAACATATCTCTTCTCTTCTTGAAATCTGCTGATCTCAAATAGACAACAAAGCTAGTGGAACTTGGTTAAGCATTAGGGGTTAGCCACATTGCTTTAGGTTGCTGGGAAATATATTTTTAGATTTTTATTATTTTTCAAATTTTTATTTTATTTTTATATGTAAACAGAGATAAAGTACTTATGCATCTTTATTTTATTTTTTATGCCACCACAGCAGATAGCCTAGAGGTGTTTAGCCTTAGGGATATTAGCATGGGGCTTAAAGGTTTTCACAAAAGATAAAAATATTTTTGTTGTTTTCAAATGCATATATAAGATACTGAAAAGATAAACGTGATATGGAAAGAATAAAATATGCAATGCGGGAATTTAAATATGGATAACTTACCGACTTACCTTTCGGCGAGGATTCAGTGTTTAAAGTCCTTCGAACAAGACTTCAAGTTACGCTCTTTACTCCCATGGTATATCAGTTGTCACAATCGGTGGCACCGATGATTCTATAGTCTCTTCGATGATGTTCGGGAGATGTCTTCTTCTTCCTTCATCTTTTAGATGATGTACTCTTCTCTGGAGTAGTTGATTCTTCTTTCTCCGTGGATGTAGTAGTTGTAAGAGCTTTAACCTCTTCACTTACCTTATCTCCTTCTAGATTCTTGATCCATCGTCTATTATGGCGACGACGAGCTGCCCTGCTTTTCCCCTTGGGATTTGTATATTCATTATAACTATTAAAGTAAACACGTACCTTCTCTTTAGGAAATTAGAAATGAATCTCTCCCGTATGGATGTAGATGATTGCACGAGTAGTGTTGAGGAATGGTCTCCCAAGCACTAATGGAGGATCTTCTTCCTTTCCCATGTCCATGACTACAAAGTCGGTGAGAACATAGTGGTCCATGATCTTGGTCGGTATGTTTTTGGCAATTCCTTCAGAACTCTGTAAGATTGGTCTGCCATCTCAGCTGCACATATGTTGGTTGCAACGGTAATTTTCCAAATAATAATTCATATGTTACTGTAACACCCTAAAATTTGCATTTTCGAAAATAGAATAAAATAGTTTAGTTATGTATTTTTTGTGCTCATGAAACATAGCTAAAATAATATTTTTCATTAAATTAAAATTTATCATAAGGTAGAAACCTGTTTGAGCATTCATGCTGGTGCACCATATTATTTTTGTGATGTCTGTTTTTTGACTGAAACTGAAAAGAGTTTTCAAAACCATTTGCAAAAGGATTTTGAAATGTGTTCAAATAAAATAAAAAGACTTTCTTTTTTATCTCTCGTTCATGACTTTCTGGCCCGAAGGCCTATTCTGTTGCTCTCGGTCTGTTCTTGGCTCGATGGCCATTTTATTCTGGACCGAGTGGTTCTTGCTCCTTGGCCCGAGTGGCACTTCGTTTCTTGGCCACTGGCCCCTTCCGTTCGTCTTGAGCTGCAAGAGGCCGCAGCCCACAGTCGCCCACATGCCCAACCTTGACCAAGCAGCAAGAGCGCAGCAGCGCTGCTGTTTCTTTCTCATCGCTGTCGACCGCTGCCCCGTATGCCAGCGTCGCCGTCCTCTGCCTGATAGAGTTCGGGAACCTGCAACTCCTGCAAACCCGGACCCCACTTGACAGGGCGTCCCTGAGAGTCAGACTCAAGTTCGAGCCGGACTCGACCGGTGCCGCTCGCTCGATGCAATCCGCCCGGGATTCACGCGACTTGGCGTGATTTGCACGTTCCGTGCCCTTCATAAGGCAGCTGCGAGTCCCTCTTTGCCTTTTTCATCTATCGTCGCCTCTGCTCGCGAAGATAGCTGTCGAGAAGCCCTAATTCGCCGCCGCGAGCTCGAACTTCGATTGGCCGAGGGGTTGCTTCATCCTTGCTGTAAGTTCGTCCCAGAGCTTCGTGTCGATCTCGTGAACACGACCTTGCCATTGATTTGATTCTATTTCGCTCATCTTGTTCCGTCGCCGTATGCAGTTCATCTACGTGCCGCCGTCGATCTGCTGCTGGAGGTCGTGTTGTCTGTGCACGTGAAGCACCATCTTCTTGTCTAAGTCGAGCACGTACGTCTGCGCTGTACGTCTGCATTGTTCTTTGCCAGCTTATGTATTGATGGTGAGCACATCTACGCAAACCTCTTGATCTTGCCTTGTTCGTAGTTCCATACGTCGACGCCACCTTTGACTGGATGCACGAACAGCACGCCGGCCATGGCCTCCTTCCTAACTTGCTTAGCTTGATGACATCAGCATGATGTTACGATGACATGGTTATGATTTATTGCCGTTTTCCTTTATAAAAATAATTCCAGAAAATACTAATCAAAATACATCTCCATTGTTTAATCCTTGGTGTCATATACGTTTGTGTCTTTTACACATATGTATGTATCTTTTACTCCATCAAGAAATCAATTCCAGTATATCCTTGTTTATCTCGGCAATGCTCTCTAGTTGGCGTTGCCGTGTGTCTTTTTCTTTCCCATCAAAATTACTTTATATCTAATTTATTAGTTTATTCATGCAAATCTTATAAAATGCGTATCTTCTCCGTTCTAGCTCCGTTTTTTGGTGATCTCTACGTCTGTGTGATCGTAGTGACGTGTAGATTAGTTTTATAAGCTTTTAAACTTGTTTTTTTCCACTGTTGGTGTACTGTTCTAATTGTAGCTTTGTTTGCAATGCATGATTGGCACCATATGGTTGTGTGTTGTTGCTTGGAGTCAAGTAGACGGTGAGCTTGACGTGGTGATCTGGAATACATTGACGATAAAGAAGGATTTCTCTTGGAGCTTTGGACAGTGAAGAAGGATCTCTATTTAAGGCAAGTATAGTTTTGGGATATGCTAGTTTTAAACCATGATCTTATAACTTGCTTAATGTTTATGCACTAAACTTTAAATGTGAATTGTTTGGCAACATGGGGATTTGTCGTGACGTAGATCCGGTATTACAAGACAGCTATGGGGGTTATATGGCTCGACATTAGTTCCCCGTAGATCATTTTCTAGCAACTTGGAGGAATTGCCGAATTGGATATAGTATGCCCCCTATCCCGTTAATATGTGAGTATAGGCCGAGAGTTATGTGCCACATAGGAAGGGTGGGTTCTATGTCCGGCGACTTAGCTGCCCCACTTATTAGACGAACCTTTGGGGAGCTTCTTAGTGGTTTCTGGTGCTTGGGCCTTGCAAACCCCTGCATTTGGGAATCACGACTCGTAGTGAAAGTGTACACCTCTGCGCAGAGTTTGAAAAACTGGTATACTAGCCTTGCCCAAGGTCACGGGCGGCCCTGGAACCTTTACATTAAGGATAATGACTTGTGTTTGTTAAATTGTTCATGGTTTATCGTTTTATGCTATTCATTATTTATGTTATAATGATCATGGGTTTTGGATAGATATTGCCTAGCTATTCTTGCGGAGTTCGACATGGACTCACTCTTGCTATTTCCCACACACCTCGGGAGAAGTTTAGGCTTGTGGTCAACCCGGTCGGTCGGTCCCCCCGTGGAGTCTACCCGAAAGATCGAAGTGTTTTCCGGCGTTACGCTAGGCGAGGTTATATTGTTTTATATTGTGTTCGTTATATTTCTAAGCATTGTGAATTGATACTACCCTTTTACTTGTGGCTATATGTGAGATTGACTTCCAGGGCTCACATACGGTGTATACTTGGTTTTGTCCTTAAAACCGGGTGTTACAGTTACCTTTGCCATTAGATTAATTCCAGATCCCGTATCGCAATATGTATTATAGAAATTCCATTGATTGATAGAGCAATGAATAGTAGGGGTACCTAGATCATCTTGTTGACGAAGCATCGGAGATTCAAGTAAATGGTCATTATAAGATGTTGTTTTATTTACTACCATTACTTTTGTAGGCTGTATCATCTTGTTCTTGTTCTGATTCTGATTCTGATTCCGATTCTGATTCCTCCTTCTGTTCTTGTTGTAGACTTCCACCTTTGGTTCTAGAACATAATGATTGGAATTCTGGGAATAAGTAAGAGAGTTGTGTACCTTGTTCTTGAAAGTGAATTTCTCCCTCTTCCCTTTGATGTTGAAAACAATCTTAAATCTTTATCTGCGTAGATGACAGACTTTTAGGCGAGCATAAGAATGGTCGACCGAGTATGATTGTTGCTCTTTCATTTCTTCCGGTGTCTACTACTGCGAAGTCTGCTGGCACGTAAAAACCTCTGATTCCCACACACACGTCTTCAAGGATCCCCTCGGGATGACAGAATGATTGATCTACAAGCTACAAGCACATATTCGTTTTTCAAAGCGGTTCACTATAAATCTTTTCATAAATTACCTTTGGTAGTATGTTCACGCTTGAGCCAAAATCACAGAGAGCATTGTCGAATGTGTGTTGTCCAATCTTGATTGTAATGACTGGCCTCCCTGGATCTTCCTTCTTAGGTGGCATTGAGTCATCCAACCAACAACTTCCTGAGGTCTCTCTATAGTAACGACCTGCATTATAAATGTCGACAAGGTTTGCAGTTTCTAATTCTTCCTCCCGCTGCCCCGGAATCTTTCTGGTGTGGTTAGTGGAATATAACCGAGAAATCCGAGATTCTATCATCTTATTAAAACTGTGCTGATTCTTTATAGCTGAAGAAAAGCTTTCTAAACGAGTATTGATAAGTTCAAGAGCTTTATCATTAGTTGCTATTTTTCTAGACAGATTCTCCATGGTTTTACCTTGGTTAACAACAAGATCTCTTAAAGAAGGTTGATAAGTATTAAAATTATTACCTGGATTGTTACCTTGGTAATTTCCTTGATAGTTGGGCCTCTGTTGGTTCCAACCTTGATTCTGTTGAGGACGGAAATTATTGTTGTTATTATTGATGAAGTTGATGTCCTCCAGGATCTCTGGACAATTCCTGCCAGTGTGGCCTAAGTTTCCACATTCTTCACACGTCATGCGTGAGTCTTGAATTTGCATAACTGCCTTGGGTTGAGGATCTCTATCCTCTAGCTTCTTCATGATAAGGTCCATTTTAGCAGATAGCATATCTACTTCTTTAAGCTGGTGCATTCCTCTCTTGCGAGATTGACGCTCTTCACTCCAACCTTGGTTGGAAGCCATCTTCTCCACAAGCTCTGTGGCACGAGTTAATGTAAGTGATAAGAAAGCACCACCAGCTGCAGCATCCATAGTTTCACGAGCACTGGGAACAAGCCCATGATAGAAAGTCTGCATCAACAGCCACTTCTCCATCCCATGGTGTGGACATTCTGAAATATATTCTTGGAAACGCTCCCACGCTTCCGGGACTGATTCATCATCTTTGTTCTTTGAAAATTCGATATCTTTCCTCTTAAGGCATTTGTCTTGCCTACAGGAAAGAACTTAGCAAGAAAGGCTGTGGAACAAATATCCCATGTTGTATTCTTATCTTTTGTAGCATAAAACCATTGCTTAGCTCTTCCCAATAGTGAGAATGGAAAGAGACGGAGCAAGATTGCATCTTCGGATACGTCCTTCATAGTAAATGTGCTGCAAATCTCCAAGAAGTGTTGGAGATGAGCACTAGCATCTTCATGTGCCTTTCCACAAAATTGACTAGCTTGCACCATATTGATGAGCCCTAGCTTAAGCTCAAAGCCTTTGTCTCTAACCTCTACCTTCGGACCAACGAGGATGTTGTCCGTGGTAGGAGCTGAGAACTCTCGAAGTGTCTTAGTTGCCATAGCTTCAAATTCAGATGTCAAGTCTCTAGTAACTTGATTAACTTCCGATTCAATAGGTCTTGGATTCTCGGGCGACGATGATGATGATGATGATGTATGTGCTGGAGTTTGTCCGAGTTTTGCTCGGCTTTGCCTGATTAATTTTTCAGGATCTTCAACAAAATTCTCTGGAAGGTTTTTATTCATACATATATTTTTCCCTGCATAAGATCAAAGACAAATAGAAAACAGGGTTGAACCTGTTTGAGTATGTGATAATGGGTTCTCAATGCATTAGGTGATGTAAGGGATCTCTCTGGTTTTCTTATATGATGTGTTCTTAGGATTTTTGGCTAGCACCCTTTCTAACTAGTAAAGTTAGAAACAATACCAACTTAATAGGAATAACACTTTCTAAGTTTTTGGCTAATACCCCTCCACACTAGTGAAAGCTGGAAAGAAGCACTAGAAAAACTTTTGAAGTTTTGAAAATATCTTTTCAAAATTGAAAGATTGACTATGCTCTCCCAAACTAGGAAAGTTTTGAAAAACAAAGTCAAGAAAAATTATTTTCTCTAAATAGACTACGCCTTCTCCAAGAACGGCGCCTTTAAATGCTTGTTGATATTTCTTACACGATCCCAATTAGGAAGGCGAAAAAGAAATATATATGGGATATCTATCTAATCATGTTAGCTTGGATATGGGATTAACCTCATGATCCAACAAAGCGGAGTTAGGCGGTGTTAGTAGTGGGATGTAAACTTAGCATCACTATCCATAGTGGAGTTAATCTCACCGGGATATGTACTCAAGGTATACCACTCATTTCTAGGCATTACCTATACACTAGTCTGTCACCCTAGCAATAACGCTCAAAGAAATGCGGGGCATGGTATTCTTGATTGGCCTTAATAAAAGAATGAACATGATATCTGCAAGCGCCTAGAAATACCAATTGTAGCACTTCACCGGAGTAATCCGGTATCGTATTTATATTTTACCACGGGAAGGGGAGTCTATGGAAAGTTAGAGAGAAAGGATATCTAATGATTTATATTATGATTTATTTATGAGATCCACCTTACAAAGAGTGTAATGCAGAGTAGCCATATGCATCTAACATAACTCAACAGGGATAAGTCACAAGATAAAGATAATTATATAAATGATAAATACCCAAGTCTAAGATCATCATAAGCCACTAGTATCATACGAGCTATTGACATGTTATAGAAAGAACAGAATGAATATTCCTAAGATACTCCTAATAATATATGTCAAATGAATACTACAATTAGTGCAATACATCTAGCTATCATAGCAAGGTTGGATTACTTCTACACATGGCAAGCATTACCAATAACAACCAAGGATGAAACTTGATTATTATCGTAATAATAAACACGACTAGTCCTACATTCGAGGGTGGATTCCAAAAAGACTCAACAGGACTTGTCACTCCCGCGATCTACCACACGGCCCGAATGTAGGGTGCAATTGCGATAAACGTTGTATAAACACCACATTTACACATTGCTTATCACCCACATAGTGATCATCTATATGGATGCTATACAATTCCATTCATAAAATATAAAGCAATCTTACTAAACTAAACATATAATCATAGCAAGCATAAACACATATCAATAAGAATATAATAATTATAAAGATCAAAGCCATAACAATTGTATTCTAAATATAAGAGTACTACACAGATTGAATACAAGAGAGAAGTCTCAAGAACAATGATCCTTGCTACTTCTTGACTATCGGGGAACTCAAGATGAACTTGATCTTCAACTAGAACTAGCTATGTAGCTAACTACTTCTAGTATGAACTAGGGCTTAGGTCTAGACTTGGCTAGACTAGATGGGTATGAGTTGATGAATGAATATGATAATGAAATTGTTATCAGCCCCAGGGTTAGCTGGTCTTCTTATATAGCACTTGGCGATGAACGTCAACCCTTCACTACAAAATGAACCCCCTTTTAGCAACACATATATGTGTTGCTAGAAGTCCAAATAAGTGTTGGTAGGGTCTATACAACACATAAATATGCGTTGCTAGAGGTGGCGTTGCTAGAACCTATTGCAACAGATACATATGCGTTGGTAACATGTACCGTAAAGCGTTGCAGGCTAGCAACAGAAATCTCCTTGTGTTTCCAACACTTGTATGTGTTGCTGCCAACAATTCGATACAAATATATTTGTTTAAAATGTTTTTTACTATTTTGTTATATATTATTTTTGTGTACGTCACCAAAAACAAAATTTGAGCGTCATATATAAATAGTATAATAAGAATTGACAATGAGAACACATCATAAACGGCTCTTGCAAAGACTTTCATTAATAAATAATTGTACCATGGCCATACATGTTCTGCTACTATAAATATAGTGTACAATTCATAAGGATTGTAAAAAAAAAACATGTCTGATTTTCCAATCATCTCTCAAGGCTCAATTCAGCAGAATCCTGTTACTTCCTTCTTCGTTTTTAATCTCCATCCTTTGAGCCATCCAAGAATTGATCATTTCCAACAACCTAAAATTTGGTATATATGCACAAAAAGGTAATCAGAACAAGTCACTAAAACAATAAGCAATTGATGCATTCATTCCAGAATAAGAATTTGCAATCCAAAATCGCGTATGTAGATAGATAGGTCGAATTTCAGAAACAAACCGAAAAATAATATCACAATAATTTGATTAATTCATCTAATGCAGTAAACACTTAAATGGAGTAATCTATTATTAAACCTAATCAACTGGAGAAGAACGACACCACTCTAAGTGTGTGATCACCAAGTTATTCCATTGATCTGCATCATTCAGATGAGGGAACACCTTAAGGTTGGAAGTGCACGACAAAGAATGGAAGTTATAACACGGCAATTTAGGCCAGAACGAGGATGCTTGCTGATTAATCTCACCACAACATGTCTGTTTCAACCTGTAACAGATCTGTCACTTATCATTATAATAAGAAAGAAATTAAGACAGATCGAATGCAGAATTTAAAGCACATACTTTTGCAAAAATCACGTACCCTGATTTTGTTGGGAACTTAGTATTGTGGTTACTTTGATAATCCTTGTTCTGCAGCCTAGGAGAATTTGCAAGAATCAGCATATATACAATGCAATAGTCTGGAGATCTAGAGATAGGAATACCCAAATGTACGAGAAATCAGAGGGCTCTGACCGATAAAAATAGTAAAGAACCAATGGGCGTCAGGGATTGACAAGTTCCCGTGGCCACTAACCACCACGCTTCCGCCTATTCTCTGGATTAAAAAACAAAACTTACAGACGAAATTAGCGAAAACCAATTGAGGATGAGAAGGAATTTATTACGAATCTGAGAAATAAACTACTAACCAAATTTGCATCTGAGGAAAGTCGAGTTGGAAAATACCTCACGTTCAAATGGAGTTCATATGAACTTCCCCTTCAGATACATGGATGCATCACATCGCCACATCCTGCTGTGTTGGCAGTTCTTGGAACTGCAGCACAACAAAATTTTTAGGTAGATGGCTGGGATCTAGTACTCTTGACATGTTCCCCGTAATCCCATTCCAATGGATCGGCGAGACGGCGGCGGCACAATGAGGAGAGAGTAGATCGGGATTTGGGGAGGCCATGCGTAGAGGAGAGGGGTTGATGCGGTGGTAGAGGGCTAGATCGTGGATTGGACAGGATGCATCCGCACTTCTGTGCGTGGGTGACGGGGATTGAGGAGGGGCCGGTTGGTTATTTATTACGAAGTAATCCCAGCAGCACATCTCATATACGTTGCAACCCATCCGTTGTTAGAAGGGGGTTCGTTTTGTAGTGCTTGGATCAAACCGACCTTGGCAACGGTGTAGATACAACCTCAATGTCGGTAGTAAACCGACCTAGAAAGGAGGGGCTGACAGGGGTGGCCCACCTGGCGGCCGGCCTATGTGGCACTGGCGGCCGCCAGGGTGGCGTGCCACCTCAGCTTCCCGTCTTTTCTGGTGTCCTCTGGTATCTTCTAGAATGTTTTAGTTCACTTTTTCGGGTTGAGTTACTTCACGGTCAAGTCTTGTCTTCATATGTCTTGTATATTCTGGAACTTTCTCCAATCTTCTCTGCAATTATCTATCAAGTCCCCTGAAAAGTCACAGAATACCAAAACTTCGTGGAATTATGTTAGTTAGACCCCTAGACTTATATTTGTCTTTGACTTGAGCCCTTATTTTATGTTATTTAACTTGTAATATTATGCTATAACAGGTGTCAACACATACTGGTTTTGTTGTAGCAATTGACCAATGTTTTGCTTGAAGAATCTTAGTCTCATTCTTTTCTTTCGTGTTATGATCCTATGACTCATAAATGTGATGCTGAGCACTAGAAAGATAATAATTTCTCCATTTCCAACACCTAGGCCAATCATTTGCCCTGAAAGTTACAAAAAAAAAAGTTTGCCAACGTTATAAACATAGATAAAATTTTGAAATAAGATATAGTATTTTGAACACGTGGCTGAAAATATCTTGGTTAGTAGTAGCAAACAACTTAGCATCTTTAGTGTCAGTTTTTTCATCTAGTTTGATATGAAATATTTTGTGAATCTATGCAGTATATATCTTGATAATGTGGTGTCCATCATGCTCGCTCCAAATGGCTGGAAATGACCACGGCTCAGAAAGTTAAAGATTTCACATTAGAGTGAACTCACAACAACGAGAGAGCTGAAGAATTCATACAATCATATCCAACATCTTAGATTATTTCATATATTTTCAGAAAGGGGACTAGACCTCCAACAAAGTTTTATACAACTCAATTCAAACTCATGTCATCATTTTTGCACATGCCACATCATTTTAAACTTGAATGCACCTTAGATTATTTTGACAGCAGCATACATTTACTAAAACTTTATGGAAATGTGAGGTTTCAAAAAAATGGAAAAATGTATACTATTTTTTTGGTTTAATTATTTTAGAAAAAGAACTGTTAGGTGGGCGTCACACTAAACCGGCAGTGGGAATGGAGCATCAGTGCCAGTCCGTAATATCCCCGCAATGATAATAGGCCAATAGGGCATCACTGCCAGGCGTTCTTACGTACGGCCCAACTGTGAATACCGTAGCTATAAAACAAATCAAGTACACCCCTTCGAAATTTTAACAAGAAGTATGGAGGAATGAAGAGTTACCTGTATTTAGTTTGAAACAGCCATTTGGAGTGTATGGGTTGCCGATGGTTCCATTGTGACATTGACACAAATAGCTACCTTGTAAGGTTTGGCAATCGCAAAGTATTTACCCTGATGTGCGCACTCGTCGATATCTAAGCAAAGATCATAAAACCAAGCAGCGGTCTAATATATATTTAGCCATATTGGCATATCCTGTTGCACATATATATACGACCGGGATATACGAAATATATAGACAGATGGATTAACAAAGTAAACTTGTATCGTACCACGGCATCTGTCGCTGAGGTAAGGGTTGCCTTGATAACCATCGTCGCATGGGCATACGTAGCCGGTGACGACGTTGGCAACCAGACGGTACTGGGTGGCATGGCAGGTACTCCGACTGCTATGGCACGCGCTGGTGCCCAACAAATCTGCTGGGCACGTTGCGTTGCCGGCGCGCAGTTGGTTTGGCAGCCATGGCGGCGCTGGATGCCAGCTCCTCAAGAGCTGCAACCACATGACTGCCGCCTCAACTTGGACAGCAAACCCAACCACAAAATTCCAAACATTATACGTATATGTTGACGTCGAATTAGGCCATACACCAGAGAGGGCGTGCTAACATTATGCACATGTGTTGACGCTGAATTAGGCCACACACCAGGGCTAGCACGCCCGAGGTTGCAAATCATTTTCATCACAGTTGAACACAGCAGATCGATGAAAACCGATCAAGAGACTGGTTAGGCTGATGGTTGAGGCCGTTCTTTGCGTGGTAGACTCCCTAACACCTCCCGTGAAACGTACAAAAATGTGCAAAATAGTAATAGGAAAACTACGGTGCCACACTCTAGCAAGAAATGGTAAAAATAAAGAAAACACTAAACCGCTCATCGATCACTATTGGGTTAATTAGACTATCTCCAACAGCTCAAACCCATATAGGAGACCCAAAACATCCTGTGTCCAACAGCCAATGCAAAAAAAAAAAAAAAACCCTTTCTCCCGTTGCTCTGTCTCCTTTCACCTCGCTCCCGCACCACACCTCCTTGCATGACCTCCACACCGCGCTCACCTCGGCGCCCGACTAGGCTGGGGTTACCAGACTGATGGGCCGGGGAGGGCAGGGCCCCTGGGGCAAGGGGCAAGCTGTGGCCATGGTGCTGGAGCAGACCCCTATGCTCTCTCCGTCTCGACGAGTTCCGGGCCAACGTCGACTTTGGTTATATAAGTGAAAAAAACAACAGTAGTTGAAATCACAGTAAAAAATGACATCAAGTATATCTCTATGTAGAAAAAAAAAAGAGTTAACTCATATATGTGAAAAAAGTCCCTTAGAAAACACTAAATATTCCATATGTTTGTGTGCAGATAATAATGATATTCTGGTTATACTTCACTAGTTAAGCTGTATCAGGAAGGAAGAGGTTATCCGATAAAGAATAGGTAGGAAGAGTTTACCTGTATTTGATTTGAAACAGCCATTCCGTATGCACGGATAACTTAGTATAGTTCGCAGGAAGCTACCAAATGGTGTGCTCCCCACTGTCTCTCTGAAAGAATATATTTCTAGAATTGTGTTAAGTCAAACTTTTAAACTTTGACCGAACTTCTAGACAAACCCATTAAGATTTATGTTATCAAAGTAGTATCATTAGATTTATCATAGAAAAATTTTCATAAGGTGCTCAATTTATATCATAAATGCTGTTCTTTTTTTCTATAAAGTTAGGGATTGATTTAGTTGGGGACGGAGGGAGTATTCTATCAAGCTCGGTCCCTATTAGTGTTGAATCTAGAAGGAGGGAGTATTCTATCAAGTTCGGTCCCTATAAGTGTTGAATCTAGAAGGCCATCAGTGGGACTAAAACTACTAGAAGGAATCATCTAATAGAAAGAATACATTAGCTAATATTAATCAACAAATGGGAAATTACTTTTTTTTTGCATAGAACCTACGTAAGATAGATTTTTTTCACTCAAAAAAGAGTAGATGGATTTTCATAATGAACACACATTGTAGCTAATGAATATTACAATCTTTCTTTGCCTTGGTTATTTCCACTAAGGATTGTTGTAACACCCTACCCTCCAAAAGCCACACCGCACAACCCTTCCGAGGGGCATGCACGCGTATGCATAGCACCCCCGCTTACACTTTCATCCTCGCTTCATGTAAAAGGGTTAACCCGAAGCTGCTATGGCTGGAAGGCAAAGGCTTATAAGTTGGCTCCACCCTTGCTCAACTAGCAAGATGATACTAAACATATTGTTGACACCTGTTATAGCATAATATTATAAGTTAAATAACATGAAATAAGGGCTCAAGTCAAAGACCAAACATAAGTCTAGGGGTCTAACTAACATAATTCTACGAGTTTTGGTATTACGTGACTTTTCGGGGACTTGATAGATAAATGCAGAAGAAATGGAGAAAGTTCTGGAATATACAAGACATATGATGACAAGACTTGACCGTGAAGTAACTCAACCCGAAAAGTAGACTAAAACATTCTAGAAGATACCGGAGGATACCGAAAAAGACCGGATGCCAAGGTGGCACTCCAGCTGGCGGGCCGCCAAACATAGGCCGGCCGCCAGGTGGGGTCACCTGTCACCTCTCCTTTCTAGGTCGGTTTACTACCGACTTTTGAGGTTGTATCTACACCGTTATTGAAGGTCGGTTTGATCCAAGGGTTCACGTTCATCGCCAAGTACTATATAAGAAGACCAGCTGACCCCAGGGCTAATAACGAATTCATTATCAACTCATACCCATCAAGTCCAGCCAAGTCTAGACCTAAGCCCTAGTTCATCATACTAGAAGTAGTTAGCTAACTAGTTAGTTCTAGTTCAAGATCAAGTTCATCTTGAGTTCCCCGATAGTCAAGCAATAGCAAGAGCATTGTTCTTCGCTCTTGAATTCGATCTGTAAGTATTATTATTGATATACTATTGTTATGGCTTTAATCTATATAATTATTATATTCTTATTGATATGTGTTTATGCTTGCTATGATTATATGTTTAGTTTAGTAAGATTGCTTTATATTTTATGCATGGAATTGTATAGCATTCATATAGATGATCACTATGTGGGTGATAAGCAATGTGTAAACGTGGTGTTTATACAACGTTTATACGCAATTGCACCCTATATTCGGGCCGTGTGGTAGATCGCGGGGTGACAGTCTGTTGAGTTCTTTGGAATCCACCCTCAGAATGTAGGACTAGTCGAGCTTATAATTACGGTAATAATCAAGTTTCATCCTTGGTTGTTATTGGTAATGCTTGCCATGTGTAGAAGTAATCCAACCTTGCCATGATAGCTAGATGTATTGCACTAATTGTAGTATTCATTTGACATACATGATTAGGAGTATCTTAGGAATATTCTTTTCTATTCTTTCTATAACATGCTAATTGCTCGTATGATACTAGTGGCATATGATGATCTTAGACTTGGGTATTTATCATTTATATAATTATCTTTATCTTGTGACTTATCTGTTGAGTAATGTTAGATACATATGGCTACTCGCATTACACTACCGTAAGTGGATCTCATAAATAAATCACTTCATAAATCATTAGATATCCTTTTCTCTCTACTTTCCATAGACTCCTTCCCCTGTGGTAAAATATAAATACGATACCGGATTACTCCGTGAAGTGCTACAATTGGTATTTCTATTTGTGCGCTTGCGGATATCATTTTTATTCTTTTATCAAGGCCAATCAACAAATACCATGCCTCGCATTTCTTTGAGCGTTATTGCTATGGTGACAGACTAGTGTATAGGTAATGCCTAGAAATGAGTGGTATACCTTGAGTACATATCTTGGTGAGATTAATTCCACTATGGATAATGATACTAAGTTTACACCCCACTACTAACACCGCATAACTCCGCTTTGTTGGATCATGAGGTTAATCCCATATCCAAGCTAACATGATTAGATAGATTTCCCATATATATTTCTTTTGCCTTCCTAATTGGGATCGTGTAAGAAATATCAACACATATGCTCTCAGCACTCATGGCCCATTATTGGGCCACTTAACAAGGACCTCCCCTCTTGGCACACACAACCGTGCGCCCAGTGCCGGCACATGTGCCATGCCGTGCACTCCGCAGAGCCTACACGCGCAATGAACCCCATGTCCGCACATCTGGCGCACGCGCGCTCGGTGTCGGTGTTTTGAAAACCGGGGGCCCAAGAACTCGACAAGTGAATTTTGGCTGCACGTCTCTGGTCCTATTTATGGTTGTGCAAGAAGAACATAAAGGAAACACAATGAAAGGGGACACGAGTTTTATCCCGGTTTAGGCACAGATTCCCTACGTCCAGCAATGTCGATCTCCTCATGTTATCATGCACCAAGTGCTCTGTTGGCATTTGTTAAGTGCTAAAAGAATATGAAGGATTCCGCAAGCGCACAGAACACCTACCATTGTAGCTTTTCCCTAGGATGAGTATTCTAGAGTATCGTATCCACAAGGAAGCTTTGGCTAAAAAGAATTCTAATAAGTCACAATCATGTATCCACTAACTTAGCAAACCACTAGACTATAGTGAGAGGGTAATTGATAAAGGATAAGTAAATTTCAAATAATAACATACCTAAAATATCAAAGAATAAATAAACTAATCAAGAGGTCAAAGGGAGAGATTAAGGTTCCTAGGTACTTCTCTATTACTTAGGTTCTATGATAGCAATTACACTAATGCACTTTGGAGCAACAGATCCTTTCCAACTCTCGAGAAAAGACGGGAAGAAGGTAGTTGGGAGAAGGCTGCCAAAAGCTCTATGAAACACCAATCCGAGCGGGATGGAATACAAAGGCCTTCTGAGCTGTCACCCCCAGGGGCTACCACAACTATCCGTGGGATTGGGCGCAACCTCAGGTAACCTATAACCTAGACACCAAGTCTACACTATCGATTACTACTCTAGCTATCATGAATAACTAGAATCCTCAATACGAGCGGAGATCCCATGCAATAGCATAACAACTATACTTAACCATATATGAAAGACATGGAAGTAAATAGAGAAGATAAATATGTGAATCATAAGTCTTACAAAGAAAGGATACAAGACATACCAAACTCTGTAGACATCTCCAGAACAGGAGCATAGCTCCACTCTCCTTTACTCTTGATTAGATCTAAGTTAGATCTAATCTAGTTCTAATTACATGGTTAATCTACTTCTAATTACATGGCTAATCTACTTCTAATTCACTAATCCCTGAGAGAGAGGTTATCCTTACATTGGGACACCTCTACAATTGAGAGATAATGAATAGAATGAATTAGAATGAATTAGAGTTTAGCCCTGGGGTCAGGGGGTCTTCTTATATAGGCCTTGGCGATGAATGATGACATGGATCAAACCGACCTTCAATAACGGTGTAGATACAACCTCAAGGTCGGTTACAAACCAACCTACGAAGATGGGCTGGATTGGGCTTAGGACCCTGGCGGCCGGCCTAAATGGCCCTGGCGGCCGGCCTAAATGGCCAGCTGGCCGCCCCAAATTGTGTCCCCCTCGGTCTCTCGTTTCTTCGGTATCTTCTGGTATCTTCTAGAGTGTTTTAGTCTACATTTTGGGTCGAGTTACTTCACGGTTAAGTCTTGTCATCGTATGTGAGATATATTACGGAACTTTCTCCATTCTTCTCTGCGTTTATCTGTTAAGTCCCTATAAAGTCACAGAATCACCAAAGGTTGTGGAATTATATTAGTTAGACCCCTAGTCTATGTTGATATTCAAATTATGCCATTATCCATGTTTAGTTGACTAGTAATATTATGCTATAACAGGTGTCAACATGCTTGTAGTAGGGGTTTACAAACATATGTGAGACAGGAGACATGCTCCAAGTCTCTGTGTGAGCTAGAGTGGAGGAAGAATGGAGGTTGGAAGCCTCCGTCCTGAGGAAGGGGAAGGGGAAAGGCCCCAAGAGTCCCCAAAGAAGGGAAGGAGCCCCTCCCATCCCCTTCTCGGGGATGTACGTGTGTGTCAAGAAGTCCAAAAAAGAAGGGAGGGCCTCTATCCTAGAGCTTTGGGCTCTCCCTTTTATAACCGAAGAGAGGGGCCCATATGCGGTGGTGTTGACTTCGATTCGAGGATGCGCTAAGTCTCGCTAGCCTACCACCGGCCTCTGAGTCCTCACAGAGGAGGTCATGGTGGCTTCTTGTCTCGGAGCGGTTATCTTGGCGGGCTTGGCGGGCTCCCGAGGCTTGCATTCCATTTCCTGGTGGGCTGCCGAGGTCGTTTCTGCCTCCCGAGACCTGCTACAGTGTGGTGAACAGGGCCGGGAGTTATCCCCCGCGGTCCTTGCTCGGGGGCCCGTGGCGGGGAGGCGTCATGGTGCGGCAGTGCGCCACTTCTTTGTGGCCCGGCGGCCTTAATGCGGCCTTGGCGGGCCCTACGCGTGGCAGCCTACAGCTTTGGCAGGATGTGTCGGGTCAGGTTGAGGTGACCGGAGAGGGGTGATAGCCCAACAACGGAATTTTGGGCTGCCGAGAGCGCCGAGGCGCTTGATCTCGACTCGGGCTCTTTGTAAGGTCCTAAATGGCTAGACGGGGGGTGAATAGCCTAATAAAATTTCTATAAAACACTAGAACAACTTGTTAGACAATAATAAAAGCGATAATTATGGTTGCGCTAGCTCTACTTGTCGGCAAGCCTCCTAGTGACAATTCTAATCAATTTATGTCTCTAGAGCACTCAAGAGCTATGTCACTACTTCACTAGCTAGGTGAACAAGGTAGATTACACTAAACAATTATAAACAACCTAGTCAACTAGCAAGTCTACACTAGCACAATATATGTATGAAGTAAAGCTAGGTAGAGAAGAGGTGTTATACCGAACCGTCGAGGCAATGAACCAATCACCGGGAGACAATCAATCAACACAAATGATGGAGACAATGATTTGTTCACCCGGAGTTTACTTGAGCACCCGTCAAGCTACATCTCCGGTTGTGTCAACCTTCTCAACGGGCGGATCAAGGTAGCGAGCACGCCTTGCCTCACTAGGCCCCGACCGGACGCTCCGGTCAGGACCCCTAGCGTCCGGTCAAGCGTCCGGTCGCAGGGTCCGGTCGCTAGTAAACCTGCGCGATGTCGTCGTTTCTCCGTCGCCTTTGCTTCGACATGCTACCCAACAAGTATATATACCATCTTGAGATCGAGGGTAAGCATGTTTTCACCACCACGATGCATCCGGCGTAATAGAAAATAGACGTTTCATTTTCTTAAAAGTGTCGAATCCATCTCAACCCTGCAACCATCACCGCCTTCGCCGTGTGCCAACACCACCACGTAGGTTAGAATGCATGCATATGAATTTTTGAACCTAGAGGCACATGAGGATAGATCTTCAGTTGCCTTGCTCTTGAAGCCTAGGTCTAACACCCGAGATCCATGTTCCCTTCCCTTCGAGGAGAATGAATGGAAAGGAGGCTCCCTCTGTATCCGGGTCGCGTTTTGCCAAGCTCGGGCAAGTCGGAGCGTCCTAAGAGCCTGAGCCAAGCTGTTTGCTGTGGATGCCCTCGTCTAGGCCCGTGTGGCAGGCTAGCTCCTTGGGTCCCGGTGACATGGCCCTTTCTCAAGAGGCCATTTTGGTGGCCCCCAACACTTTCGGGGCCCACGAAGGTCGGCTTTGATACCACCTCCCCATGTCGACACATCGCACGTGTCGGCGCTCGTGGCTATGAAGGTCGGCTTTGATACCACCTGTAACACCCCGCCCTCCAAAGCCACACCGCACAGCCCTTCCGAGAGGCGTGCACGCATATACGTAGCACCCTACTTGCGGTTTCGTTCTCGCTTCATGTAAAAGGGTTAACTCGAAGGTGCTATGGTTTGGAAGGCAAAGGCTTATTAATTGGCTCCACGCTTGCTCAACTAGCAAGGTGGTACTAAACATATGCACTCGGCACTCATGGCCCATTATTGGGCCACATCCAAAATGGGCCAGTGTCACGGTTGTTTTAGCAAATATGAACTAGAATGGAGATCAATCTTGTTGTATTTGTAGCAAACCTAAAACATTCAACATCTTTTCTTTGATTGGTTTCATGCTAAGTTTTCTTTCTAGAGAGCAATACATATTGCCCTTTGAATCAACCCACCTCGAAATGCCTTAAACTATTTGATGGTTGATATTCTTGGTAAGGCATTACTTTCCAATTATTTTTGCTAAACATGTGTAGTAGACATTTATGGTCAATTTGGATATAATAAGAGGAGTTTTTTTTTTTTTTTGACAAATACCGACCAAATGTGTCCTATTCAAAGGGGACTAATTGGCTTTAGTTGTAGACCCAATTGGTATGGCATGAAGATCGACAAGTGTTTGTGGTAGAGGCTTCTTGGAAACTGGAGACCGCTGCAACGAGGCTCTTTGTGTCCTATATGGATGGCCCCCGAGATTTACATTTTGGTGTTGTTGAACTTGTTTAAAAAAGTTTTTTTTTACATTACATAGTACAACGCAGGCGCACAACACACACACTCACCCCTATGAACACATGTGCGTAAAGCCTACCCCTATGAACACCTTTGAGCGACCGAGCCGGCAGATCTTCAAGTTCACAAAATCACCACAGGTGTCTCAATTGTCGACGGGGGCGTCGCCTACCATAATGAATAGTACCGGAAAATTCTGGAATAAATCCAGAAAAACGCGAGCACCAGGATTAGAACCCTGGTGGGTAACGTCTCACTGGACCGTCCTATCATTGAACTACAATCCAATTTGCTAAAAAATCATCGTCTTGTGTTAAGTTTCAGTAAGTTTGTTCCATTCCTATTTGATGAGAATGCATGAAGCTACTCTATCCATTATCTAAAACAACAAGGAAACAGGAGCAAAACAGAAAATATATGAAGAAACGTATGGTCCAACACTTTATAAGTTCAGGTTAAATGCACGCAATAAAATCAACTCGATGCTAGTTGATGTCTCTCAGGTGAGCATGGTGCTTATCTATAAACCATCTTGATTGTCCACAATTTAAAATTTTTCCTATGTGTGGTAGCTTCGATGTAACAAACACATCAATAAATTAGTTTATTCCTTCGGGCTTTGCAAAACAATCTGGTTACCATGCACACTTATCGTATCCTCAGATGACCAGTCATCATCTGCCACATCACTCGAAAAAAACTCCTTTGCTGCATAAATGCTTTCAAGAGTCATTTCCACTTGTCTCATTGTTGGCCTCTCTATGCTCATGTGCTTCACACATATTGCTGCTAATAGAGCTATATCAATAACTTCTCCATCGCCCTCCTTGAGAACTTGCGGATCCAATATTTCATCTAAGTTACCATCTGATAGTAAAGTGACAAAATGATACACAAGGCTATGACCTTCTATAGACCTATATGAAACTGGCTTCTTTCGAGTAAGCAGTTCTATCAAAAGCACACCAAAACTATAGACATCACTCTTCTCAGTGAGGTGTCCCGTGCTATGGTACATCGGATCCAAGTCTCTACTACATATAATGCACCAAAAAAACTTTTCTAAAGCCACACAATAAAGTGTCCCCTACAGTCATTATCTCTCCTAATCTTCTCTAAGTGCACCCAACAAAATGTACCACAAAGCTAACCAACATTTCAAATGAATGGTCTAGATCTATTCTAATCCCTTCTTTCTCTCACTCACCCACATCCAACGGCCAAAATTGCTGGGATCAACGCTCATCTACCACCATCCCGCTCAGGCGCGCGCTACTCTAATCTCGCGGGCGACCCTCCGTCTCCCGTCATGCACACTTCCCCACACACGCCCCTCCGGGCCTCCGCCTCCATCACGCCCGTACACCCGCTGCCACAGGGAGCGCCACCTTTCCACAGGAGAGTGCCACCGCCTGGACCACCCGCTGCGCGCTGCTCCGCTGGAGGTCCGCCTGATCCACCAGCTGCGCCACCGCCCGTCCACTGAGAAGTGCGCCTCGTCCACCCACTGCGACCCAGCCCGGCAAGCTGCTGCAGCCTGTTGCGCTCCTCCCTCACGGAAGCTGGTTCCGCCCGGCGGCTCCTCCCCGCCGGGAACGTCCTCCCGCCGCCCGGTCCTCTCCCGACCTGAGCAACTGGAAACCATCGGTGAGAAGGCACATGAGGTAGGGTTTCAATCATCCATGAGAAGGAGAACGCAAACGGCGGCGGCATGTAGGGTCAACCGAGGAGAGACCGGCAGGTTGCCCAATATGCCTCCTGTATGTTTTTGTTGTTGTTGTTAGGAAACATGTGAATGATGTTTTTTAATATGATTCATGCAGCTAAAGTGGATCTGCACCTGCAGTTGACCGCGTGCCGGATTAGGGGCAAGCGGTGGCCAGACACTCCTTGCTTCTGCTGAACCCCACAACAATGGCCTCCAGAGGCCAATATGTTTCAGGTTTGGGTTCTCTTTTTTGATCCTCTTCTCGAGTTGTTAGCTTTACCTCTTAACCGTTCCCCTCCTCCACCTTGTTCATGCAGATTCGTGAGCAACTAGACACACTGCTACCTACCAGAGATCACTGCGGTTTCTGCCATCTAGCAACTGGCCTGTTCTACCAATTTGACCATTTTTTTTGTATGCACTCATACTAGCTTGATTGTTTCTTGGTTTTCACTTTTCATGAGTAGGCATTTTGGCAGCATTTGTGGTTCCATGTAAGTGGAGCAGTGGAGATCTACAATGAATATCGAGCTGCTCTTAATATATTGTAGGGTCCTATATTGTACTACTGTAGTGTAAAATTGGATCAATTTGACATGGGTTGCCAGTTTAGTGCCTGTTGGAAATACTTTGGTGTTGCCCAATTGAATAGAAAGCACATATTCGGAGAGAACTTCACATCAGTATTAACATGTTAGCTGTGCATAAAACGTCGAATAGTTATGTTGTTTGTTGCAATACTCAAATTTTCTTGTGTAATATCGACCTTTTGAATTCTTGCCAAATAATATTATAGTAACTGAATTTGTTGTTTAATGGCCAAATAATATCGATTTTGTCAGACTTTAACCCCTTCACTAAACAAGCATGAAAGAAAAATTTCAGCAAAGTCAGTACTTTAACCCCTTCATGAGCTCATATACTCTGCTCATACTCAAAGTTTCTTCCTTGAACACAGGCCTGAAAGGTGAAGATGGGCAGAGCAATGGAGTTTCATTGGATGACTGGTGTTTGGTGGTCGTGTTGAAGATCACATGAGAATCCTTGTGTTAATTGCATTGCTGATACAGTTCGATTTGGATCACCACCACATGCTGACGTGGTGCGCTGAACTTCATGGACACCTAAATAACTCTTAGGTGAGATGCTCCCCTGCCTCTGTCACCTGTTTAACTTTATTCTAATATTTTTGGACCAAAAGATCTTTATTCTAATATAAATATGACAAATTTTGGCCATGTAGATTAAGAGTAGCACATGAGATACAAGTATAGTACTATACTGGTTTTCGTTCTTACTTGGTACTTTTGCATGTCCGTCAACACTCACTCTCAGTCTCTGATCTCTACATATAATGCACTAAAAAATATGCCTAAAAGCCAGACAGCAAACTATCCTATCTTGGTTTGGCCGCTCCATGAGATTGCTGCGCAGCAGACTTGTCCTGCCGACCTCAACAGCAAATGCGTGCTGCATCTGATGATTGGCAGGGGGAGTTCTTCCTTGGCGTCCTGAAAATCAAGTATAAGATGAGGCATTAAAAACCCCAGATTGTGATGTCGTGGTGATACGTTGTTTTGTTCATATATATCTGATGCCCAGCAGCTCGTCATGTTCATCTCTGTATGGTAAAACTGCATGATTAGGAAATAGTTTATCCTGAATCCGAGTCGCCTAAATGCAAGGTACTAACCTGAACCTGAATTAGAAATTAATGTTGTGATAGTTGTTGGAAGCTTCACTGATTAGTTTATATTTTTTTTCTCACTCTGTACAAATTCATGATTATGTAACAAATAAACAAGAAAAACTTCAAAAATGACAGACACAAGTGCAGGCATATCTGAGAATGCGAAGGATAAAGAGAAGTGGAGGATGTCCTGGCCTCCCGGGCACCTGTGTGGGATCTGGTGGCAATGATAAGGGGTTCGGTCAGCATGGCCATGGAGATACTGATGACGCCTAGGTTGCTCATCCAAGATGAGCCCACCATTGGTTTGGATAGGTATGCACATCTATTCACTGAGATTGCCCATCTTGTTTTTATTTGTGTTTTTGCTGCACCAATAGGACATCTGAGATTCTAAAATGTCCACTCTATTATCCATGAGAGCAGTTTTTCGCCCAAGCTGGTTTCCCCTACCCACATATGCTCGGTGAAAACTCGGCTAATATTAATAATTAGCTACAAACGGAATGTTGTGAACATTAATACTAAGAATTATTTTTTTTTGGTATTATGGTATACGCACGTGCTGACTCAAATAATTGTAAGGCATTTTTTTTTTTGCTTGATTTGTGTGTTGCTCATCTGCAGTGGGGTAAATATTCTTTCGCTTAAATATAGACCTTTGCTTCCAAAGTAGAGTCTGATAGTAAGCTTTGATTCTGCAGACATTCTGAGAATTGCGTAACTGCATAACCTTAACAGGGAGTTCCATTTGGGGGTCACCACAAATTATTTGCAAGAGGGGTTCAGTCGAAGAACATAGGTTATGCTTCAACAAAGAATAGAAGGTGAGTTCCTAACTTTTTTCCCCTTGAATAACTCCCAGCAATTTGTTGCTATCAAATATTACTGCTATGAGTAGAACCATGACTATTGCTTACACAAATTACCACCCAGCAGATATGTAAATAGTGTTCCTACAGGGCTGAAATTTTGTTTGCCCAATTTTGGATGTTTCTGAAAAAAATATTATGTGCTATGTATATATATGTTGAACAGCCCTCTAGGTTCATGAACATATTTAAAGGACCACTTAAGTTATATTGGCCTCACAAAGTTTGGTTATTCTATAAAAAAATAGAACACTTAGGTTACTTTGGATTGGACATTTCTATTTTTGAAAATTGTCTCATAGACCATAAGCATAAAGCTTGTTTAAGTGATTCGCAAGGATGCTGCATGTCATATCTCACTCCAACCTTAAGCTTTGCTAATGCTATCCTTCATCATGCAGTAAGCTGTTAAGCAACGGCACTGGATCTGGCAGCATGCACACATGTATGGCGCCCACAAGTGAAGTGATGTTGAGGGCGAAGACTCTTTTTCTGAATAAACCACTGCTGAAACAGCAAGGTATTGCGGTCAGAGCCGTATCATTTTTCACCAAAGCATATCGTCATGTCCTTAGAAAATACTACAGCTTTTGACTTTCAGTAAACCATCATAATGTTGGCTGACAGTGGTTGTTCAATTCACAGTTATCCTAATCCTTGTTTTTTCCCAGGGTGGTTTGGATAAGCTCTGTTTTGTCTGAATGAAATGCAATAATAAATTCAGTGCCCGGACTATATCCCAGCGCAACCGGACCTTTTCTGCTGCTTTACTCTTGGCACATTTGGAAGTGGCAGAACTCCATCTCCATCGGAAACAATCAAATGAACCTGAACTAATGTTTCTTAACTAGGTGATGCCTTCTTTTGGGGAACTAGGCTAAAGCCTGATGACAAACACATACTCTTTGTTTAGTTTACCTCATTATTATGTTTTCGGACTACGTTGCTTTGTGTGTTTTTCGTCTGAACTAATGTTTCTTAATAATTGAGTGAGACAAGAACTATGGAAAAATCTTATCGTCCGGTCGTTTTTAAGTGCATCTCTTAAATAAAACCGTGGCAACGCCGACGGGCACTATACTAGTAACCAAATGTTCCTTGCACAGTAGTATTTAGTCCAGTTTGGTCAATAGGAACGTACCTTGAAGCTCCAAAGTCTGACAACTTCACACTTAAATTATCTTCCAAAAGTATATTAGGAGACTTGACATCCCTATGGATTATTGGCATTGAAGCGAGTGAGTGGAGATATGCAAGAGCCTTGGAAGTTTCAACTGCAATCCTTAATCTATCTCTCCAAGACAGGGATATGAAATTGTCAACATGTAGATGGCTGTAAAGGGTCCCATTGGAAATAAACTCATAAATGAGCAAGGGGACTTCTGTCTCAAGGCAACACCCAAAAAGTTTAACAATGTTTCTATGGTTTATTTGAAAAAGTATAGCAACCTCATTTATGAACTCATCAATTTCTCTTTGTATAACTATTTTTGACTTCTTAATTGCCACAACATGTAGACTTGATAAAATTCCCTTGTACCATGCCCTCCACCACCAAGTTCGAGCTTTGTCAAAATTGTTTGTTGCTTTCTCTAACTCTTCCAAAGGCACAATCATTCTTTCAGCTATGTCCGCCCTTTGACATACCAATTGTTGTAGCAACTGCCCACGATTTTGCGTGAAGAATCTTTTTCTCATCCTTGTCTTCCTCTGTATCTTGATTTTTCGGATTACAAGTGTGGTGACTAGGACTACAATTAGAAGCATTGCCCCACTTCCAACTCCGAGGCCAATGATTAGCCCTATAAGTGGCACAAACAATTGTGAAAGGTCTAAAACATAAAAAGGAAGCATCGTATTTTAGAGTATCTGTCTAAAGAGAGTTCTTAACAATAAATTCTATCACTATATGACCATCTAGACATCTTGTTAATTTGGACTACGAATTAGAGTATATTTTTCAGTGTAACAAGCATATTTTCCATAGAAACAAATGGTAGAATACATTCATGGTTCAAGAAGTAGAAGTGATCACCAAAGTTGTTAAAATCTTAACATAGATGGATGAAGTTTTTTTTTTTTTGCACAAAACCTATGTGCTATTCCTTAATTTGATGTAAACAATTGCCCCATATATATAATCGAGGAGTTTCACTAGATATAATTCCAAAAGAAGAAACATTTGAATCTCTATTTTTTAGAAGTAGGACCGAACTATAAACCTTAATTTGGACTTGCATGTACATATTGTATCTTCTTGTGCCTTACTCGTCTTTGGGGTACTATGAAAATAAGAAAAGCGGGCCTGATTTTGAATTTGGAACTTACTGGACAAACAATGTCCTAGTATATATAAATATTCCTATATGGTGTCCCATGGTAGCCTACTAACATAAGTAAACAAAATTATATGTAACCGAATATTTCCTAAAAATATAATCATAAAGTTGAATTATTTAAACAAGGAGTTATTTCCTTAGTATTTTTTATGACTAACTAAGAAATTTATGACAAAAAAAAGTAGTTGTATAGGTTTAACCGTGTAGCGTGAATTTTACCTTTATTTGGGCCGTCATGCCGTTTTATGCAGCCATCTAGAGTGTATGGGTTGCCAACAGTTCCCTCTGGACATTCACATAAATACTTGCCAGGTAAATTTGTGCAATTGGCAAAAGCATTTATTTGGGATGGCGCACTCATCGATATCTAATAAGCAAGGGAAAGATAATAAATCAATATTCCCAATAAGCACACGCACAAACTTATACGGATCGGATGCACAAGGGATGCACATAACATTTAATTTGTTTGCCAAGCAAACATAATAAAACTAAGCAGGAGTCTAATGTATATTTAGGCATGCTAAGAACCGCTTGTGTAAATACATGATTTCTACACAGTATATTTCTAAAACACCACTATTAAAGATAAATTTATACCATTAGTTGATAGATAGCCATGAACCTATAGTTTCATTTATACCAGCGCCTAAGCATTGTGAACCACTAGTGAAAAAAAAAATCATAATTATTCGCTCTGTCCCTTTGAGAGTGTCGCCTGAGAAGTGGGTTTATTGTGAGAGAGAGACGTTTTCCAATGACACTTTCAAAGTGATGGAGGAAGTACGCCGCAAAGCATCAACAAAAGATAGATTTGTACTGGCTAGTGATACGGTTGGATATATAGATGAGTGGAATATATATGTATGTAGAAAAACAAATTAGATATATACGTACCATGGCATCCGTCGCTAAGGTAGGCGTTGCCTTGATAACCATTGTCGCATCGGCACACATAGCCAGGGATGTCGTTAAGAAGACGGTTGGTGGCATGGCAGGTGCTGTGATTGCTATGGCACGCGGTGATGCAGGTGCCCACCAACAGATCTGTTGGGCCCGTTGCGTTCCCAGCGCGAGTTTGGTTCAGCTGCCATGGCACCACCCTGGATGCTAGCTCCCATTCCCGCAGTTCTTGAGGCCAGTAGCGGAGACCCGTGTCCTGTTGCACCAATAGCATCACCCACGACACATGGACGATGAGCATGGTGGAGTCATCCAGATAGATGTTTAGGATTCGCGGGGTGACGCCGTCGATGTCGGTGCTGCCACTTACGCTGGCGAGCCACAACGACTTCTCGGGCGTGCAGGTGAGGTTGAAGGACGACGGTATCAGGTGGCACCCAGGTTCCAACCCGAACGGAAATGACACGATCACGTCTCCGCAGCGGGTTGGGCAGCCGGGCAGCCCCATTGGCGGCTGGCCGCCCACCGCTGCGGCGTCGTCACCCTCAGCCACCAACAAGAGCTGCAACCACATGACAGCCGTGGCCGCGGCCGCAAGCAGTGGCCCCATGGATAAAGTGGCAGTGTGGATGCTCGATTCAGCCGGGAGCATGTCCCCAGTATATACAAGACCTCCTCGATTCAACCTATATGATTATCTATCGAGTTGTTGCTAGCTGCTTGCGTGTGCTGGCAACAGCAATATATATGCATACAAGGAGATCCATCATCGATTCCAGGTAGACGTTTGGAACAAAACTTTGGACGGCAAACCCAACAACATGCATGGGCATGGGCAGCATACGGCACAAAAAATCTTGGACGGGCAAACCCAAGCATGGCGGAGATCACATCAACAATGTCCATGCCACCCTTTACAAGATATGCAACATTACGTTCCAAAAATCTAAACATACATACGTATGCACGTTAACTTAAGCATCACACAACTTTGTGTTCATGTTTACCATGTCAATGTGTGCGTTTCAGTGTTTCACAGAAGAACATGATCAGAACACGTCCTGACGAGTGGCACAAACTTTTTGCTCATCCGTTCTGTCATAACCCACCAAACACAACTGTCACACATGCATATGGTCCTTCAGCGTGGGCTATCAGGCTGGAGCGCTGGACATGTGTGTGGGATGGACTTTGGGCCTGCTATGCTGCGGCCGGGCGCCAGGCTCATGGTGCTGCGGCCGCAACTGCCGGAAATACATATGGAGTGGGATACCACCCAGCTGGCAACGTTTGTTTGGAATGGAAGAAAGAACTAGAGAATGGACCTCTACTCTCGGTATCATTTTATTGGTTACTCTCGTCCTTTTTTTTTGTGTGCCCGGGAGTAAAGGGAGCTTTATTCCCGGCTGGACTCTCCAGCCGCCCCGACGTTACTTCCTACATATACCGAGCCCGAAGTTATGAATTTTGAGCTGTTTTCTTCGCCATTCCTCTGGTATCAACCTTTACTCGGGTTTTCAACCCAACCGGGAATAAAGGTTCGCCATCTTCTCTCTCCTCTCATTTTCATCATCCATTTTATAGTTTAGAGATTTATAGAATTTTAGTTTTTCTTTTAATTTCTTTTGTTTAGAAAAATGAGGTCTTAGCGCCCGACGGCGAGTTCTACTTCAACCCCGATGATAAATGGGTGCCAAAGCAGTAGTGGCGACAAATTGGGATATGAAATATATTTGTACATTAATTATTAGTTAATACATGTGTGTAATATATGTGTATATTAATTATATATGTGTAATACGTGTATAATATATGTGTACATTGATTAGATGCATAGATTAGTATCCAACATATAACGTTTAGTTCTAATAATTATCATATCCGGCCAAGGCAGTGCATATCTACCATCAGAACGTTTTGTGTGTGTGTGTGTGTGTGTGTGTATGTTTAGATTATGCATTGTATGTGTTGTGTGTGTGTTCCAGCATATTTTCTGTTTTAGGTAATTAAGGCGGTAAACTAAAGGGTATATAGCCAGATGATCCTTGACCTGCAGGTTTATATATCCATACGTCCATTGCAATGATACGTACAATCTTAGCTTTTGATCAGAACGACACACTTTTATGTACATGATCTCCCTCGGTCCCTCCGTCCACCAAAAGATGATATACAACTATGCGATTTGTACAAGTCAAACTGTCTTAACATTGATCAAGTAAACTGAATCTATAACTCTTAATTTCACTACACTACTACAAAAATCATTTTACAAGACACAACCCAAACATAACTGTGGCGGGCGTCAAGTTCGCCGACCACGGTTAATCGTGAGCATTAATCATGGCGGTCATTTTTTTTTTTTACCGTGGCGGGCAGGCGTCTTAATAAGATGCCCTCCACTAAAATCTATTTACCGTGGCGGACATCCTTTAAGGCCCGCCGCAGCAAAAAAAGCCAAAGCCCAAATAGAACGGTGGCGGCCCGATAGCAATCTTCATATAAATTGAGGACTTAGGGTTACAAACCCCTCACCTGACGGCGCTGTCCCTCCCCACCCGCGACTCTCTCAATCACTTTCCCCACCCGGCGGCGCTCTCCCTCTTTGCGACTTCCTCCTCCCTCCCTCCCTCCCTCTTCCTAAGAGCCAACAAGGTGGCTGCCCCTCCTCACTCCCTCACCCTCCGACGGCGCGGTGCGTCTTGGCGAAGGGTGGTGGCGAGGCGCCGGTCAAGCGGTTCATTGGCACATGCAAGAGTCACGTGAGAGCGACCAACGGCACATGTAAGCGGAGTGCGGCGAAGCGGTGGAGCGGCGGCCGTCCTCCACCAGCTGCAATGATGCACCGACGACAACGCCCGGGTAGGTAGGTCTCTCATTCATCCGGGTCACTCATCCCTCCGTTCTCTTTTTGCGACCTACAGCCGGAGGGTCCAGATCGGGAACAGGGACATAAGATGTAGCCATGGCGGCAGCCGGAGGCGCAGGTGGCGGCGGATGTGGTCTTCTCCAAGCGGTGGCAACAAATCGGCCTCCATTCATGTGGCGGCGGATGTGACCTAATCCAACTTGACAGCGGCGGTTCCGGCCTAGGAGCTAGGGTGGCGCTAGTAAATCGAGTGGCGACAACGGTCGGCGGCGAGCGGTCACAAATCGACAATTACGGCAGGGGATCGGGGTCTAGGGCGGCCCGCATCCGAGCCCGTGTGGGTTTTTTTTTTTTTTTTTTTTTCAAACTGATTTAGTGCGACGAGCTTTCTTATGTGTCCGACACGGTTAATAGATTTACAGTGGCGGACAAAAGGGCCTGCCGTGGTAAGGCGACATTTATCGTGACCGTAGTACCATGGCGGGCGCCTTTGCTACAACATTAAATCAAAACTGCTCCGCCTCGCAAAATTTTTATGTAGTAGTGCTAGATGAATTCTTTCTTCATGCAAGGTGTCGCATCATTCCCCACCAAGTGATGTCACTAAATGTTCTATCTCTTCATACAAAATGTCTACACCATTTTTCACTATGCATATCAACCTTATTAATTACTTGTGTTCTCATTCAGGTTTGACACTTTCGGTGTGTTTTAGTTAAAGATTTTGATGAACAAATTATATTTCGTTTTAATGGATGTCGATGCCTCATTCATTATGTTTTTGTTGTTTTGGGATTATTGATTCAAGCTAACAAACAAGCATCATAGCATTAATTATTAATACATATTAATCTGGCGTTGCAATATATCATCGAAATCAAACCAAATTGTGTTGCAACAACTACACATATAACAACCGCATTTAGTCGTGGCAATAGATAAACCATCTCTTGCAACTATAAAAAAGATGACAGTGGCAATAGAGGAACCTACCTATAGCAACCCGGTCGGTGACATGGCAATAGATGAACTATTTGTAGCAACCAACCTATGTAACGTGGCAATATCCTATGCCGCCTATAGCAACCATTCACAAACGTGGCAATAGAGGACCCCTCAGTAGCAACCAACCAACAAAAGCGTTGCAATAACCTTAGCCACCTATAGCAACCATTTAGGCGGCGTGGCAATAGAGATGCTCTATTGCAATGCTTTCTCCCCGTAGCAATAACCACTCTTGCAACACCTATGTTACGTTGCGATTACATTGTGTTGCTACATGACCATCGTGTTGCCATACGTGTCACTAGCAACATCTAGTTCGTTGCAATTGATACTATCGCCACACCCATAGTGGTTGCAATTGTTTTTGTTACAACACTCACCATGTGCTACAAAAGTGTCAAAAAGTGTTGCAATAGAGGGTTGTGTGTCGCAACTAAAACGTAACCCATTGCATTCTATTATTGCTACCCTTACAAGTGCAACGACATTTAACCAAAAATGGTAGCAAAAGTACTATTGCTACCATTTTTGGCTCTATTGCTACACTTCGTCGGTGTTGCATTAGGCCGAAAATCTTGTAGTGGGTTGCTACAACATTAGTATGTCTAAAGGCAGACATAGGTGAGAGAATGATCCTTACTTTAGAAGAACTAGAGAAAGCCACAAACAAATTTGACAAAGCTCGTGAGCTAGGAGGTGGCGCGCGTGGTACAGTTTATAAGGGAATTTTATCGACACTTCATGTTGTGGCGATTAAGAAGGCAAAAGATAGTGATACAGAGAGAAATTGGTGACTTCATAAATGAATTTGTTGTCCTTTCTCAGATAAACCATAGAAATATTGTGAAGCTTCACGGGTGTTGCCTTGAGACCGAAGTTCCTCTTCTTGTTTATGAGTTCATTTCTAATGGCACCCTTTACAATCATCTTCATGTCTAAGCTTTGGTATCACTATCATGGAAAGACAGTGAGGATTGCAGTTGAAATTGCTAGGCTAGGACCAGCCAACGAGGAGCGGCCATGCGGGGAGGAGCAGGCGGTACGCCGGAGTGTCCCCCGACAAGGCCACACCTCGCCACGGCCGCGACGGCGTGACCAACAACGTCGTCGTCCTCCTCCTCGATCTGCTCCAGCACCGGGACGAAGGCGTCGGCGTCGCCGCGGCGGCGCGGAAGGGCGATGGCCCGTAAAAACGCCTCCTCGGCCTCCTCCAATAACGCACGGAACAACAGATAGTTACACATTCAGTTCGGACCACGAAGCGCCGATGCCCCTCCACGGCGCACACCGTGAACCACCCTTCCAACGCCGACAACGGGATCACGGGATCACGCAGACAGAAGCGACCTGACGGGCGGTCGTGAGGGGACCTGGGGGGTAATTTGCAAAAAGGATTAATTAGGATGTGATGAGTGAGGGGTTTAAGTGTTAAAACAACCCACCTCCATCGATAGTCATCGGATGAGCATCCTGTGATCTAGAGTGGAGTTTTCATAGTTTCCACACGAGGTTAGTTTCTATAGGATACGTTGCCTAGAAACATAGCTTTTGCTTTATTTCAAATAGATCTAGCTTAAATTTGAAAAAAGTTAATAGAGAAGATAATCGACATGTATAACACCAAATAGGCATCCTATTAAAGTATGTTAAAAATACATTTTATAATGAATCTAATCATGCTATTCTTGTTTTTGTGTAAGCTTACCACAACTTAAGATGGCATCACTAAGGACAAAACTAAAATGATTTTTTAGGATGAATAACATTAGGGTCTTGGACCTGATCAAGTTGCTTTTCAGTTTTTTTTAATCGAAGAAAGTTTCTCTTTAGTTGAGTCCACACAATCGATGTTTGTTTCTTTATTTGCATTACTACATTGCACCTGATGACGCAGTATTATTTCTTTTGTAGGAAATAAAGAAAAAAGGTAGTACCTCATAATGACCTTGACGCGTCTTGGCTGGACATGTCACTGTTCATTGGTTGGACGCGTCTAGGCGAGAACCTGATGACACATATAGAATCATCATTTTTTGTTTTCAGTAATAGTTATCAGTGATGCGTCTTGGCTGGACATGTCACTGTTCATTGGTTATCAGTGGCGTGTCTTGTACACATGCATCGCTGCTCAATAGTTATCAGTCACGTGTACTGCATACACGCGTACTGTTCATGGGTATTAGTGACGCGTAAAAGACATGTCTTACGGCGTCACTCATATTGTGACATGTCTTTTCGGCGTCACTGATTGCTGTCAATATGTGTCACTGGAAACGTTTTTTGGCATAGTGGTTCACTCTGTTGCCCATATGATGATGAGGATTGCGGAGGTGTTGACACTACTATTGTCAATGTCGTAATCCCACATCAAAACCTGGCGTGTGACGACGGCGTGCTTGATCTGATGCCAGTCTGCACCAGAGATGAGTCGTGGGTACTAAATACTGATATGAATTGTGTGCAAAAACCAGGTACGTAGATGCCAACCACCACCACTGCTACTGGTGTGGTTCGTGCCTCGTCGTAGTAGTAGTTGATGAGTTCTTGAGCTATAGTTTTTGTTTAGCATATTCTTTATTTTCAGACCGCTACAGAATGTCGAATTGTTGCTGCTGCTGCCGTGACAGGCTCGGCTGCCACGCTCGCCATACCTGCACCTTGTCGTCATTTTTGTTCTGAGCCATGATCGGGAGGCAGCGCTGACGGGATCACGAAAGGAGAAGCGACCCGACGGTGGCCAGGGGACGTGGGGGTAATTTGCAAAAAGATTAATTAGGATGTGATGAGTGGAGGGTTTTAGTGCTAAGAAAACCCACCTACCTATGGCCATTAGATGAGCATCCTGTGATTTGGATTGGACTTTCTATAGTTTCCACATGAAATTGGTCTCCATAGGATACGTTGTCATGTTTGTGAAGGATACAGACAAATAGTTTACAACTTATACAAGTACAGATACAGATGCAACTTAACTGGATGGAGATGCCTCAAGAGATATATTGGCTACCTAAGTTGATTCCAAGCTCTCGTCTATAATTATTTCTCCAAGCTCTCGTAACCCTTCATGGATTCCAGTGCCATTGTTTGTCCCTTCAATACACATATTGTTCACTTGATTGTAATTCTGCTCGATTCATCGACATGTCACTCAAAGCATACTCTTTTTACCTCATGGATCCTTTCAAGAGTCATTTCCACTTGTCTCATGGTTGGCCGGTCCTTGCTTACAAACTTCACACACATTACTGCTAACAAGGAGATATCGATAATTTCTCCGGCTCCCTCTCGTACAACTTGTGGATCCAATAATACATCAACCAAGTTATGTTCGATAGCAAAGTAGAAAAATGTCTCACCAGACCATAGCCCTCAGAGGACCTATAAGAGACCGGCTTCTTTCTAACAACTCAATAAGGATAACACCAAAACTATAGACATCGCTCTTCTCGGTAAGATGCCCAAAGCTATGGTATGTAGGGTCTAAATAGCCAAATGTTCCTTGCACAGTTGTATCCAAGCCAGTTTGATCAACGGAATGTACCTTGAAGCACCAAAATCGACAATTTCACGGTCAAATTATCATCAAGTATATTAGGAGATTTGACATCCCCAGGACTATTGGCATCGAAGTGAACGAGTGAAGATATGCGAGAGCCCTAGCAATTTCAACTGCAATCCTCACTCTATCTTTCCATGATAGTGATACTAAAGCTTCAACATGAAGATGATTGTGAAGGGTACCATTAGATATAAACTCATAAACAAGTAGAGGAACTTTGGTCTCAAGGCAACACCCGTGAAGCTTCACAGTATTTCTATGGTTTATCCGAGAAAGGACAACAAGTTCATTTGTGAAGTCATCAATTTCTCTCAGTATCACTATCTTTGCCTTCTCTGTATCACTATCAATTTCTCTCTGTATCACAATATTTCTATGGTTTATCTGAGAAAGGACAACAAGTTCACAATATGCCGGCGGTAGTGATGAACGAATCTGTAGTAGTGTCCGAATTGAACGTGGCAGCTCAGTTGGAGTTGGGAACGAGTTACAACTTGGGGAAGGCCATGGCGTGTGTAAGTCCAGCATGGCGATGTCCTGATCACAAATGACAATAAAGGTAAATACAGATTACCAAGTATCTAAAGAAGGGTCATGAGTCATGAGGGCTTTGAAGAGTTTGGGAAGATAAAACCTAAACGATGGGAGAGGTTGGTCGCAAAATAAAAACAATGGGAGAGTTATTGTGCAGAAGATGCCCTCACCGAGGCCTTAACCTTTAGTGCTAGCACCACAAACGCCGAGATAGCGAAGGAAAACATATGCCATTATTGTCTACGCTTGCATTGGGTGTGTACCACTATATCACGGAAAGAATTTTCAAAGGCAATCATTTTCATTTACAGAGGTGGACAGCCTTCTCTCTAAAGTAGTCTCCTCTAGATTATTTGCAATGCTACATAGAACAGAAACTGTACCACAACAGATCTTTTAAAAAATCTTAATTACTTATAATGAAAACCCCGTATAGTATCTCGTGACCTGATATGTATATTATAAATTATTAAAAAGTTGGTATTTTTAACATATACCATAGAAACACGGAATGTTACACGTGCCTATTCTTTCTCGTCCCATCGGTAAGTCCGTCAACCGCTAGCCTCAAATTGAGTTTGGCCTCCACCTAGCATTCGACGGTCTAGTCCATGGAGATTCCAAACACAAATAAGACACTTTCATCAGGGCAGGAACATGACACACTAGCTCCCTATCCAGAGTAGTGCCATACCGCGCAGGCCAGACACACTAGAAAAAGATATGTTTGAAACATGACGTGTGTCATTTACAAAGGTTGGTCGCAAGGAGATCTATTGTGTTGGTCACCTTGCGAAAGAAAAGGTAGCTCTCTATTAACTTTTTTCAATTTAAAGCTAGATCTATTTGAAATAAAGCAAAAAAGATATGTATATGAGGGGTTGAGCGAATAATTTACAACTTATACAAGTACTAATGCAACTTAACTGGATGGAGATGCCTCAAGGGATATATTGGCTACCTAAGTGCTTCCATCATTACTCTCATCAATAATTATTTCTCCAAGCTCTTGTAACCCTTGATGGATTCCAGTGTCATTGTTTATCCCTTCAGATTCATCTGACATGTCACTCAAAGCATACTCTTTTACCTCATGGATCCTTTCAAGAGTCATTTCCACTTGTCTCATGGTTGGCCGGTCCTTGCTTACAAACTTCACACACATTGCTGCTAACAAGGAGATATCGATAATTTCCCCAGCACCCTCTCGTACCACTTGTGGATCCAATATATCAACCAAGTTATGTTCTGATAGCAAAGTAGAAAAATGTCTCACGAGACCATAGCCCTCGGACAACCTATAAGAGACTGGCTTCTTTCTAGTTAACAACTCAATAAGGATAACACCAAAACTATAGACATCACTCTTCTCGGTAAGATGCCCAGTGTTATGGTACGTAGGGTCCAAATACCCCAATGTTCCTTGCACATTTGTATCCAACCCAGTTTGATCAATGGGAATGTATCTTGATGCACCAAAATCTGACAATTTCACAGTCAAATTGTCATCAAGAAGTATATTAGGAGACTTGACATCCCTGTGAATTATTGGCATCGAAGTGAATGAGTGAAGATATGAGAGAGCCCTAGCAATTTCAACTGCAATCCTCACTCTGTCTTTCCATGATAGTGATACTAAAGCATCGACATGAAGATGATTGTAAAGGGTGCCATTAGAAATGAACTCATAAACAAGTAGAGGAACTTCGGTCTCAAGGCAACACCCGTGAAGCTTCACGATATTTCTATGATTTATTTGAGAAAGGACAGCAAGCTCATTTATGAATTCATCAATTTCTCTCTGTATCACTATCTTTGCCTTCTTAATTGCCACAACATGAAGTGTCGATAAAATTCCCTTATAAACTGTACCATGCGCTCCACCTCCTAGCTCACGAGCCTTGTCAAATTTGTTTGTGGCTTTCTCTAGTTCTTCTAAAGTAAGGATCATTCTCTCACCTATGTCTGCCCTTTGACATACTAATTGTTGTAGCAATTGACCACGATTTTGCTTGAAGAATCTTTGTCTCATTCTTTTCTTTCGTGTCACAATTCTATGGATCAGAAACGTGGTGCTTAGCACTAGAATGAGAAGAATTACACCACTTCCAACTCCTAGGCCAATGATTAGTCCTAAGAATGATACACAAAAATCACAAGTTTAGAAACATATTTGTGGAATACATACATACAACCCTGAGTTACAGGATGTCAATTATACTACTCCCTCCATTCTAAATTATAAGATATTCTAGTTTTTGCTTTTACTGGTTATTTCGACCTAGTGTACATAGTAAAAACCATGTACCTACAAAAGCCAAATTATCATATAATTTAGGAATCACATGATTTAAAGAATATCTTATTGGTGATGTTACCTGTTTTTGGACCACGCGATTTGACGCAGCCATGGAGGGTGTATGGGTCGCCGATTGTTCCCTCAGGGCACTGACATAAATACTTGCTGCCGGGAAAATTTGTACAACTGCCGAAGCATTTATTCGGGAAGCTGCACCCATCGATATCTGGTAAAATAATCAGGCAACAAGGCATGCAGATCGAGTGTGTCATCATCACTAGTAGAGCATCATCGTACGCACACTTTGTGCATGTTAAAAACAACAATATATATACACACACAACACTGTTTAAGATGTGAGTCTTACCTTGGCATCCGTCACTGAGGTAAGGATTGCCTTGATAACCGTCGTCGCATCTGCACGTGTAGCCGGTGATGGCATCTGCACGTGTGGCTTTGCAGGTGCTGTATGCGCTATGGCATGTGGTAGCGCCTAGATCCGTGGGGCATGTGGCGATCCTGGGGCGCGTTTCGTTTGGCTGTTGCAGCGCGCTGGATATCAGCATCCAGCTCATCGGTAGCCGAATGGACCAGTCGAAGAAGATACCGGCCCGGGGCACGCTCTGCTGGTCGTCGTCGCTCAACTGCTTGGATGCCACTCGTCGTGAGAAGCCGGAGAACTTAAATGTGGAGTCATCCACAGAGATCGCCGTTATCTGCAGGCTGCTGTCCTCGTCGACGCCCAAGATGAGATTCGGAGGGACGCTTGTGGGGTCGCAGGTGAGGTTGAAGCCCTTGAGGAAGCACCGGGGCTCCAAGCCGAACGGGTACGGCACGCTAATGTTTCCGCAGCTGGTCGGGCAGCCGGGCAGCCCAATCTTGGCACCGTCACCTGCGGCCACCAAGAGGCGCAACCATGCCAGAAGCAGCAGCGGCACCAATGCCACAGCTGAACTGGTGCGTGGCTTCATCGATCATACACTGACAGCACCACCAGCGTGTGGCGGCCTAGCTCGTTTTGAGTGGACTATGATTATCGATGGTCATGCTTGTGATGGCCGGTAATTATAGCAATCAAGTGCCGGCAATTTGTAATATGGGATCCCAGCTGGGAGCTTGGTACGTTAGTTTCGAAGAAAGAAATAAACCCAAACATATGTTTACAACCTTTTTTTAGATAAAGGATGAAACATCCGGCCTCTACGTCCAGAGACGTACACAGCCTAGTTATTACAGAGTTTTTAAAGTAGAGCGACAATTGCTCAAAGAAAGGAGCAACAACTGCTCAAGAATGTAAACAAAAACTAGCACAGTCTATAAAGGTGCTTCCAACCACCGTTCGCCAGTTGTAGCGAGACCATCTCAATTTTGGTGCTCAACGATGAAAGTAAGTTCTTGTTGAACTCATCACGCTGCAGCTGTGACCAGAAACGTAGCCAATGTGTAGCCCTGAAAATAACTTGCAGAATAGAGTTATATTTAATTCTATTAAAACAAATATCATTGCGGGTACTCCAGATGGCCCAGCAAAAAGCAGCGACCCCAACCCAAATCAGATTTCTAATCTTAGAATTTTGATTAGAAAGCCAAGAACCAAAAAGATGTCTAATAGATCTGGGTTGAGTTAAGCCTGTAGCAAGGTACACCATCCTCCAAACCATTTTAGCATAATGACAATCCAGGAAAAGATGTTGAATTGATTCATTCAGATTACAGCCAACACATTTCTGACTGCCATTCCAATTTTTCCTAGCAAGACTGTCTTTAGTTAATATCATCTCTCCTTGTAAAAACCAGAGAAAGATCTTAATTTTTAGAGGAATCTTAATCTTCCAGATTTTCTTATGTCTGAAAGGTTGATGAGAATTTATCAGTAGCAGATACATCGAGCGAACCGTAAATAATCCCGATTTGGTTAGGTTCCACCTGAATGAATCTGACCCATCAGCTAAGTTAAAAGGTGCAATCTGTGCTACAAGATTAGACCAGTCTCTCAATCTAGGTCCAAGCAACGCTCTCCTAAATGAAATATTTGGAGGTTGTGGCGTTAGAACCTTGGCCACCGTTGCATGTGGATCTCTCACTATATTATATAGAGATGGATACCTATCTTTGAAAGACATGCCTTCTACCCAAGTGTCCTCCCAAAAACGCGTGGCACATCCATCTTTGATAGAAAAAGTGCCATTAGTTAAGACTTCATCTTTAATTTTCATAAGACCCCTCCAAAAGTGGGAATCATATGGTTTAGCCTTAACCTGCGATAAGGGCTTAGACCTCAAGTACTTGTTTCTTAGCAAATCTTGCCACATACCATCGGTATTAAGTAAGTTAACAATCCATTTTGCTAGAAGACATTTATTTTGTAGTTGAAGGTCTAGAATTCCTAACCCACCTTGATCCTTAGGTCGGCATAGGATGTCCCATTTAGCAAGCCGATATTTATGTTTTTCGGATGATCCTTGCCAAAAGAATCTTGATCTGAAATGGTCAAGATTTTTCAGAAATCCTTTTCGAATTTCAAAAAAGACATCATAAACATGGGTAGGTCTGCTAAGTAATCTTGAATTGAGGAGGACTAACCGGCCTCCATAAGACAGGTACCTAGCTTTCCAACAAGAAAGTTTCTTCTCAAATCTTTCTTCTACCTTATGCCACTCCGAATTGAGTAGCTTTCTATGGTGCATGGGTATACCCAGATATCGAAATGGGTATATTCCAGCATTGCATCCAAAGAGAGTGGTATATTCATTCTCCATCTCTTTGGCTGCACCATAGTAGAAGATTTCACTCTTGTGGAAATTTATTTTTAAGCCGGACAATTGCTCAAAAGCACATAGCAAAAAAGTTTCATATTTTTTTGCCTGTTCGAGATCATGATCAAGGAAAATGATGGTATCATCTGCGTATTGAAGGATAGATAATCCATCATCAACTAAATGAGGAATAACACTTTGCTTATTTGTTCATCGAGACTTTGCTCTTTTAATAATGAGAGCTAGCATATCGGCCACGATGTTAAATAAGATTGGAGACATAGGATCTCCTTGGCGTAGACCTCTTTTAGTTTGAAAGTAGGGACTAATGTCGTCATTAATTTTAATCCCTACACTACCTCCTGTGACCATGTGTTCAACCCATCTACACCATGTTGGAGAAAATCCCTTCATGCGTAGAGTTTGTTGAAGAAAAGACCATTTAACTTTGTCATAGGCCTTTTCGAAGTTAATTTTGAAAACCACCCCGTCTCTTTTTTTGGTATGAAGTTCATGGATGGTCTCATGGAGGATGACAACGCCTTCCATTATATTTCGACCTTGCATGAAGGCCGTTTGGGTCGGACTGACCACAGTTTGTGCTACTTTGTTGATCCTATTTGTGCCAACTTTAGTGAAGATTTTAAAGCTGACATTAAGAACACAAATAGGTCTATAATGCTGAATTTTTGTAGCCTCTCGCGCTTTTTGGGATGAGGGTAATTATCCCAAAGTTTAGGCTATAAAGATTTAAATTCTCTCTATGGAAGTCCGAAAAAAGAGTCATTAGGTCATCTTTAATTAATGACCAGAAGACTTGGTAAAATTCAGCCAGAAAGCCATCCGGTCCGGGAGCTTTATTATGTTCCATTTGGAAAACTGCTTCCCTGACCTCGGCTTCGGTAAATTCAGCAACAAGCACATCATTTTCCTCCTGTGACACCTTAGGAATATCATGGGTTAAATTTTCCATGAGAGAAATGTGTGTTTCCTCCGGTGATCCGAAAAGACCCTTATAATATTGGGTGATGTGCATTTTAATTGGTCATCTCCAACTAGAACATCATTGTCATTCTCTAGTTGGTAGATGTGTTGCTTCCTATGTTTACCGTTGGCTACCATATGGAAGAATTTAGTATTATCATCTCCCTCTAGTAAAGTCTTAATTTTGGCTCTTTCATACCATTTTAGTTCCTCTTCTCTCAAGAGAAAAACTAACCTCTCTTTTAGGAATTGTTTTAAATTAATCTCCTCGATCGAGAGGGGTAAATTTTTTCGCTTTTTTTATCCGGGCTATCTAAAAAAGAGACAACGACTTCTTTTTTTCTTTTCGGCAAGTTCCCAAGATATTTTGGGCCCACCCTCGAAGATCTTTGTCTTAGCCTACGGATTTTATTCTGCCATCTCTCTAGAGGGTTACCCCCTATGGTTTCATTTTGCCAAATATTTGCAACCATTTCATAGAACCATCACGAATAAGTCGGCCCCTTTCAAATTTGAAGGGTCTCGTTATGCTGATGGGTGGAGGAGCCCATACTAAGGACAAGGGGAGTATGATCCGAAATATTCCTATCTCTAGCCTCAACTGTCGATAGGGAAATCTATCTTCCCATTCCATAGTAACTAGGACTCTATCGAGCTTCTCAAAGAGAGGGTCATTGCCGGACCAGCCAAGTATATTGGCGGCCGGGACATAACAATCTCCTTAAGATCCGAGGGGATTCGATGACAGCATTAAACAGTTAGGCCATTTGAAGTCAAATACTCCGGTGATCTTATCCCGAGGATGCCTCATGATATTAAAATCTCCACCAATAATATAAGGTAAAGATTCTTGTGAGCAGGCATTTGCCAATTCTGCTAAAAAGGCTTGTTTATGTTCATGTTGCGCCGGTCCATAGACCACAAATAACGCAAATTTGAAGCCATCACTTTTACAACACAGGGTGAATTTCACATAGAAATCCCCTTCTACAATGGCCCCAATATCATAAATAAGCATATCAACCCCAAGGAGAATCCCCCAGATCTTCCGTGTGGTGCCATACAATGCCGATAAAATCCCGGCCAGCACCGCGAGTTTTTAGAACATTATCTCGGAAAGAATCTCTACCTGTCTCGGAGAGAGCGATGAAATTAATTTGCTCTTCCTTAACAAGTTCCGCCAAATATACGTGTTTAGCCAAGTCCGCAAGACCTCTCGCTATTCCGAATATCCCTTTCATCTTACAACTTTAGAAGGGTTTTTGGCTTTGTAGCAAGTTTACCATTTTTGGTATATTTGGTTTTACTTGCTTTTTTTTTTTTCTATGAACTGGTGAAAGATCTAGTATTTGATCGACACCACGTTACCAAGTTCTCATTTAAATAACCATCATGATGGCTGAGAATTGCATCAAGCTGAGATTCTCTCTCATCATCACTATCTTCTAAAGAAATAGAAGTTTTCTTAGGTTGCTTTTTTTGATTAGCTGAAACTACTAATCTATCAATTTCTAAATTTTTAATAGCAACCGTTGTAGCTAGAAACGAAGAAGTATCACTTGCCTAGGTTGATGCCTACCCTATTCGAGGTTTGAAGAAATACGGGGAATCAAAAAGGTAGTGAAAGATTTACCTGTTTCAGATTCTTTTTTGCAGCCATTCGCGCCGTCTTCTTCAAGGTGTGGTCATCTGTCCGAGCAAGTGTGCGAGAGCTTCTCCGAAGCTTGAAATCCTGCACCGCCGCTGGGACCGGCGGGTGTGCTGCCACTGGAGGCAGCTGCATAGCTACCGCACCAGCAGCCTGTACTGCAGCACTCGGGGAATCAGGGAGAGTCAATGATGGTGAAGAAACTCTCCCCGTCTCCCGTGAAGAGGAAGCCAACAAATGCGGTTAAATCCCCCATTGACGCGTGCCACACGTGGTCTGGGGAGTAGCAGCGCTGAGTAGGCGCCCCACGCCCACCGGTGTCGAGGTAGAGGTCGTGGAAGTAGGTGGCACCTCGCTGTCCAGTGGAGTCGTCGGGTTGCCCCGACGAGTAGAGGTGTGGTACCACCTCCCACGGCAAGGGCAGGTGCAGCATCTACAGCAGCTGTCCCTCGCTCCACTGCAGGAGGAAGTGTGGCAGCAAGGTCGGCGTGTAGAGGTGTCAGCAGCGACAGCGGCTCCTCGCTGACCTGCGGAGTCGTCGGGTCGTCCTCGGCACCTCCCAAGGAGAGGGCCGGTGCAGCAGCTGTAGCAGCCGCCCCTCCCTCCTCTGAAGGTGTAGCTGCGGCATCAAGGGGTGTCGCCCCCTCCTCGACTAGTAGGGGGCTGGAGGTAGTCGACGATGTCGGGTAGAAGAGCAGCGGTAGTCCACCCACCTCGAAGTAGTGGGTAGTAAAAGTGGTTCGCCTCGCAACCTTTGTTCAAGCTCATCATCAAAAACAAAAGGATAGGAGGAGCAATCATGGTATTATAAATTGCTCTCTCCTCTCCAGTCAGTTCATTGTCCTCGTCCCCATCATTCTCCAGCATGACTTTAAGGCTAAGTTCATCGAAGAGCTGTGCACAGGCCATATCCAATACTTCTTCAATCAGGGCTGCTTGTTTATGATGAGCACCACTGTGAGAGGTATTCGGGGTGGAGCTTTTACCAGAAAAATTGTTCTTCTCTTCACCCCGAGGATTTGGTGGGGCATCAGCCTCATCCATCTCATGGTCCATATCACCATCCAGGTCATTGTCATCCTTGCCCAACAGATCTTCATCTTCCAGAATAGCGACTTCCTCAATCACTTCATCCGCTTTAAAATAAAGGCGATACACTTTCCCTTTTACGCAAACATCTGCATGCATTGGAATTTTACTGATGTCCGAAACTGCCACTAGGATGCGTACCTCGCCTGTAAGCCGAAGGTGATAGATATCCACCATTTGTGTAGCACCAATCATAGTCCCCACAGCCCAAAGTGGGAGGAAGGAACGGAGGGCATGCGGTACCTTGGTGATAGTCACCCAAACCTGATCCAACACTTTAATGGGCTCAACATCATCAATAAATTCTTCAATTAAAAAGTGTACCTTCTTTGTTTCTGGTGGTTACCGTCTTAATAGCAATCATACGGTCTAGCTCCTCCTTGCTAGGAAAGGGGACCATAAATCTTTTGGGTCCCAAAATTTGGACCTCCCAATCCCAACGAACCGGAATGATTACGGCTAACTCGGAAAGAAGTAGTCGTGCTGAAACCTCACCGGATTCTACCGTAATTTGGGCAGCCACGGAAGTAAGGTCCGAAGAGATGACATCGGCGGGACTTGCCGCTTGAATTTGGAAAAACCCTCCACCATCATCCGTGGCTCCCACGGTAAGCCCGCAGATGGCTTTGGGCCTCGCGGCAAAGGGCACCGGCTTGTGAAGTGATCATCTAGGCAGATAGTACACTCGGGTTCCCGTGCTTTCGCTTCGGCTTGCTTTGATCATCGGTGGTCCCTTGCACAACAAAATCCGCGATGCCATGGCCCACGTCCCTTTGCCGCACGATGCTTGCGGTTTGTTCGACCTGTTCATCAATTCGCGCGATTAGGACCAGCCAGCCGCGGGCAGCATTGCAGCGGCGGCGGCGATCCCCGACCATGGCCTGCCCGACCGTGATCACCGGGTTCTTGATCCCCACGGGCACGATGGTATCGTGTCCTCGACCCGCGACCCGTCGCGCGCGATCAGCTGCACCCGTCAGCTGCGCCACCACACGAAGCCACGCCCGCGATCGGATGCGCCCGAAGCCGCGGCACGCGGTCGCGCGATCGGCTGCGCCGAAGCCGCTGCACCGTGACCCTGATGTCACCGCGCCGCGACCGGAAGATGCGCGCCGTCTGCGCCTCACGCGCGCGACCGATCGCCGCGCGCAGCGTCGAAGGTCGTCTCAACCGCGACCACCGATGGCGGTGTTGCCGCGGCCGAAATTAGCGTCCTGTCCCCGCCATCAGCGCCGCGGTATGGCGTTGTGGGTGAGATGTCGGGAAGAAGGTTAGGATTCACCAGCCGTCGGCGTCTTGATTCGACGAGGGGGCTTCCTTCATGTTCGATGTCGATGCCGAAGTTGAACGGTGTGTCGCCACGACTTCGATCGTGGAAGGACGGATCGAGCCCAACTTAGATTGTTGGGTCGGGCTTGGATGCGTTTGCGAGCCACCGCGACTGCACAAAAAACTCGGACTGTTAATTTTGAATTTCGGTCCGAGCTTACGGGGATCGCCCGCGTTGTTCCGTCGTCTTCTCCCCTGGGAAGAAATCACCGGGGGTCCTCGATGGCGAGATGCGTGGTGGTGGCAGAGGTCCCTTCCAGAGGTTCTTCCATGGCGGCTTGGCTGGACGTGGCGGCGATTGGGAATCCCCTAATATGATCCTTCTCCGCACAGCATCGATGTCGGGACGACAATGCTTGTCCTTGGCAGTGATCCGGCGAAGGGACTGCTTGGTAGACATGGCTATGGTGACCATCCTGACTCCCAATTCACCATCGATCTCCCTCCTCGAAAACATACAAAGAGGAAAAACTATGCAAAGAATGGTAAAGGAAACAGAGGAAAGGGGTGACCGTCGATGTAGAATCAATCCACGGAAGAATCCATCTTCATTTTATGTGCCGGCCGACGGGGAGCAGGTTCAGATCGCCGGCACTCCCGACGAGCCGTACCGACACAGATTTGCCCACCACGGCGTTGGCGGCGACAAGATCCGCTCGGGGATCAGCGTCGGCGCGACTCGGTCCCAGCGGCGTGGGGGGGCGGCAGATCCACGCCCGGATCACCCGTAGCGGTGGCAGAGATCGCGGGACCTGTCGGAGAGGGTGCAGGATCGGCGTCCGCGCAGCGTCAGTGGCCGACCTGATCACCGCTGCGGTCACAGCGCGACGCCCAGGACAGCGATCAGGGCGCGGGGCCGTAGCGATGGCTCGATTGCGAGGGCGGCGGTCGCCGCGCCGCGTCCAGCCGGGATCAGGTCGGGGATCGTCTCGTCGCCCTATGTTTACAACCTGACGGGCAAACCCAGGCATGGCACACAAGAGCCGGAGATCGATCACATCGATTATATGTCATGCATATATATAGAATGTACCAACGATCCAACATACGCTAGCTACGCATCCATCGCAATTTACACAATAAAATTCAGTTTCAACTTTGATCAGAACGACGCTCTCCTTCGTGAAAACTAGCATGGTCCCCGCGCAGGTGCACAGGCTAGGAAGCAATAATATAACTTTATAAATTTGGAGTATGTAATCTGGTGCGATAGACACAATCTATCAAATAAATGAAAAGGTCACTAGCAAAGTAGATTATGATATTAGGTGGCCTGGAATTTGTTCATACAGAAAGTCTCAAGGAGTTTGATATGTTTGAGCCAGTTTACTGAAAGAAAATCAACAATAGGGCTACAAACTAAGTACATTAACAAAAGAAACTCTCAGCCATGCTAGGTGCACTGTACAGAGGCCCAGTAATTAATCTTAGGGCCCGTTTGGATCCCTTGAATTTGGGGAATTGGAATCTACTTAATAAATTAAGCTATTTAGTTTGGAATTTGAGATTCCCTAACTTTCCAAAGTTCACAAATAAGCCTATCTCAAATTCATAGGGTGGGAGATAGGAATTGAATTCCATGTTTGTACTTGCACTTTGCACTTTGCATGCATTTGCACTTTGCACTATCACCATGTCAAATTAAGCATTTATCACAATGAATTAAATTCCAAGGATCCAAACGGGCCCTTAGAGACTTGTAGGGTGTGAAGCGAGAGGCGGCGCTTGGTGCTATTTGCTACGCGGGAATCAACTGAGGCGAAGAAAGTGGCAATGCTCAGAGGCAGAGGCGGCATCAGCTGCGGAGCGTCACGGATGGCGGGCTGCTGTGCCAGGGTGGAAACTACTGTATAGGGACGGCGACGGCAGCATTGAAGGCGGCGGCATTGAGGGCGGTGGCGGTGGACCTCTTGCTACCAGTGGGAAGGACTGTGCAGGGGACGGTGACGGCAGCGTTAATGAGGGCGGCGGTGTCGGCGGCAGTTACGGCGACAGCGACAATGGCCAGAAGGCGCCTGCAGCTGGCCCGAGGGGACGGGGTTGGCTGGGAAGGATGCTATATATGGGGGCGTCGCGGTGGAGGCGAAGGGGGTGGGTTCGCGTGTGGGCGTGGGGAGGCCAGAGGAAATGTCAGGGAGGAGTTGTGCTTTTCGTGACTCGTGGAGAAGTTTCACGAGGGATTGGGACGCTTGGTAGGAGACCGTCGATCAGATATCGTATGGCTCAAAATCTTACGATGATATGGTTTCTTATGGTAACAAAAATGGTATACAGTCATAAGAGTATTATTAGGTAGATTAGATTTACATGCTCTAGTAAATCACGCACCCAAATGAATTGATTCACAAATCAAATTACAGCAGCAGCAAGCCAGCAAGCAAACTAGATATCTAGCAGCTTTTGGAAGCGAAAATTGGGAAAGGATATAGGCACACGTCACATCTCGGCACACGTTTCGTTGCGCTCTTGCAGCGCGCTGGATATACCAGCATGGGAGACAGTGATACCATGGATTGTCATGCTTTGCTGGTCCTTCAATTGTTTGGACCAGGGTGTACCTGTGTCCTCCCACCAGTATAATGCCCGTACTAATGTCACGGCTTTATCATGATACACATAAAAACAACCACTGTTTTTCTTAGCTCATCTTTTACAAAATTATAATCATGTGTAAAGAGCTATAATCAATAAAAATCAGGTGGGGAGCTCTTCCCCCGTTGAAAGTTTCAAAAAAAAAAAATTGTAATACACAATTTATATAGATGTCTTCACCCATCTCCAGTTGTTTGTACCAAGACCCAACTATACAGGCCCATCGGCCGACCTGATCTCCCACCGTCTTTCCCTCTCCCTCTCTACAATTTCCGAAATATCACTTTTTTTCGTTGAGGACCGATTTTTTTATCAATATTACCATGGCTCCACGTAACTACCGTGGCTAAACTTCTGTGAGATATTATGTTATTTCATTGATAATGTTATATAAATTTGTGATGGATGATTAATTAGAGAGTTTTTCCAATGAAATGATGCAAAAAAAATTAAAAATCAATTTAAATTCTTTAAATTTGACCCAATGTTTATGAAATTTCACCATTGGTCCTATGGGCCCTGCTTGACAGCCCATCAACATCCTGCTCTAGGTAGGCGGACACCAGCGGCGCATACTTCAGCCTCGCCATTTCCTACCCGGACACCAGCGGGCGCGCAAGCCTCCCCCGCGGTCCCAAGCATGCCTCCCCTTGCCCACCGCCGCGACCCCAAGCATGCCACCCCATGCGGCCACACAGTCGGATGACTACCGAGCACACGCGTACCAAGGCCAAGGATCCGCCCCTCGTTATTTGTAATTCAAATATATGGGGTGTCTCTTGCAATCTTTCACAGGAGAGAAAAAATATTTGAGCCATCAAAATGTTAGTGTTAAACATGCCACCCACCACAAACAAAAATCCACACAAACTTAGAGAAAAGTAAGAGGTGCCTTCATGAAACTGATGAATGTGTTCAGAATGGCCATGGTTCTTTTTATTTTTCTATAGGAATGGTTTCCAACAGTTACAAGATCAGATGGAACATTGCCATCCCCAGCGGACACAGAATGTTAGGTTGTGAATACAGTAACAAAAGACATGTGTTCTCCACGACAAAGAGCATAGAAAACCAAGAAAAGGAATCACAATTTCACTATGCAAGCGTTAATACATAAGAAAATCATCCATCCATCGGCTAAAGCACATTGACAGTTCGGATCCATTAACGTACAGTTGCTCTGTCCTCCACCATCTACCCTACCCCATTCCTCAGCTCGCTTGTGTCAATATTTCAAGTCTGATGATAAACAATACAATAATGCTTTTGTCTAGACTAGAGCGGCCCCTTAATTATCGCACACATGTGTGCTTCCTTGGGTATCAATATGCCTGTCCAGATCATCATTTACATTTCAGAGATATATTGGCTACCTAAGTGGTGCCATCAATATTCTCATCAAAAATTATTTCTCCAAGCTCTCGTAACCCTTGATGGATTCCAGTGTCATTGTTTATCCCTTCAATACACATATTGTTCACTTGATTGTAATCGATCTCCACAGATTCATCTGACATTTCACTCAAAGCATACTCTTTTACCTCATGGATCCTTTCAAGAGTCATTTCCACCTGTCTCATGGTTGGCCGGTCCTTGCTTACAAACTTGACACACATTGCAGCTAACAAGGAGATATCGATAATTTCCCCAGCACCCTCTCGTACCACTTGTGGATCCAATATATCAACCAAGTTATGTTCTGATAGCAAAGTAGAAAAATGCCTCACGAGACCACAGCCCTCGGACGACCTATAAGAGACCGGCTTCTTTCTAGTTAACAACTCAACAAGGATAACACCAAAACTATAGACATCACTCTTCTCGGTAAGATGCTAGACATCACTCTTCTCGGTAAGATGCCCAGTGCTATGGTACGTAGGGTCCAAATACCCCAATGTTCCTTGCACAGTTGTATCCAACCCAGTTTGATCAATGGGAATGTATCTTGATGCACCAAAATCTGACAATTTCACAGTCAAATTGTCATCAAGAAGTATATTAGGAGACTTGACATCCCTGTGGATTATTGGCATCGAAGTGAGCAGTGAAGATATGCGAGAGCCCTAGCAATTTCAACTGCAATCCTCACTCTGTCTTTCCATGATAGTGATACTAAAGTTTCGACATGAAGATGATTGTAAAGGTGCCATTAGAAATGAACTCATAAACAAGTAGAGGAACCTCGGTCTCAAGGCAACACCCATGAAGCTTCACAATTTTTCTATGGTTTATCTGAGAAAGGACAACAAGCTCATTTATGAATTCATCAATTTCTCTCTGTATCACTATCTTTGCCTTCTTAATTGCTACAACATGAAGTGTCGATAAAATTCCCTTATAAACTGTACCATGTGCTCCACCTCCTAGCTCACGAGCTTTGTCAAATTTGTTTGTTGCTTTCTCTAGTTCTTCTAAAGTAAGGATCATTCTCTCACCTATGTCTGCCCTTTGACATACTATCTGTTGCAGCAATTGACCACGATTTTTGCTTGAAGAATCTTTGTCTCATTCTTTTCTTTTGTGTCGCGATTCTTTGGATCAGAAACGTGGTGCTTAGCACTAGAACAAGAAGAATTACACCACTTCAACTCCTAGGCCAATGATTAATCCTAAGAATGATATGCAAAAATCACAAGTTTAGAAACATAATTGTGGAACACATAAATCCTATGTTACATAATGTAGCTATTTCTTCTACTATTCGAAGATTTACTGTGGGGCTTTTTGTTTGCAATGATCATATTTATCATTGAGATGGAATACATAACACACAGAGATGGTGGTGGTGGTGGGGGGGGTTTGCTTTTAAAAGTGTATCACTCATCCATCGAACTCCTTAAATGGGGAAAACCTACACCTAAATGAGAAAAAGCTAGTGTCATCTTATAGGCGGTCTGATGCAGCTTCTTATAAATTCTATATGTGTGTTTTTCTTTAAAGTTGCCTCATAATAACTCTAAAATATCTTATATTTGTGTAAGGAAACTCTAAAATATCTTATATTTGGACCTAATTGGAGCTGTTACCTGTATTTGGATCAGGCGATTTGACGCAGCCATTGAGGGTGTATGGGTCGCCAATTGTTCCCTCGGGGCACTGACATAAAAACTTGGTGCCCGGAAAATTTGTGCAATTGCCGAAGCATTTATTCGGAAAACTGCACCCATCGATATCTGGTAATATAATGAGGCAACAAGAGTGTGTCATCATCACTAGTAGAGCACCATATCGTACGCATATTTTGTCATATTATTAAAAACAATAGAGCATATAATAATTAAAAGAAAAACACCAACACACGGATGTAGTAAAAGACGTGAGTCTACCTTGGCATCCGTCGCTGAGGTAAGCGTTGCCTTGATAACCATCGTCGCATCTGCATGTGTAGCCCAGATCCGTAACATTACAGGTGCTGTGAGTGCTATGGCACGCAGTTGCGCCCAGATCCGTGGGGCACGTCGCGTTCCCGGCGCGCGTTCCGTATGGCTCTTGCACCGCGCTGGATATCAGCATCCAGCGCATCGGTATATTAACGGGCGGGGTGATGCGCATCCTCCGGGGCTGGTCGTCGTCATCTTTCAACTGCCAGGACGTGGGCGCCGATAGTTCTGGTAATGAGGTTGAGGAGAGCGTAAACGTGGAGTCGTCGACAGAGATATCTGCCACTGTCGTTGCACTTGCACTGGCTGTGTCGTAGACGGCAAAGATGATTTGTGCTGGCGTGACGCTTGTGTCGCAGGTGAGGTTGAAGCCCTTGAGGGAGCACCGGGGCTCCAAACCGAACGGGTACGGCACACTCTTGTTTCCGCAGCTGGTCGAGCAGCCGGGCAGCCCAATCTTGGCACCGTCACCTGCGGCCACCATGAGGCGCAACCATGCCAGAAGCAGCAGCAGTAGTGCCACAGCTGAACTCGTGCGTGGCTTCATCATACACTGCTAGCGCCAGCGGTGTGGGCAGCCTCGTTTTGAGTGGACTATGATTATCGATGGTGCGTGCTTGTGGCCGCTAATTATAGCAATCCAGTGCCGGCAATTTGTAATATGGGATCCCAGCTGGAGCAGGTACGTCTGTTTCGAAGAAAGAAAGAAATAAACCCAAGCATATGTTTCCAACCAATGACGGGCAAACCCAGGCATGGCACACAAGAGCCGGAGAACGATCGCATCTATTATGTCATGAATATATATAGATAGATAGATTGTACCAACAATCCAACGCACGCTAGCTGCGCATATCTGCCATGACAACTCATTCAGCAATATATCCAACCAAAACGACAAGGCCTAATTAATAATGTCCCAGTATAGAATCTCTAGCTCCTTCTTCTTACCTGTTCCTCGGTGTTATATAACTTATAACGAACCAAGTCATACCACTACTACTGTATTCATCAGCTCCAAATCCGCTGTGATGGTAAACGGCATTCCTGGACCTTAGATATCTTGTAAAAGAGGACTCTGACAAGGAGTGTCACACTCGATCCAACGATTCGCCTGGGATAAGCGGAGTGGCTGAATATTTAATTATTATATAGTTTTTATTAGTAATTTATTCGTTAAATTAAAGTGAGCTAGAAAAGACTAATGGGCCTGGCCGTTAGCAATCAGAAACCCCTCATATAAATATGAGGGCAACTATTGTGAGACGATCAATTAAGAATAATTTAGAGTTAAACCCTATCTACCCCAAACCCTAGCCGCCGTCGCCGTGCCCCCTTGCGCGCTCACGTCGCCATCAGCTAGCGTCGCGGTTCTTCTACGCCACGTCACGCTCCCGTCTTCCCCTCGCGTTGGCGGGAAACGGTTTGTGACATATTGGTATCCGGAGACCAGGATCCAATGGCCTCTGACTGGAGCAAGAAGTTCATGGAGGACGGGCCACACAGCCGGATGACTAATGTGGCTCCCAGGTTTACCAAGCACCGCGTCTAGGGCTGGATATTGAGCCAGCTCGGCTCGTTAGTGGCTCGGCTCGTTATGGCTCGACTCGTTATAGCTCATTATACAAACGAGCCGTAAGGCTGGCTCCTCTCGGCTCGTTAGCTAGCTCGTTCGGCTCACGAGCCAAAGCACAAAAAGCATATGCACAAATATTATAACCGCAAAAATCAAAAAAAAAAACATGTCACATGCATGTATAAAATGAAGTAAACAAAATACATTTGAATTTTGCAATGGAAAATATAAATATGCTATCATTTAGGACCATGATTCACCATCCTCCATAGATGGATTCCATTGATCCATACAATATTTATCATTTATCTTGGCTCGTTATGGCTCACGAGCAGCTCGCGAAACCAGCTGCTCGTTATAAAACGAGCTGGCTCATTGCAAAACGAGCTAGCTCATTATAAAACGAGTCGAAGTTCGAGCCGAGCCATTAACGAGCTAGTCGAATGAGCTAGCAAGTTACAGGTTTTTGGTCCAGCTAGCCTTAACCGCGCCTCAAGGCCGGAGATCCGCCCCTCGTTATCTGTAATTCAAATATATGGCGTGTCTTGCATCTATCATTCACAGGAGAGAAAAATATTTGAACCATCAAAATGTTAGTGTTACACTTGCCACACACAAACTTAGAGAAAGGTAAGAGGCACCTTCATCAAACTGATGAAAGTGTTCATATTGGCCATGGTTCTTTTTATTTTTCTATAGGAATGTTTTCAACAGTTACAAGATCAGATGGAACATTGTCATCCCCAGCTGACAGAGAATGTTAGGTTGTGAATACAGTAGCAAAAGAAATGTGTTCTCCACGACAAAGACCATACAAAACCAAGAAAAGGAATCGCGATTCCACTATGCAAGCGCTAACATAAGATTCCTTCGTGCATCTGCACCACTGCATATGTTGAAACCAAACCAACTACTACCAGTGTCATCATCACTAGTAGAGCATCATTGTACGCACATTGGCAGTTCTGATCCATTGACGTACAGTTGCTCTGTCCTCCACCAGCTACGCTACCCCATTCCTCAGCTCGCTTCTGCCAATATTTCAAGTCTTCTTGATGATAAACAATACAATAATGCTTTTGTCCGACTAGACCCTTAATTATCACACACACGTGTGCTTCCTTGGGTATCAATATGGCCACGATAGGTAAGCAACATGCAATTAAATTCGTCATGTTGATCAATCTTCATTTTTTTTTTTTTGGAACTGGAAGGACCGAAGTCGCTTCGGTCTTCTCAGTTGGCGGATGGCCGAACTTCTTCTGCTTTGAGGATTGGTTGCTCTGTTCCAAATTTGACTGACACATTTTGCAGTCATAGTGAACAATATTTATTTATGACCAAGGATATATAATGTTTCCAAAGTGTTAATTAACAGTCACAAACTTCGCAATGGTCGTTATCATTAACAAAGGCTTAATGAAACTTAATGTGGTCTATAATATAACCATGTGATCCTAAAGTTGGATATAAGATATTTGTGTCATCTGTATATAAGAGGGGTTTTAATTTGACAAACAATTCAAAAGAGGGTATATTAGTAGTGAAACTATTAAAGTTCAATTGTTACCTGTATTTGGATTATGCACTTCTATGCAACCATTTCGAGTGTAAGGGTTGCCGACGGTTCCCAATGGACAGTGGCATGTATAGTAGCCAGGTAAGTTTATGCAATTGCCAAAGCATTTATTTGGGATAGTGCACTCATCAATATCTAAACATGATAAGCAAAGGACAAAAAAAGGAAATGCATCTCATATAAGCATTGTATCTTGCATAAATGAAAATGAAGTTTGTCCCTCTGAACTTGTCGTCGAATTTGAAAAATATCCGTGAACTCAAAATACCGGACAACCTACCCCTTAACTTCCAAAAAACGAATAAATTACCCTCTTATGTAGTTTGGAAAGATTTTGATGGTGGTTCTAGTCGATTTGGCATGGGCACCCCACATATGTATTTAGTTATGTCATCTTCTATTGAATCTTTGAGCTCCTAAACCATCTCAAATGAACTACAAAGTCTTAAATCTATGTGATCACTATACATTTGGTATAGAGCGTGTCTCCATCCAATGTCGTTTGAAAAATCCAAACAAACTTGAACTTAATAAATCAAATAATTTAAAATGAATATTTGGTCCTCTATACTATCTCAAATAAAAAGGTTTTCAACAATAAACATATATAAGTCGCATTGAGATCTATTGCTTTGGTATAGATCATGTTAATAATGTTTGAGGTTGCTTCAAAAAAAAATTAAAATATGATAAATTGAAGTTAATATTAGGTCCTCTAAATGATCTCATATAACAAATTTGTCAGCAACCAAGGTTATAGATCAAATTAAGAGCTACAAGTTTATATAGACCATATCAAAATTGAAGGTCATTCAAAAAATGAATTTCAAAATCTAAGAATTCAAAAAAAAAAGCAAAATATTCTATCGGTAAGGAAAATATTTTATCCAGTTTTAAAAGTTGATGAAGGAGGATCACTACGGAAACACTGAATTTGCCGAGTGCTACCCTCGGCAAACCTCACTCGCCTAAATTCTGACGGCAAACATCTCTTGCTGAGTGCCTTTTGTCGGGCACTTGGCAAAGCCGTTACCAAGTGCTGAATCGACCCTCGTGAAAGAAAGTAGTTTGGAAAGATTTTGATGGTGGTTCTAGTCGATTTGGCATGGGCAGTTGGGCACCCCACATATGTATTTAGTTATGTCATCTTCTATTGAATCTTTGAGCTCCTAAACCATCTCAAATGAACTACAAAGTCTTAAATCTATGTGATCACTATACATTTGGTATAGAGCGTGTCTCCATCCAATGTCGTTTTTAAAAATCCAAACAAACTTGAACTTAATAAATCAAATAATTTAAAATGAATATTTGGTCCTCTATACTATCTCAAATAAAAGGCTTTGAGGTCCAAGCCCTTGAGGTAGCACCGGGGTCGATGCGAGCGGGTAGGGCACGCTCACGTTCCCACAGGTGGTCCGGCAGCCCTGCAGCCCGATACCGGCCTGGTCGGCGGCAGCCACGACGGCGACGACAGACACCAGCCGGATGATGAGCTGCAACCACAGGAGCGTGGCTGCCGACGGCGCATTGTTCTTCCCGGTGCGCATTGCCTCAACTCTCTCTTCCGGTTGCCGGCCTAGATAGAGATGGTCGATGTTGTTATTGCTATAAGGCTACTAATATTGCCACCAGGATCAGTGGCTGCATAATGCATATATAAATATATGCGATGTATGTACGCCAATTCACGGATGGACGGAGACACGTATGTTCCATCTTCCAACTTACTGATGGGCAAATCCAAAGCACAGCGCCGGGCTAAACAAAACCAAAATCGTTCCAAGCATTGATGCTGCTGCTCATCCTCCAAATAAAACAACACCAGTCTTATTCCAAAGTCCAAACAGCTGTATGAATGCTTAGACTTCAGTGCTGATGTAATAATAACAACAATTAAAAGTCTTCAGGAACACACCACCCATGCCAAGCGTAGCCCTCATTGATAACCCATCACACAACAGAAACACTTACATGCCATGTTCATATATACTGCGGCAGCAACTACAACGGCACCCCAGTCCTAATATGCAAGGAGGGTCATTCATGATCCTCCCACCAGATTACCCAACCATATTATAACCATGATCCATTCAGTTTAGTTTCTCATCAGAATGACCCACTCCAACATGGTGATAATGTACAGATAAACCCTACAGCTATCAACTGGACTAGATGGTTATCCTGGCCAGGAGTCAACAGTTCAATGAATAACGCTCCTGATCACCAGCTTCAAATTTGCTGAAACCTAGACAATTCCAACGAAAAAGAAGTTCAGATCCACAGTACGCGTCAGTGCTTGCAGCCATGCCAAAAATATAATCCAGAACAAAGTATATTTTGACCATACTTTAGAGGCCTTGTCCAAAAAAACAAAAGAAACCTTTGGCATCAATCTGGATCTATCATGTTAAACTGCATAAGCTGGAAGCTGACGCTGACAGGTATGACTTTGAGTTACAACCAGCAGTCACAAGTCATTCGAAGTGTAGGCTGTGCAGTGTGCGGTGTGCGTGAGCCTCCCTTGGATGGCAGAACAATAAGCATACAGATACAGACCAAGGCGACTTGTAACGCAATGTAACTCAGGTTCAACTAGCAAACAAGATTGGGTTACTAGAAGTGCCTGATGAATGGTGAGGCATTTAAACATAACCATAGCCTACTACTACTTACTACAAGTGAGCTATGAACTTGCGGTGCATAGAGGCCTGGTCCACCTTTCTGGAATGTGACGGTGATCATCAGTTCTAGGAATGTAATCCAGCCTAGAACAGCATCTCTTCCCAAACACTTGTAAACATCTTTGTAATCTTCTTACCACTGCCACATTTCAATAAAATCAGGTGGGGAGCGCGCAATCTCCCCGTTGAAGTTTTTTCAGAAAAAAAAAACCACAAGTGAGCTATGAACGTTGAGACATTTAAGCATCACCCCAGTATCGACATCAAATCCGCAATGTGCAACACAACTTATAATGCTGGTAGTCCAAATTATGCAAAGCCAAGAAAACTACATTTTGACCAGATGCTTCTTGTTGGATTCTAAGATCAGTCACGTGATGCAAAACAACCAAGACCATCATTAGCATCAATCGACGTCACGCTGACTTGCATTAGGTGTAGTGAGTTATTAAGGTCTGACTTCTGGAACAGGTCCATAAGGTTGCTTTAAGGAATAATGGGAGAAAAGATAAGGCTAGGAAACATAGCCATTGGACAAGGACGTTATAATGCAAATGTTATCTCTCTATTAAACTTGATAAAAAATAGAACTTGATATAATAAATTGTTGCAGTTCAAACACATCTTAATGAAGTGCGGGATGCAAGGATAGCAAATCCCTCAACCTACAAAACACTTTGGATGCTGCTCCACTATCACAATTACTTCATGATTTTTGGCATCATATAATGCACTTCAGCTTCAATATGTTTAGTTTCATTGACCTATGAGAACATATTGTCTTGCAGCCACAGCTGGTCGGGCAGCCGGCCAGCCAATGGTATTAATTCTTGCCGGTGGCCACCGCTGCGCCAGCCGCCATGTTGCTTCAAGCATACACTTGCGGTGATGATGAGCCGCAACCATACGAGTGCGGTGCCCCCAAAAGTGGTAGCCGCAGTAGTGCCATAGCTGAACTCGTGCATGGCTTATTCAGGCATTGATAGCGCGGCGCATGGCCTTAAGCCCTCCTAAAAACTTACGTCACTGTTTTCAAATACTACCCGAATCTCTTTTGTGGTTCCTATTCAAGGGATCCGATTGCAATGGCATGAGAGGGTTAACAAGCGCTTGTGGTGGAGGCTTTTAAAAAATTGGCGACCATGGCAATTAGGAAGTTTGTGTCCCATGGATATGGCCTCCGAGATTTGCATTTTGGTGTTGCTGAACTTGTTTAAAACTTTTTTTGTTCGACTTGTGGTGTGAAGTTGTAGTAAGTTGGTTTGATTCCTCTTTGATGAGTATGTTTTGAAACCAGATACTTTATCCATTATCTGAAACATGGAACATGAGGAAATTAGAAAAAAAAAAATGAAGAAACATCGATCTGGTCCAACACTTCATAAGTTCAGTTTAAATGCACAAAGGCATTTCAAATAGATACTAGTTGATGCCTCTCAAGTGATGGTGTTTCTTTATACGTACCACCATCTTTATACATACCACCATCCTAGTTGTCCGCCAAGTCTAATATATATACGGGGAACATATCACGTGCAACCAAGCTTAGTGTGCAACATATGCAACCACCAATTAAGACCACAGGGATCTACTAGATCCAAAGTCTGGAGTTTTTTCACTTAAACCCACCCACGTAGATACACACGGGTAAGATTTAAACCCCACGGTGGAGGGGGTTTAAGTGAAAAACACCATAGACGTTGGATCCAGATCTTGTGGCCTTAATTGATGGTTGCATATGTTGCACACGAAGCTTGGTTGCACAGTACGTTGCCTATATATATCGCCTATGTGTGGTACCTTCGATGTAATACGCACATCAATAAATTAGTACAATATCTTTGGGCTTTGGAAATCAACCCGGTTAGCATCCACGCTTATCATATCCTCAGATGACCACTTATCATCTACCATGTCAGTGGAAACAAACTCCTTTGCTTCATAAATGCTTTCAAGCATCATTTCCACGTGTCTCATTGTTGGCCGCTCTGTGCTCATGTGCTTCACACATATTGCTGCCAATAGAGCAATATCAACAACTTCTCCATCTCCCTCCTTGAGAACTTGTGGATCCAATATTTGAACTAAGTTACCTTCTGATAGTAGAGTGACAAAATGATACACAAGGCTATGACCTTCTATAGATCTATAGGAAACTGGCTTCTTTCGAGTAAGCAGTTCTATCATAAGCACACCAAAGCTATAGACATCACTCTTCTCGAGGTGCCCGTGCTTTGGTACATAGGATCAAGTAACCAAATGTTCCTTGCACAAAGGTATCTAGCCCAGTTTGATCAATAGGAACATACCTTGAAGCTCCAAAGTCTGACAACTTCACTGTTAAATTATCATCTAGAAGTATGTTAGGAGACTTGACATCCCTATGGATTATTGGCATTGAAGCGAGTGAGTGAAGATATGCAAGAGCCTTGGAAGTTTCAACTGCAATCCTTAATCTATCTCTCCAAGATAGAGATATGAAACTGTCAACATGAAGATGGTTGTAAAGGGTGCCATTGGAAATAAACTCATAAACGAGCAAGGGGACTTCTGTCTCAAGGCAACACCCAAAAAAGTTTCACAATATTTCTATGGTTTATTTGAGAAAGTATGGCAACCTCATTTATAAACTCATCAATTTGTCTTTGTACCACTATTTTTGACTTCTTAATTGCCACAACATGTAGACTTGATAAGATTCCCTTATACACTATACCATGCCCTCCACCACCAAGTTCTCGTGCTTTGTCAAAATTGTTAGTTGCTTTCTCTAACTCTTCCAAAGTCACAATCATTCTTTCAGCTATGTCTGCCCTTTGACATACCAATTGTTGTAGCAACTGCCCATGGTTTTGCTTGAAGAATCTTTTTTTTTTTCATCCTTGTCTTTCTCTGTATCTTGATTTTATGGATTATAAGTGTGGTGACTAGGACTACGATGAGAGACATTGCACCACTTCCAACTCCTAGGCCAATGATTAGCCCTGTAAGTGACACAAAGGGTTGTAAACGTCACAACATAAAAAGCACCATATACAATCTCGTACTTTAGAGTATGTGGCTGAAAATAATACTTATAAACATTTTTTACCACTATATGATCATCTACACATATTTTTAATTTGGAGGATGCATAGAGGATATTTCTCAATGTAACAAGCATATTTTTGCTAAAGAAACAAATGATACAATACATACATGATTCAAGAAGTAGAAGTTGTCACAAAAGTTGTTAAGAATCTTATAGGACAAACAATTTCCTTGCATATATAATATATTTCTATATGGTGTGCCATGGTAGCCTACTAAAAACCAAGCTAAATTATCTAATCAAATAGACTAACCAAATAATCATAAAGTTGAATTTATGACAAACTAATAATTTATGGGGGGAAAAACTAGTTGCGCAGCTTTAACCATGTAGCATGAATTTTACCTTTACTTGGACCTTCATGTCGTTTTATGCAGCCATACGGTGTGTGTGGATTGCCAATGGTTCCCTTTGGACATGCACATAAATACTTGCCAGGTAAATTTGTACAATTGGCAAAGCATATATCTGGGATGGCACACTCATCGATATCTAATAAGGACAAGAAAAGATATACATATATAAGCTTTATTTAGACATATATTTGTTGCATAAAGAAAATTTATTGCAGGAGGACCCTGCTTGCTGTTTTTTTTTTTTTTTTTTTTTTTTTTTGTGCTCGTAGACACATATAGGGGTGCACATAACATTTAATTTATTGACCAAGCAAGGTAATAAAAACTTAGAAGGGGTCTAATGTATATTTAGGCATGTTACAATGAACAACTTTGCACATATATACTGCAGTACAGAAAAAAGTTTTACTAGTGGTATTTTCATATTATTACGGGTGCTTTTATTTGCACATATATACTGCAGTACAGAAAAAAGTTTTTACTAGTGGTATTTTCATATTATTACGGGTGCTTTTAGCAAAGTATAACAAAAGATCAATGCACTAGAGTAGAGAACGGACTTCTGGTCCACATCCAATTTCAGCTTTAGTCTCAGTAACTTCTACATTCGGAACTAAAGAAAGCTCTAGTTTCACATGGAGTTACAAATCGGGACTGAAGTCATATGCCCAACGGCTATAGACCGGTCTATACCCTTTAATCCCGATTGGCTCTACATATCAGGACTAAAGGTTCTGCTACCGGTTTGTGGCCTCAACCGGGACTAAAGGTCCCACAATATATAACAACCACGTCCACGCAACACAACCAGCTCGTTTTCATTGCAGTTGAGTACTCGTCTCTGTTGTTGCTCGCGGGAGCAAGTTCTCCGTGTGGGGAGCAGTAGCACTGTTGGGGGGGGGCGGACGGGATGTCAGTCACCCCCACCTTCGAATAGCACGGGTCTCCATGCAATGTTCATCATCTTCAGTTCACTGAAGACATGGCTCCGAAGGGCCTCAGTTTGACCAAAGACATCGCTCCAAAGAGGACGTCTTCAGTTCCCTTCTGACCAGAAGGTCGATCCCCGTTTAGGCGCAGTCAAAGGCCCCCACTTAACCTCGAGCTGAAGAATACGCCTTCGGTGCTCGAGTTGAGACCAATATTCTAGTGCCGAAGGAAGAGGTTTCGGTAGGGCTTCGCGCTGCGTGGGTTGGCCAAAGTTCCTACTTTGGTGGCCGAGTTTTGCTGGGCTGCTTTTTCGTTGTTTGTTGTCATGAATGGCTGTTGTAGGGACATCAATGGATCCCAGTGGGCCCTAGGCGGTGTTGGATCCCATAGGGAGCGTAGGTGAAGCCCCCAGCGGAAGATGTCCAAGAAGCCCTTCTCCTGAGACGGATATCCCAAGATGCTGGTAGGTAGGAGGCTATTTTGGTCCTATAAAAGCCTATGGATGGAAGATTAATGCAATCAGTCTCACTTGTGTTTTTGAATCTCGTTGTGTTCGTGTGATTTACCCGTTTGGTTCGGCAACCCGGGGTCTGTTACTTTCGGTTCAGACCAACACTAGTTCTTGTCCCTCTCTTTCTCTACTTTCTCATCTTTCACTCTCATTTCTCACTCTTCTTCCCACGTGCTTTTTATCATGGCTCATGAATATCTTAGTGGTATACATATGTTCTCCTTTTCCATGTTCTATATGTGCATTTTCTATATTTATTTGCCGTATTTTACTTTGCACGTTGTTAATATGCATTCTATATTTATATTTACTTTTGGAGTTTATCAGGGTTTTTTCATGGACCTCCCACACCACAACAACAAGGTTACCATCCTGGTGATGAGCCATTCGCTCCCAATGTTGTCATTCTAGACTTATCTAATTCAACTGTTGTATATTTTCCAACGTTTTATAATATGTATGCGTTCAATGATATAAGTATCCGACCATCGGGAGGAATTCCTCTTTATTGTCAAAGCAATTGGAACGACCCAACCTACCAGGTTGGGAAACCATATAGCTAGTGAGCTAAAGGAAGGGAGATCTTCCCCTTGGGAAGACGACCAACCCTATGTGATAGAACGTTGCCTATCAATATGAGGGATAGCCAGGATCTATACTCATATTGATTCAATGTAAACAATCAATGCTGTGATTGATTGTTGTTTGCAAAGAATTACCCCCGGGGGGCGAGGGCTCTGTTCACTCTGCTCTGCTTCCCAGAAAGATAAGGAAGTTATATTCTTTAGTCTGGGTTTTCGGTAAGCATAGCAGAGTGATGGAAAGCATTTGTATCAATGAGATCGAGGAACAAAGAGAGAAGCCTTGATGACAAGAGAGGTTCTCTATCCCACGATCGTATGAACATGAAATTACTAAATTGAAATAACAAGCAAGCCAGTGGCGGAGAGCGTTTATATGTCGCGGTTTATTTCCGGGTAGAGTGACTACTGTCAGCACTTACCTTTGTTCGGGGTGTCGGAGATCGTGGAGAACACGTTCAGATGTGAACCATAGCGAACCAAAATAAATAACAAATATTGTATCGATCAATGGAATCGATCAATGATGAAGGATGATATAGATCATGGTCATAAAGGATAACATACTTATATTTTCCACTGCAAATTTCATATGTATTTTGTTTATTTCATTTTATATATGCATGTGACGTTTTTCTCGCTGATTTTGGTTATAATCTTTGTGCTTATGTTTTTTGTGCTTTTGGCTGGCGAGCCAAACGAGCCAGCTCGAGCTGGCTAACGAGTTGAGCCGAGCTAGCCTTAGCTCGTTTGTATAACGAGCCATAACGAGCCGAACTATAACGAGCCGAGCTGGCTCGATATCCAGCCCTATGCATAGGCACTTTATGGACATGTGCAGTTAGCTTTCACATCCCTACGAGTGATCCAACATCCTAGTGTTACCTAAGATCCACACCTTTAAATATTTACACTGACGATTTTATCTTAAGGAAACTACTACGCAAATCTAAACTAGGGGTCAGGTCAGGCCTTCAGCAGAATCACTGAGGAAACCACTTTGAAATGTTCAAGGCAAATATTTTATCCAGTTTTGAAAGTTGATGAGGGAGAGGTATGTTTTCCGATATCTGAGTTGGAGGGTATTTCTAAAATTCAGGTGACAAGTTTCGAGGGCTTAAATTGGACATTTGCAATTGTATGCAAAAAAAAAATACCTTGGCACCCGTCGCTGAGGTAAGCGTTGCCCTGGTAGCCATCGTCGCATCTGCATGTGTAGCCGGTGATGGTTGTATTATAACCGGTGTGCGTTGAGGTGGCTTGGCAGGTGCTGTGGGTGCTGTGGCACGCAGTGGTACCAAGATCCTTGGGGCACGTCGCGTTCCCGGCTAACGTTTCGCTGGGCTCTTGCAGCACGCTGGACACCAGCATCCAGTGATACAGTGGCTGATCCGTGGAGAAGAAGCTGCCCGGGGACGACGTGCTCCCCTGATACGCCGCCTGGTCGCGTCGTTGATCAATTGCTTTGGCGAGGGCTCCGGTCGTCCCCGACCATGTGAGCACCGTGGATTCGTCGAGGGAGATCTCTGTGATCGTGTCCATGTAAGGGAAGATGACCAGCGTCGGCGGCGTGTAGTTCGCGTCGCAGGTGAGGCCGAACCCCAGCATGGAGCAGCCGGGCTCGATGCCGAACGGGTAGGGCACGCTCACGCTCCCGCAGCGTGTCGTGCAGCCGGGCAGCCCGATCGCCTGCAGCTGCTGGAGATGGAGGAGCAACCACACCAGCACCGCCGTAGCTGGTGCATTGTTCCAACACTGATAGTTGCTCATCTCCTAAGCCTTCAACTCTCTTATTTTTCCTTACTCCCTTTTCATGCATGGCCAAGATGACATAAATATATAGATAGATGCTCGATCATATCGAAGATGCCACCTAGCTTAGGTTGCAGTACATCGATTATTAAGCCCTGTTTTGGCATATAGCTTCGGCTTTCTTGCTAAAGTGCAAGGAGAAGAGCCAGTAATGTAAAAATAATGGCTTCCTTCTCATTTTAGGAGGAAAGGAAGGAGCCACCCAGTGGGCCGACGGAGAAACGCATGTTCCATCTTCCAGCAAACTGATCGGCAAATCCAAAGCAGGGCGTGCTGAACTGCCATGAACCATATAACTGGATGGAATTTATGAAGGGATTTGGCAGGAACAGGATAGAATTTGGATGGAGCGGCAGGAATCCGTGAGATATGTATATGTACGAGAGTTGTATTCTGAGTTTGGGTTACAGAATTCTGTTATGCTCTGAATCGATTACAAGCCGTTTTCGGCTATTTAAGGCATGCAGGTGTTGATGGCCTCCCTATGGCCCATCTCTTTGTTTTTTTTTTTTTTTCAAAGCGTGCAGTGACACGTGCTTTGTATTAAGAAAGTGAAAAATTAAATATATTCACAAGTAATCCACAAATTACCGTTGAGTCCCACAGGCACAAACAAACAAGAAGAAACGAGAGGGGGTGGGGAGGGCGGATCCTCCACCTTACAACTCCAAGCAAGCCGAACCTTAAAAAGAGAAGACTCAACACAAAGGTAGGCAGCGGTGTCGTGATACCGCGACGAGGCGACCATGGCAACCAAGTATCCGCTGGGACCAAGGCGGCAAAACATCTACAATAACACGGCAAAGCAGCCGCCACAACAACGCCCGGCGACAAAGCATCCGCCCAAGCAACACGACGGCAAAGAAGAGCAAACGACTGCCGCCACACCAACCACCAGCTAGGCAAACCAATGTGAGTATCAAGAAGCAAGATCGGGCACAACATAGCGACCAAATAGTGACTTGTTGTAGGCGCGATTCTTCAAAGAACGCCTTCGGGAAGGGTGACCAAGGGACACCATGGACGCCATCATCGCTGGCCTTTGAAGCTTCTAAGATAGGGCGGGTGCCCGAGAATCCGGCAATGCCGGTGCAACCACATGTGAATGAAAAGTGACGGCCTTAGGGAGGTGCGTGGCGCTGAGTGTCACCATCGCCCCCGGCCGAAACCCGGTGACTTTCGCCTACTTCTTCATAATGAGGCGCCCAAGCACGGTTGCGCCCTTCCCCTAGCGCCGGCCAACAGCAAGTACCTAGTTGATGCTGCACCGACCCTAAGGCTCCGTGTCTAGCCATCCTCTACCGTTCCCATCCGCCGGGAGGCGAAGCGCAACCGCGGTCGTCGGACGAGCCCGCCGACCACCAGCGGACGTGGCGCTGCGCATGTTGGTGCATGTAATTGGACACCCCTCGAGCCGGAAGTCGTCCTCCGAGTCACCGAGGGACATTTCCCCGAGACCACGGGTGAGAAGACACTTGAGGAGCCCGACATGGGGGAGCGGAGCCGACGGAGAGAGTAGTCGCCCTCCGAGTCATCGAGGGACAACATTAGTTTCCCCATGACCACGGGTGAGGAGCACTCGGTAGAGGAGTCCATCATGGGCGGGGGGGAGACACCACTACTACGATTCGATTTTACGTGGCGGTCTTTTTTGATTTTACGTGGCGGTTTTCTAACCGCCATGCGGCTAAGGGTCACGAAAAATCAACGGAACTTATGCGTGGCGATCATTTTGGTGTCCAATAACCGTCATGGTAAATATTAACCGTGGCGGTTTTTTAACGGTTAATCTAAAGAAAAAAAAAAAGGCCCAACCCTAACCCTAACGGGCCGAGATGCGGGCTCGCGCCACCAGATGCGCCGCCCGGCCGTTAGGGGTTAGGGTTAGGGTTGGCCCCGCCGTCTGCAGGCGGCATGCCCCGCCGCCCGCCGGGCCGCCGCTACGCCCCACACACGCCCGCCGCAGCGCCGCCGGGGGAGGGAGGTGCGCCGCATCCCGGATCCGTGCCTCTCCGCCCCGCCGGGGGGCGAGGGGAGGTCGCGCCGCCGGAGATCCGTGCCTCTCCGCCCCGCGCCACCGGCGGATCCACGCCGGCGGCCGGATCCACGCGGTGGCCTCGGGATCCGCCGCCGGGGGGCGGAACCGCCGCCCCGGGGGGCGCTAGAGACCCGCCGCCGCCGGGGGCTGAGGCTGCCGCCGCCCCGCCTCGGGAGAGGGAGAGAGAGGGAGGATGGGCCGGGGAGGGAGGGTGCGGGAGGGTGGGGGAAGGGAGAGGGTGCGTTGGGTGGGAGAGAGGAGGAAGAGAGAATGAGCACGAAAACCCTAAGTGTCGCCTTATATATATGTCACCATAGAAATGGGCCTGTTGGGCTCGCCTTTGGGCCTCATTTTTGGTGGCGGGAATTTATAAGAAAAACCGCCACGCGGTTAATCGATTAACCGTGGCGGTTTTTCCTCGCCGGGGCTGCCAGGCCAGCTATTTTCCGTGGCGGTTATTCAAATGCCCGCCACGGAAAATAAAAACCAAACACCCGCAAAAAAATCAATCCTGTAGTAGTGCACAGTCCCCAACTATTCCAAGCCTCTGTTTCCTCATCCTTCTCCTCGGAGTAAGCTTGATCATGACATATAAACAAAACAAGATCGTTCCATACATGATGCTGATCGTCCCACGCAACACGCAATTATTGGAAAATCCAAACTGCTGGCGAGTACCACAAGTGCAATTGTGCAAATAATTAAATCCTTCTAATAACTTCCTTGTTGATTAGTCCTACTGAGGTGGAAAGTTTATTCCAATTAATTATAGAAAAGCATAGATTTAAAGCTACAGAAAAAAATGTGTACTAAATCATACCATATTACATGTTCACTTTGTGTAGATTTACTCATGTGAAGTTTTTTAAAAATAGATTTTTCATTTTATATTTTTCTGTGATTTACTATGATCTTACAAAGATTCAACGGAATTAAAAAAAAAGGAAAAATCACCAGCAAAACCATTGTCCAAAGCCTCTTTAGGAGTTATTTGACTGGTTTTGAAAACTTTAGGGATAGAAAATCCGGTTTCATAGTTTGGAGGTGAAGTTGTCCACCTTGAATAGTTAATGGGGTTATGTAGACTTTTTCCCTTTGAGGAAACTATGACAGTTCAAGGACCAAGAGATCAGTGAACAATCGGGTATATGTTAAAAAGTGATGATATACTAACTCTGAAAAGCTCAAAAAATGTATTTATTAAACACTTCAAGGAAAAAAAAAATGAGTGCAGTTCCGCAGTGCATGGCAGTGTTGCACCCACACCAAAAATATAATCCGAAGAAGAAATGTAAAAAAACTCGACCCACGGGGAGACATCCCCCGGGCATTGTGCTTAAGAAGAAGACCTAATCACGCAGTTTAAAATAATAATAAAAAAAAAAAGAAAACCGCTGCATCGAGTACCACAAGTGCAAATTATATGCTTCACTGCTGATGTAATAATAACAGCAATTAAACGTTTCACTGCTGATGTAATAATAACAGCAATTAAACAAGTCTTAAGGACACATCATCCATGTGTAGCTCTCATTGATAATCCATCACAACACAAACACTAGAACACATCACACGTCATGTTCATTGTGGCAGCAACCACAACGGCGCCCTAACATGCAAGGAGGGTCATTCATGATCCTCCACCAGAATACACAACCATGTCGCAACCATCATCATTCAGTTTCATCCCTCTTGTAAGAATGACTCACGTTCCAATGCAACATGGTGATAATGTACAGACCCTACAACTATCAACTACACTAGATGGTTATCTTGGCCAGGAGCCAATTGTTCAATGAATAACGCTCCTCATCACCAGCTTCAAATCTGCAGAAACCTAGACAATTCCAACGAAAAACATGTTCAGATAGTGGCAGTGCTTGCAGCCATGCCAAAAATATAATCCAGAAGAATAATTTATATTTTGACCAGTCTTTAGAGACCTTGTTAAAAAAAAAAGGCACATTTTGCATCAATCAGGATCTATCATGCTAAACGGAAGCTGATGGGTATATGACTTTGGGTTGCAACCAGGAGTCACAAGTCATTTGAAGTGTGGGTTTGTGGTGTGGCTCCCCGGGATGGCAGAAAAATAAGCATACAGACACAGAGAACAAGCCGACTTATGGGCTTCCCAGGAAAAGAAAAAGGAGGAAGGGGCACCTCACAGGCATACACAAACCTACTGCCGCCAAAACATCAATGCGCGAACGAAATCAATTAACTAGTATTATATATTTATGATAAATCAGCCATCATTGTAGCGACTATGATTTCTACTCAGAAATACAGCATGGGTAGCCAATGCAAAAGCAAAATAGAAAAACCTACTGGCCTTAAAAAACATCAATGCGCGCCGAACCAAATCAATCAACCAGTATTATATATGATGATAAATCAGCCTTCATTGCAGCGACTATGATTTTCTACTCAGAAATACAGCATGGGCAGCCAGGGCAAAAGCAAAATAATTTTGCTTATGTGAAGCCAGGCTCCAACAAAGTGAAGCTCTGACCTGGAACAACTATGATTACTGAAACAATAATGTAACTCAGGTTTAACTAGCAAATGAGATTGGGTTACCACACATAACCGATGAATAGTGAGACATTTAAACATAACCATATAGCTAGGAAAAATAGACATTGGACAAGGAGGTTAGTATAAGAAACTATTAGACTTGGTAAAAGATTGTTGTACTAAAATATGATATAAACTGTGCAGTGCAGGATGCAAGGATAGCAAATCCCTCAACCTACAAAACAATATGAATTCTGCTCCACTATCACACCTAATTCCATGATTTATAGCATCATATAATGCACATCAGCTTCAATATATTTAGTTCCATTGACCTATGAGAACATTTGCCATGCGTGGGTTTGATAAAGTCAATTGCAAGTTGCAACACATATGCCTCATCAGTCAAACATCATGAATAAATCATAAATTTGTAACCTCTACACATGACATAGGTAGTGAAAATTGAGGTACAGAATTTAGTTATTATGCACTCCTTGAATGGAACATGAAACTGAAATGCATAACCTGCCATAAAGTAAGGCAAAAAAGGGGAGACGTGTGCCTGCATTATCACAGATATACTGTTCTATTAAATTTCGAAATGACAACAATCAGTAGGAAAGGGGAAACGATTAATAACCTATACCAATGTCCTTCTTTACTACTTTCTTTGTTTGAAACGTGCAATTGTCAGTTGAACAAAACAATCAGAGTATAGAGTTGGTGTTATAAGACACACCAGCTAATAGTACCTATTTTGCGATAACTTCCTTGTGAGCTTTAAATGACAAAATCACATTCCATCCAAGGGATACAAAATTAGCAGCAAGGACCTGGAAAACAAATGGTAGTAAGTTGGTAAAGGGAAACACACGCAACATGTGCTAGTATAACAACTTTTGAAAATGAGTGTCTTCAAAGACCTGAAACTTCTGAGGGACAAAGTAAAAATTCAAAAACTGAAATGGTATCCATAATTGCCAATTTGCCACCACTGCTGATAACCACTCCTGTAGATGTCAGAAACAAAAAATAAACGGCAAGAAAAGAGCAATGCAAGTCATAGCAGGGAGTGAAAGAGTACAGAATGGTTTATCTCACCTGCTTAAGCTTTGGCACTACAAGGGATGGTTTTTCCCTCCAAGGTGACCAGTATGCTCATAAAAACACCGATGAAAATGGGAGCAAAAATAAACTGAGGAGAAGATAAAAAAAAAATAGTCAAAAGAGAATATGACAATTGTAGACAAAAAGAAAGTGCAGGACATGGAAACAAAATTCAAGACTAAATCTGTCCTTGGGGTTGCAAGAGAGAAAAGAAAATGCAAACCTGATCAAGCATAAAAGGCGAGCAATGGCACCTGATGCCCCACTGATTGTCACTAATTTACTCAAATACAAGTACCTGCACATTGAGACTAATTATCGAACAAACAGCAGTGGTAGAAAAGGTAGCTGCACTACATGGTACTGATAATTACTCTTGAAGCTCAGAAGAGATTACCAGACATGTAAAGTTGGTGCAACAAGGGCAAGGCCCAAAAATGTGAATACAAATGTTCTCCTCAAATCCAGCTCTGGAACTCGATCAATAACAAGCTAGAACAGAAAGAGAATTAAAATTAGGGCGACATATGCAGGTGTTTGATTCGAAAGCAGCAGCAATAGCCATAAATATAGGACAAAAGCACACTACAAGGCCAGTTATCAACATACAGACAAAAATACTAAGGCACTAAGCACACATTCAAATAACTACTGCAATCTCCTATGCAGTCAATGGATTGAAAATGGTTTTTTTCTGTGCTTGTTCATGCATTTGTCTATCACTTTTGCCACGCATACAAAAAAATTCACTAAGTTGGTAACAACATCATTGTTATTACAGGGAATGAATCCAATTTCAGTACCAACTCAGATTTACTGAGGAGTGACACAACTTGAAAATAAATCTAAGCTAATTAGGTTGAACAAAGCGTTTGGATTCCGGTAGATATTCGAGTCCTTCAATCACATGAACCATAAACTTCGACAATAGTTTCATGGTCTACAAAACAAACAGTGACATAGTACTACTAGAGTGCCTGAAAGCCATTACCGACTATGAAATCCTTGCTGCAGTGCATAAAGACTGAAGCGAAACGCTGCAAGTATACCTGGCAGATGAGGTCCCCGGCCAGAGTGAGGACAGCAGACGTGACCGCCTTAGTGGCAATCGGGTTCTTATCCAGAGCCATCAGGTACCTGTCACAATGCACCAGGGCAAATTGAAAATTGTCTACACTCGGATTCTGAATTGCGTATATCAGGGAGCAGCACTGTACCCACGCGCCACTGCAGAGCAGAAGCAGAGAACGCGGAATCGAAGTACCATACCATGCCAGGAAGACGCGCCAGTCCTTGGGGCCACCGCCTCCCATGCTTCCTGCAGCGCTGGAGTAGGAAGCGGCGCGGAACGGCTGGACGCGCCCGGCCCCGCGCGGCAGCACGGCGGCCGAGACGGAGAGGGCGGCGGGTCGCGGGGAAAGGGGGAGACGCAGCGCGAGGCTGGGGGAGCGGAGATGAGGCGAGGCCAGCCTTACGGAGGTAGAGGTGGAGGTGGAGATGGCGCGCGGCACGAGGAGGCGGAGCCGGAGCGCGGACGCCATGGCCATGACTCTGCCTGCTGCCTGCTGCCTGCTGCAATGGAGGATGACGGTGAAATTCCAGGGTTGGGTTGGGGGAGTGGGGGATTTGGGGGTTTTGCTAGTTCACTGAGCAGGTGGGCTTTTGAGCACTTTTTCCTTTGCGGTGGCCCAATTGTTGTGCAGCTGGCCGGCCCATTGCAGGCTTGTGGCGGCCCGACACTTTTTTATTCTGTTCAGTGTCACTAAACCCAGCTCAAATATTTGCAGAAGTCGTTGAGGTCACGGACAGGGGCACAAGAATAATAAGCTTCTTGCCGTCAAGTATGCATGGAGGCAAGATCAGTTGGAAATGCCTGATGAACCTACTGTGTAATGTGTTTTTACATGACCTACTGCGTAATGTTGAGTTCCCCGACAAAAACATCACTACTACATAATTGATTTTTGCGAGGTGTTCGATTTTTATTTTCCGTGGCGGGCATTTAAGAAACCGCCACGGAAAATAGATAGCCTGAACCTCCCGGCCAGGAGAAAAACCGCTATGGTTAATCGATTAACCGTGGCGGTTTTTATAAAATAACCGCCACGGTTAATTGACGTGCTGTGGCATCTTTCTAGTGGTCCAGATTATTGCCACACGACGGGCCACACAAATCATTGCCACACCACTTCACCATGGGAAACTGAACCAACGTTCTTGGCTGCCACACCTTGGACCGTGCATGCATGAGTGGTCCTCCATCCAAGACCAGGATCGATGACGTGGAGCAGTGGACGGGCGGATCCTTAGCTGGCCAATATGACTTAAATCCATCTCAACCGTCCAATTCATTTGTGTTTGTTCACTGAGACATTTCTACTCCACCGTGTGCCTCTCTCATCTCCCAAAAGCTGCAGGCCGGCCCTCCATCTCCGGTGCGGCACGCAAGCACTCCCTCTCTCCCTCTCACTTCTGGATGCGCTCTCCACCTCCAGCTCCACCTCCGGTGCGGCGGTGGCTGCTACTCCGGTGCGGCGGTGGCCGCTACTGCTAGGCAACGGCGGTATGGGCCCCGGCGGTGAGGGCGCAGCGGTGGCTGCTCGGCGCGGCGGTATGGGCCCCGGCGGTGAGGGCGCAGCGAGCAGGGCCTCAACCCGGCGGTGGCGGCGAGCGGCGCGGCGAGCAGGGCCTCCACCCGGCGGTGGCGGCGAGCGGCGCGGCGAGCAGGGCCTCGACCCGGCGGCGAGCGGCGCGGCGAGCATGGACCAGCGGCGACACGAACGCGATGGCAACAGCCTCGGCCCTCCCCGACTCCAGCAGGCGGAGGCGTGCTCCGACGGCTGTGGCGAGGAGGTGCTCCGACGATGGGGCGGGCGACGCGGCGGAGGCCTGCAGCGGCCGTGACGCGCTCTGGCGAGGTGCGCGCGACGCGGTGGCGGCCTGCAGCGGTGGGGCGCGCGCTCCAGCGAGGCTGCAGCGTGCTCCGGCGACGGGAGGACGCTCTCCGGCGAGTGGCCGCGCGCTCTGGAGGAGGCGGCGGCGCGGCGATAACAGCAGCCTGTGGATGGGGTCGTGGGCCCTATCCATAGGTTTTGTTTTTTTTATTTTTTTATTTTATTTACCATGGCGGGCAAATAAAGAAGTCCGTCACGGTTAATCCCTATTAACCGTGGCGGGCATTGTTAAATAACCGTCACGGTTAATCGATTTTCCGTGGCGGGCAGGAAAAACCGTCACGGTTAATTGTTCGATTAACCGTGACCCTAGCTCCATGACGGTTTTAATGCCCGCCACGGAAAATAAAAAAAAACGTCACGGAAGTTCAATCCAGTACTAGGGCATTGAATCGATCGGTGGGTCTTTTCCTAGTCACAATGGCACATTGCTGGGTTTCTTCAAGTCACAATGCATGACCACCTCATAGCGCTCATGGTGCACAAACTTGACTATGAATGACACTTGTAGCAAGGGGAGGGAGGGGTGCATGTGGGAGCCTTTTTTTTTCGAGCGCGTCTCACACTTAGCCAAGACAATTGGCCACAGTGCACAAAAGCACACAGATAAGGAACGCTGGCTTAAACGGCGGTGCGGTATGGTTGTACTAAAAAGGATAAACTACTACGCCGTCGCCAAAAGTGTTTCCGGAACTTGCTCGCTAACTTCGGGGGCCGGAGTGCGACTCGCCTCGGCCCAGGCATCCCTCGAGCTTGCTTGGGCAACACCAACAGCGCCTGCTTTGCCGGTTGTAGATCGCGGGTCTGGTCCTGTTTTGCAACGCCTTATGGTCCATTCCTCATCGATGATTTTAGACGAGCAGAGCGGGGGAGGGGGGCGCGGGACGGGCTCGTCAAGCGGCAGGGTGACCACCGATAGGAAGTCTTGGACGGAAGCAGCAATGGGCACGCCGGCGTGCTCCCCAAGTGACCCCAGTGACGACGACTTGTGGGAGGCTCATACCCGATGAGATACAACTGACAATATTCTTTTAGCGTTGCATTTGATTTGTTCCGGAGCATTGGGATCTAGTGGTATATCTAATATTTTGGAGTTGGTTGTTGGATTGGGTATAAAGACTGCATTTTGGCTACAGTGTTCGATGGAAGATATTGATGAAGACAACAATGAAAGAATTTGAACAGATTATTATATTTTTCTTATTTTAGATTTTTTTTCACGTGTAATTCGGGGAGATTTTGTGTCCCTTCCTTAAAAAAACAGCATAAGCTCACATTCAAGACTCCGATCCCCTACGAAAAGCACCTACGGCGGCTATCCACGTCTTCCCAAATTTTTTTGATTGGCTGGATGTTTTTTGCGAGAAAAGTCATTCCCTTTTGAACAAATCTCGTCTCAGTCCAAAAAAATTCCCATAAATAGTAACTCAGTTTTGACTTTTTACCATTTACCCCCTGTATTACCCGACCTCCTACACCCGAAGAAGGAAAATTCGAATTCCACGGTCATTTTTCATTTACCCGCCCGCCTTGCACCTTTTGCAAAAAGAACCCCGTCTCTCCCCACCGAATATATACCGCCACTCCCACTCGAAAAAAAAAAAAAAAAAAAAAAAAAAAAAACTCACGGTCCACGGCCTCCCTCTCCTCCCCGCCGCCCAATCCTCCCGACGGCGGCGCCGCCCCTAGGTAGCGGCGGCCTCCTCCTGCTCTCGCGCCGCCCTCCTCCCCCCTCCCTCCCCCCCGCCATACCCTCCTCTTCCCTCACCCCCGGCGTGCGGTAGCCCCCTAGGTGCTTGCGCTCGGTGAAACCCTAGGTTCTGTACTCAAGGGCCCCTCCGCGCGGGCGGCGGCCCTCCCTCCTCCTCGTCCTCCCCTCGTCGTCGCCGTCCTCCTCACCGCTCCGTCCCGAGGCATCCATGGGCGTTCAACGAAACCCCTAGGCATGCGCCCCAATGGTGGTGGCTGCGCCCGACGGTAACCCTCCTCCTCGCCCTCCCCTTTCTCCTCCTCCTCGGCTCCACCTACAATTTGTTGGGGGTGAGTTATGTATCAGCAACATTTACCTTTGTTCTGGAAATTTTCCTTGTCACTGTAATCAATTATCTAGACATGGTTCTCTTATTTATTATATGGATATGGATGCAGTTGCCACCGGCTCCCAACTATTACACATGAATATAAATGGGTAAATATGGAGGCCATGGATTATTTTTCCTTCATGGGCAGCGCTTTTCACCATCTGGAAGTTGTTAACCAGTTTTGTATTGACAGACTCAAGGTCCGGACCTTTGTGTGCAATCTGATCCAATTACAGGGTAACATGTATTAATGTATTATGCCTCCTAATATTTATTTGGTTTCCATCAATCACATGCTTTGTCTATAAAATGTATTTTTTTTTGTGTTCAGTTAGCTAGGTCTGAAATAACCGTCAACAGTGACAGATAATATGGTTTTTTGTGATTAGATTATATGTTTGGGATATTGCCTATTATTTCCTAGCATCTCATCATCTTTGTTTGACCCCTGTAATTTTCCGTTATGGATTTCCTAAATCAGGTCTGTGTTGTAGTTTGTGTTGGAAAAAAAAGAGACTTATTTTCTATGGTCTATGCCCAGTTCCCTCGCGGTTGTTACTTATACTCTATGCTCTTACTTAACTTTATGTGCTTACTTAACTCCATTATCTGTCACTGTTACCATAGAATTTTTACATTTATTATAAGGTGACTTTCTCTCATGAAACATGTCACTTACAAGGCTACAATTTTGTGGTGTATGCAAAGAAGATGCCTCTGCTGCGGTCAACCTTGACAATTCGATGATAGATTGTCTATTCAGATGTGCCACTTATTTTAGGTGGGCCATGCTGTTAGCAAATTGGAATAATAAAAGGAGCTTCTCTCTTTTCTCTGGATGAAATCTAATTGATCTGATTTGTAGTGCAGAGTGATCCATATTATACTTGTCTCCGTCTCACAATAATCTCGATCTCTCCATCTACTTTCAGGCAAAATTCTCTTCATAGGTAACTTTAGTGTTCAAATGGTGACCAGATATTTTTTCCCATTTCTCTTCACCTGTTGTCTCATTACTGATGTTGGTCTATGCTTGGCTGCAGTGAGCAGGTAACTGACCATAGAGGAAGCGATCTCATGTTTGTAATGAAAAAGAAAATTCAGAGATTTGGAGTTCACGAATCCAACCCTTTTTTACCATCGTATTGCAGGTTGCAGTTTATTCTTAGCCGGTTCCATGTACACCTTGATGATGCATGATTAATCAGAAGGTGCTATTTGCTTTTCTCCTACCCTATGCATGAATTTAGGATATGCAACCAGACTTAAAATATTTGTTTTGACTTTTATTTTTTTCCTTTTCCATATCCTGTGCCTATGGCCATTGGGAGCCCAGGTAAATGCTTGATTAGTTTGGTGATCTTTTACTCCATAAGTCTTCAACTAAGAACAGGACAAATGTCCTTCCTTTGAACTGGAGGTATGGATCCTGGAGGCTATAGGAAATATTTACAAAATGGTTCAGTCAGCCTCACAAAATGGTTTCTGCAATATGGTTCAGTCAGCCTCACAAAATGCTTGTCAGCTGTTAATTTGGTGCTTTTTGCTTGTTTTTCCCAATGGAAAAAATTGTTGTTAAATCTACCTCAAGACCATTAGAGCTAATAGTGAAATAGATGTTTCAGTTAATACAAATGATCCCTGGCGACTGTTACAACTGAGCCCTATCAGTAGTCACCTCCCATAGTGCAGAGAAACTGGAAAACATGGTCTGTTACAATTTGTTGGAACTTCCTGTCATTTATCTTTAACTCTAAATTAGTTTTCTGAGCTTCCAACTTGGCTGGGTATTTAAACTTGCTACTGCTGTAGTGTAGAACTTTTCATGTCCTAACTTTAGTATACTCACACAAGCATATACTCTATCTAAGGACACGCGTTGTGTTTTCCCCCACCATAGTGATGGGTCTTAGTGGGGGTTCACAAAATAATCAGCACTTTTTATGCCCTGCATGTTTTGGTCAAATGAAATTGGTATGCCTGATCACTATTATGCCCTACCATAATCTCTTATGAAGGAGCTAATTCATAAGTACTTTTTGTAGTATGCCATATATATACTTGGAGAGCGACCCTCCAGCGTGGCATAATAGAGAAACGTTTTTAGGCGAAGTGTATTTTCTATTGGACCACCCTTTGTAGCCTCCTGTTGCTGCTATCGTAGCTTTATAATATCAAATTAATATCAAATAATATATAAAATGTATCACATGCTGTTACTAAAACTTTCAGATCATAACACCTTCAAATAGCTTGTTTCAGTACTCACGAAGCTACTACATCTGGGCTCCAACACCAACCTGTTAAGTGATTGTGGATTGTAAAACTAAATTAATGCTGTTGTATATTTCCATTTCATCGTGTATATATATATATAAAAGCATCAATGCATACAGTAGTTACAGGTGTCCAGGTTTGGACTTCCTTGATTGAATTGGTAAGCTTATAGTTTAGTTTTCTGAATGTGAATTCATTTTGGGGTTTAGATATCTAAATTGCTTCAGTACAACACCTTGACTCCATGTGTCCTAAACTGCAGTTCAAAGTTCTAAGATATGAGGTCCCATGTGCAGCAGCGGTGCTTACAGTAGTTGATTTAGAGATTGAGGTAATCAAACCTATTCCTTAGTCCACAGCTTATTATTCATATCCCTTCCTTTCAAACCAAAGATGACAAAAGTTGTCAGTGGGTGTCCTCTGTGGTGCCACACTGATAGGTCATAGATGATAGGTGTTTTGTCTTAGTTGATCAGGTACCTGTGTTGGATCTTACATGTACAGTACCTGATGTTCTATGACCTATCAGTGTGGCACCACAGAGGACCAAAGGCATAAATTTATTTGCGTTGCAAGTTCCATGCTCTTATACAAGTTACTTATTAAAATTATCCTGGGGCTAATAGTTACTATACTCATTGCAGTTCAATACAAGTGGTAGCTTGCTGTAACGGTGGCCAACCAGCCTTTATCTGTTCACTTTGGTTTTGTGGTGAGTAGCATTTTGCCCAGTTTTCTGTATATTAGTATCCCTGTTACTCACGATTACTCATTGCCTTAACAAGGCTGTGTTATTTATCAATTAGATTTGACCCCTTTGATCGTGTCGGTTCAATGTCAATAATTGTAGGTCTCAACAAGACCGTTAACATCACATCCTTATTGCAAATGAAAGAATAATTGGAAGTAATAGGAATATGCAACCAGCAAAATAGCAGTATATTAACTGAAATTAGTTACCTTTTAGTGCTCCCATCATTTCTACAGTTTGCATGCCCTTATGTACTCATGAAACCTTTTTTGGGGCAATTTCTAGAAAAGCTATGAATTTACTGACCATGATGTGTTTGAAGAGTTAGATAGTTCTTACAAATTGTGAGTCTTTGATTTCCAATTACCCTTAATGTTGAGTCTATTTATGCCTATAATCCCTGCTCATGTATTTGTGACATGGTATGACTTGACAGGATCATAGTACCATTTGGCTCACGAAGCAACCTAAATATTCAACTGTTTTTATTTACTGCCATACAGAATCTTGTCGATCCATCCATGTTTTTGCTTCCATGCTCCACACAGTAGTCAATGTACACTCAGCCAAGTATCAACATGAGGTAGGCACTCCAATTATTATTTTTTCAGATACCTGATCTTCGGAAAAATGGTGTTTTATTGGGTGCATGATCAGATACACAGAGAATGCATGCTGAAAAAAAATAGATCAATTACCACTCATCTTGCCTATATGCTTTTGAAGTTCAAGTATGTCTAAAGTTGATTAATAGTTATCTGAACTATGTGTAGTTTTAAAAACTGATTCAAACATTCTAATTTCCCTCCATCTTTCCCTCCCATAGTAACAGAGGGTGTGCTGGAGACTGAAGATTTATAGGTGAACTGTGCTTAAGCAATACATAAATAATCCTTATTCTTTTTTTGCTTGAATTGTTATTTTCTCGTACCTTATTCTTTTTATTGTCATTATAGGTGTATTAGTTCTTCACAGATTGAAATCACAAGTTTTAATTCAAGTGCTCACCTTCTATACACGATTCCAAAAGGCATAAATTCAAAGCTTTGAGTCATGCAGTGAGGATGACAATTCGACATCAAAGCAAAAATTCAGAGCTTAAGGCTGACAATTCGAGAGTAAAATATTCCCTGTAATAACTAATAATTCTTTTGTATGCTGCTGCCTTGGCTTAGTTGTTCGAGGTTGTTCCAGTTATCTTACACCACACAGTGATAAATGGGTTATGACACCTACATATGTAAAATATTAACTGTAAACTGCTTGTGACATCTGTCAACTGCCTATTTAATCGACGCATATTGTTGTAACCTGCTTCTTGTCCTATTTTTGTTTCCTGAGCATAGTCCCTCACCCAGCTCTAGATCGGCGCACAAAGGCGCAGGGGTCGATCTCCTATATTGTTTTCTAGATTGATGATGACCTCACATTACCTGATTCCTTCACTTAGGTTATCGGCGCCGCAAATGCGCGCCACCTCACTAGTCAGCTTTTATATCCAAGCTCACAGCGATTAAAGGGCGAGACCCACCACTATTCAGTTGCAAGAAAAGGCGACGAGACCCGTGGCCCCACCATTACACATTTTCCTTTTGTTATACTTTTTATATTGTTCAAAAAGTTGATTTACCTCAGCGTCGAAGTCAAACTATATTTGGGCTTTTTTTTTTTCAAGCACGGTTGTCTCAGTCTTTGAGAATTTGTCTATTCTAGAGATCGTTCAGTAAAGATGACCGTCCCCAAAAAATCATATTTCTAGAGGTGATTCTCTTGACTGAACCGTCCATAGAAATTGGTACAAGTTTCTAGGGGCGTTTTTTGAATGGAACCACCGCTGAAAATTGATTTTCTAGCCATGGTTGTATAGCTACAATGGTTAGAGACGATTTCCCAAGCGAATTTGCGTGTTTTAGAAGAGAGAGGGAGACATCCGTAAAAAAATCACTTATGTATGGTGCCCGGAGGATGGTATTATCACCCGCCCTAGAACCCCATTTTTTTGGGGCGGGCTGATAATGCTAGTGGTCTACACTACACTAATACGGTTGTAGGAACTATAGCGCGGCTGGCTAGGACCCTAGCTATAGTCTATACATAGGGAGGAATTAATTCTGCAATTTTTTTGTGTAAGTTAATTCTGTAATAATATCGAGTTATTAAATAGAATATTGTTGAAGTGCTATGATAATTTTTCTCAGCAGGTTTGTCGGTCAGTTCCTTTTGAGCAAACAATGGAATATTAACTCATGTGGGAACACAAATGCCCGCAGCATATACATATATTTATATTTATATATAGACGTACACTGCATTGCATTTGATGGAAAACTTTTATATATTAAAAAGACAGCAACAAGCAGGGCGTACCATAACAATGACTTTATTATCCATTTAAAATGGTGATGAACATATAGAAAGGTAAAAACAAAGCAAACCACGCTGCCAGGAAGCACAACACAAATTAAACATGCATGGATCCCTCACGTACCTACCTACTCTCAGTAAGGTACATAAGAAGAATTATTATAATGGTCGTAACGCGTGCTGAGTATGTAGTAAAACGTACGGACATCAACAACGAAACTTAATTCCGATCCTTGTTGTGGTGTACCCGGCCGGCCACAATTATTAAGAGCAGATGAACAAATAGGCCATACAAAAGCCGCTGCAACAGGGCGCAAAAAAGCAATTGTCTCCAGAGTTGCGGCAGCCAAGCTTTGTTGCCTCCGGCAGGTCGGTCTTGGTTGACGAGTAGGAGTTGCCGGTGGCTGCTGATGCCGTGGACGAAGATGACTCCCGAGCTGTTGGCATGAGCAGCTGCACGGACCCTGCGGACGAACCTTCTCCTTTCACTACCACCATCCTGCAGTAGCTTTCTTGCCCCCAGCGGCAGGTTGCTAGCGGATGTGGTCGTCGTCGTAGACTCTCCAGCTGCTGCCATCACTATCAGCAGCAGCACGGCCATCATCACACCCATCTTCACGCTGGTCGCCATGCAGCTCTCTCTCTCTCTCTCTCTCTCTCTAGATGAGCTACTACCACCACACCAGATCGAGCTTGCTTCTTTCTGCCTGGCTTTGCCTTGCATATATAGGCCCAGCGTGCTGCAGGCAGGGGCAGGCCGGTGAGGCTCAACCACACACCCACAATGCACATGAATGCAATGCTCATGTACACTTTTACAGGTAATATTTCAAATCGATCCGAATATATTGATTCTTTACAATTTAATAAGTTCTAAATAGATTAACTATCACTAATACCGAAATGATTTTTGCGTGATGCCTTCTTTTATTTTCCATGGCGGGCGTCTCGTTTGCCCGCCACGCAAAATCCGCACGTTAACCGTGGACGGGCCATTTCAGTTTACCGTGACAACCAGGTCTGCCCGCCACGCAAAAATAGATTTACCGTGGCGGGCATCCTAAAACCCGCCCGCGAAAAATCGACAGGGCCCAAAAGGGCCCAATAAGCGTACTCGGTATAAATAGCGATACTTAGGGTTTCAATTTGCACTAGCCCATTCCTCTCCTCACCCAAATACAGCCGCATCTTTCTTTTCCTCTCCTCCCGAATCGGTCTCCCTCTCCCTCCGCGCCGGTCTCCTCTCTCTCGCTCCGATCGCCCCGCGCGTGAGGGCGGCAACGGTGGCACTCGCGTGGTGGTCGGCGGCGGCGGCTTCTCCGGGGCGGCGTCGCGTCGAGGCGACGGCGGCTAGGCTTCGCGTGGGTCGGCGGGGGCGGGGGGTCAGCGGGCGAATCTTGCGGCGGGTCCGCAGCGGCGGCGGGCGGGGGCGGCGGATCGGCGCCCGAATCCGGCCGCGGCGCTCCATTGCGCCGCTAGGGGCCTCCACCGCGGGATCCACGACGGACAAGGAGGATCCACGGGCGGCGCTGCTCGGGACAAAGAGGATCCACGGCGGCGGCTCCTTGCCTTCTCCACCAACGGCGGCGGATCCAAAGCGCAAAGGACCTCCACGGCGCTGCGCTCGGGGCCTCCACTGCGCGATCCACGGCGACAAGGAGGATCCACGGCGGCGCGGGCCTCCTTACTCCGGCGGCGGCGCAGATCCACGGCGGCGGCGATGGACCGCTGGTGGCTTCCGGATCCCGGCCCGGACCGATTGGGTTTGGGCTTTTTTTGTTTTTTGTTTGGATTTACCGTGGCGGGCACATTTCGCCCGCCCACGCAAAAAATATTTTCCGTGACCTTGTGGGGGTGACGGGCACTCTTGCCCGCCACCAAAAATAGAAAACGCCCGCCACGCAAAATTGTTTGGGTACTAGTGTGTTTAAACAAAATAAAATGAACCCCCCCCTCCTATTGATAGAAGGGAATCCCACATAAATAAACAAATCACGGAAGGATCCTGACCCTATTTTGCGTGCATGGCATTGAACATATTCAACAGTATACACAAACAAACATGTTCAACTTATATAAAACTTTATATACGTATATAAAATTCTGGTATATGTTATTTAGAAATAAATACTTAATTTCCATTCAAATATATGATTTAGCGCAAAATCAAAGCAATTGGTCGCTTCGAAAATATTCAAAGAAACAAAACTTGGGGACTTGGGCAAAAAATAGATGCTAGCACGAACAATACTTTGAACTACTTAATATAAAACAAAAAGTTATTTAAAAATAAGAACTTCAACACGTATAAAAAAATAGGAAAAGGCATGCACGCATGCCGAAAGGAAGGACGCCCGCTGCCCCTTAATGAGGGATTTGACTTATTTCTTTTATATATATTTAATACTTTCCTTATTTATCATATTTTATAAAATAATAATTAAATAAATACTATTACCTTAGAAGGTAATAGATGATCATGACCGTTTAATCAAAATAAATGGATGGTGCACAGTCATTTAGGAGTACCTTAGCAATTGCCAAAACTAATTGCACAGTTTGACTGAAAAAAATAAGAAACGAATCTTTTAAATGCTACAGGAGCCTAACCTAAAAATATTTCACCAACTAAACACCCTTGGCCCAAGAAATGCAGGGGTACTGTACTCCACTGTGCTCGTACTCACCGGGGCCAGGAGAGCACGAGAGAGCACGACACAGCGTCTGCACTATGGAGGACAGTGTGCAGACGCTCCTTGTGATGCCTCGTCCATGTGCCCATCCCGTATACTCTACTGTCCGCCCTTGCCACCAGACTTCAGCGCGCAATGATGTCACAGACTCTGCACGAGGACAGTGCAGACGCTCCACGTGATATCATCGTCCTGGCCAAAACATCAAGCTGCTTACTCGCATGTCATCAGTGCGCTCTAGCGCAAAATACTCCATTAGTGTTAGAAATCAGCTCTCAATCTTGTAAGTGTTAGAACAGCAAGAACAAAGTAGAACACAGGATGAGAGGAGAAGGAACTCTTTCACTGCTTCTTACAGAGAGAAAGTGACCTCCTTATATAAGGGGACACTTAGGATAGATACAAATTTGTTACAGTGAATATGAATCATTACTACAGTGTCTCTCTGCTGCTCCTCCTGTTATGCATTTAATTGGCCATAGTCAGGTCATCATTGTACTTTGACTCATTCATAACACTCCCCCTTGGCCAATTAAGTGCTACGTCAATGCCTCGTTAAAAACTCCTCTCAAAACCCAGTGGGAAAAAGAGTAGGAGAAAAGAGTACATCACATGCACCGACTTGAATTGCACCTGTTGCCTCGTTAAAAACCTTGCATGAGAAAACCCAGTGGGATAAAACTTCGTCAAAGGAAAAAAGAGTACAACATTGATACTTTGGTCGGATCTTCAGGATCGACCCGTGACCTTCGGGGTCAAGTTTATGAGCTTATGCTTTCCGGGAAATTCTCCCCCGAACCTTGCAACTCTCTAAGTCGTCTCATGCCAATTCCACGAACATGCTTGTGGAAGATAGAGGCGGCGTAGATTACGTGAACAAATCACGCGGTTGTCACATGACCTAGCTTGCGGGGATATCCACTTCCCCGCTCTCTTGGAGCTCATGAGGATAGAAGAATTTAGGAGCAATATGCTTCGTGAGATTGCTCTTGACATAGCCCATATGCATCACATTAACACAAGCCGCATTATCTTCATAGATAATGGTAGGGGTGTTGATAGTTTCCATGCCACATGACTTACGGATGTGATCAATCATTCGCCGTAGCCAAACACATTCACGTGAGGCTTCATATAAAGGCGATTATTTACGAGTGGTTGATAGATGTCGCAACCAAAGTCTGCTTTACAGACCGCCAGGAAATGGCTGCACCACCATAGAGAAAAACAAAACCAGTTTGTGACTTGGCATTATGAGGGTCAGACATGTAGCCGGCGTCAACATAACCCACCATAGTGAAATCCCCTCCTTTCGGTACCATAATCCAAGGTCCTGGGTACCTTGTAAATACCGAGGATGGTTTTTATGCCAACCCAATGTCTTCTAGTGGGGCGGCACTGTACCTTGCCAACGGGTTTTCTTTGCAAATGCAATATCGCCTTGTGCAATTTGCAAGGTACATTAGTGCTCCTATAGCACCGAGATATGGAACTTCAGTCCCAATATTTCCTCATCCTCATCCTTGGGTCTGAATGGGTCTTTATCCATTTCCAATGATCGAACGACCATAGGGGTTTTCAGAGGGTGGCTTCTAGCCATATTAAACCTTTCAAGTACCCTCTTAGTGTAGGTGGACTGGTGTACAAACACTCCTTCGGAGGAGGTGTTCGAGTCGCAGGCCCAAAACGAGAACTTGGTTTTACCCAAGTCTTTCATCTCAAACTCCGTCTTGAGGTAAGTCGATGCTTCCTCAATATCCTTTATGGTTCCAATGATGTTCAAATCATCAACATAGACTGAGATGATGCAAAATCCATCTTTAGATTTCTTTATGAACACACAAGGACAATCATCGTTGTTTGCGTAACCCTTCTTCGGGAGGTAGTTACTCAAGCGGTTGAACCACATCCTTCCTGATTGTTTCAAGCCATATAGTGATCGCTTTGCGGAGAACACTAAACATGTTGCGTTTTTTTTTTCGGTCCGGGGACCTTGAGTCCTTCGGGAACTCTCATATAAATTTCGAATCAAGTGACCCATACAAGTATGCGGTCCGCGACATCCATTAACTATATTTTTAAATTCATATTAGCTGCCATAGATATGAGATATCGGAACGTTATGCCACTCATAACAGGAGAGTATGTTTCATCAAAATCGATGCGGGGTCTCTGCGTGAACCCTTGTGCCACCAAAATTTCGCTTTATATCTTACCATCCGCCATATTCATTCCTCTTTCGAAAGTGAAGACCCATTTACATCCTACGGGGATGACTTTTGGAGGTGTTAGGACTACGGTCCAAAAACCTTCCTATGGCAAAGCGAAGGCGGCTACTGCCTCAATTGCTGATTTCCATTGTTCCCGGTCGGGCGCTTACGGCACTCTATCAAGGACTTTGGTTCGGATCCGAATCAATGAGTCGGCAATTTTGGAGGCAAAGTATATGTCGACAAATCGTGGTCTTTCTATTATATGATTCTCCCGATTCCACATAATTGTGGCGATCTCTTCAAGATCGTCTTCCCACTCATCGTGATTTCCCACAACGATTGAGTTGGGGTGTTCCAACCTTCAATGCGATGTTGTGCACACGGTGCATTGGGATTTTCATCTTCGGATGATGTCCTTCGGGGATTTCTCCAACTTCGGGTTGGTTTGCCACCGGGGGCATTCTCTACTTCAGGTAGAGCTTCTTCAATTGATTCCTTAAGTGGTGCGGTGGCTTAGGACCTTGTCTATCGCGGGCGTCTCAGCGGAACCTTGTCCTTTGCACCGGAGGTCTCCCCTTTTCCTAGGATTGGTGGAGACATCGAGTTAGTGCCCTTACGGGGTACTTGGACTCTCTCGGCGCATTTACCGCGGTATATGCGACCTTGTCACCCTTTTTTATGATCGGTGAAGGCATCGGGCAACTCATTCGCAAGATTTTGCAAATGTATAATTCTCCAGAACTTCTAGTTCAGTTTTAGTGGTGCGTGGATCGATGGATTGCATTCGGTTGCATTCCATTCAATTTCCCGCATTCCATTGGATGTCTATCTCCCCTAATGCCGGAAATGGTCTTCATCGAAGACACAATCAGCATCTTGAGCCGTATGAAGATCCCCAGTCATAGGCTCTAAATATTTGATTATGGGCGGAGTCTCATAACCAACATATATCCCCAACTTCCGGTGGTTTCCCATTGATGTCTGAGGTGGTGATATTGGCACATATACAAAGACCGCCAAATATACTGCGAGATGGGAAATACTTGGTTCTTTTCTCACGCACCATTTGTGAGGGGGATATCTCATGATATGCGCTTGGTGCGAGTTGAATTAATTTTGCGCGTGTAACACCGCATGGCCCCAACAACTGGTTGGTAGCTTGCAATTCTGCAATAGTGGCCTTGCAATCCATTTAATCCTTTTGATCAAGGACTCGGCTAGACCATTTTGTGTGTGGACATGTGGTACTGAATGCTCAACTTTAATACCTATTGCAAGGCAATAATCATCGAAAGCTTTTCGACCTAAATTCACCAAAGATTGTCCATCCGAATGGATTGGATGCGGTTATCAGGGAAACTTGCTCTCAATCTGATTATTTGCGCAATAAGTTTGGAGAAAGCATGGTTTCTAGTGGACAACAGGTCCACATGGCTCCACCTAGTGGATGCATCAATTAGTACCATGAAGTACCTAAACGGGCCCGACAGGGGCTGAATAGGTCCACAAATATCACCTTGAATCCTTTGTAGGAATGCGGGTGACTCATCCCTAATCTTCAGGGGGGACGGTCTAGTGATTAGCTTTCCCTTTGCACACGCGGTGCATATAAAATCTTCAGGATTAGGGAAGCGTTTAACACTATGGCCAACAGAATTGTTGATGATTCTTCTCATCATAGTCAACCTAGGATGACCCAAGCGGTCATGCCACATTCGAAATGACTCGAGTCTTTGAATATGGCTTGCATTGCAACATATCCTTCAGTGGGTTTTATGTATGTGTAGTACAAACCCGATGGCGATGAAGGGAGCCTTTCCACCACTTGTTTTCGATAACCGTCGAATTTAGTGATGAGGAGGTATTCAAGTACCTTTCTCAATCTCGGTTTCAATATGGAAACCATTCGCACGGATATCCTTGAAACTCAAAAAAGTGTTAAACTTTGAGTCGGGGTACAACAATGCATCTTTCACAAATATTTGTGTACCCATAGGGAGGACCAACGTAGCACTTCCAGTGCCTACAATACGAGAATTGCTTCCGGCAATGGTCATGATATTTCCATTTTTCTTAGTCAAGGTTTGGAAATATCTAGTGCCACTGTCTACAAGACATAACTCCTTTTCAGCCATGGGTCCCCACAAATGCTGTTAAATACCATAATAAGTAGGAATTTAACATAAAGCATAAAGCATTCATTATAAAAGATAACATTACACAAATCCTGGGAAGTCTCACTTGAGTTTGGACCATTTACTACATTACAAATGCTCTCCTGGAGCATGCATGGCCAAACTTGCTGAAATTGAAACTAATACATGTGGGCATTGCATTGGGTGACTTGTCCTCTTTGGGGTTTACTGAGTGTCCCCAAATATGTCACTATCAAGGAGGTAACTTTCACCATTTCCATTTTGCGTCGATAATCATGTCATCGCGGCTTGTGAGCTCGAGCTCACCGGTGAAGTGAGATTCATGTTGACCTTTGCCATTATTCTTGCTTTGTTTGTAAAGGTCAACTAGGTGTTTGGGGGTGCGACATTTGCGAGACCAATGTCCCTTTGCTCCACACACGAAGCAAGTTTGTTCGTCCCCACCATTTCCACCTTGCTCCTTCTTGGGCATACCTCGGCCTTAGGCTTTCCTTTGGCTTTGCCCTTGAACATGGCTCCCTTCTTCCCCTTCCATTGCCTCTTCCCACGGCTCTCCTTTTTGGTTGCGAGAACTCTCGGCAATATTAGCATGTGCCGGAGCACGCCTATCGAGCCGATGGGTCGGCGAAATGGTTGTTCATAAGAACTTCATTACGTTTGTTCTGCAACCATCAACACCTCGATGAGATCGAGTACTTGGTGTACTTTGAGTTCGGTATTGTTGTTGTAGAACTATATTCCCGGTGGAAGGAGGACAAGGTTTTCGATCATGTCCGTGTTCGTGATCTTACGGCCATAGATCGTTAATTTAGACACAATTTTGTGTAAAGCGAGAATTATACGCTGTCACGAACTTGAAGTCCCGAAAGCGGAGAGTGATCCAGCCCTGTTGTGCTCTCGGGAGCATAATGGACTGTTGTTGGCTAAAGCAATCCTTCGGGGATTGTCATAATACCAACGGATCCCTCTCGGTCATGTACTTTCGGACTTGTGTGCGGGTCGTTATGACATACAACGCATTTTCTTTATCGATTTTATGCGCTCATCTTTACCCTCCTCAAACGGGGTAATGGTATGATCAAGTTTCATGCCCTCGAGCCTGTTCTCGGCATCAATGGCCCAAGTGAGGTAGTTCTTTGCCGTCCACGGCGAAGCTTCTCAAAGTCCCTCTTTGCAATGTCCGACATGCCCGCACATCCAATGTGTAGGTTTAGTGATTTGTCGGTCACATGTAATCTTCAGATTACGTATGCATAGTCTTCGTGGACATATGCAAAAATTTCCCAAGTGTAATGCTATAAATATAAATCGCAATAAGTAAATCTATAGGATTTAAATATGAAATATAAATTGCGAAGAAATAAATTCGCAGGAATTTAAATACTGAAAGTAAATTAAGCGTAAATAAATTTACGAAATTTAAATACCAGATTCAAATTGCTGTAATTTAAATCAAAGTAATTACTCAACAAAATGAAATGGCAAAATAAATTGCCATGGTGGCTTCAGAGCCACAAAGAGGCCCATTCGGGGTCTCGGGGTACATCCAGCAGCCCATCGGGGGGCCCGATCATTTCGGGCCGTTCATCGAGATCGCCGGGTCCGTTTTGCCCGTGATTTATATATATATGGAGGGTTGAAACCATAACCCTAACCCCCCCTTTTTTTCTTTCCCATTCTACCCTCTCCACCACTCTCTCTCTATCCTTATCTTCTTGAGAAGTCGAATACGAGTGGGAGGGGGAATCGCGTGGGGGACCGCGTCGGGGCCCATGGCGCCGGCTTCCAGGCGTGGCTCTGCTTCGCCCTGCAGCGGCGGCGGCATGGCGATGCTTTAGCTGGCCAGCGCCGCACAGGTCGGGCCGATCCGGTCGCCCGGACGCCGATCCGCCAGCGCGCCGCCCCGCGGCCGCCCGGGACGCACGGGCGCGGCGCCTTGGCCGCCAGAGGCGCCCCAGCCGCCGCCGCCGAAGACGCCGCGCGCCAGCCCCTGGTCTTGGCCGGCGCCCAAGCGCACAGCCCCGGCGCTCACGCCCTCGCTGAGCCGTGAACGGCGGTGACGAGCCGCTTTGCCGAACGCCGCCGGCGTTGCCGAGCCGAGCCATGCTAAAGCGGTAGGGGCCGTGTTGGGGGGGCCGGAGGCGCCTGCGCCCTCTCGCTCGCAACGACGGCGCGGGGACCTCCGTCTTGCTGCGCAGTGGGCGCATGGCGAGGTGGCCTTCGAGGCCATTCGGATCTCGAGCCATGGAGGGTCCGATCCTCTCCCCTTCGAGGGGAGAACATGCTGATTTCGTCTTCGGGACCGAAGGTAAGGTAGGTGGCTGGATAATGGGGGACATCATAGCACGGGGCCTGGTTCACGACTTCTCATGGCCATCGGTGGTGGTGCCACTCATCTGCGGTTTTTACGGATATAGGGACCCGGATCCATCGAGCCCACTCTTCTACGCGGTTTTTCGGATATGGGGACCAGATCCGGTACCATGAGGAGGACATCATGCCGAGCGGCGGCGGCCCAGTGAAGGCCTGCTCTTCTCGCGCTCATGAAATCTAGGCCATTAGAGCTGCCGCATAGCCTTCCTTTTCCCAGGATAGTTCATGTGTGCTTGTTTTTGATAGTATAGCGTAGAGCGGAAACAAGCCGGGTGTATGTAAAGAACTGATTTCTCACCTTCTACGGTAGCTCTTGTAGAACTCGTGCCGATAACGTGTTAGAAATCAGCTCTCAATCTTGTAAGTGTTAGAACAGCAAGAACAAAGTAGAACACAGGATGAGAGGAGAAGGAGCTCTGTATTCTTATTCACTTTCACTGCTTCTTACAGAGAGAAAGTGACCTCCTTATATAAGGGGACACTTAGGATAGATACAAATTTGTTACAGTGAATATGAAACATTACTACAGTGTCTCTCTCACTTTGCTCCTCCCGTTATGCATTTAATTGGCCACGATCGGTCATCATTGTACTTTGACTCATTCATAACAATTAGAACATGGGCTCCATACTTCAAGCCGGTCAGCCCAGTGGCTTGTACAGTAATTTTAAATCAGGCCCGCTATACTCACGGATGTCTATTGGCTTCTCTTTCATTTTCGCTAAAATTATTACTGTGGACACTTTTTGTTTGTTTATGGTAAATATTATCTACCATAGGATAACTTTTTTAAGATAATGGATATAAAACCGGCTTCATCTATCAACAGATAGAATCAGGCCAAAAATTACAAAGTCTTACCAAACAAAACTTAACGGGCTGCAAAAAGCATATTACGGCCTAGGAAAAGGTAAAACGAAACCAAATAAGGTTCTTTCTAAACATGACCAATATGTCTTGAGGATAACCATCAACCGGAAGTAAAAAAATTATAGTGACGATGACTCAAGATGTTGTGCGGCGTTGATCAATCGTTGCCGCTAAACATCATGCCGTTGCGACTTACCCACCATCCACGGCCAATGTGTTCCCTTGAAGAGTACCGCAAGAAAGATTTTGGTCTACATTTATCAAAAACCACTTCGTTTCGTGTCAACCAAATTGCCCAACATATTGCAGCAAATGCTGTTAATAACAATGAATTATACTTTGTATTTGCGATTTTTGACCACCTTAAGAAAAGATCACTTATATCGGGTGGGAGGTACGAAACCAAAAAGTATATGTATAGTCCGCCATTAGAATTTGGCATATACACAATCAAAAAAAAGAGGTGTTGTATGGTTTTAGGAAAGTGACAAATACAACAATATTTGTCACCATTCCGATTACGCCTAACTAAATTGTCTTTAGTTAAAATCACACCTTTTTAAATACCAAAGAATTTTTTTTATCTTCATAGGTACTTTAATGCGCCAAATATCTTGTGACACCCCGACACCATTGTTAATTAACACAAGGTATACATGGACTTGATTGTGAATTTTCCCGAAGCATTTAGACCCCAAACAAAAACATCCCTTTGCTCTATTAAAATTAAGTCTTGTAAGAAGGCAACAATTCTATGTCAAGCATTTAGATTTACACCCACTAAATTTCTTCTAAAAGAAATACTTAGTGGTACACAACTAATAACTTGTGCAAATGTAATCATGTTTTCTCCTTACGATATTAAACAAAGAAGGAAATTTTCTTTGAGAGGTTTATTGCCCAACTGTATCGAACCAGAATCCGGTTTGAGACCCATCGATTACTTTGAAAGAGCCAAGGTCCATGAAACAATCTTTGATGTTCATTAAACTTTTCCAAAAGTGAGAGTCTTTTGGTTTCTTAACACGCCTTCCTAAAGTCTTATCTTTTAATATATTTATTTCTTATCGGTTCCTGCCACATACCATCCTCGTTCAAAAGTTTGAACAACCATTTGCTTAATAAACATTTATTTTGAATATCCAAGTTTTGAATGCCTAACCCTCCTTGGTCTTTTGTTGACATAACACTTCCCATTTGGCCAATCTATATTTCCGTTTAAGTTGGTCATTTTGCCGGTAGAAACGTGATCTAAAAACAGTCTATTTTTTTCGAGTACTCCTCTCGGCAGCTTCAAAAAACATCATAAACATCGGTAAACTAGACGATTACCGAGTTTATCAAGACTAGACGACCACCTACTTGACAAAAAGCTTACCTTTCTAGCCACTTAATCTTTTTTCTATTCTCTCTAAATTATTTTCCAGTCCTTATTGTTCAACTTCCTAGTATTCATAGGTAGGCCTAGGTAACGAAAGGGATATTTTCCGGCGACACAACCAAACAATTGCGAATAGAGCTCTTCTGTTCTTTTTGCTTTACCAAAGCAAAATTTTTGCTCTTATGGAAGTTAATCTTAAGACCCGATAGTTGCTCAAAAGTGCTTAGCAAAAGTTTCATATTTACGACCTTTTTTTGAATATCGTGGCTCATAATGATTACCGTGTCATCCACATATGGAAGGATGGACAGCCCGTCCCGATTAAATTAGGAATAACCCCTTCAACCTCGCCCCGCTTGTTTAGCTCTAGCAATTAGTATGGCCAACATGTCGACTACTATATTAAATAGTATGGACAACATAGGGTCACCTTGCCTTAATCCTTTTTAGTTTGGAAGTAAGAACCCAACCGATCATTCACCTTAATATTAACATTACCTTTTTTAGTAAATTTTTCCACCCATTGACACCATTTTTGTGAGAACCCTTTCATTCTCATCGTTTGTTGTATGAAACTCCATTTAACCTTGTCATATTCTTTTTTCGAAATCAATATTGAAAATTACCCCATCTTTCTTTTTTTTTGTGAAGCTCATGTATAGTTTCATGAAGGATAAATCGCTCCCTCCATAATATTTCTTCCCGGCAAGAAAGTCCGCCCGAGTAGGTCTAATTATCTTCGATGCTATGGTAGTTACCCTATTGGTTGTGAGTTTAGTGAAGATTTTTAAAGACACATTCAGTAAACAGATAGGTCTACATTGTTGAATCACTTTCGCTTTCTTCTTTTTGAAATTCGACGAGAACCCCTACCTCTTGCTGAAATTCGACGAGAACCCCTACAGGTGCGCCCGGTTTGCCGATGTTTTTCGACCGAGAGCCCGCCACGGGGGAACCGAAGCGGTTTGTTCGGGGCCTCGATGAACCTGGAGCCCGGGCGGTTTGTTCGCGGTGGCGTGTGTTTTTTTATCTTGGTTCGGGCCCTCGATCCTTGATCAGTAAAGACCTTTACGTCCGGTCGGCGTGAGCCTGTTTTTGATTGATGGGGTCAACCGAGGATCGGTTGTGTTGTTTACAGCACTTGATGTGTTTAAGTTGCCTTCTCCTCTACGAGGTGCTCCTCGGTCGTCTTTTATAGTATAAGAGACCGAGGAGCTCGGTGACGGCCCTAGTCGGATACAAAGTGGGTTGTTCGACGAGGATTCGAACACCCAACTCTAAAAAGAGATCTGATTAGGGTTCTATCCTAGTTACAACAGAAGTCACCGTAGCTACGCTTCCATTACCTTCTAGGAGTTGTTGTGGCCGCAGGCTAGGATAGAACACCGCAAACAACTCGATAGAGTTCTTTGGTGATCCCGTATCCACACATCCCCATCCACTTTGCTAGCAACAATTGAATTTTTATTTTCAAGCATACGATGACATTCTATATCTCTTAGCAGTTCCAATGATTTATGACTTCATGCTTATTATCACCTAACACAATACCTAGGGACTTTGTTGAATTCAATAAAGAAGTGTCATCACGAAAGGTAAAAGAGATAGGCTGTGGATGATTACCTTTGTCCAAGGACATCTCTAAATTTTTGCGTGCCTTCAACTTAGCTGCCTTCTCAATCGAGTCCTGGTCCAGAGTTGAAGCGTTCCTCTTGCTTACCTCCCAGGAGACACTATCCCACCATTCTGATTTTCACTTTTTAATTGTTCTAGAGTCATTTATAGAGTTCGTCAGACTAGCCTTCCACTTCCCATTAGGTTCACTAGACATCACAATTACAGGCTTTGTGCTTGACTTTTTGCTACTATTAATGTATATTAGCACCAAGAGCTGCACCCACAAGCTGCGTTCTGTCTGTAAGCTGATTTGCACTTTTTAGGTGCCTGATCTACATTTTTATTTTTGTATCGATGTCCTTGGATTTATCACCATCTGTGTTCTCCTTCAGCTCCTCACTAGGGTCGGCATCCTTATCTGCCTCTCCCCCCTTAGGGTCTTCATCCTCCATGGTAGAATCCAGATCGATTACAACTGGCTCACCATCAAGCTGACCCTGTTCCACTCCAAAGTGTAGCTGATATACAAAATCCCCAATGACAATATCCACAAATGTTGGGATGAGATTGGAATCCAGCACCGCTACCTTCATTCTCGCTCTTCCAAATTTCTTTGTAAATTTGGTGTCAACAGATCTTGGAACACCTAGGATAGAAGCAATTGCCCAAAAGATGGGAAATTCTCTAAATTCCTTAGGTAGTCCCCGAACTGCACCCAAACCTTTTCAATTTCATATTTATAAATGTCATCTTCTGTGCTCTTCTCAGATCTGATATTTCCTTTAACAGTTTTTGTATTCATAGACTCAAAAAAATCTGTTTCACAATGTATATCTAAAATGTGTAATTAGTTATTTTTGTTACCTACATTTCATACTCTTTGCATGCGTCTTTTTTGATACATTTAATGTTTCGATATGATGAGAATTTTGGAGAAAAGCTGGAGAACAAAGCACACTGTAGATGTGGTGGCTCATCAGCTAGGCGCCTAGCTTTCATTGTTTACCTCTAGAATATTAATTGGAGTTGAACACAGTTGATTTATGAAATTTAAGCAGCACACATGTATGCGTTCGTAGATGGTAAGATATACAGGAGCATGGATCGAGAGACGAAAGAGAGGATACACACAGTGGCAGCAAGCCAGATGGATGCATTTTGAAAACTGCCTTGTAGCATGACGCCGCACTCATCTATGCGTTGGGTGGATTATATTGAGTAAAATTCACACCGTTCTGTAAACTTGGTTGCCTGTTTGGGTCGGATAAAATTATGGCATTCTGATAAGAAAAAAAAATCCCTGAATCAGCAAAAAGGAGAGGATAAATCTCATAATTTGGGATTCTCAAAACCTCGTAATCCCCCTTGAGCCTCAATAATTTGGGATTCTTGAATCTCCTGTCCTCCAAGTGGCAGAAATCTCCACATGTTGTGTGGGTCTTGTTCAGCCTGTGAGATCCATAGAGGACTGATCACCACATGGATGAGCTGTGGAGTACTCCCTCCGTTCCACAATACTTGCAATTGTTTGACTCATATAAACTGTGTTTGACCTCTCGCCTTATTCAAAACTTTTTAATAAATATTACCACTTTTGTTATGACTTATTACATCACTAAAGATATTGTAACGACGTTTTGTTTGTTTTATAATTTACATAAAAAATTGAATAAGGCGAGCAGTCAAACACAAATTTATATGAGTCAAAAGAATTGAAGATTGTGGAACGAAAAGTATTCATCCGTGTACCGTGGTAGTACAACAATAAATGCTCCCAGTACAGTCAGATGGTTCCCCATCACGAGACAGTCGAAACATGGATGGGGGCACGAGACGTTGCGTCGTCCTCTGCAGACGTTGCGTCGTCCTCTACTGGCTCCCGGCCCCGGCATGCATTGGATCCCTAGACCCTGGCAATGATGCTCTGGATGCAGCTCTGCTCAGCACATGCATGCGTCGACTTGACTGCAGAAAGCCAATTGCCTGGCAATAATGCTCTCGGGCACCTCAGCTAGTTGCACAGTGCAACAACGATCCACCTATCAAATGCTTGAAGGCAGCACTGAGTCTATACTCCAATCTATTGCCTTAGTTTCTTCGGCCTTTTGGATGGTATGGGCCGGTCCAATTTACTCCCAGCTAGGCCGGCCACTTGGAGTAGCACTCGGCTGTAGAAATGGAAGCTTGTCAATCCAACATGAAGCATAGCCCAACAGGAATTTCAACTGGGCTACACGTTTAGCCCGGGAAGAATCATCCATCCCTCTCTCATGGAGTACACACAGCTAGGTGCATCCATCGTCTATCTCATGCAAACTACCACAAATGCAAAACGATAAATACATAAATTAAAAAAATGTTATGGAACAACTATCGAGTGGCAACTCTTGACCACTGAGATATGGTATCCAGAGAACTTGATGGATCGACTTGAAACGATGGAGGGTCTTCTGGGTTCACTTGTGACGCCGTCACATAGGCCCCTAACACTGGTCGTCCCATGTAGGGATGCAAGCAGGCGCACCTGCAGGCGCCCCGCAGGATACCGCATCGGTCGCCAGCCGAACTTGCACGTCCTGCAGTAGCGTGCCAGCGCATACTCTGCTTGCCACATTGTCCTTGCAGGAACAAGGTAGCAGGACTAACAGACGCCGAGCCTGCAACAACGAGTAAGCCGCGGCAAGGAAGCAGACTATAATTTTCCAAAAGTCCTGCAGCACACCCCCTTGCTCATGTCCCCGAGCAGGAGCACTATCAGGCGTAATTCAAACCATGCGCCTCATGTCAATCCAGAGCTCCAAGAAGAAGGGCGGCGCCGGGCGGCCACAACAGCCATGCACGGATCGGAAATGCAACTCCGCACCGGAGAGGATGCCTTGGTGGAGCTAGATGGAGGATTCCAGGTGATGCAGGCTTATCCTAGGTCTCGCAGGCGGGCTTAGCAAGTTGGTGCACTTACAGGAGAAAAATCTCAGCAAGTGGAATATACCTTGGCAGAGCAGAAGCTTTACGCCCAGAGAGACCAAATCCTCTGTCTGTACAGGCAGCTTGAGACTGAAAGGTTGGTTATCTTACATCTCAAACTGTGGTACGTAGAGGCTAATTAGATAGCAGCTCTTATTTCTAAATTCTGATACTGGAGTTATTTTAAATAATAAGATTCTGAATCACTTTAATTTCCTGTGCTTGTTATGATAATCAACTCGCTGCTATCTAAGAACACATCAGACCACACCCCATGTAAAGTACAGATTGACACTCACATACCCGAAGCATCTCTTTTTCGGTTTGAGAACTACTGGACACAGCTCCCTAATTTTTATAGTACCAATGCAACTAGGAGTATATCCATCAAGTTCAAAGCTTTGAGAACTGCACTCAAACTCTGGAACAGATCTAGATCAAGTCTAAATATTGTGATTTAACACTACAACATTGTTATTGCCTTTATGGATGATAAGAGGACACCAGAGCCTTGCATGTTTCAAATGCAAATTGAAGCTACATGCATCATGTGACCTTAATTTGTTAAGGCACTCCTAATGGTAAATTAAATGTGGTTTCTATCCCTAATAAATGATATGCCAGCTAAGCAAAACGATGACATGGTACACTAATAAATGAGGAAAGAGAGAACAAAATGAGAAAACAGTTTCTACTCAAAGAAACAAAGGCTACTTGCACCGATGCACCAAAACGTACGCCTAAATCACCACTGGGAAGAAACGGGTCGTTTCTATAACGGTGACGGACTCCGACAACCCCAACGCGATCTCGCCCTCCGTCGGGCCCTAGCCTGCACCGCGACCTCGCCCTGCCGCGCGCTTCGCCCTCCGTCACACGTTAAGCCGTCGGCTTTCGCTGTCCGCCCACTACCACAGAACAGAATTCTCTTGGCGGCCAAAAACGTCAAGGAATATAGAAAAACCGCCAAGGAAATAGTTATTGGTGGCCAACCGTCAAGCATGAACCGCCAAGGCTAGATGGCAAGGAAAATACAATTTTCTTGGCGGCTAGCCCTCAAAAAAGTTTTCCTTGGCCGGCAACCGCCAAGAAAAATATAGACATGCAATCGGATTGCCAAGGCGACAAGAAAATGAGGCGGCGGTCAAGGAAATTCATTTTCTTGGGGGTAAGTAACCTCAAGGAAACATGTCAACCGTCAAGGAAATATGTCAAAAAAAAAAAAGTTCAAAAACACTCTAAAACTCTGCGTCTTCTGAGTTTGAACTCTAACGTGAGACTTCACATAATTGATTCCTCACCACTACACCTCTTAATCACTTGTGACTATGTAGCTATCGCAATGGTTTTGTATTGAGTGTAGTGAATTTTTGTAATGCATATTTGACACTCTAAACGAAATCACATGAAAAAAGTTTGAACAAAAAGTTTTAGATCTTTTCAAGTACTACAATTTTGATATAGATCATTTCTCCATCCGAGATCATTTGAAGAATTCATAAAATGTAGGGATTTAAAAAACGTTTTCCTTTGGTTTGCACCAACACTAAAGGAAATGGTATTTCCTTGGCGGTTGACAACAACAGTCAAGAAAAGATGCATATTTCCTTGGCAGCCTAGTGGAACAGCCAAGAAAATGAATTTCCTTGGAGGTTTTACTACAACCGCCAAGGAAATGAAAATTCCTTGACGGTTGAATCTTGGCACTCAAGGAAATACTGAACCCTCAAGGAATTTCCGTTTTGGTAGTGGCCGCGCGCTTCGCCCGCGGCGTGAGGTCGGCGTCCACCGCACGCCGCGAGCTGGCCCCCTCGGATGCATGCTCTCCTGTTGCCGCCGCTGCTCCGCATGTTGGTGACGCGTGCTGCTGCGCCGCGAAGCTGGCTTGGCGTCAGCGCGCTCCGCACTTAAACAGGAAGTGGTTTTATGAGATTAGTCATTAAACACAGCGTCCTGTTCTCTCATGAGATAAATGCATATTTGTATACCATTTATACTAAAATACGGTGGCACATACAGGAGAAGCTTTCACATTAATCTATAAGTAAAAAGAACTACAAAGGTGAATTATAGGCGTAAGCGGGGAGTTACCATGTTGACCTATTGCCACCAAGTTTGCATCGTTGTTTTCATGACTCTTTTTATGGTATTTCGTGAGAGTGAACCTTCACGAATGGATTTCGTGAGACTTTGGTATTTTCTTGAGAGTTCACCTTCACGAATGGTTATTGCCACCAAGTTTGCATCGCTGTTTTCATAACTCTTTTTTATCGTATTTTTCGTGAGAGTGAACCTTCACGAATGGATTTCGTGAGATTTTGGTATTTTCATGAGAGTTGACCTTCACTAATGGATATTGCCACCAAGTTTGCATCGGTGTTTTCATGACTTCTTTTCATGGTATTTAGTGAGAGTGAACCTTCACGAATGGATTTTCGTGAGACTTTGGTATTTTCATGAGAGTTCTCCTTCACGAATGGATATTGCCACCAAGTTTGCATCCCTGTTTTCATGACTCTTTTTTTTTTTATGGTATTTTTGTGAGAGTGAACCTTCACGAATGGATTTCGTGAGACTTTGGTATTTTCATGAGAGTTCACCTTCACGAATGGATATTGCCACCAAGTTTGCATCGCTGTTTTCATGACTCTTTTTTATGGTATTTCGTGAGAGTGAACCTTCACGAATGGATTTCGTGAGACTTTGGTATTTTCATGAGAGTTGACCTTCACGAATGGATATTGACACCAAGTTTGCATCGGTGTTTTCATGAGTGTTTTTTATGGTATTTCATGAGATTAAACCTTCACGAATGTATTTCGTGAGACTTTTGTATGTTCGTGAGAGTAATCCTTCACGAAAACAACTGATTTTCATGACGTTGTGTAGAGTACTCTCATGAAAATACGTTTTCGTGGCGGGATTTACATCACTCTCATGAAAATATTAGTTTCATGAGAGTTTATTTTTCACTCTCACGAAAAATCACTCCTCTCACAAAATATCCGGTTTACGGTAGTGTTTAAAATACAAGAACTGTGATTGTAAGAACCATCGGCCCGAGCATCTCCAAATAAAGGTTGCATATGGGTTTGGCATTTGTAATTTTTGTCAAAAGTCTAGAAAACAATGCTCCAACAGTTTTGCAAATCCCTTTTGCATTTAGTGAGTTTGGTAAAATCAGGTCCTCCTTTGGCATTTTTGCCAAACTTGGGAGCTTTGGCATTTCTTGCATGTGTCTCTTGCATGCCCGACGCATGGCGACTTGCGACAGGATCCCACGAGGAACCAACAACCGCTCCCTCCTGGCCCCACTTTTCCCATATGCCAAACAAAAATAAGCAAACTGTTGGAGGAAGCCTTTTTTTTGGCTTGGCATTTCGAATGGGGAGTTGGCAAACAAGTCAAATGCCAAATCAAAAACACCAAAACTGTTGGAGATGCTCTGTGGGTATTGTCTAGAAAAAGAAAATGGATACCTGATTTAGTTGAGGTCAGCCAATCAGCTATTGTCAGCATGGCCATATACCGTTGGGGAAGTCATCAATGTAAGTGGATAATGACGTGCAAAATAATATGAAAATTGAGCTTAGCTATCCTTTCTTATTCTCGCGTAACACGCATGTCAAGCCGTCCAGTATTTATCATTATCTAGGCCCATATCATCAGAAACTCATTAATACCCGAGAGAAGCAAAATCGTGAACATTAAAAGCACCTGAGATCTGACCCAGCGGTGCATGTACGTGGAAATTGGCACCATTCATGTGCATCATTCTCTTTAATATTACACGTTGCACACCGTGTATCCTTATCTCAACTAACTCAGACTCTCATGATACACGCTTGTTAACATCCTCCGAGCTTCAATCTAAACTTGGTACATGAAGGTTGAGATGATTGCGCTTGAATTCTTGTAGCTTGAACACTGGAACTGGCTTGGTAAACCCATCTGCAACCTGATCACCAACAGTACCGATCAACTTGATGTCAAGTAACCTTTGTCCTGCTCTTTGTCTCACAAAATGATAGTCAATCTCTACATTTTTATTATGAGCATGGAAGACAGGATTTGCAGACAAATATGTTGCACCAATATTATCACACCATAGTCTAGCATTGGTGAGGTCTGGATCGCATTACAGGAAACTGGTCCTTTGCCGAAGCACGGCGGGTGCTCGGCAAAGGCATTTCCCCTCTCAGCGAAGGCTTTGCGAGGGTGGTGCTTGGTAAAGACCCTCCGTGGATTTTTTTTCACAGGCATAGAGCCTTTGCCAAGCATGTACACTTACACTCAGCAAAGGCGTTGCCGAGGGGCCCACTCCCGCTCTCGGCAAAAACAAGTAGCCGTTTACAACAGTTACAAGTGACGGCAGCTACAACAGTTCTTTGCCGAGCGCCACGTTAGCCAGCTCGACAAAGATTTTTTTTTTTTTTTTTTTTTTTGTCTTTGCTTTGCGGGAGCCGATACAGGCGCTCTTCGCAAAGACTTATTTCCCCTTTTTTTTTGCAAATTTCTTCACTGAGAGCCACAAAAGATATCAGCATTTGAATCCGGATGGCGAAGACGTAGAGGGTATTAACTGTACAAATTTTCATGATACATATTTGGATATCCAAACGACCTCCAATCTAAACAATTAAAGCATGTTGTAGATCTTAAAGAGTACTACGACTTCGGTATAAAGTTCATCTTCATCGCTCGTCATATAAGAAAGTTTCAAAGTTTTCTCGCAGCCTATGACAAGGTTCTAAAATATGATAAAAACGTGAATGTCCTACTTGTAAACATAAATCAATTCGTAGTGTAGGTAGAGAAAAGACTTGTGTTTTTGAAGGGGTCGTAGGTTCCAATCCTAACAAAGTTTCTATTTTTTTTAGAAATCAAATCTTGAAAGCCATGTTTTTTATTTGTTTTTTGCATCTCAAATCTTGAAAGCCGTTGATTTTAGTCTTATACGTTCAGTGTTAATACTTTTTTTTTCCAATATATGCCCTGCTGACAGAGATGATGGGCCTCTTACCACCGTATTTATGATTGACATATAAAAATCATATTCTGAAATCTTCAATTCCAAATGCGATCTCTGTTTTGCCGACACCATACAACTTGTGACACCATATGCTATTATATTGTGAATTCTCAAATCTAAAATTGTCGAACACTGGACATTTAATAAACTTTTCTAGAGTAAAAACTGAAAGGAATACACAAAATTACAACTTGCCAAAATGCTCGAGTCGGGGATGGAACAAGCCGCCGCCGGCGGAGGCGGAAGCAGCTAGGGAAACCAGAGTTTTTGGCTGGGCTGTCAGACTGCTCTGTGCTAATTCGGCCTTGTTCTAGATAATAGTTGGAGCAAAGGACGGCTATATGTTCTGGCTCCGGACTGTTAAGTACAGTTCAACTAAAGATGTGCATAAAGCACGCGGCCCCGGCAGCCCGGCGCGGTGCCCGCTGTGGGCCGTGCCTGGGCCGACCCCAAGGCACGCGGGCGGCCGGGCGGCCGGTTTTCGATTTTGGCCCGTTAGGGGCCCGTGAAACCAACCGGACGGGGGCGGCGTATATATATACGCCCAGCGCCCCCCTCCGAACCCCTAATCCCTCCCCGCCCCCCCTCTCCGGCTTTCCCCCACGATTGGCTCCCTCCCCAAACCCTAATCCCCCCCCCGCCCGCCCGATTCCCCTCCGTCCGCCGCTGATTCTCGCCTTCCTCCGCCGTCCCGACGCCGACGACCGACGGATCCTCCCCAGATCTCCCTTGATCTCCCTCCTCCGGGCGCGATGGCGGCGTTCTCAAGATCCACGGCGACGGCGGCGTCGGGTAAAGTTGGGCTCCGTCTATCCCGTCTCCGGCGAGAGGTAAGTCGCCGGTTTTGTCCCGTCTCTGTCTTGCTCGTTGGTCGTTGGCTCGTTGCTCTCGGTTGTCTGGGATCTGGACTTGCTCGTTGCTTGCTGCTCTCGCTGCCCTGTCCTCCCCTGTCTTCATCCTCTCGTTGTTCTTGCTGTCTGGGGTCTGTTCTTGCTTCTCGGTCTCGCTGCCCTGTCTTGCTTGTTGCTCTCGCTGTCCTCTCCGGCGCCGGGCTCCGCAAGCAGAGGAACCGGCGTTAGGCCGTGCCGCACTCCGTGAGGAACCGTGCCGAGAGGATGAAGAAACGCGGGCATGTCGTGGGCAGCGACGATGATGATGAGTTTGAGGGCATGACCATCAACGAAGAGCTCCGTGAGCTTGGGCAGATCCCTGACGATGAGGACAACATTGGAATGGGAGATGATGATGTTCTGTTGCGTGGTGGTCGGGGTACTCCTTCTGCCCCTTCTGCTCCTAGTGATGCAGCAACACCTACTACTGTGGGATCTTCTCGCCTAGGCAAAGGCAAAGGCAAGATTAGCGGTAGCGGTGCTCGGTATGGGCATTCTTTGATGAAGAGAATGAGATAGTTGATGGGGAGGATAAGGTAATTGTTGTTTGTAAGGCTTGCAAATCTCGTTTGTCCGGAAATTCAGCTAATGGAACTGGTCATTTGATTAGGCATAACAAATCATGCAATTCTAAAATTGATAAAGCTAATCGGTACAAACTAGACTTGCTATGAACTCGATGGGTCTTTTAGGAATTGGGAGTACAATAGCAATGTTGCTAGGATGGAACTTTGCGATTGATTGCTAGGTTGGATTTGCCTATTTCTATTGGGTTGATAATGCCGCTTGGGATGAGTACATTCAACGTGCCCACAATCCTAGATACAAAAGGGTTTCTAGATGGTCCACTTCTAGGGACCTCAATAAGCTTTTAATGAACAAATGCAGTATGTTAAAAATGTTATCATGGCTGGTGTGTCTTCGTTTGTTTGACACCGATATATGGTCCAGCAATGCTAAGGAAGATTATGTTAGTGTTGTGGCTCACTATGTCTCTGTGATTGGGAAATGAGGAAATCGTGATTGGTTTCAAACTAATGGAGGCCAATCACAGTGGTGCTAACATTGCAGAAAAAATTATTGATTGTCTTAGAGATTGGGGCCTGCAAGATAAGGTAGTATCTGTTACCCTAGATAATGCATCTGCTAATACCACTGCTATGTCAATTTTGACACCTCAGCTTGATGGTTACCTGGGTTTTGATGTTTCTCCATTAGATCCTGACATAAAGCAGTACTTTGTTGTGCATCAACGTTGTGTTTGCCATGTTTTTAACTTGATGGTGAAAGCTGGCTTGGAAAAAATTGCACCTTTGCTTGAGGTTCTTAGAACTGCTATTGTTTTTTTAAATGCATCTAATTAGCGCATTGCACGCGAGTTCAAAAAGTACTTTGTCAAGCTCAAGGAATGACACCTAGGAAGTTTAATTTGGACATGGATGTTAGATGGAACTCCACCTTTCTTATGCTTATTCATCTGCTGCCATATAAAAATGTGTTTACTGTTTTCATCAATTCTAACATTGGCTATCAACTTATACATGGTCAACACTGGCACCAAGCTAATAAGGTATTCAATTTCCTAAAACAGTTTTATGAGTCAACATGTGTCCTTTCTGGTGTTTATTACCCCACTAGTCTTGGTCAAGGACTGTTGAGCAGCTGGTCTTGGTCAAGGACTGGGAGCTGGGTGCTGAAAGGGCACAAGAGGGAGCAGAGGACAAGGGCTTGGAAGAATACTATGAGAACACCTTTTTTGATGATGATTATGGCCCTGGGGATGAAAGAGTTGGATCCACCTAATGGTAAGTACCGTTGCTCAAGTTGTTGGTATTACTGATGTACTTGTGAATGGTGTAATCTTGACTGATGTACTTGTGCTTGTAGTCTTGGAGATGGAACAACTTAATGCTTGACTGCTGGCGCTGGAGATGGAACTCTTGTGACTGTTGGTGATCTCAGTAGTGACTCCTGGTAAGTCACTTCTCACTTGTACTCTTGGTAATGGGGTCTTATGAGTTGAGACTGTTGGTGATCCGAGTAGTGACTTGTTGTTCTTGTGTCTATTATGTAGTCTTCCCCGCTTGAATGCTTTGGTCTTTGGATATGAAGACTTGCTGGCTTGCTCATGTGAACTGGTGTAGTTCTTGATGTAGTCTTCTTTGTTGGTGCTAGCCTCTTTGAGAGTGAGAGCTGTGAGAGCTGCTGGAGTCTTGTGAGTTGAGAGTGTTGAAACCGTTGAGAGCTGAGAGGCTGAGTGAGTTGAGTCTGTTTTGTAATAACTTAAGTACTTTTGATCTTATTATATGGATGAACAAGAAACTTGAACTGTGAGGCCGTACTCTTTTCCTTCCCTGGGGTTTTATCTCACGAGGTGTGAGTTTTACCCGGGGAAGGTTTTTAATGAGGCGACATTGCACTCTCACAGTTCAAGTTTCCTTTATCTTATATGTTGTGTGCCTGTGTTATTACTTTCCTGAATATGGTACATATTTACCTCATGTTGAACTGTTTCTGAAATCAGTTTGAAATTCTGTTTTGTTTCTGGTGTTTTTGTAAGGCGTGCTCGGGCCGGCCTGGTGTAACGGTAGGCCCGTGTGCTATTTGGGCGGCCCGGCACGAAAGTAGGCCCATGGGCGTGCACGGCCGACCCCCCCAAGGCACGGTACACAGCTTCAGCACGGCCCGCAGGCCAGCGGGCCGATCAAGCCCGTGCCGACCGTGCCGTGCCCGGACCGGGCCGGGCCCGGGCCGTGCCTGCCCGATGCACATCTTTCCGTTCAACTGGTTATGCGGGGATGTTTTCCTTGTATACGCATGATGTCACAGGTTCAACCTGTGATTCCTGCACCTGAGCATCAGAGAGCCTGTTGTAATAAAACAAAAAGAAAGAAAGAAACGTTGCAATCTTAATCCTTGCAACAAATAAATTAAATGTTGCCAACTATTCATTGCAAAAGAGGGGTTTCTCTTGTAGTACGTGAGCCATGGTTGCATAGCTACAATAATTAGATGATCTCCCAAGCGAATTTCCTTGTTTTAGAAGAGGGAGACATTATATTATCAGCCGCCCTTGAAATGGGACCCATGCATTTTTTTGGGGGCGGGCCGATAATGCTAGTTGTCCCTAGTAAATACATCTGTAGCAACTAGCGATTGGCTAGGATCGGAGGGGCGGAATTAATCGTGTAATATTTGTTTTGGGTAAATTAATTCTGTAATAATATTGATTGTTTACGTGAAGATGACTTATCAAAGTACAAAATACTGTTGAAGTGCTCTGATATATATTTTCCTCGCTCAGCTCACTTGTCAGTCAGTTCCTTTTGATCACACAATGGAATAATATTAACTCAGTTGGGAACACACACACAGGCAGTGTGATACTCACACACGTACATTACATTAGATGGAAAATGTTTATATATAAAAAAAAAGTAACAACAAGCAAGGTACAATAACAACGATTTTATTATATATGGAAGCAAGATGGTGATGAACATAAAAGGTAAAACAAAAGCAAACCACGCTGCCAGGTAGCACAACACACAAATTAAACATGCATGGATCCCCTCACGTACCTACCTACTCTCGGTAAGGTACATAAGAAAGATTATTATTATGGTCGTAACGCGTGCTGGGTATGTAGTAAAACAGGACATCAACAACGAAACTTAATTCCGATCCTTCTTGTGGCGTACCCGGCCGGCCACAATTAAGGTGCATGCACTGGAAACTTAATTATCTCATGCAAATCATCAGTAGAGCCGTCCCAGGTTGGAACCAACACTTGCCGCTGCAACAGCTAGAATTCTGAAGGCAAGGGGCTCCTAGGGCTAGGCAACCAAGATTTGTTGCCTCCAGCTGGTCGGTACTGAATGACGTGTAGGAGTTGCCGGTGGCTGCTGATGCCGTCGACGAAGACGACTCCCGAGCTATTGGCATCAGCAGCGGCTGCACGGACCCAGCTGACGAACCTTCTTCTTCATCCTGCAGTAGCTTTCTTGCCCCAAGCGGCAGGCTGGTAGTGGATGTCGTCGTCGTAGACTCTCCAGCTGCTGCCATCAGCAGCAGCACAGCCACCATCACACCCATCTTCAGGCTGGTCGCCATTCCCTAGCTGTCCTGTGCCTCTCTCTCTCTCTCTCTCTCACCTGATCGAGCTTGCTTCTTTCTGCTTGACTTTGCCTTGCATATATAGGCGCCCTGCAGGCTGGTTGAACCACACACCCACGCTACTACATACCGACGGTGATGTTACAACTACTACATCTACGTACAGAGACCAAGGTAAACACTAAATCTTGGTAGAGACATAAATGTTAATACTAATCGGTATAAACTTGGTCAAACTTTAGCAAATTTGGCTGACACGATTTTCATAATTACATTCCTTTTGCAACAGAGGATGTAAGGATAATAACAATACAGACTCTATCATAGAGTCCAAGACTTAAACTTATACATAAACATTTTGCTAATGCGGCAACACAATTAATAGAGAGAGAGAGAGAGAGAGAGAGATCCAAGTCTAATGTAGAAACGACGTCTTCAAGGGCATTGACACTACACCACAACACTTAATCAGCAACGGAAGTCGGTTGCTAAATCTAATAATTAGCGTTGGAGGGTCGGTTGCTAAAGACTTCGTGAAGGACTGTCGGGTTGCTAAAATTGAATATGACGATGGATGATCCGTTGCTATAAATATTTAAACTTTGGCATCGGCGGTCCGTTGCTATATATCATTAATAGAGATGGAGCGTCCGTTGCTAAACTAATTATGCACCTTTACACGTTGTTTTTGGGCCCAAAATGAGATATAGGCCCAATACCTCCCATAGGCCCAGCTGTAACTTTGGTTGATATCAACCGTCCATCCCACGATCCCATGACTGAGAACCATTGTTTGCCCAAACCCTACTCCGCTCTCTCGTTTTGCTTTCACGGACTCCCCACACCTTGCGTCCCCCCTTTCTTCTTCTTCTATCGATCGACTCTCGCCCGCACGCCGCCCGGCCGGCGGGCGGCGCGGATCCCGACGCCCAATCCTAGCTGACTCCTCTCTCTCCCTCTCCTCTGCTCGACTCTAGCTCTCTCGGCATCACATCGCGGGTAGCGCCGGGGATCCCGGCGCGGACGCCGGGCGGCGGCAGGATCCCAGCCGGTCGGCGGCGGCGATGGCGAGATCCCGACACAGGGAGCGGCGCGCGGCGGCGCGGGATCCCAGCCCGGTCGGCGGCGATGGCGAGATCCCGACACAGAGCGGCGCCGCCGGGCGGATCCAGTGCGTGGCCTATAACCTAGACATCTAAAGTCTCCCCCTCCACGTGCTCTTGGATAATCCTAGCCACGCCGTGATGCCCCCTAACCCTTGCTGCAGTATCAAGGGCCCCAAACCAGCAGACCCGGCCGCCGAGAGCTTCCACGCCCGGCGGCCGGGAGCAAAGTCCCAGGCGCCCACACCAACCACCTACGCCCGCTCGCTGCGAGGCTCGCAGACCAAGAAGCCCGACCGAAATCTGACGGCAACACTCAGGCCAGGTGCTCATCTTCCTCACCCCTGCTCATGTCGAAAGATTTATTGAATCGATGGACGATGGATGCTTCAAATCCTGAATTGCTCTGTGGAAGTTTTAATCAATTGATGGATGCTTGAATTGATCTGCCGAACGAGTAGGTTTTGCATCAAACATTTGACGTGGGCTGTCATGCCTGTGAGCGTTGATTTGATATTGGCACGTGTGCTGACATTTATTTAAGTGTGTATCTAAAAATTCACTCTGAAATATTAGTTAGTTCAAGTCAGCACCCAATTGAAAATCTCCGGTTGTGTCAGTCTGCATACCTGCTTACATCGATGTGATTACACTGCCAAGTAATAAATTCTACTAACTGAAACCATATATCATTGCCTCTTGCTCAAAATAAAAAACTGTGTTCTATAGACCGAAAATACAGATCTGCTTTGCCAAACTTCATTTGGGCAAAATATGTATTTTTTTAATTAAAACACTAAAAAATAGCTGCATCACCACATTAGTCACACATGCTATGGAATAAATGTAATATTTCAATCTATGTTCCCACCCACGTGAAGTGTGGGGATACCTGCTAGTATTGAAATAAGTTTGTAGTACTTATAGGAATTTAGCTCTGCAATGCTGTTTGTTCAACAAGGGATTGCTGCAAGGATGCTGGCCACTCTCCTGTCAAAGTACGCTGCAGAAATATGCTACAGACTTGTATGTAATCTGTTATGCTATCATAGGTTTTGCTGAATATATGCCTTTGATTATTTATTTCACATGTTATACAGGTAAACATTCCCAAGACCAAGAAGACCTCCTTCAAAAACAAGGAGTGCTGGAAGCACACTCTGCACAAGGTGATTCGGTACAAGAAGGGTGACCATAGCTAAGAATTTATCATTTTTGTTTAAGACATAGGTGAAATGAGGCTCATGCAGGTCAATTGATCTATATTTAGCATATCAAATAATGCAGGACACACAGTTAATTAATCGATACTATGGTTTGTCTGTCTTGTGAACAGATGCGTCACGATTGGCACGAATGATCATACACTTGGTGTTGAGGCATGGATGAGGCTCTTTTAGAGCATCAGGTCAACACACAACGGCAATGGTAGATGCGATGTGGCAAACCACAAAGAAGGAAAAAAAGAGTGTCCAGGTACTGCTCTATACGAAAATAGAGGTATTTTTCAGTTGTAAATTGCATAGTGTAGACAACAGGATGCTGTGTTAAAAAAAGGATGATAGTTACAGAACAAAGCGCTAATGGTTCTCAGAGCACTAAGTTCTACATTATTCTTTATCTCGGTTAATTGGTAAAGTAGCATTATTCACTGTCCATTTTTATTTGTCTCTGCTGAAAGGTGACATGAAGTTCTAGCATGATTTGAAATATGTGCTAGATTAAGTTATCTAAATATATTAGTTGTGCTCAATACTAACAAACAGGGGGTGTCTCTTCTGAACATTGCAGGCTGCCAGTTCAAATATGTTGTCATAATTGAATGCCTTTAGTTATTATTTCACAGGTCCCTAACCTCTTTAAATGTTTTGTTTAAGCTAAATATAACTAAATTTGTTATAGGTTGTAAGTGATTGGTGTTAAATTAAAGTGAACAATTCTCATATCTTATGTTCGACAGTTGCCTCGACACCCCTACACACTCACATAGAGATACAGGCAACCAATTTTCTTTTTGGAAACTGAGATATACCAAATCGAACAACACTTGACACTGAACCATCATGTTCCTGTATACGTAGACTGCAGTTATTATTTTTTGTAGTATCTTGCTACTGGCGTTCTAAATTTTAAAGAAGCTACATGGCCAGAGTTCTTCTAAATGAGCTAAAGAGTGTCATAATTGAATGCCTTTAGTTGTTCCTTGGTGGCAAGAGGCAACTGTCTTTTGCCACAACTTCGGTTGTTCCTTGTATAGAGCTTACATGTACATGGGTTTCTTAATATATACCATGGACATGCTGTCATGTATTTTCCGAAATAACATGTACATGGGTTTCATGTCGTTTGCTTGGCCATTTAATTGAGTAACATCCACTTGATTCTATTCTTGTTTTTTTTATGTGGTCTACAGTTTTTAACTATGTACTTGTGACAGCTGAAGGTCTGCAGTCAGCAACCAAGAGGATAACAATCTGCAGTCAGCAACCAAGAGGATAACAATGCTTTTTGGATGATGACTTTTGCTCAACAGGATAACAATACTTGGTGTACGGCTTGATGACTTAGCTAGATTTGTATTCAGCTATATATGCTTGTTTGTTGCCATGGTGACTTAGCTAGATTTTGTATTCAGCTACTATGTGCTTGTATGTGTTGCCTTGATGGCAAGAAGCTTAAGATAGTAACATGATTATACATGTACTCATTTGATATGAATGGATGAGCGTATGATTAATGCCATTGGTGTATGTTATTCAATATTGTATTTGTTTTGAATGTGATCTAGTTTTAAATGTGGATTATTATTTTTTTCCCCTATTCAATTGAGCTCAATGGACAGTCAGTTGCTATAAGTTTAATATTGCAACGGACCATCCGTTGCTGAAGGCCCTGACTGACTATCCGTTGCTAAAGCTTTATCGTTGGATGGTCCGTGGCTAAAGAAGGGTCCGTCGCTGTATATATTTAACCACGGCTTCATTAGCATCTGTAGGGGTCCGTCGCTGTAAGTTTTAGCCACGGACTGAAAGTCGCTATACCCCCATATAGCAACGGATGGCTAGTCGCTGATTAAGGGTTGTGGTGTAGTGTGATGCTGAAGAAACTACCGCGTCCTGGGTTGGGGCGAAAAGCGTGTGGTTTCTACCTTGTTCGTCATGTTCCCTGTGATCATGCACGTGCATGCATCAAACACAAAGCTACAGAGATAAGCTATCTTATTAACGTTACTGTTTACAGATTGGATTCGATTTGATCTATGAACCGCGAGGCAAGGCCATGTTTTATTTGATTTGATTCGATTCGATCAAGACCTCGAGAGCGAGGCGCACTCTGTGATACAAGGGCCGGAGTGAAGAGCGAACCAACCACCAAGGCTCTGCTGGGATGGTGGGACACGGTCAAATTTGGAGATTTAGGCTTCTCATTTTTTTGGAACAGGACTCCGGCGGTGTGACTCAGCCTGAAGGTATGCAAGAAAGGAGTCAGAACTTAGGCCTCTAGGCTATGTTTTTTGTGAACCTTGTGCTGTAATCTCCGCGGTTGCTCTGTATAAACCTGTGCGCGGAGTTCTGAAAACGCTTTATCAATAAATTTGGGGATACCTTCTTTTCTAAAAAAAGGTCATGTTTTCAACTTAAAGCTCAAGCTACCAATAAGCTACTCTATAGTGTATGTTTGTTTCGATCCAAAAGACATAATTATTAACAAGTAAGCTTCCAAGTTTTTTTTTTTTTTTTTTGCGAAAAGTAAGCTTCCAAGTACGTACCACGCCCTCGCACGATCCAAGTATTTTGTCGGCCTAATAGTGTTGGAGGGACAGAATCTGTGCAACACTTAATTAATTACCCCACCGGCCTAAGCAAGACCATATCATCGGAAATTAATTAATACCCAAAGAGAAGCAAAATAGTGAAAAGCATCGTGTGACTCATCCCTTCTCTAAAAAAGGTACTGCACCTGAGGTCTGACCCACCGGTGCAAGTGGAAGTTGGCACCACACTACTACAGGTCTTCACTGCTGGCATTATCATTACCGGATTTATAATATCGACCGTGATAGTGTCTTCCGACTGCAAGTTTTTAGCTTAAACTGAAAGTGATAGGAAGAACCGACAATGATATTCAGGTTTTCACTGTTGGTTTTAGCCATGAACTGACACTCATACTGTCACTGTTAGTTTTAGCCACGAACCGACACTGATACATTCCCGTCGAACTCTAAATTCTCTTTTTAATCTCTAATATCCAGCCCAAGTTTGGTGATGATTCATATACTACTCATGTTGATTATGCTGCTATGATGGATGGTTATAAACAAGTTAATGACCATAATTTAACTGCTACAATGAATATGATTATGACTAGATTTGATAAGTTACAAGGGAAAACAACTGTCCTAGATCAATGGGATGTTGCATCTGCTCCTCAACAATATAAATAAGTCATGCCTTCGTTGATAATCAAGCTTTATATACAGCGGCAAGCAAAGGTAAGTCGCTCCGGCACCTAAAGCCGATAAGACGGGTTCTACCAAAAGCTGGTTTATCTAATCAAATATGTTTTTTTTTGGCAACAATTCGGCTGCAATACCAGAGGAATATTTCGACATCCTAGCTAGCTAAGGGCACTCACAGTGCTAGAAACTATCATGATTTCTATAGTCTTGGACATTATGTCAAGAAACTATCTTCCACAATACAATTTTCTATCATGATATCACATGGCCCACTTGTCACTCTCACAAATTGTCTTGGTTTACGTGAAGACCTGGTTTCTTAGGCCAGTCTCAATGGGGGTTTCACGAGTGTTTCATGCACATTAAATGCAGCGCCACATCAGCAAAATTTCACTTTTTGCATGAAACTCCTAGGAGAGAGAAGGAAAAGAGTTTCACTATGGTGAAACCTTTGGGCACTTATTTCACATGCGTTGGAAACTGTGTGAAACCCCATTGAGACACAAATAGAGTTTCACCATACAACTATGCAATTAAACCATGCAATGAGAGAGATATTGTGGGACCCTTGAGTCTATGAAACTGTGCAATGAAACTATGCATTGAGAGAGACGTCTATTTCATGCCAAAGTTTCACATCTTGGAAACCGGGAGGTGAAACTCTCCATTGAGGCTGACCTTAGTTAGACTTGGTTTCTTGTGTTTTTTCTGTCTCTCTTCAATAAATATAGCGTCACATCAGCAAAAACAATAAATAGAGGGGTAATAAATGAGGATAGAAACCATGATAGAGTCTGCATTGTGAGTGCTCGGCGCTCATGCATGGTTTGCTTGCCAACACATTAATTAAACAGATTTGTTGCCGACAAGAGCTAACATTAATTATATGTATTATTGCGATTGTGATGAACCGGACATTAATGGCAGAATGCTCGTATATTTATCATTATCGTCTCCTGGCCTCTGTAGCGTGCACGTCAAGCTGTCCATATATCATTATCATTATCATTGTCATCTCCCCTATTATGCAGGCCCATGCATATCATCAGGAATGAATTAATATAATACCCGAGGAGACCCAAAATAGTATGCGTATAGTGCTACATGTTGAGATACCGAAGCACGCATGCATATACGGTAACCCCGTCTCAGGGACTCTTGCATCTATCTTCATTATAAAGAAGAAGATAGATGCAAGAGTCAAGTAATCATATAGTTGAGTCTATTATGATATATATGAAGAAGATTCCGGATTCGATAAGCATCTCCTATTTTGCATAGGAGTCAAGTAGGACTATAAATACAAATCGAGATGTAATAGCTCAAGTCAAGTAATAGAAGAGCAAAAGCTCCATTCCCTTGCCCTCTCTTTCTCTCCACGTGTGCCGCCCCCTAAACGTTGCCTCCCTGCTGCCCTAGCCGCAGAGCCACTAGTGACCAACCCAACAACACCTTTACACTGCATAAAAGACCATCTTCTTTAATTTATTTATCGTGACGTACGTGCCGGCGTGGGGGTTTGGCTGTGGTGAGGTTGGGAGTGCGAGGGAGGTGTGCAATGACCAAAACGCCATTGAGCAAATTAAATCAACAAAAATAGTTATTTTATTGTGGTATCCGGAGGTGTTAGGAAGCGTTGAAAAGTATTTCTAAGCATCGTAAAAGGATCTCCCAAGCCCAAATTATAGTACGTCATATGTGTGGTCATATTTTGAGTAAAATAGTATAATTAATTAGAAGATGCATACACCCGTTTTAGTTGAGGTCAGCCAATCAGCAATTGTCAGCATGGCCATATACCATTGGGGAAGTCATCAATGTAAGTGGATAATGACCTGCAAAATAATAAGCAAAGCCAATTAGCTATTCTTTCTTATTCTCGCGTAACACGCATGTCAAATATTTATTATTATCATCCCCTGCTCCCGGGTAACATGCATGTCAAGCCGTTCAGTATTTTATCATTGTCATCCCTCTGCGCATATTTATCATTATCATCCCCTATCAAAGGCCCATGCATATCATCAGAAATTAATTAATAGCCGCGAGAATCAAAATAGTAAACATTAAAAGCATCCGTTTGACTCGCTTCTTCGAAAAAAAAATTGTGGGCATATATACTGCACCTGAGATCACCGGTGCTTGTACGTGGAAGTTGGAACCATTCATGTGCATCATTTGCAGACCGTGTATCCTTATCTCAACTAACTCAAGACTCTCGTGATACACGTTTGCTAACATCCTCCCAGCCTCAATCTAAACTTGGTACACCAAGGTTGAGATGATTGCGCTTGAATTCTTGTAGCTTGAACACTGAAGTGGCTTGTTAAACCCATCCGCACCATCGGTACCGATCAACTTGATGTCAAATAACTTTTGTGCCACTCTTTCTCTCATAAAATGATAGTCAATCTCTATATTATTATTATGAGCATGGAAGACACGATTTGCAGACAAATATTTTTGCACCAATATTGTCACACACTACCAGACTCAGGCTCTTTGTCGAAAGTGTCAAAACACTCGGAAAGCCTTTGCCGAGTGTAACACTCGGCAAATAGCACACGGCAAAGTTTACTCGGCAAAGGGCCTCTTTGCGGTGTTTTCTAGCGGGCACTGGCAAATGCTTTGCCGAGTGTCTGAAAACACTCAAGAAAAGCACTCGGCAAAGAGAAAATGCGAAAAAAAAATCCAAAAATAATAGCAAAAAAAATCAGGGGAGCAGCCCACCAGCTAGCCACATCCGACCAGCATCAAACTCTATCTTTTCCACCATTTTCCACGAATGTGGGGCTAGGGGAGTCAAACCCTCAACCTCTCAATCACACACCTCGTGCCTTACCACTATACTATGTCGTCACTTGTGTTTGTATTCCGTATTAGTTTCTCATATACTATACTAAATCAAGTCTAAATTACTTGTTTGAAGCCCTAAACGAATTCAAATAAAAAAGTTGTCAACTACAAAAGTTTCATAACTTTTCGAGATCTACACTTTTCATTTAGAAAGTTTTCCATCCAAGGTCGTTTTCAAAATTTGAATTTCAAATTTGATTGAAATTTGACTTTTTAAACGACCTTGGATGGAAAAACTTCCTAAATAAAACTGAAGATCTCAAAAGTTATGAGACTTTGTAGTTGACAACTTTTTTTATTTGAATTTGTTTATTGCCTCAAAAACTGATTTGAAAAAACGCCTTTACCGAGAGCTAGCCTTTCTTTTTTGGCACTCAGCAAAGAGGGCAAAACAATTTTAATTCATTTAGGGGTTTGAAAAATTGTTTTGCCCTTCTTTGCCGAGTAAAAAAAGGCACACTCGGCTCTCTTTTGCCGTGTGCCTTTTTTTAGTGCTTGCACTCGGCAAAGCCATCTTTGCCGAGAGTTGTTTTTTGCCGCGTGTTTTTTGTTTGGCTCTCGCAAAGCCTCTTTCTTGAGTGCTTGGAAAAAAAACCACTTTCGGCAAAGAGGTGGGCACTCGGCAAAGCCTCGGATTCCGGCAGTGATCCTATAGTCTAGCAATTGGTGAGGTATGGACAACAAGTTCTCGTAAAAGAGGCTGAATCCAAATGATCTTAGCAGTTGCATTTGCCATAGCCTTGCACTCCGCTTCAGTACTGGAACGTGAGACTGTAGCTTGCTTTCTTGCACTCCATGACATAAGGTTTGACCAAAAGAAGACAACAAAGCCTCCTCTAGAGCGTCGATCATCAACTCATCCTGACAAGTCTTGATGGTGACTTTGTTATTCTAATCCCCAAACTTGTGTTGTTCCTTAAATACCTCAGAATTTGCTTTTTACCATTGTGTTGTTCAATGAACTAGCAATGGAGAATGCAAATATTGACACACCTTATTAACTGCACACAGGAGATATTCAGCCTTGTCAAGGTTAAATATTGCAAAGCACCAACAACACTTTTGTACCTTGTGGCATCCTCTACACGAAGAGGAGTTCCTTCATATGCAGATAATTTTTCAGACGCTGACATTGGTGTGTTAGTATATTGCTTGCATATTTTGTTTGAGACAACTATTTCGTCTTGTACCTTGGAAACTTCAATGCCAAGGAAATAATGAAGCTCCCCTATTTCTTTCAGTGCAAAGTTTAGACAAGTGCTTGAAGAACAACCTTGGTTCCTTCAGGAGATGAACTTGCCAATATAATGCGATGAACATAAACAAGAACATACATGGTCAAGTCTCCTATTTGTAGAAAAAGAGAGAGGTTTCACCCTCTGACGGTTTAAACCCAAGGGTTTGAAGCTTCATACTTAACCAATGATACCACACAGGTGCTTGTTTAAGTCCATAAAGTGCTTTATCAAGTTTACAAAATTTAAATAGGATGTAACATAACTTGATACCTGGGAGGTTGTTTCATATATATTTCTTCCTCTAGAATGCCATGAAGAAATACATTCTATACATCAAATTGATGATGAATCCATCCATTTGACACCACAATGGACAATATCAACCGGGAGCAGCACCCACGGGCCAGACAGAGCAGAGAAGTACAGAGCGTGGAATCGAAATACCATACCGTGCTAGGAAGACACGCTAGTCCTTGGGCCCTCCTCCTGTACTTCCAGCAGCGCTGGAGTAGGAGGTGGCGTGAGGCCGCTGGACGCGCCTGGCCTCTCACGCGGGAGCACGGTAGCTCGGGCGGAGAGGGCGGCAGGTCGGGGTGGAGGAGGGAGACGCAGCGCGAGGCGCGGGGAGCGGAGATGAGGCGAGGCCAGCCTTACGGAGGTGGAGGTGGAGATGGTGATGGTACACGACATGAGGAGGCGAAGCCGAAGCGCGGACGCCATGGCCCTGGCTCCTGCTGCAGTGGATGACAGTGTCACAGGGTTCGGGAGAGGGGATTTCGGGGTTTTTGCGGAGACGTTTCCTCTTAGGAGAAATCATTTGAGCATTAATGCCTTTGCAGCCGGCCCATTTGTGAGACTTGGCTAGCCGGCCCAAACGAGGTGGTTGTCAGGCAGCCCCTGTGGGCTTGCGACGGCCTGGCCTAACCTTTTTTTTTATCTTGTTCATTAATTGTGTACCACATCGCGATATCTTCTGTCTAGTGAATCAATCGCTTGAGCAGAGCAAACCCAGCTCAAATATTTGCAAAAGTAGTTGAGGTCACGGACAGGGGCACAAGAGTAAGCTTCTGGCCGTCAAGAATTAATGGAGGCAAGATCGGTTGGAAATGCCTGATGAACCTACTGAGTAATGTTGAGTTCTCTAACAAACAGTGGGTCAGTGATAATGGCACATTGCTGGGTTCTTCAAGTCACAATGCATGACCACCTCGTAGTGCTCATGGTGCAGAAATTCGATTGTGAGCTACACTTCTAGCAAGGGGAGATGTAGGAGCCTCCTATGAGGACAGTGACTCCAGGACACTGCTGATATTCTTTCATCGTGGCCAGTGGTATTTTCTTCCGTCGAGGGTGCCTGGTATTATGGGCTGCCCTTGAAAACGGACCCATTTTTGTGGGCGGCTGATAATGCCAGTCGTCTTTACTGATATGTTTGTAGGAACTAGCTAGCGGCTAGCTAGGAACAGAGCCGCAGTCTATATATAGGGGTGGAATTAATTGTGTGATATTTTTTGGGTAAATTAATTTTGTAATTAGTTTAGAAGTCTATAATACTTTGGTTGTCTGAGAATTCATCAAAGTCCAGAGATAGCGACATATAGTACTATTGTTACAGAAAATAATTTCACATACTTCAGGGCACACTGTGCTTGGGAATGAATTCAATTTCAGAGCCAACGTAGGTTTACTGAGGAGTGACACAACTGATTTGCACTTGAAAATAAATCTAAGATAATTAGGTTGAACAAAGCGTTTGGATTCCATTCCAGTCCTTCAATCAAATGAACCATAACTTTGGCAATAGTTTCATAGTCTCCAAACCAAACAGTAACATAGTAGTACTAGACTTCCAGAAAGCCATTACTGACTAAGAAATCCGCGCTGCATTGCATAAAGACAGAAGCCAATTGATTGCTGCATTTGCCTAAAGACCGAAGGGAAACGCTGCAAGTATACCTGGCAGATGAGGTCCCCGGCCAGGGTGAGGACAACAGACGTGACCGCCTTTGTTGGGACATGGTCCCCACAGTATAGGCGGAGGTTCCTTCCGTTCTCACAAAACTCTCAAGTTAGCCCAATATTAAGACATTTGTTGCTAACTGTTGGGATACGCTCCCAAAGCAGTTGGTGGAGATTTTCCCCAAAGAGTTGGCGGAGGTTTACGCCAACACGCTCCCAACAATCGGCGGAGGTTTGGCGGAGATTTTTGCCAGCGTGCTACTAGAAGTCGGCGGAGGTTTTTGCCAACGCGCTCGCAGCAGCAGACGGCGGAGGTTTGGCGGAGGTTTTTGCCAACGCGCTCCCAACGGTCGGCAGAGGTTTTTTGCCGACCCCTCAAACTAACAAATTAGCCTCGGCACTAAGATACTCTTTGCAGGACCAGATGCGGCCCGTCGTCGTCGTCGTAGGAGAAGATCATCTCCTCTGTTCGGATCTACACTCAAAGGGTGCAATCCTCTCATGGCCGGGGACTGCACAAAGGTTCTCGAAGCATACTCTGCAAGAGCCGGAGATATCCGAAGAGAACATACCAGCGACAAAGGCACAAGACCAGATGTGTCAAGCCGAGAGGACGGGCATGGAAGAAAGATTTGACATGGCTCCCCACCATGGGTTGCGCGTTTAGTTGGCCGACCAAAAGCCCATAAGCTAAGGTGGTTTCTAGGGTGAAAAGGCAATTGTACCCTTGTGGGCTATATCGGGAGGTAGAGAATATCCTAGGAATATTCGAGGGATAGTATTGTAAAATAGCTTTGGCTGTTACCAAAGGCTATAAATAGGCAAAGATTGATCTGTATGTAAGGGGTTGGTGAGTTCAAGAATACAAGGCAACCTATTCTCTATCTACTCAATGCTCCTCTAGACTTGGCCATTTCTCACTACTTCTCCCTTGGAGCACCGCCCGAGTGGAGACAACTCACCCCTCGCTGAACCAAGAGTTCAATAGCCGTAGTGGCAATCGGGTTCTTAACTAGACACATCAATTTTGTCACAATGCACAAGCGCAATTTGAAATTTGTGTACACTTGGATTCTGAATTGCGTGTCGAGCAAAAGCACCCACGGCCACCGCGAGGAGAAGAGAAGTACAGAGCGCAGAATCGAATTAGCATGCCATGCCAAGAGGACGCGCCAGTCCTTTGGCCTTCTCCCTCCGGTGCTTCCGGTAGCGCTGGAGTAGGAGACGACGTGGAGTGGCAAGACGTGCTCGGCCTCGCTTAGCAAAGACTGCGGCTGGGGAAGAGGGCGGCAGGTCGAGGAGGAGTGAGACGCAGCGAGGCATGGGGAGCGGAGATGTGGCGAGGCGAGGCCAGCCTTACTTCCCGTCCGGTAGAAACAACAGGCTGACTGGGGCCAAGAAGGAGGCACCACCCACCGCGCACGCCCGCCTGCGCTAGGAAGGGAGGAGGCCGTGCTGGCCATCGCCGCCACCCCACCACTGCCAGCATCTACCATATGGAGTCCTCGTCGGTTTAGAAAATAAGTCGGATAAGATAGAAAAGTTGAGTCTATTATGATATGAAGGAGAATCCGGATTCGGTAAGCTCGTATTTTGTTTAGGAGTCAAGCAGGACTATAAATACAAATGGAGATATAATCGCTCAAGTCAAGTAATAGAAGAGAAAAAGCTCCATTCCTTGCCCTCCCTTTCTCTCCACGTGTGCCGCCCCTATGCTCTACTCTAGCTGCACGTCGTCGCCCCTCTTCAGCCACACGCCATCGTCGGGCCGACGTTGCCTCCTTGCTGCCCTAGCCGCAGCCACCGGTGACCGTCCCGGCAACACCCTTACACTGTATAAAAGACCATCTCCTTTAATTTATTTCTCGGCAGGTACGTGCCGGCGTGGGGGTTGGGCTGCGGTGGGGTTGGGAGTGCGAGGGAGGTGCACAATGTCCAAAACGCCATTAGGAAAATAAATCAACAAAAATAATTATTTTATAGTGGCATCCGGAGGCGTTGGGAAGCATTGGAAAGTATTTCCATGCATCATAAAAGGGCTCATTATTTATTTGTAAATTAATTCTATAATAATATGGATTGTTTAAGTGAAAATAGTAATTTATTAAAGTAGAAATATTGTTGAAATGCTCTGATATATTTTCCTCGCTCAGCTGGCTTGTCGGTCAGTTCAACAGAATATTAATTAACTCAGTTGGGAACACACATGCAGCATATGTATATATACTACGCACATTGCATTAAATGGAACATTCATTCATATATATAAAAAAGGCAGCAACAAGGAAAGGCGTACAATAACGACTTTATTATATCGAAATAAAATGGTGATGAACTTAGAAAGGTAAAGCAAAGGAAACCACACGCTGCCAGCTGTTAGCAGAACACAAATTAAACAAGCATGGATCCCTCACGTACCTAGTTACATATACTCCCGATCGGTAAGTACATATAAGAAAGATGATTATTATTATGATCTAGTAAAACGGGGCACACAAGGTGCATGCGGTTGTGCACACACACTATAGTCTTCGCCAAAAGGGCAACACTTGCCGCTGCAGCAAGCACTATCCACAACGCAAAGCTCTCCTATTTTCTGGCAACCAAAATCCGATACCTCCTGCAGGTCGGTATTGGATGATGACGAGTAAGAGTTGCCGGTGGCTGCTGATGCCGTCACCGAAGACGACTCGTCCCGAGCTGTTGGCATCAGCAGCGGCACCATGGACCCAGCAGCAGACGAACCTTCTTCTTCATCCTGCAGTAGCTTTCTTGCCCCCAGTGGTAGGTTGCTAGTGGATGATGCGAACGATGTCGTCGTCGTCGTGGTGGACTCTCCACCTGCTGCCATCAGCAGCAGCACGGCCATCATTACAGCCATCTTCACGCTGGTCGCCATTCCCCCAAGCCTGGCCGGACTTCAGGCTATAGCTGCAGCGTGCGCTCTCTCTCTCTCTCTCTTTTTTGTGTGTATAGATGATCGAGTGCCAGCAGAGCTTGGTTCTCTCTACTTGGCTTTGCCTTGCATATATAGGCGCACTGCAGGCAGGGGCAGGCCAGCCGGCTCAACCACAAGGGAGGCTGGACTTTGACTGAAAGCTCATCTTTACCATTATCATCCCCTACCAGGTCGTAATTAATGCGCATGTGAATAAGCCGTCAAGTATGGATCATGCACGTGCATGCATCAAACAGATAAGCTGTCTTAACGTTACTGATTAGAAATTCGATTCGATTCGCTCTATGAACCATGAGGCAAGGCCATATGTTATTTGATTCGATTCGATTCAATTCGATCAAGACCTGGAGAGCAAGGTGGAGACTCTGTTATAAAGGGGGACGATCAAATTTGGTGATATCGCCTTCTCAGTTTAAATGGCTTCAAAACTATATTTAAATTTGTCCAGTGCACTGAGCTTTTATGCATCTGGTGCTTACTTATAAATGAAGTGAACAAACACAAAAAACTAATCTTTTCTTTACAATAAAACGGGTGCCTTTCATGCAGTGGACGTACCGCCAAGCCCAACAACCCTATCCCCTCGTTCGTTTCTCTCCGGCCCTAATCCGGCCATTAAGTATATCTGGTACCGTGTGTTGGAAGAAACAGCAAGGAACGCACCTGCAAAATCAGGTCCATTATTGTTTAGGTTTCAGTCTTTCAGAAAATACAACCAGGAACCCCTAGAAAAAGATACAACCAGGAAATAGCGAGGTACAATAGATATCTATCAATATCAAAACACTAAGAGTATCAACCTGCCTTCATTGGCTCTAAGAGCAAAGTATTATGGTAGGCTGTAAGTCGGCTAAATCACTAGTACCGAATTATTTAACCGTGACGGGCCAAATTCATTTTAGGTGGCGGGCAAGTGTGCCCGTCACCCCGCAAAGGTCACGCAAAATATTTTTTTACCATGGCGGGCAGAAAGTGCCCGCCACGGTTAATCAAAAAACAAAAAATAGAAAAAAGCCCAAACGGGCTAGGATCCGTGGGCGTGGTGGATCCCGCCACGCCGCCGGAAGCTGCCGCCGCGGGCGCCGCCGCCGCCGCCCGCCGCCGCCGAGCTGCCTCGTGGTGCGCCGCCGCCGTTGAGCCCCACCACGAGATCCACACGCGATGCCGCCGATCCGCCCCCGCGCCACCGTCCCGGCGCCTGCGTGGTGGAGGTCGCCGCCGGCGCCGATCCGCCGTGGTGGAGGCCAACTCCGCCCGGATCCACGCGCCCACCGCCGGATCCGCCCCAAGCGTCGCCATCCCCGAAGCTCCGCCGTGGTGGAGGCCGCCGCCCGGCACGGATCCGCCGTGGTGGGCTGCAGGCCCGCCCGATCCGCCGCGGTGGAGGCCAACTCCGCCCGGATCCACATGTGCCGCCCGCCGGATCCGCCCCAAGCGCCGCCGTCCCGAGCTCCACCGTGCGCCCGGGGCGGATCCGCCCGTGGTGGAGGCCGCGATCAGCGGATCCGCCCAGCGAGGAGACCAACCGCGGATCCACCTCGCCGTCCATGGAGATAGGGTTCCGGCCGCCGGCAAGGGCTACTCGCCGTCCGTCGGGAGCACCCCGGCCAGGAGGGGCCGTGGGGGGAGCACACGCGTGAGGGGCCGCCGTCGCTCGGGGAGGAGAGAGGAGAGGGAAGGGCTGCCGCTGCCATGAATAGAGAGGGAGGAACCGCCGTGTGCGAGAAGTGCGAGAGAGGAGAGATTTTCCGTGTGCGAGAGAGGAGAGAACCGCCTGCGAGGTTGGGGAGAGGAGTGAGTTGGGGAAACCCTAACACTTCTTATTTATACAAGGATGACTCGTTATCCGCCTTACCCGGCTTATTGGGCGTGGATTTAATTTACATGGCGGGCCAAATAAAATGCCCGTCACGGTTAATCGATTAACCGTGGCAGCAACCGTGCCTGTCACGCAAAATAAAAAACGCCGCCACGGTTAATCAGACCATTAACCGTGGCGGGCAAACTCAACGCCCGCCACGCAAAAGATTTTCCGAGTCACGCAAAATCATTTCGTTACTAGTGAATGCTGATGTGGAGAGGAGGAGGGAGGAGAGAGAGGAGAAGTGCGCTGTAAGCTTACAGCCGGCTTGGGGGGGCAAAGAACCAAGACAATATGTGAGATAGACAAGTGGGTCTTGTATTAATTAAAAAGAGCTAACTACTGTATGGGTGGGTCTGGGGGAAAGGTTGTAAGAAACCTTACGGCCGGCTTCTTTGAGGCGTATTATAATACTTGCTCTAAGAATATCAACCTGCCTTCATCGGCTCCAGGTAAAACGAGAACTGCAGATCGATGCATCTAAACCACAATGGTGAGACAATGACATAGCATCATGCGGGCATCCGCCAAATATCAATTGCTCTTACGAATAGTCATACGGCATAGCTTTGATAGTTTCACTAGTACCTAATACTTTTTTGTGGCGGGCATAAATGATTTTTGGGTGGCGGGCACGCGCCCGTCACCCAGCCAAGGTCACGGTTAATGAGGAGGAACCGTGGCGGGCGTTTGTGCCTGCTAAACAATCGAAAATAAAAAAAAAAAAAAAGACCCAAGCTCAATGCACGCCCATATGGCCCTCGACACCGAAACCGAGATCCGCCGCTGTCGTTCGAAACCCCTAGCGCCGGCCGATCTTCGCGTGCGTCGCCGCCGTTGAATCCGCCACCTCGCCGCCGACCGCCGTCGCGGATCCGCCCCCTACACCGCCGGGATCCGCCACTTCGCCGGATCCGGGCTCCGAGGAAAGTGTCCTCCCGCCGGGATCCGCTCGAGGAAGATAGCCTCCGCCACCTGCGCGCGAGATCCGCCGCACGACGCCGCCACCGGACGCCGCCGCTCGACGCAGCCGCCGGATGCCGAACGCCACCTCTGGGACGCCGCGCCGAATCGCCGCCTCGGATCCGAATCCCGGCCAACGCCGCCGAGCCCGGTCTCGTGCCTCCCACCGAGATCCGGCCGGGAGGAGGAAGGGGGTGCCTAGACCCACGCGAGGATAGGTGAGGCCGTCGTCGCCGCCCTGGATCGATCCCGCGCCGCTACCGTTGACGAGACGAGGAAGGGCCGGGGTGGAGAGAGAAGGGGAGAGAGTGGAGAGGAAGGGCCGCGCGCCGGATCCAAAGACGATGGAGAGAGAGAGGAGTGGAGAGAAGGGGAGAGAGTGAGGAGACTCCAGAAGGAAACCCTAACTTGTCATATTTATAGTCAAGATTGAAATCGGGCCTTGTTGGGCCTGTTGGGCTAGGCCTTTACCGTGATCGGTCCATTTAGGATGCCCGCCACGGAAAAATTTATTTTGGCGTGGCGGGGCACCTTAACACGCCTGCCACGCAAAATAGTTTATTTTGCATGGCGGGCGTGTTAAGGTGCCCCGCCACGCAAAATAAATTTTCCATGGCGGGCAAAAACACGCCTGCCACGTAAATTAAAAATCGGATGTGGTGGGGTATTTTCAGCGACGGGCAAAAAAAGTGCCCGCCACGGAAAAGATTGTGCCGAGCAGCTCGCAAAATCAAATCAGTACTAGTGTTTCAAACAGAAATATTCTCGCTCACTCAATATTAACTTCAATGGTGGCTTGACAAGTCTTAATCTACTATCAGTGTTCAAAACAAAATCCACCAAACAATCAAAATAAGAAGTTCAGAACCGTTTAATACAGGAAAGTGTGATGCAGGATCCAGCAAAGATGATGTTACCGCAGCTCTACTAAAGGTTCTGTTAGCAACGATAAATGGAACGAGAAAACCCCGGCCAACGCCGCCGGCCGTCAACTGAGCGCCGCGATCGTCGCCGACGCCAAAGCCACCAGCTCGGCTCAGCAAGCTGTTCAAGTTCGAGTCCTCCTCCACGGCAGTTACAAGGTAGCCGACAAGCTGTTCCTGATTTGGGCCACGCAGGGCCGAGAGTAACTAGGCCCACTCGGGATCAATGAAACGGGGGATTCAGCTTCTTGGGCCCTCTGTCGTTGCTCGGGGCTGCAGCTCCAGAAGGTGTCTTCTCAGGGCCCGCTTCTTCGCTCCCTCTATCATCTGCACGATTAAGGCGCGAATTGGCTTGTAGTCCAATGGTAGGACGGTCCAGGTGGGGCCACCACCCACGAGTTCAAATCACGGTGCTCGCACCTTTTCCCCGGGATTTTCCCAAGGATTTACTGGCGTTATGCATTAAGTGGTAAGCGGCGTTCCGTCGGCGGCCAGGCGCCTATGGTGACTTCGAGAATCTCCGAATCTGCCGGCTGCCCGGTCCTTGGAGGTGCTCATAGGGGTAGGGTTTGCGTGCGTGTGTTCATAGGGGTGAGTGTGCGTGCGTGTTGTGAGTGTCCCATGCTTGTGCTGTGTCATTCTCAAAAAAAAAAAAAAAAAAATCTGCCACGATTAAGGCCCCTTTGGCTCACAGGAAACTATAGGAAAAACATAGGAATCGAGGAGCGTAGGAAAGGAAGCACCTGTCTTTCCTCTGGAAACTTTCCTTTCCCTCTTTCCTCTGGAAATTTTCCTTTCCCACGGCCCCTCCTCGGCACAGCCCCTTCACGAGCCCGGCTCGGCGGACCTTGCGGCGCGCCTTCGGCGGGGCGCGGGCGTGCCCGGCTGCGGACCCGACGCGACACGGCCAGCCGACACAGGCAGACGAGCGCCTAGGAAGGGGCTCCCGGTCGCGGCAGAGCCATGCCCGATGAGAAAGAGGGCGCAGCTCCTCGTGCAACACCCCATCGGCGTGCCCCCGCCCTGACCCCCCCGCCCAGCGAGGCGATCTCGGCGGTGCTCTGCCCCGGTAACCGACCTGCCTGGCGAGCTGAGCCCCTGCGACGTGACCTGCCCGTGCTCCTCGCGTTGTGGGACTCCCTGTCGTTTGCCACGCTCGCCGGTGATCCGCCATGCCCCAGGGCCGAAGCGGCTCGGGGGGCGGAGAAGGTCGACCCGGTCCTGCAGCTCCGTCCACCGCCGCCGGTTCACGACGGCGTCGGCCGTCTCCCGCCACCGGCCGACGGAAAGCGGATGGCTGGCATGGCGAGCGCTGCCGTCGCAGTGGCCTGTCTCGGAGGACCGAAGGGGCTAATGCCCGCATCGGTGCTACCACCGAGGGACCAAGGGCGCAGGCGCCGCAGCTGAGATTCCTACGTTTTCCATGGGCTCGTACCGATTTTTCATTTTCTGTGGTCTCGTGGAGTGAACGAATCCTCATGAATCGTTTCCTACATTTTTCCTACGTTTCACCTGCAAACCAAAAGGAGCCCTTAGTATTTTATTTCTCATTCAATGATCCTACAGAAGGGATCATGGACGCGCTCAGGATTTGGTTAATTAATTCTCCTCTCGCCAGCACATACTCCCTCCGTCCCACGGAGTCCGGCGTCGTTCTAGGAAACGGCACTGGGATCAGGAGCTAGGCATCGAGCCTGCAAGCCATGGGCAGTTTCTGTCGTTCAACTCAATCTGTTGCTCTCTCTCCATTCAATGCTCTCTCTCCCTCGTTCATCCACTCACAGAGTAGTACTCTCCCCGCCCGCCCAATCGCAGAGGAGAAGCTCCCATGGCGCAGACAAAGGGTGCAGAGAGTTGGCAGGCGTAGCTGTGCAGTAGCTAAAACGACAGACTTACTGGGACAAGCTCCCATGGCTAGAACGACGATCGCCGTGGGACAGAGGGAGTATATAATAGTGTTGACTCGGATTCGGTTCTCCTCTTGTCAGACATAATTAATGTTGATTCGGAATTGATTCTCCTCTCCTCGATCTCGTCAACAGATGGTGTTCATGTGCCAGTTATTAGAATCACGATAACTTTTTTTGTCGGTCTAGTAGTGATGACAGAAAAACAGGTTGGAGATGCCTTCCAGAAATCTGGTTGCACAAAGGTGGCGGCTGTGGCGCAGAGTGAGTTGGGTAATCATGTGGTGTTGTGGCTCCTGGACTAATGCAAGAGTAGAGGCTTTCCTCAAATCTAAGACAGTTCAGGAGAAGAAAGGCTTCGGTTTTACTGGTGGACCCTTTTTTTTTTTTTTTTAGGCGGCGCACAAGTGTCTCTCAAGGCTAGTGGTAGCTGCGATGGTGTATGTGTTTTCCTGTTTCAGCTTGTCAGTTAAGCCTGGTGGTTTTAGATTCAGAGTGAAGGGGTTTCTGTTTGGTTGTTTCGTTTTTTTTCTTAATTTCAGATGCCATCATTGATACGGTAACGGCTGGAACCGTCTTTGATGCTGTAACGGCTGGAAGCGTACGTGGATCGCATGATTTATGAATTTATGTAGCCTATGCTTGGTTGTGGGCTTCTCCGGGGATTTTGGGGAAATTTACACTAGACACCCTTAAATAACCATCTCTATCTATAAATTACTTAAATGGACTAGTTTTCTTAAAGGAACCATATCTTGCAGTTAATTAAGCACCACGTTACCTAAAACCTTAGGTCAGCATGGCATACTTTCTCCGTCTCACAAGGAGTATCAATCTCACCTTGTAAGAAGTCAAACATTTTCCACTTTAACCAAACATATAAGAAATTATTAAAGGTGCATAGTTTGTATTATTGGACAAATGTTGGGGGTTATGTAGTCTACCACCTATAGTTAACCAAACATATATACAAATCTTACTATTACTAATTGGAGGCTCCAATGAAGGCTTCACATTAATCCTCACCAGGCGGCTACAAAAATAGATAAATGCAAGAAAAATCTCACGTTAATCAGAAACATCCGGCCATCAAATCAGAAGAATTAGCCATTTTTAACCATTGGATCTATTCTATTTTGTACAAAATTACCCACCTCTGCCATTAGTAAATAAAATATATTTTCTAAAGAGAAGTCACTATAACAAAAAAAAAAACAATGACGCCACTTAACCCGTAACCCATCTAAACAATCTTAATTCCAAAAGACGCAACAACTCACGTGAAGCACAATGACGGCTCCTCCACTTAACCCATCTAAATCAATCTCAATTCACCCAAGGAGTCGGGCAGCAGATCAAGACACAAGGAGCACAAAGAGCATGCGGCGGATCAAGATACAGGGAGCACGAGAGCACGTGGCCGATCAAGATACATGGAGCACGAGAGCATGCGGCAATAGAATCACCTCTCCGCATGCAAGATCAGGGGTGTGTGGATGCATGAGTCTCTCTTTCATCAAGCAAATAGGTAGGCATCTTTAATTTGGATTAGATTATTAAAAAAGTGAGGTTTAAAACTTAATATGCGTGTGGTCCTGATAAAAGAGGATAGATGAAATTAGTATGGGTGGATAGATGATTTCTTTGTTTGGTGTAGTTGAGGAAAATTGTTTTGATTTTCTAGACTTCTAGACAAATCAATGCTCCTTTAGAGGCAGTCTAGCACATATGGTTTCTTTTACGATCTTAAATGCTGAGGTTGATTGATTATAAATAAAATGATGTCATATAAATAGATTATTAAAAGATTCTATTTGAGTTTTTATTAAAATACTATTAACCAAAAGTTAAGGTTATGTACACAGCTCATTTGCTTTTCTTAATTATTAATATATAACGAACGTGAATTGTAGTCCATACAATTACGACGTAGAAGTCTAGAAAATCAAAACAATTTTATTCAACTACACGAAACAAAGAAATCATCTATCCACCATACTTCTTAATCTATCCACTTTGTAAGGCGCACATGCATATTAAGGTTTAAACTTAATTTTTTTTGACAAACAATTTGAGTAACAATTTCTAATTGTTATAACACAAACTTTAAATAGTCAGATTTTGTAACTTTCTAGAGCATCTAAGTAGCACCCAGGAGGCTTGGATTGACTCCCGTTGGAGCAAATTGAAAGCGAGGGATGCATTATTGTTGACATTTCTTAGCGCAATCAAAGGAAACAGGTATAAAACCCATCCCCAATAACAGCGCCGAAATGCGCGTGACATTCCCAAAATAAAACCACCATGTCGGGTGATCCGAAAGGGATTGTCAACGGGATAGATCTTGCCACCTTAGATATTTCATCCACAGTTTCACGGATCTATCATTGTAGCATTTCACCGGAAGTATTCGAGGTATCGTTATTTATATTTTCCCAAAGGAAGGCATGTGATTAATAAGCTAGCATGGCATCTGAATAGAGGAACATGTGTTTGCTTAGACCAAATTGTTCATAACGAGGGGTAAGCAATAATGGTTTATGGATAGTGTGACACACACTTAAGAATCCCACCAGCAAAAGGATAAAGAAAAATAGATAAAGAATAAATGAATAACCTAATGGAGTAATTCTAATGTATCTAGTCATGGCCATACAAATGAATAGCTAGGATCATATGCAAACTGATTTAGGCATGGTTAGGTCTAGGATAACGAGGGGAGACTCCCCGGATACCATGCGGCCCGATGGGAAGCATTTCACGAACTCCTACGGCACATACGAGCGTGGGGGGGATTTCAAAGGGACGGTCAAAGGCTTACATCACACGACCAAGCCGCCTACCCCTCAACCGTGGCATGCACTCATATTCGCAGGTATTAAATACCAGGGCACCATGCCATATCGGGAAACACTACTCTTGTCCCCCCGGGATCCCCCACTCGTCGAGATGGACGGACTAGAACAAGAGCAAACCAGCGAAGGAACAACGAGCAGATATCCACCTCTAATCAAGTTAGGCATATGATCGATGATGAACTAGAGATGAACATGTCAAGATTATGATATGCAAAACTATATACTAGTTCATATACCAACACAAGAACATGAACAAGACTATACTCTAGTTCATAGAAAGTTAGGCCAAGAACATAGATATAAGACTTGCAAATGAATGCTCCATTGAGAAGATATATTACCAAGGCACTTTCTTCTAGGAAGAGAAACCCTCCCCTTGTGCTCTTCTACTCCAGAATTAGTGCTAACCAAGAACTAAAGAAGAAGAAAGAAAGAAGTAGAAAGAAGAGAGGTAGAGGTGGTAGAGAGGGAAGATTCTTTGGTTTCTTTGGACTCAAGTGGTGTGTGTGTTGAGAGAGGAGGGAGGGGGACTACTTATACACTTGGAGGGAGGGGCCTAAGTGCTAATTTACACCAAAACCGACACAGTAAACCTTCCTAATCAAGAGCACAGCCCAGGCCATCCCACGGCGGTAACCCCATTTAGCAGTGCATGAACCGCCTGTTTTTTTTTTTTTTTTTTTTTTTTTTTTTTTTTTTTTTTTTTTTTTTTTTTTTTTTTTTTTTTTTTTTTTTTTTTTTTTTTTTTTTTTTTTTTTTTTTTTTTTTTTTTTTTTTTTTTTTTTTTTTTTTTTTTTTTTTTTTTTTTTTTTTTTTTTTTTTTTTTTTTTTTTTTTTTTTTTTTTTTTTTTTTTTTTTTTTTTTTTTTTTTTTTTTTTTTTTTTTTTTTTTTTTTTTTTTTTTTTTTTTTTTTTTTTTTTTTTTTTTTTTTTTTTTTTTTTTTTTTTTTTTTTTTTTTTTTTTTTTTTTTTTTTTTTTTTTTTTTTTTTTTTTTTTTTTTTTTTTTTTTTTTTTTTTTTTTTTTTTTTTTTTTTTTTTTTTTTTTTTTTTTTTTTTTTTTTTTTTTTTTTTTTTTTTTTTTTTTTTTTTTTTTTTTTTTTTTTTTTTTTTTTTTTTTTTTTTTTTTTTTTTTTTTTTTTTTTTTTTTTTTTTTTTTTTTTTTTTTTTTTTTTTTTTTTTTTTTTTTTTTTTTTTTTTTTTTTTTTTTTTTTTTTTTTTTTTTTTTTTTTTTTTTTTTTTTTTTTTTTTTTTTTTTTTTTTTTTTTTTTTTTTTTTTTTTTTTTTTTTTTTTTTTTTTTTTTTTTTTTTTTTTTTTTTTTTTTTTTTTTTTTTTTTTTTTTTTTTTTTTTTTTTTTTTTTTTTTTTTTTTTTTTTTTTTTTTTTTTTTTTTTTTTTTTTTTTTTTTTTTTTTTTTTTTTTTTTTTTTTTTTTTTTTTTTTTTTTTTTTTTTTTTTTTTTTTTTTTTTTTTTTTTTTTTTTTTTTTTTTTTTTTTTTTTTTTTTTTTTTTTTTTTTTTTTTTTTTTTTTTTTTTTTTTTTTTTTTTTTTTTTTTTTTTTTTTTTTTTTTTTTTTTTTTTTTTTTTTTTTTTTTTTTTTTTTTTTTTTTTTTTTTTTGGAATTGGGCGCGCATCCCCCAGGCTCGGCGGCACGCGGGTCTCGGTGGGGTGTGGTCCTTAAGTCTTGAGATTGTGGGTAGGGCTTGGCTCGGCCCAATTTTGATGTTTTGGTTGCTCTGGGCTTGTGTTTTGCAATAATCAACTTTCCCCGGATGGCGTACTTTGGTCGATTTTTCACTTGCTTTTTTATTATAAATCTGCAAAAATAAAATACTACACACTACAAGTGGAATTTTATTAGTGATAAAATGCATATGAGTATAAAAAGGTATAGTTTTACTCCCTTTTATGGTAGAAAGTTGACGGAAAAATATGTCATTGGTGACCAGGTCAACAAACTCCCCAAAGCTTACCCTTTTAAGGCCCTCGAGCAAAAGAGATAAGTACTTGGTTGTTGATCGGGGAGTTGCTACTATGCCGATTACATTTCACAAGTGCCGGGGTTATAATAAGATTTTCTACTAGAGTTTGAATAAAATGGCACATCTTTTTTTTTCCACCCTTTATTACCTTTCATCGTAGCGGTGCTTTCTAGCTTTTCTCAAAGTCTTGGGCGGTTAGCGGCGATAGAACGGTTTATAACGAGATGCTTATCATTCATCCTTTTGATCAACTTTTTATCAAGGGGTTTATTTATTTAGATAATATTTATTTTTCGAGAAAGTATGGGCTTTATTGCTATATATATATATATATATATATATATATATATATTGGAGAGGGTGGGCTCTACTGCCCTGTAGACTTTTGTCTTTTTATTTCCTCTCTTTCTTTTTTTTTTTTAGAGATGTGGGCTCTACTGGCGCCCTCGGTTAATTGTCCATTTTTCATCTCATTTTTTTTTTTTTTAGCATAGCCCATATCATTTCTCTTTCTTTCAAAGTAGATTCCCTGATGTCAAGTTTCTCTTTTTTGGACGAAATCATAGCAAATCCATTTATACCATATATCATACTTGGCAACAACTTAGACTAGATAGAGCCTATGCAACCCACTTGAATCCGTTTTTCGTGATGAGTTTTTAGACTTAGCCGCTAAATCCAAACTTTAGAGAAATTCAATTATAAACTAGGCACGTGCAAAACATAAGACAGAGCAACTATTCATCATTTCAACAAGGGACTAAGACTAAACATTTTTATAGCTCATATATATAAACATTAAGGCACATAGAAGAGCTACTTATTCTATTTTTGGATTTTTTTTTTTAGTTTTAGTTATCTCTTTTTTTTTTTCAATGCAAGATTGCTGAAATTTAAACATGCTAAAATAAAATAAAATTTGATGGAAGTAAATATGCAATGCAATGATGATACTCATGGGTCCTCCCCAAGCTATCTGAGGCCCGTGGGTATCTTTATTTATTTTTTGTTCTTTTGAGATAACTGCCGTTTTTACCTTTGGCGGAGGGCCCACTCTTTTGAGTCCGTGGATCGGGACTTTCTCGGTTTTGTTGTTTGATGGTGCACTGCTCTCGGAGATACGGAGGGTGCACTTCTTTAGCTTCCACCTTTTGAGGAGGAGCGTATTTTGATTGTTTCTTTTGTTTTGATTCTTCTTTTGGTATGGAGCTACCTTAGGGGCCTTTTGACCTTTTGTAAAGATGGGGACCTTTTTCTTCTTTGGTTTAGGAGCTGTCTTTTCTTTTTTGTTCCCATCTTTTATTTTTCTTTGACCGCCTTTGGAAGTGCTGCCGGGTCTTTGGGGGCCGGATTTCTATTTCTTTAATGCCTTGCTCCCATATTTTATCCGGATCATTTTGCACTCTTCGAGACTCGGGGCCTGAATTCAAATTTTTTCTTCATTGCCATTGATATTGAAGCGGATTTCTCTGCCCCCAACATCAATTTGTGCCACGGGTGCTCAAGAATGGTCGCCAAGGATGAGTGGTGTATCCTTAGTGAATTCCATGTCCAACACCACAAAGTCGGGACAAAATACCCTCAGTTTTCACGGGTATGTCTTCGCAATCCATCTTGGATGCCTTATAGATGAGTCCGCCAAATTTGTAGTGTCATAGATGTTGGCTCTAGATGCTGTATGTTTGAGCTTGTCGGCGACTGATTTTAGCATGACACTAACGCCGGGCGCCCAAATCACATAAGGCGTGGTTGAATGTTTGTGTTCCAATTGAGCGAGAGAATTGTAGGGCATCCCCGGATCTTTCTTCTTTCGAGTGACGATTCGTGGATAGCGCACCTTGCATTCTTTGGTTAGCTTCACAACAACGCTGTTGGCGGTGGCCGCTTGTTCGGATGATATCCTTTATGTACTTGGCATATGACGGCACATGGAGCATGTCTAGAGTGGCACACTTACATGTACTTTACGGATCATCTCCATGAACCGGAGTGAACCGGTTCATCGGTGTTTGCTTTCTTGTTCTTGTGGTGAAGGGTAGGTGCGTTGATATGCAGATATTCCAATGGTACCTCCTCCATACTCGCTCTTCGCTACGTGGCGGGTTACCTCTTCGGGTAGCTTCTCTTTCTTTCCTCACACCGCAGAGTTGGGATTTGGAGGGTCACGGTAGACCTTCCCCTCGTAGTTTCTTGCATTTATGCTCTCTGGGGGGGATTAGTTGTCTTGAGGCTTTTTCTCCAACTATTACTGGGAGACGAGCACCTAGCCGGGATATTTGTGCTTCAATCTTCTTTGTTGAAATTCAACCGCGATTTGTCATAGTAGAGTTGAGTCCATCCAACTTTTTCTTGACTCCTTCTAAGATGTTATCGATCGGCTCATCTTGTTGGTGAGATTTTCGTTAATCTTTGCTTGACCCAATGCCGAGGTCCTTCAATGATGGCTGACCAGGTTGTAGTTGAAGTTGTACCGCCGTTGCCTTGGAATGGTGGCACGATCGGTTGTTCCGCCTGGCGAGGGTTGGCGATACCCGTTGCTGTTGATGAAGGCGGCTTCTTCACGGGTCTCGGGCGATTATCCCCGAGTGGCCAACTCCACCACACGCGTCTCACACGCCATGTGAGCATCTGTGGCGTAAACCGGCGCCGCTGGATAATCGAGTCGGTCTTTGCGCTCCTCCGGCTTCTTCGCCAGAAGATCCATTTTTGCGGCAAGCATATCCGCCTCCTTCACGGTATGCATGCCTTTTTTTGCGTTTTGGCCGGGTTCGTCTTCTCCCCGGCTTCGATTTGCCACCATTTTATCGATCGGGGCTGTTGCCCGATCGATGGTGAGCGATAGGAATGCGCCACCAGCCGGCGTCCGAGTGCCCCCGATATGGCCGTGAGACCATTGTAGAAGTTCCCGAGCATCGGCCAATTCTCCATTCCATGGTGCGGGCATGCTAGAATGTATTCTTGCGGCCTCTCCCGAACCTCCGGAATGGGTTCCATTGATGTCTGCGAGAAATTGGCGATCCTCCCCTCGGGTATTGGTTTTGCCCATGGGAAGAACTTAGCCGAGAACGTCGCGGAGCACTTGGCCCCACGTGCTGACTACTTCCTTGTCCTTGTAGAACCATTGTTTCGCCTTCCCCCACGAGGGAGAAAGGAAATGGCGAGCTCCCATAATGTCGGGTTCGACGCCCTTGATGACTATTGTGTCGCATAGCTCAAGGAAGTGTTGGAGATGAGCGTTGGCGTCTCGCTAGGCAGTCCACGAATGGACCGCTCGCACTATGGTGATCAGCCCAAAGGCGCAGCCTCAAAGTTTTGTCCGCCACATTCACCACCGGCCCGGTGGGCACGTTGGTGACAATGGAAATAGAGAAATCGCGCGGCGACTTCGGGCCATGGCTTGAGATGCGGTTGGTGCGGGGATGTCGGCCTCGGCCGCCGTCGGTCCTACCAAGAAGAAGCGCACGAGACCTCGTTTCTTCCTTAGGAGTGCCTCCGGATCGGAGATGAAGTTTTCGGCAGTAGGAAACGACATACACTATCCCGAGCTTGTGTTTTGCAATAATACGCTTTCCGGGATGGCGTACTTTGGTCGATTTTCCACTTGCTTTTTATTATAAATCTGCAAAATAAAAATACTACATACTACAAGTGGAATTTTATTAGTGATAAATGCATATGAGTATAAAAGGTATAGTTTTACTCCCTTTATGGTAGAAAGTTGACGGAAAAAATATGTCGTTGACCGTCAACAATTATTAAAAAATTTAAAAAATGGGCTGAGGTTCCATTGCTGACTTGGGTGAAGAAAATGATTTTGTAACTAAATTTACTATCCAATTATCATCAACAAATTAGAAATAGTATAAAAATAAAATAAATAGGTGTCATGGATACCATATCAGGTTAAATTGTATCTTATAGGGAGAATGGAGGGTGTATTACTTATTTGTAGGTAGTCTCTACATTGTATATCACTAGACATGCTAGAAAAAATACTAGAAACTTTCACAATAAACAAAACACCTGCCCATTAAATAAAAAATTTTTTGAACAAGGAATCCATATGTTTGACAACCATTCTGTTGTTTTTTATAGGTCAACGATTCAAAGATACTCCAAAAATAACTCCTAAATTTGCATAAAATTATGAATGTAGATAACTCAAAGTAACTCCGAAAGTTTTTCTCAAAATTAACCTACTTGGGCTATTATGAATGCATATAAAATAACCCTCTAAATTTATAACTAAACCTACATGTGGGCCATTACAAAAAGATATTTTAAAAAGAACTACTAACATCTTTTATAAATTACCCACATCTACCATTATGCAAGACTATAAACAATGTAACCTCTAAGTTTAAATTGAAATTACAAACATATGTCGTTATGTGACAACATATAAAGTTACCCACCTCGACCATTATACAAGGTAAATTAAAATATCTTAAATCTACCTTTAAATAATAAAAAAATACATATATATTGCAAACTATAATCAAACATACAGAAAGTACACTCTTTGATATAATATAATAAAGATCTACATCTTTAGTGTCGCATTGTAAACTAATGATGTGGCATTGTAAACTAATAAAGGAGAGACCCTAGAACCTTTCTTCAGTAACATAGAAACATCAATATTTGAACGAAATATTTACAACTCATCGTGGGTATAAGATTTGATTTATAATGTTATAATAAAGCAATTCAATATTTTTTATATAACTTAGGGTTAGGTTCCAACTAAGTAATCAAGCTAGAAAAAGGATAAATCCTAGACATTCTAACTAGAAATATGCAGTGGAGCGTTCACATTAATCACTACAAGATCAAATAAAAAAGACAAATTATAGAGCTAGCTAGCCAGATAATAATAGGCACCGGATATTACAACATGTGGTCTGTAAAGCGTTTCTCACAAAAATACAATCTTATGGCTGTCTCTTTTTTTTAGACTCTAATGTCACTAAGAATAATAGCCACTGGATATATTATCCATCTTTTTTGGTATTATGTAAAATAGAATAAGGTTTAAGTCGTGAATCTAAATTTAATTTCGCCACTGATCTGAAGTTAAACTAAAACTTACATCTAATTATTTACCAACTATCATGATATATAATCTATGCAACCACTGAAATCTGCATCTGAATTATCATTGTTCTCATTGTTATCAGTATCGGGTGCTATATAAAGAAAAAAAAAACTATGATACGGATGAAAAAGTATAGATCAAGAATTGACACGGCTATGACAACTGAATAGAGACTACACAGTATCTATTGTATTAGAAAAAGAAAAAAAAAAGTAAAAACACAAGAAATAAATACAAGTACATTTTTATTAGCTAAAAGTAGTAAATAACTCATGCTTATGTCTCCCGTATGAAGTTTCAACTTAAATTGAGGGCTAAAAATCTATAGTAGTATAGTGGAAATTCAAAATTTAGATTTTTTATATAGTAAGTTATGGATGAAAAAACAAATAGATCTGTAATAGATATGTTCATCACAAAGACTGCATAGTATCTATTATGCCTATTGTGCTAACATTGAATAAAAACTTATTATCAGAGACAATAATAATAGCTAATGTTGGTATCCCTTATATGACTTTAGCCCGTGCGGGGAGCACGGGTTGATGAACTAGTGTTGATAATAGTGTTTTGATAAATCTAGCTAGTTCAATTTTAACAAGTTCTATCAACAAGACATTGTTTCTAGAACGAGGACTAGTAAATGCCGCCAAATTTATAAGAGCAATTTTTACAAACTACCTAAACACACTACTTATTCTATATTTCTATAGTGGAGATGAAAAATCCTACGGGAGCAAGCTACCTACTTCTCACTACTACTTTTGTTGGCCACCGTGCTTTTTTTTTTTTTTATTCCCCAGGTGCTCAGCACTCAAGATAGCAGCCATGCTTGTGATTTCACTCACTACGACTTTGTACTAATTATTATGTTTTTCTTGTTGTGGGACCCATTTTATTTGGACATGGCTTGCACACTAGCGAGTGCCTACTAAGTACCCAACCCCAGCCCTGGTTTGTAGACGTTTTGTGGGACGCATTTTATGCTTTGGTGCCACGCCCTCAGCTACCTCAAATCCATGGCCCTGCAGTCTGCTATCAAGCTTGGGATCCCCAACGCCATTCATCGCCTCGGTGGCGTGGCCTCTCTGTCGGAGCTGCATGCCGCTGTTCCCGTCGCTGCAAGCAAACGGCCATGCCTGTCTCGCCTGCTGAGGTTCTTGGCCACGTCTGGTATCCTCGTAGAGGAAACCGCGGCTGACAGCGGCGGCGACACGGCAGGTCCGTACTACCGCCAAACCACGGCGTCTGGCCTGCTCGTCGACGATGCCAGCCATAGCCACCGATGCTTGTCGCCGCTCATGGTTTTTTGCAACCTCGCCTTTCCATTTCGCGGCGTCTCAGAGCATCGCCGATTGGCTCCGGAAAGAGGACGGCGCGGTGGCGGCGACCGGGCAGGGAGAGACACCATTCGCGGTGGCGCACGGCGAGGGCGTCTATGGTTTCGTCGGCCGCGACGCCTCGTTCGGCGCGTGTTTTGAGAAGGCCATGGAGTCCGACAGCAGCTTCGCAGCCGACATCATCGTCCGTGAGTGCATAGACAGCCAGGTGTTGGCGGGGGTCACGACCCTGGTGGACGTCGGAGGCGGCAACGGGGTAACGGCGAGGGCCATTGCCAAGGCCTTCCCTCACGTGAGGTGCTCGGTTCTGGAGTTGCCCTATGTGGTGGACGCCGCGCGTGCTGATAGTGACAGCCCGATTGAGTTCGTTGCAGGAGACATGATGGAGTTCATCCCTCCGGCTGATGCTGTGTTCTTCAAGGTATGACTTATGAGTAATTACAGATTGTTTAATACATGGAACGAAGCTCAGAACCTCAGATTACTTAGGGCAGTCCCAATGGAAGAAACTGACACGTTTTCCATAGCAAAAGAAATCACCTATAGAAACCATTCTTCACAGTGGTAGTTTCTTGATAATAATTATTTTCTCTTTCTCTCTCCCAATTCCACCAATGGGGAGAGTTGCATTAACCCCATAGAAACTAGTGGTTTCTCCCCAATGGCAAATTCATGGTTTCTTGTGCATTGGGTCAAGAGTAGACATGGTTTCTCCATGAAGAAACCATTTCTATGATTTTTGCTCTCTTTCCTCATTAATTAGGCCGCCACATCATCATTTTTTGCTTAGTTGGCGAGCCATTTAATAGAATAGAAACTATCATTAATACACCATTGGGAGTGCCCTTATACTAGTCAATCAACCCGGCCGTGTCCTTGCAAGGGCTAGTTATTGTTTAATGCTCCACCCAAACTCTAGACATAATACTCTGGTACTGTTTATTAGTCGCTATCATATTATGATAAACTAATCAATTGCTTCTATATGTTTTTTATCCATATATTTTAACTTTGTATGATATCTATGTGTATCTTCAATATAAATTTTGTATTTTTTAGAATTACACAGTACAATGTAGACATCCACAACATACACGCATACTCATCCCTATGAATTGAACACATGTACGCAAATCCTACCCTATAGCGCACTGGGCATGTAGATCTTGAAATTCATGAAGTCATCACGGGGCCTCGCGGTCGACGAGGGACGTTGTCTATCACTGAATGCTATGTTAAATCCTGGAATAAATCCAGGAAAATGCCTCCAATTGCAATGCTATCTTTAGTTGAAACCTTATTATGAATCATGGTACGTCCCATTGCAATCCATATCCTATGACCTCATAAATCTAAATTTTGATTTTAAATTTCATCTAATTAATTATTGCATGCTATCTTTATCCTCAAGTTAAGTTAAATCTCTTGTGTTTAATAGATGTTGTATTAAATCTAATTTATACTTTGTTAGAATATAAGAATTGGGATTTGTGGTTACATTGCACTCTTAATAAGGTATGCCATGTTATAATCAAACATTTAAAACTTGTACCATGTTACTTCAGATTATTGCCAGAGCTTGAAGTGAGATCATATATAGATTGAATGGTTGTATGATTGCCCCCTCAAAACGTGCAATTCGAGCTCAAAATAGGGGAAAATAGGGGGCAACTATGCAATTGGAAGACTAAAAACAGGGGCAAACATGCAAAGTTAAAAAATAATGAGTGCAAATGAGGAATTGGACTTTAAAACAAGGGCGCCTAGTTATTTTACCTTTAAAGGGTCATTTGCAAGGTATAAGTTACTTTATACTATTTTACACAATTATAAAAAAAGGTGGGTAATTACTTAAAATAGTAGGGCCTCGTGGATGACATGGCACGAGGAGATGTTAGAGAATTAGGGTAGTGAAGTTTATCTTTATAGGAGATATAGATTACTAGGACATCTTTTTTCTCTAACATGACTCATGAGGATTAACAGGAGGCCCCACTAGGGATCTTTGGTTCGAATCGGGGACGAAGCCAGAAAAAAAAAAGTCACAAAGGGTGTAGTTTATTCATACATTAATGATAAAATTCATGAAATACACCATGAAAAATAAAGGATCTAGTTCATTTTATACTTGAAATATGAAGGTGGGGCTTAGAGGGGGCTCCACGTGCCCAGGAGCCGTAGGGGGGGCTTGAGCCCGGTCCCCCCCCCCGTTGGCTCCGTCATTGGTTCAAATATATTTCTAGGAACTACCTTTTCTTCTTAAAATGGTATGTATTTAGTTGAAACCCAAGCTTACGTATTCCCAAGTTGTGTCCTACTTTTGTAACATCATGTATCTATAGAATTCAACTTTTAATCTAGTTGTTGCAATTTTTATCCGTATGTTAAGTTAAAACTTTATTGCTTATGGTATCTTTTACTAATAATTTATTTTTTTATTTTATTAAAACATATTAAAGATCTTAGTCTACCTACTTAATTTATATAAGGGTATTAAAACTTTTTTTAGCTTGCACCACTCAACATATTGATTTGTCAAATCATATAATTATATTTCCTTCTAGCACATTTTAAAGTTAAGATCGATAGATGTTTCAGAAATTTCTATGATTTATCTTTTTCTTCTAGCACGTTTTAATTAGAATTAACATGGAGGCTTCCTTGAAGCCTCTAATTAGTAAAATAATAATACAAATAATAAGATTCTACCCATGTTTAAGTTTGAGCTAAGAGTTGTCTCATTTAATTTTCAAGTGTACTACTCCCTTTGTTCCAAAGTATAAATAGCTTTGACTTTTTGTTGATCAACTTCATCATTACTTGATCCGTGAATACAGCATGTGCTACATAACTGGAGTGACGAGGAATGCATCAGAATCTTGAAACAAGCAAAAGTGGCTGTCTCTACTCGAGAACCAAAGGGAAAGGTGATAATCGTGGATGTCGTGATAGGGTACCCTTCTAATCAGGCATCAGAATCCCAGCTTTTGTTAGATATGTGTATGATGATGGTAACCACAGGAAAGCAGAGAGAAGAGGAGGCATGGCACAAGATTTTTCTAGCTGCAGGGTTTAATGGCTACAAGATTATCCCGGCCTTGGGATCTCGGTCACTCATTGAGGTCTATCCATAGAGCCGGCATGCATTGTGGGTATAAGGTGTTGACAGCTGTTCTGACCTCTCAATCGCTCCTCAAAAGTTGTTTTAAAATTATATATTGTTGATGTATTGTTTGCAAGAGAACTCGTTGTGTCATGCTATAAATTTATATGTACTCCTCTGTGATTTATGTGAGAGATTTTTAGAAGTTTGGCGATAACAAGAGCTCAATTTATTATACTAAGACTGGATTGTGGATGTGTAGTTTGTATTATAAGAAAAAACTCGCATTCAATATGTGCTCATATATGCAACTATATGATTTATGTGAGACGTTACCATGCCAATATTGTAACACCCAGGCCCGGAGCACGCCCAGGCACACTCTACCGAGCGGGTGGACCCGCCTGCGTGGCAATGCTTGCGCTTTCATCGTCGCTTCGTGCAAATCGGTTAACGAAAGGTTATGGCGCGTCTGTAGCTCTAGTTTTCAAGTTAGTCGGGCCTCAGGTAAATAGTACTCGTGGCTACAGTACCCATGGCCCAACATTATTCAATTTGGCCCAACCCGACCTATTTCGGCGGGGATGTTGTATGACGCAATTTTATAATATTTAGATTTTTTTTATGACTTAAATCTAGGTGGACATTTTCCTCTACAAGGAATCTAACTAGCTAAAGCTATGTTCAGGTCACAACTCGAGACTATGTACAGAATTTAAAATATAAAAATATAAAAACTAGCTCTCCAAATCAATTATGCACCCCAACATACTACTAAGGGCATATTGTGGGGAAAATAGCAAGACTATATCTCTCGGCACCAGCCATTTCTTCTAAACCTTCCCTTGAGACTTGCAGGTCCTCACTGGTAGGATGCTGCGACGCTCCTGCTCCAATTGACGACCATGGATAACAAGTTTCCCTCCAAAATAAGAAAAAGACCATGGACAACAAGGCCCCAAACAGGCCTAACAGGCCAACCCATGAAGCGCCAAACTGGATGGGCCTCCATTAGGCGCACAATAATTTTTTTCCTGCACGAGCCCTCATACATGCAAAACAGTGGCTCGAATTCAAATTTAAATATGAAAGATGCATGCATAATAACTTGTTATTTTTCATTTCAACAACTTATTACAATTTCACTTAGAGCAACTTACACTACACGACACATGTTATGCTTGTATCTTTCATATCTGAATCTTCCTATTTGAAGTGCAACTTACACACAAACAGGTGTGTGCATTAGTCGTGCATGCTTGCTATAGTACACACAAAGGAGCGCATGCATATATGCATGGCCTGGAGTACACACAATACACAAACTGCATCTGTATGTCCGGATCACAATCGATCGCTCACACACACGAGCTTATTGCAATATTACACACATACATACATGGTGCGTTCGTACTACGAACTTTGTACTTCGTAGTCCAGTAGATGCACTAGTGTATTGTCGGTGCTAACGCTACGGTGATGTCTAGAAAAATAAATAAAGCGTAACTAAAATCATAAAGCAACTGATTAAGAAAAAGATAGCATCATAAAAAGAATAGCATAATCCCATTAATACCTTGTTTCATTGCTTCCCCCAACTATTTTTCTATAGCTCGTCATAGTAAAGTTGTCTCTACACAAGCGCGCACACAGTTCAGCACTCAGTACAATTAACCTTGTCCTGAATTCAGTTCAGAATCCAGTAGATTGATATAAGAACACACTGTAGAAAAAAACATGTGTGATGTGATCCGCCATTGAAGCAAGACTGAAGCTAAAGATGGACATGGGAGCTGGCTTAGCACCAAAGCAGGTCACGCTGGACACTTCTACCTCTCACTCAACATTTAGCTTTCATATGAAAAATACAGATAGGTTGCCAAATACAAGCCTAAGAAGCTAAAGAAATGAACACCAACAATAACAATTAGCCGGACTAATACAAGAAATGTTCTCCATGCAGTGATTTGGAATTGGAGTTAACAACCTTGCACTTCAAGTTTCATGAAAGAAATTTGGCACGGGACTATCACTTATTTCTCACGAAGAAGATCATCAGCTTCAGAAAATTTAGCACACGAAAATAACCTTGTGAACTTCAGATAATAAAATGTTCGGTTCTGCATGCATCTATCCACTTGATCCATAAGCAAGGACATGGTGATCATGTTTAAGATTACATACATGAATATTCGGTCAAGTCATCAAAATTCTGTTCTTTTCGCTGAATTTAAAGAATCACCAAACCGTAATATGGGGCCTTTACCGGCTTGGTTGGCCTCTGTTGAATGTGACCTGGTTGATGAGCGTGATTGTCGGTGTTTTGAAAACCGGGGTGTCTCAGGCAACCGACTAGTGAATTTGTGTTGCAAGCTCCTTAAACCGGATGGTGATGCAAGATGGACACAAGATTTATCCTGGTTCGGGCAAAAGAAGGCCCTACGTCCAGCGAGGGGAGGAGATTTGTATTATCTTGCACCGAAGTGCTCATAGTAGGGGTTACAAGCTTGGTGAGAGAGGGAATCAGCCCCAAGTCTCAGTAGAATGGAGAGAAGTAGAGAAGAGTCCGAGAGATCCCCCGTGGGAAGTCCCGTAGAGGGAAGATCGAAAGCCCCCATGTGTGTGGCTTCCTTCCTCTATTTATAGCCACGGGTGGGTGTCTAAATTACACATGTTGGTGTGCATGTCTCTCAAGGGGTACAGGTGTTTTATCCTTGGTGAAGAAGGAGGACGCGTGGTCGTCATGCTGGTGCCTGGTGGTGTGGTGGCTTGTGCTTCCTTCTCTTCTTGTTGGAGCATGACACCTGTCCCGCACGTGGTGTGTTGGCGAGCAAAGGGTTGTTATATGTCCCATCGGTTGCATGGGGACCTTATCATTGGGTAGAGGCCTCGGTCAGAGGCCTTAGGAAGAGGCCCTGGGAAGAGGTCCTAGGCAGAAGCCTTAGGTAGAGGCCTCGGTCGTCGTAGGCCGTCATGGTCGTCGTGGGCCGTTACATTTCTTGTTAGTAGAGCATGTTCGGGGGCCCATTATTTTGGCCCCCGACAGTGATGCACCGATGGAGAAGTTCTTGTCTTCCTTCACCTGTAGTGATCAAACAGGCAAACCAGTGACACACAGAACAAAAGAAACAATAGCGAGCAGAGAAATTAAGAAATGCAGGTTGCATTGTTGGAGGAGTTCTTGCCTTCCTTCACCCACAGTGATCAATTTTCTTTTCTGAACCAAGATTGTACTCCAAACATGAAAGAAAAACCTCTATTGTTTTTTCTTCAGTAAATTCCAGCTGGTATATGCTACTATATAATACAGTCAAAAGTCAAATTAGCATTCCAGAAACCATGATAACAGGATAGATCATTACATTATTATTTGTTAGACATGATTTTCAAACAGAATTAGTATAAAAGAAAACTTATTCGATTAATTTTAGGCTACAACTTTCACATGCCAAATGGGATTGTTTTTATACATCAGTTTTGCACCAAAAAAAAATCAATTTACAAGCCTTACCTCCTGCAAAGGAAACCAATAAACTGAAGGTTATTCAGTTTAGATGTGCTTTGAAACACATCAGAATCACGGTCCTGCTCTCCGCCTGCACCAGATCTGTATGAATGTTCAGAGTTGAATTGGCTGCTTCAACTCTTGCTAGTTTGCTCATTTAGTCAGATTTCACCCATTTCTCTAGCAAATTGATTTAGTCAGAGTAACCATTGCTACACATACAGAAACGAACATTTGGATTAGCATGGAAAATATTGACCAAATGAAAAATTCAGAAAAAAAATTGGTGATGCCATATACGATATTCCACAATTAAAATGGTTCAGTGATCTTTATCTATTTTTTATTGACGCCAGACAGGAGACGCAAAACAAATGAAATATCCTTGAGGTCTTAATACAATTAAGCTCCAACCATAGCTTTGCACCTGTCATTCCAAGTGGAACACTAATGAAACAAGAAAATGTAGGACAATAAGAATACACTTTACAGAACAGGATAGAAAATGTAAATAATACATTTATTTTAGCCTTTATAAATATTATAAGAATTAGAATACGTGAAATGCTACAAATGCTGAAATTCCACCCTTCATGGTCATCTTTTTGAGGCAAACTGGATGGGCCTCCATTAGGCGCACAAATTTTTTTTTTCTGCACTAGTCCTCATACATGCAAAACAGTGGCTCAAATTCAAATTTAAATATGAAAGATGCATGCATAATAACTTGTTACTTTTCATTTCAACAACTTACTACAATTTCACTCAGTGCAACTCGACACATGTTATGCGTATCTTTCATATCTGAATCTTCCTATTTGAAGTAGATTAAACATATATATATATATATATATATATATATATATATATATATATATATATATATATATATATATATATATATATATATATATATATATATATATATATATATATATATATATATATAGATTAAACAAAGGAGCGCATGCATATATGCATGGCCGCGAGTACACACAGTACACAAACTGCATCTGTATGTCCGGATCAGAATCGATCGATCCACACACGAGCTTATTGCAAGGTGCTAGTAGATGTATACTTTACGCGATGGTTTGGTTGGGCAGCTGCAGCGCGCGAAGGAGGATGGTCTCGACGGTGAGGCCAGGGCCGAAGCCGAAGAGCACGCCCCACTCCAGCCCTTCCCCGCCGTGCGCAGGCCACGCTCCGCCGAACTCCGCCGCATCTCGTCCAGGACGAGGAGGACACAGGAGCTCAGTGTGTTGCCGTACTGCCTCATCACCTCCCTCGACGCCGCCAGCTTCTCCTTCCCGAGCCCGAGCCTGCTCTCCACCCGGTCCAGTATCTCCCGCCCGCCCGGGCGCACCACCCAGAAGACCTCCCTCCTCGCCGGCGGTGTCCTTGCCGCCGCCGCCGCCGCCGCCGATGGTGATGGCCTTCATCGTCTCCAACGCCGCCTTGGCGAGCCGCTCGACGTAGCTCGAGACGTGCAGCGCCACATCACGGTGCAGCGTGTACTCGATCCCCTCCTCGTACAGCTTCGACACCACGGCCTCCTCCGTCCCCGGTATCACATCCTGCGACGCGGACACCATCTCGAACAGGGCCCGCTCGCCGGCGGCGGCGGCCGGCATCGGGGTCGGCACCGACGACGACAGCGCCCGCGGCGTCGCCGAAGAGGGCCTGCCCGACTAGGTTCCCCATGTGGGTCTCGGAGGGCCCGCGCAGCCACAGCGCCATCACCACCGAGCACACCACCAGCACCCGGGCGGAACGCGAATTTTTTGCCTCGGGGCATATATGCCCCCCGATCCGCCCGCAGATCGGGGTGGTCAACAGTCCCGGTTACTCCCCGTCCAGCATCGCTTAGGCCCCCGAAACTCCGTAATGCAAAGTAAGGAAACCTTAACAATATCTACTACGCGTGGATGCTGATGGAGAATCCGGCTATCATGAACTCCATTCCCATCAGCATCTCCACCAGCAACGCCGGCTAACCGTCGGGATCCGACGTCGACGTCCGCACCGTGAAATTTTACGATTTTGCCCTGTTTTGAAAACAATTTTCACAAATAGGCCCCTGGCCAAACTTTCACCGAAAATAGGCCAAACATTCGGCGCGTTAGGACCGCACGCCGAGGTATGGGGCTCAGCGCGTACGACACCGCGCCCGAGATTCGCCACGTCGGCGGCGACCCCGGTCGCGACATCCGTGGTGGCGAGTGGGGCGAGTGGGTCGGCGCCAGCCAACATACGCCGACGCGTGGTAGCTCGGCGTATCGTGACACTACGCCGAGGAACGTTCCCCGGGCTGGGCAGCCCGTTCCCTCGGCTGGGCAGCCCGTCGGCCCGTTCCCCTGGGCCGGGCAGCCCGTACCTCGGCGCGCGACGACCCCGCGCCGAGGTCTTATAACCCAACCGCTGCGAGGCAGCCCTAACTTTTCTACTTTCCACATCAACCCGCCGCCGGCTCGGCTCGCTCCGCCTCCGCCTCCCCTCCTCCGCCGCCACCCCCCGCGCACTCCGCCCCGCACCCCGCGCCTGCACCGCCCCCACCGAGCCTCCACTGCGCCGTTCCGCACCCCGGGGTGGGCGACGCGCCAACCCGCGGCCGCTCCCGCGCGGCACCCCATCCCGCCGCCGTGACGAAAGGGACGCTTTCGCGAGGTAATATCTCTTCCCCTATGGCACTTGGAACAACGTCTTTTTGGGTGTCCTCTACGAAATGTGTCCCAACCTTATCTTTGAGACAATTTGTGGTCACCTGCATGTTTGCATTGGTCTTTGAGCCTTAAGCGGAATGAACCCTATGCTCGCTGTGACTATTAGTTTGGAGACATTGTATGATGCTTGTAGATGGTGTGACTTGTAGATGCTTTGGTGCTTGTAGATGCTTTTCTATAGCACTTAAAACTATAGTTTGAAAGTTCATTTATTTTTGATATCATGCTATGTGACTATTAACATGTGTTGGTGTGACATTGTATGATGCTTGTAGATGGATAAGTTAGTGCGGTTGCAACATGGAGGACGTGTTGTTAGGACAAGGAAGGATAGTGTGGAGTTTGAGGACATGTCTGAGCATTTGATGATATTTTCCGAGTCTCCTTCTTTCACGCAGTTAGTGGACCGATTGAAAGCACAGCTAGGTTGGAGTGACCGAGATGTACAATTTGAAGGTGTGATAGATGTCGGGTCGAGTAAGGGTCCACGGATCAAGAGGTTGCTCAAGATTAGTAACGAGTGTGAATGGAATGATTACAAGGCGGTTGTATTGGCCTCTGAAGTTAGATCCTTGGATCTGGTTGTAAGCAAGGTCGATGGCATAGCAACCACTATCGTTGAAGGTAGCCCAAGAAGCCAACCTCTGTTAGATAGGGGTACTTTAAGAGAAGAGGAGGAGATAGTCCTTACCCAGCCAATATATGCCGGTAGTGAAGGGTTAGGGTGGGATGACAGAGATGAAGAAGGTATTATTGGTGATGGAGTTAATGCGGACAACGCTGGCGTCGATAGGGATGATATTGGTGAAAGTGATGGAGATTCTGATGAAACATATGAGGTTGGTGATGAAGAATTAGGTTTGGAGGAGGCCAGTGGAGATGACTCGATAGACGATGACCTTAGTGATGAAGAGGACCTTAGTGGTGAGGAAGACTTTGGTGATACAAGAGCTACTAGCCGGTTTGACATAGACGTAGCTGGTGACGCTGAGGTTTTTGCAGAAGATGTTGCTGAAGACTCTGACGATGATCGCCCTATTCGTCGTCTCACTCCAAGGGAGATGGAGATATTGATGAGGGTTCTGCCTGATATTGATCCAGAAGTTGGTGATTTTGAGGACCTTAGCCTTGGACACAGGGCAGTAGCGGATGGAGGGCCAAGTGATACAACGGTGCCTGATGCAAGTGGATGCCAGATCATAAGGAAGGGCATATTGTTTGCTACGATGGATGACTTGAAGACATGGTTGCAGGAGTACTCCATTGTGCATAACCGTCCGTTTAGGGTTGTAGCTTCTCACAAGGAGAGGAGGTACACTGTTGTATGTGAAATGGCAACCTGTCCATGGCAAGTATGCGGTAGGAAGACTAGGGCGGGCAAATGGAAGATTACATCAGTAAAGCAACCACATGTTTGTGCCAGTGCAGAGGCGGAAGAGAGCCATTTGCAGCTGAATTCTAGGTTCATTGCCAGGCAGTTATGCCCCGTGGTGAAGCATATGCCAACCATTACAGTTTCGGCGTTGATTGAGGTCATCTTCCTACGTTGGAATTACTACGTCAAGTACGGTAAGGCATGGAGGGCAAAGCAGCGTGCCCTAGAAATTATCTTTGGAGATTGGGAAGGAGCTTACGAACGCCTTCCTGTAATGTTGAATGCGATGAGAGCTGTAAATGCCGGCATGCACTTTGAGTACTTACCGAAGGAGGGTGAATCAAGGAACGGTCGCCAGGTTTTTGGAAGGGTGTTTTGGGCTTTCGGACAAAGCATCGAAGCATTCAAGCACTGCAGGCCCGTAGTCTCGATTGATGGCACATTTCTTACTGGAAAATTTGAAGGCACAATGCTCATATGTATAGCAACCGATGCAGAAGATCAGCTTGTTCCGTTAGCATTTGCAATTGTTCGGAAGGAGGACAAAGATAGTTGGTCTTGGTTATCTTCCTACGTTGGAATATCTACACAAGATTGCACTAGATTTCTCGTTCTACTACTACCCATCTCCGATTTCTCGTTCTACTACTACACAAGATTGCACTAGAGCAATATCTATCGCTATCGGGTCAACCACAAGCACGAGGATCTAGCCGGCAGAGGGGGAGGGGATGGCTCACCTTTGAGCAGAGCAGGGTCGCCTGCGCCGCTGGTGCCGCCGCGGTGGCCGCCGCGGGGTGGCCGCCGTGGGGGTGGTGCCGGCGCAGATGGAGGCGCGGTGGGGGGCGGAAGCGGGCGGGGTGGAGACGCTGTGGGGGTCGGCGGAGTGGAGGAGGTATGGCGGCGGAGTGCTGGCGGCGCCCGAGGCTCGGTGGCGGCGGTGGGCGGCGGAGGCGGGGGAGGCGAGGTGGCGGTGGAGGCGGAGGCGGAGCGAGCCGGGGCGGGTGTGGAAAATAGAAAAGTTAGGGCTGCCCGCAACGGTTGGGTTATAAGACCTCGGCGCGGGGTCGTCGCTACGCCGAGGTATGGGGCTACCCAGCCCAGGGAACGGGCTACCCAGCCCGGTGTGAACGGGTTTGGGCGCGCTGTCCAGCCCAAAACAACGTTCCTCGGCGTGTGTCACGGTGCGCCGAGCTACCACGATCGGCGTTTGTTGGCTGGCGCCGACCCTCCCCGGCCCCACTTCGCCCACCACGGATGTCGCGACCGGGGTCGCCGACGTGGCGAATCTCGGCGCGGTGTCGGTCTTGCCGCTGAGCCCCATACCTCGGCGTACGGTCCTAACGCGCCGAATGTTTGGCCCATTTTCGGCGAAAGTTTGGCCACGGGTCTATTTGTGAAAATTGTTTTCGAAACGGGGCAAAATCGTAAAATTTCACCGTCCGCACCACACTCCCAACTGACGAAGAACGCGAGGGAGAGGAACCACCGGACAAGCTCTGGCCTGGCGAGCGGCCCCTCTTGCGCGACGCGCCGGACTACGAGCTACCTCCGGCCATCTCCACCTGCCGAGCGAACACTGCAGACGAGCTCCTAAAACTGGTGAGACAAGGTTTGTATCCTAATTAAGCCAACTCCTAGTCCTGTGCCAAGGAGGAGTGGCAACAAGCCCCATTTATAGCCAAGCACTGCCTGCCAGCCAAGGGGTGGAGGCGCGCCTTCAGCTACCGATTCAATGCCAATTTCCATCGTCTGCTACCAGTGCCACCTAGGCACATTCATCCAGTTGAAAACAAATAACCTCACACCCTTAATCAAATACCCGGGCTTCTCACGATAATTATTACAAAACATATTGTGCCACGGACACGACCACTGCTCTGTCCACCCCCGACTAACGTGCGCCATGGCCCGATTTTTTGAACCGAGGCCCCCGTCGAGTTCAGACTCCCCACGCACTGAACACGAACGACACCGGCTTGACGCGTGCCAAACAAAAGAAGGGCCATACAGTCGCTTTTAAACAGTGACAAGCCACCACCCCATGCACCCTGATCCAGAAACGCTTGACCTCTGTACGCACGTCCTCCCACACTCAGATAGGAACAGGAGCGACGACAGCTGTGTGATGCAACATTTTGCCTACTCCTGTACAACACACAACCACCCCAGACAGCTCCACCATGACGCACTACGTGCAGCTCCACCTCCACCGATCCCCAACAAGCTAATGCCAGATTAGTAATAATCCTCGGTTGCATGCTCCATGCAAGCTCAACCAAACTAGTGATCGATTAATCATCCCGCCGTACAATCATACTAGAGCACAGCCCCCAGCCACGTAAAATAAAAATATAATATCTATGCCTACTCAAGTACTAATTTGAAAAATCGTCTTTTAAAAAACAAATTTAAAAATAAATTACTTATCACTATATTATCTTAAATCATATACTAATCCGAAACGAATTTAATAATTAATGTGTTCATTGTTGAAACGACGATACTGGCGACTGGAAGTTTAGAATGTCAAATTATTGTGCCTTTAATCTTTTAAAGAGAGTCAATATTTGCAAACCTCCCTCTTTAAACTTAGACCATTCAAACCCAAACTAGCTGAACGATAAACATAATGTAACGCCAAATCTCAGCCAAGCGACCGTGCAAGCCTGCCAACCGAGAATCTGACAAGCAAACAACAAAGTTAAGCCAAACCTATCACAACCGTCGACCCTCTCAATCATACCGGTCCACGCCCTAAATTTCCTACGCACTTTCCGCAAGTCCAACAAAGAAAGCAACATAATATACGAGCGTTCCTCTACGCAAACAACAAACAACTACCACAACCACATTCTTTTCACAACTGACAAGCACCATTTTCGCTAGCACTATATGTATATGTGGACTCACGAGCCAGCGACACCTTGCCAAGATCGCGGGGATCAAAACAACCAATTTCCGATGATACAATTGCTCCATACATGCACACCTTCGCTCAATCAAACATACAGCTGCCAAGAGAAACAACACAAATATAAAAACCGTGGAAAAGATCGCAAGCTATAGAATTTAGCTGGAGGTTGTCCAAAAAACACAACAACGACAATATTAGCGCTACTTGGCGCTATAGCACACCATAACACGCTATTTTCGCATCGCGACGAGTGCTTCTAACCACTATTGGCACACTATTCGAACGCTATAGCGCTTTTTTTCAGTGAACAACAGATACATTGCAGATTCTTGCAAAACCTAGACTCAAACTGTGTAAAAATTCCAACCTTTCCAAATCTACTCTTAAACTTACGAAACAGACTGTAAATCAACAACAAATCTAACAAAAACGCAAAATCAAAAAAATTGCCTCTTCACAAGAACACTGACAAGTACTATTAAATTCCTTGTAGCTCAAGCGATCACACCCCGATCCTGCAAATCGTACTCGCTGCAAGGCGCATTGAAGCCTAGACACTGCAAATCGATTGCAACAAAAAGTAGTCTACGTCGAGTACACTAGAGACCCTGCCGTGTAGCCAACCCCAACCATCATGACCACCCAACGCGATTCAAGTACACCGCCAAAAAGACTCTGCTGCCCCCCGAGTGCATTTCGCTACGTCCTCGAGCACAAAGGAGCTCGTGATGAACTCCGTCGATTCAGTATGCATTTCAGGACGCTATTCCAACTCCACACCAGTTCCAACAGTCAATCGATTCAGCCAGACTATATTGTTCTTCCTCGCGACCGGTTTTTTTGAATCCACCTTACTGATATCCAAAAATATTTCCAAACTCGCATATTAACAACAAACCGCTTTGCACCACCATATAGCATGCCTTACCCAACGCCGGTTGCTTAGACAACTGTTGCATACGAATGCAACGCAGAAAAAGAGCGACTCCATCGTCAACGCATGTCAAATCCAGCCGCTTGAGCACGCCTTAAAACCATACCTGTACCACGGCCACAGCCTACTGCCTGGCATGCGAACAGAGAAGTGACAATTCACCATAAACGCAATACTGCACTCTGACGGACCTACTTGCGCGTCCTTGCGACGTCTTTGGGCTGCATCACAAGAGCCACAGTAGAGCAAGGACACCAGTTCGCACCGCCTACCTGCCCTGCACGTGCTTCGACCGATGCGCCACTGTACATATACTGTACACTGTATCCCCGCCGCATACGCTCTCCGACACCGACGGTCACGACAAGCGACCAGTGATATCGCACATTACGCAAGGAAATACTTCAAAAGAAATTGTTTATGGATAGGACTTTTGCAGTGAGTTGGCACTTAAATACTTCATTTTAGATTAAAAGATAAGATGTTACATAGTATTTTTCTGCTATATACTCCTCGGTCCCATTGAGTTTGTCACTCTGGATTCCGTGCCATCTTTTTCGATGATTCATCTTATTCAATTTTTTTGCACAAATATAATTTATTTTGTTATAACTTAGTTTATCAATAAAGATACCTGAATATTGATTAATTTATTTTATTATTTGCATAAATATTTTGAATAAAACGGATGGTCAAACATGAAGTTCAAAAGTTAAAACGACAAACTCCATGGGACAGATGGAGTAGTGTATTCTTGTATGTATATATATTATATTTAAATATATAATAAAATAATGTATTGACAAAAGTAAATGACTAATAATTTGGAACGGGGATGAGAAATTTAGAGTTTTAAATTCGGTATTGCAAAAATTTCATGCGATGCTAAAATTACTGAAATTTCACCAAAATCATTTTAGAGAATAGCACAAAAAGAAGTATGTTTTTTAAAAAAATAAGATATAAACAAATATTAATATGATTTATGACTACAAATCTATTGGATTGAAGAGTATGCAATATCAATACTAGAAAATATTAGTCTAAAGTTATATAGCACATGTATCAGTGTATTACGAAATTTCAGATTTTTTCTTTCATGGCCACCACCGAAATTACTGAATTCACGGAATAGATTACTGTATTGATGAGATATCTTTAGCCGCCAATGAAGAATAGGACTTCATACGAAGAAATATAGCAAGGTCTGTACTAGGTGCATTTATGAATTGGACAAGTATCATGCATAGAAAAAGTCAATCTACTTCAAAGTTCAAACTTCAAACCGCTGATCTCCTCCTCCCTTCACATGAAAAAAATAGAAAATCAAATTTTGTTGGACTCCACATTAATAGATCTATACAGTGAATATATAATATGGTATGTTTAATACAAAGGTTTTGTTGTAGCTTTAGATTAGTTAAAAATCCATTTTTATGTGTTAATTGGAATGATTCATAGTTGCAGCTTCTATGATCCAATTGTGGTGAAATTTTCATGATTTGCTAATTATTGTATGCTTGAACTACGGTAAAAATTTCACTCATTGGGTCATGTATAACAATTTTTCGAACAGGGTTACGCAGACTATTCGATGATGAGTACATATGAAAAAAAGTCTGCGTAACCCTTGAGATTCTTATAGTGGCATAGGACGACATAGTGTTTTTAGGCAGCACAGGAAAGCCATAGTTGCACTGACCGCTAAGTCACTGACACGCTGATGCAGCCCACACACCCAAGTCTGCAAATTCCAAGACCAGCCCATAGCAACATAGATCCACGACGATCCAAGCCCATATTGCGGGCTGCACAACCCTTACCTTTGCAGCCCATCGAACACAATTTTTCTATACTTTCAAAAAAAAAACTACATTTTCTAAGATTTAAATTATATTTTGAAGACAAGATTTAAATTATATTCATTTCAGCGAATCCAGTACAACATTTTGATTCATCTATTACTGCATTTCAAAACTTCCTACAGTACATCCCCAGTTCCCCACGAAATACAGAAGAATATACGTTACTCAAACAACTGCACTATATATATTCGATAAAAACTGTCTTGAAGCCTAGTAAATCATGTTGTTTCTCTCCTCACCGCAAATGATTCAGAGCGCCAAAAAATGAAGCTTTAGAAAGAGTGTTGTGGAGCTTCGGAAAGCCTTGAGTTGTGTATGTGTGTGAGAGAAGAGAGAACAAAGATATTACTTTGAAGATAACACATTCAACTGATTTTGCCGTATTCCATTCCTAACACAAATGCCTGTATTTAGCCATCCTTGACAAATTGACAAGGTTTGAAAGCATAACATTTTGTTGGATATTTTGATTTGTTCTAAAACGGAGGTGGTGAGATCTAATTTCTCCTTTCAGTTGTGCGGGCCCTCTAAATTACTGTGACTATGGTCGTTGTGGGTCCTTGAGCCCATTTGGCCATATAGATCTTCTCTTCATGATTCCATCCATCATGCTTATCTCCTTGCTACGACTGGCCATGGTCGGCAGCAGTTGATAGCTTACCTTCACAAGGAAGCTGCCACAACTTACAATTAAGCAGTGGTGATCCTGGAAGCTTTCGTGTGGATACGTCGCAAAGGAAGATGATCCCTGAGCTCCAAGTATGCGTAGCATCCCATTTGAGTTTGTTTCTTTGCTCCGTCCACTGTGCACATCCATTCATTTCATCCCTAATGCATCCCATTTTTTTATTTTGTTTCTAGTAGGTGATTAGTTTGCTACGAAGCATCGCAATTCACAAGCCAGCAGAAGATCCCATCTACTCTCATCACTGAGCGTCAAGATCTAGGCTCCATCCTGCACTGTGCAACACAAATTCGGAGGTCTGGTGTGCACGTTGCAGAGGAAAAAAAGGAAGACCACATTTGAAGATGTCACAGCAACAGCAGCAAACCCCTTAGCTCCAGGTATTTAGTTTATTTCGGATAAACAACATCCTATTTGATTTTCATGCTTGCTCCAGTCAAGTATCTGTTTTTATTTCATCTCTGTACTTTTTTTCAGCACATAAATCTGTATACTAAAGGTCCTTAATACTGGAGCACTCATCAGTCATAGATCATAATATGGGCAAAGGACTGCTATTTGTCTCCCAGTTCTAGGGGCAGTGGTATGTTAATGTTGACATCATTGAATAGTTATCTCAAAGATACCAGCTACTGTTTCATACACTTCTATCAGTTTTTTATTGGAAAAAGTCTAGATCACCCCCCAACTATGGGGGCTGGTCTACTTGACCCCCCAAACTATGAAACGATCTAATTTACCCCCTGAACTTTTACTGTAGCAAACCGCCGTCCAAAACTGCCCCAGGGGGTAAAGTAGACGGTTTTGAAAGTTCAGGGGGTAAATTAGACCGTTTCATAGTTTGGGAATTAAGTAGACCAACCCAATAGTTGGGGGTGATCTAGACTTTTTTTTTTTTATTTGAATGAAATCTTCTCTGACATTGTTGTCGGTACTGTTCATGCATTAATGCAGCAGAAAAAACTAATACTCACAAGAAAGTAAGGAATGATATAGTTTCATCATGCAAATAGAGCCATATTTTGCTAATACAACGCATTTTTTGAATTCTAGCCTCACGTTTGGCAGTTCACTGCTAATTAATTTTTGCAGGAAATTAATATCTGGCACAAGAGAATCTATTATTGAAATGACCGGGGTAGAAGCTGCTGCCATATCTGCTTTAGTATCTGTACCCTTGAAGGTTCTGGGTGATAAATTAGCTGCACTGCTAATCAAAGAGTACAGCTCTATAGTGGGTGTCAAGGAAGATCTCCAGGAGCTCCATGATCTTGTTGAGGAGATCAACTTTTGGCTCGAAAATACAGCAGAGAATTCTATTGGAAGTAGACAGTCATTTGCTTGGCTCGAAAAGTTGAAAGATATTTCTTATGATGTTGATGATGTTGTTGATGAGTTCCAGCTGAAGTATGAAAAATATGACTCTGATGGTGATGGTGGTTTTATGACCAGATATCTATGCACAATACCAAAATCATTTTTATTTCAATGCAAGGCAGCCAACAAGATCAAGGCAATCAAGAAGAGATTTGCTGCAATTGTGAAGCAAAGAACTGACTACCTTGCAATAACAAATAGTATATCAGTGGATCGTCCTGTTGGACTAACGAGAATGAGAACAAAGGAGGTGACATCATTGCCTAATGTTGACGAGGCATTAGTAGTGGGAAGAGATGAAGATAAGCAGAAGATAATATCCATGCTTGAAGAGAATGATGATCAACAGAAACTTAAGATAGTTTCTGTCATCGGGCTTGGCGGGTCAGGGAAGACTACCTTGGCTAAACTGGTTTTCAATGATGTTAGCACTATAGAGAGGCATTTATTTGAAGTTAGACTATGGGTCCATGTGTCGGAAGAATTTGTTGTCAATGATCTCATCAAAAAATTGTTTGAAGCTTTTTCTGACAATAGTCCAGGAACCCATGCCTTGCCTTATATGAACCAAGCAATCTCAGACAAGTTGAAGGGCAAAAGGTTTCTTCTTGTATTAGATGATGTTTGGATCAATTCACGAGATGAGTGGGAAGAATTCATGGTATGTCTAAAGGTAGGCGCACCTAAAAGCAGGATTTTACTTACTACTCGGAACAGAGAAGTTGCAGTAATAGTGAGATCCACCAACCAATTTCATTTACCATTCTTGTCTCCAGATGACAGCTGGCAACTATTCCAACAAAGCATGGTAACACGTCCTATAGGTTGGGGTTCTGAATTTTAAGACATTGGGAAAGCGATTGTGGACAAATGTGGGGGGGTGCCACTTGCAATTAAAGTACTTGCAGGTGCTCTTCATGGAAAGGATCGGATAGAAGAGTGGCAGGATGTTAGAGACAAAAGTTTATTGAATGTTGATGGTAAAGAAGATAGAGTAGCTGCATGCTTAAGGCTTAGCTATTCCCGTCTGCCATTTAATCTCAAGCAGTGTTTTTTAATATGTTCACTGTTTCCTAAAGGTCATATGATTGATAAAGAACAATTGATTGACCTATGGATTGTTCATGATATGATCACTTTAGAGGTTGATTGCTTGGACTTGGAGGATGTTGGCCACAACCACTTTAAGTCTCTTCAGCATGTGTATTTCCTACAAAACGTCCAAGAAAGAGGTGGGAGAGTGACATGTGGGATGCATGATTTGGTTCATGATCTTGCCTTGTCCATCTTGGGTGATGAAATTTCACTTGACATGCCAAACGAGGCAGGCAACAGTACTACAAAGAGCTATAGATATTTTTCTTTGATTAAACAGATAGAGGATATGGCACCTAAATTCTTTTTTAGAAAAGCACGTGCTGTATTTATGCCTAAATATGAAGACTACATATATGGCATGGCATTGAAGCATGCAAAAGCATTTGCGCAGTGTTATGGTGGGATATCTCAATGCGGAGGGAGCTAACACCATATCTCACGTTAAGCATCTGAAATATCTAGCCGTTTCAAAACTAGATTCTGAAACACTTCCCGAGACTATGTCAGATGTTTGGAGCCTGGAAGCACTTCATGTAACACGCAGCTTTTCACTTATCACGATACCAGAATCCATTGGTAGGCTGAAAATGTTAAGAACACTAAACTTGTCGGGTTGTGTAAAGCTAAAGAGTTTGCCAGATTCTATTGGTGATTGTCATATGATTTCAAGTATTGATCTTCGCAGCAAAAAGCTTACGGTGTTGCCGGACTCTATTGGTAAGTTGCAGAAGTTAAGAACATTGAACCTATCAAGGTGTAGTGAGCTGAAATGCTTGCCAGATTCCATTGGCAGAAACAAAATGCTAAGAGTTTTAATACTACGTTCCACCAAAATTGAGAGGCTTCCATCAATTATCACAACACCGAGAAATCTGGGTGTGTATGGACCTTCAGTATTGCGGTGAGCTAGTAGAGTTGCCCGAAGGCATTGGCAACTTGGATAAGCTTCAAGTTTTGAACCTAAATTCTTGTAAACACTTGGAAGGAATTCCTGTAGGCATTGGACAGCTCAGTCAACTACAAAAGTTGGGCTTATTTGCTATTGGTAAGGGAGAAAAGTTTGCTGGAATGTCAGAGCTTGCAAATGTATCTAGGTTTGGTAAGGAACTAACAATCATAGGTATTCAACATGTGATGGATAGGAATGATGCACACATGGTATGCTTGAAACAGAAGACAAACTTACGTAGGTTGGAACTAAATTGGATGTCGAATAACAAGGAGAAGGTAAACACCGAGTTGCGAGCAAGATGTTCTTGATGGCCTAGAACCACCACCGGTATTAAAAGCCTCTATATTCATGGGTATTCAGGTAAGCAATGCGCAGAGTGGATGCAGAGTCAAGTTGGTGATGGAGTACAGGGTCAAGTTGGTGATGGAGTACAGAGCCCTGCTCCCTTCCCATTTTTGAAGGTGATGCAGCTGTGTGATTTGCCGAACTTGAAGCATTTAGATGGGCTTGTCGAACTGCCTTGTTTGGAGGAGCTTTGGCTGCTAAGGATGCGTTCTCTTGAGAGGATAAGTGGAGGCCCATTTCCTTCACTGGTGAAGTTGAAGATGTGTTCACTTCCTTGTTTAGGAGAGGTGTGGATGGTAGCAGAGAGGACCATGCCCGATGTAGAAGATGGTGGAGGCTGCTACAATTTAACACCTCACTTGGGACAAGTCCGAGTTGGTAGTTGCTTAATAGAGTTAAAGATTGAGCATTGTCCCAGGTTGCAGATTAAGCCACAACTTCCTCCATCGCTGCAGCACTTCAAGTTGAATGGCAGTAAGCAGCTGCTGCAGTCACCAGGTCAATGCCAAGGGTCTTCTTGGTCCCCCAGTTTTATCAAACTAAAGAAGCTTGAACTATGGTGTGTGACTGTGACAGGATTAGGATCTGAGCATGGGTTGGAGCTGCTACAACACATGACGGCACTTGAGTCATTGGAGATTATTTTCTTCTCTGGAGAGCTGCCTGAGAGCTTATGGAGCCTCACATCCCTCCGATCCCTGAAAATGGATAGCTGGTATGGTATCCGCATGCTACCTGAGTCACTAGGGGAACTTCGGTCTCTGCAAGAGTTGACCATCCAAAGCTGCTATGGCCTGACCCGGCTCCCCCAAACAATGGGTCAGCTCACATCCCTCCAGTTGCTCAAGATATCATATTGCAAGGCACTCCAAGAATTGCCCGACTGCCTAGGAGAGCTATGCTCTCTACACAAACTCGAGATTACACACTTGCAAGAGCTGACTTGCCTTCCAGAATCCATCTGCCGCCTCACCACCTCTCTTCAAGAGCTCGGAATCAATGGTTGCCCAGGCCTCACATCCTTGCCGCAAGGGATGGAAGGCCTCACCTCCCTTGAAATGCTCTTAATCAGGGACTGTACTGGCCTCACATCCTTGCCGCAGGGGATTGAAGGCCTCGTCTCCCTTGAAGAGCTCTCAATCACGAGCTGTACTGGCCTCACATCGTTGCCGCAGGGGATTGAAGGTCTCACCTCCCTTGAGAAGCTCTTTATCATGAACTGTACGGGCCTCACATCATTGCCGCAGGGGATAAAAGGCCTCATTTCCCTTGAATTGCTAAGCATCCGGAACTGCCCCGGAATAGAATCCTTGCCTGAGGGCATAAAAGGCCTCACTGCTATGAAGAAATTGCAGATCTTAAACTGCCCTGATCTGGAGAGGCGCTGCAAGAGAGGAAAAGGGAAGGACTGGCACCTCATCTCCCACATCCCTGATGTCAGTTTTGTTTTAGACGATGTCAGTTTTGTTTTAGACTGGTGAAGGGGGTGCGGCCGTGTGGGGAGTATTTGGCTAGATTGGGTGAGTTTGTTTTATGTACCTGCAGCTATGAGCAATTCCCTTTTTCCTTTTGTAGATTCACTAGAGACCTATTTCCTAATTATTTTTATTCATTTTCAATCGGTTCCAGGTCCAAGCGCTTAGCCTCATACAGCCTACTAAGGAAATTTGCACATGTTCATACTTACTAAGAGGAAATCTGCAATTGGAATTATCTAACTACTTGCTCCCATGGCCATTGCTGTTACTTGTTATGTCTGCATAACAACATCATCTGGTTGCCAGTAAGCAAATCATATCTCAAGGTAATTAACTAGTTTTCTTGTACTTTTTTTTTCTTTCCAACTCATCACTATAGAAATGTTCAAGTTTGACTCATTTAATCTTGTGGAGAGAACAGTACCATTTGTACTTTTGTGTTTCACAGTATATAGATAAAAAAAACTAGACCGGGGCGGTTAAGACTACCGCCGCAGTTTTTTAAGCAAGGAGAGGCCTTCTCACCTGGCCTAGAAAACGTGCAAAGCAGCACGAGTAGTTAGAATTGGTTTGCTTTAGTAAACACACAAGCACTGATGCTGGCCCAGATGTACAAGAAACATAGTGGCACTTGTCTGATGCTCTGTTTACTGCTTGATTTCTTGAATATTTTGAACAAGGATGTAGTTTTTGTCTCTTAAGGGTTTGCCTATTGTTGCAGGCCCGCTGCACTCGGGAGTTTCAGAGCTCTTGGCTTCAAATGAATTCTCCAGCACATTTGGATGTTTGGGCACAATGCGTCCAGACTTAGCAACTGAGTGTCTCGAGATTGAATCGTTGGTGAAAAGCAACTGAATCAAGTGTGCTTCAAAGAATTATTATTGGAAGCAACGAACGGCCAACCGCCTGTATCCCAGTCCATCCAACTTGCTTTCTTGTACAGTCCTTTACTTCGTGAGCTTGTGTTGAGTACTTGAGTTTCATATTGTGCTAATAATTGAGGTAGGATGGATGGACGATACCATTTGGCCTGATGTATTTGTTAGAACAGTCAGTGTTTGTTGTAGCCCTTTTACATATGAAATGAAATTTCAGATTTCAGAAGAAGAAACGTTTCGTATGCTGTTCAGTCAGGTTTTGGTGGACAATGCTGTAGATGGTAAGTCAATTGACAATGCTGCATGGGGCTCTCTGTTTTGGTTCAGTTTCAGAACCAGCTCTCTGTTTACTCTGTGCTGCAAAGGGGCACTCTGTCAAACATGGAGAAATCATGATTTGGTTCAGTTGTAGTAGCAGATTCCATCTTTTCTGCAGAACTGTGATTACCGAATTTCTAGCTGCGAGAACCATACGGTAATAATTTACATTACATTACATGTAGAGTTTGATGGACCAATACTACAATGCAAAGTATGCTCTGCCCTGCAGTGGTGACGTGGGCCATGGCCCATAGGAAGGCCCAGACTTGATGGACTGCCTGGTGATGCATGTCGGGCCTCGTCCTCGTCCAGTCCGGTAGAGTACCTCCCGCCGCTCTTGTCGTCGCCGTTGAGTGACGCCTCCAGCCACCGTCGCTGCCCGCGTCGCCGTCCTCCTCCTCCTCCTCCACCACTGTCGGCTTCTCTAAGCCATCTCGACCCTCAAAGGTTCAATCACCAGATGCAATGCAACTGTCGCACGGCTCGTCCTCATCCTAGCAACCGCCGGCGCACCGCCGGCGCAATCGGCAGAGCCAACTAAACTGGCCGCCTGCTGCCTGCCTGTACAGTACAGGCGGCAGCAAGGTAATGGATCCTTCCCGGTGAGACTGAGACTAGATGGCTACACCAGGGACGGCTTAGTACGTTTCAATATCGTCTGTCCACAACACTGCCACGGCTCATCTGTTTTTGTTATCGTCTTCGTCGCAGCCACTCGAGTGAGGCAGAATGCTTGTCCTCGGTACAGAGACCGTGGAGCCATGGTTGATCAACCAGTACAGAGGCAGCGTGCCAAGCGCGAGCGATCTAGGATGGATCGATGCCCGAGCGTTGTCATGCGTCCTGCGGTCGGCACGGTCGCGTGGGCACTCAAATCAGTCAGCAGTGCGCGCTGTCCGTTCGACGAAATGCGCAACCGCCCACCGGTGGAGCCTTGGCGGTTCAACGTCAAACGAGACGCCGCGTGAGGTGTGAACTTGATCTTGGTTCGTCAGTCGCCACGGTACGTGTGCCACAACTACGCGCCATCTTCCCTGATAGTATTTCTGAAGAAACTTTTTTCCTTGGTTGGGTCCCTCCATCTTAACTGTGACATGAATCGTGGAGGCAAGATGGTACGCGTGCAGTGACGCGTGCAGTGCAACTCTCTCTGCGGTCTGGCTCTGGCAATCCTCTGCAGCTCCGCGTCTACATGGTACGCCTTTCCAGCTCATCTTCCTCTTTTTCTTTGCCTTTGTCACTCGAGACTCGACCAAGACTCAGAGTTGGTCAATCACTCTTGGCTGCTTCTCTCTTGTCTTGAAGGAGCAATGAAGCGCGTGAACATGTTCAACAGTTTTGAACCACAATTGCTGCTGGCCTGCTGCTGTTCCTGTCCTGGTTTTACAGTTTTACTGAAGCAAGATGCTGCACTCCCTATTTTACTAGTAGTTCCTTTCTCCCAATCTGAGTGTTTTTATTCAGACTCGTCATTATATCTGATGAACAACACATTCTTTAGCTGCTAAGACAGCATTTCAAGGCTACTCGCCGTTATCAGATACGCATTTCCAGCAGCCTCTTTATTTTTTCTTTTTGAAATGATTCCAGCATCAGCTTTTAACCCTTGCATTGACGCTTCAGCAAGACTCGGAGTCGGTCAATGACCATGGCAGGCAGCTCCTCTCCTGTCCAGTGCATGTGCATGTGCAGCCTTGCAGTACGTCAAATTGTACAATGACAACACATTAGTACTATGCAAGAATTGCAACATCCTAGAAGACTTACAAATTAGTTCCTTAAATACAAATTATGACATTAGTACTATGCAAGAATTGCAACATCAGACATGTTCATACAAGCTTGAACACAGTAAATCTTGCATTCTAATCAGAGGACATGAGCCATGTGTATCTGTATAAAATTATGGGTTGAGATCACAGTGTATCTGTATAAAATTATGGGTTGAGATCACAGAGATGTAAATGGTCCAAAACGCTTCATCTTGCCATCCATGACAACTGAATGCTTGAAAACATAATAATATTGCACATGGGGGTCCTCACTCCTGTGCTCCTGGCCCTCTAAATTATGATACTGGCACACGGGGGTCCTCGGACAGTTGGCCAAACAGATTCGCATTACTCCTTGTGTCCTTGTTGCTTCCCTTCGGCCAGGAAGGTCACAAGTCATTACAAAGCTAGGAGAAGCTCCCAACCCCAAGTGCTTTCATCCCTGGCTATCTTGATCTAGGTTCAAGCTTTGGTGTGCAGCCATTGCAGAAGAGAAAAGGAAGGCTGCATTTGGAGATGGCTACAGTCAGAAATATCTGATCTGCCCACTTTGCATTGGAAGCTGAACAGAAGAATACTTTATTTGTCCAAGGTCCAGGTATTGTATTGTTGTTTGCTTTACCGAGAATATGGTATTATACTGTTTTGTTCATTGCTCCTGCTACATTCGTCCACTTAGATTATGTCTTCTACACTTTCTGCTCTGAACGGTAATCATTTGGAGTTTTGGACAATGACTTGGCCTTTGACTTCTCAGGAATTGAAGGTTGAATGCTCCTAAATCACAGATCATAAACAACTCTGTGGTATGCTAACCATAGTTTGTCCCCTTTAATTTCACGTTTTGTTATCTATTCCATTTTGCTGCACATAGAGTACAAAGAGTTTGCTTAATTAGAGGCTTATCATGGATTTGAAGGAAAACAATATTTATTTTCTATTTTTTTTCATATACAGCATATATAAAATATATGTTCGTGATTCCCTCACAAATATATTTCTTCGTTTTGCTTCATTATGTTAGGAACCAGAAGGGTGGTTAAATCTATCTTCAAAGAAGCTGTGGAGGTCGCGGGAAAAAAGCCACAATACCAGTTTACAACAGGTAATATTATCGACTACTGATTTATCCAATGCTATGTTTCAACCTGATTGGTCATACTTCAGGACAGCAAAAAGAAAAAAAAAATCTGGATAGAAAATGCAAACACTAAAGATCCAAACAATTGAAACTTGTAGAAACCTTGAATCTAATAAAAAACACTAAAGATCCAAGCAGTTGAAGCAATCGTGTCAATCTTGCTGCTCAGCATACACAAACCGTGTGGAGAGTAAGTAACCTGAGTTGACGAAGACTATTGGAGTCAGTCATTCACCCTGACCCCGTGGGCCCTACGTGCCTATTGCCTCTCTTCCTTGGGCCAAATACTGCTGCATACTCTAGGCCACTGCAACGCACAGAACACATGCAACGAGGACACGTTATTATGCAACAATATACTCGGTAATTGTTCTCGCAAGAAGACTTACCAATTAAAGTTTTCAAAAAAGACTTACCAATTACAGACCACGGTACCTGGGGTAAAAAATTGTGTTTGGCTGGAGTAGATGTTTCCAGATCGCACATCATCGTGCGCTACTCACTTACTCAGTACTCACTCCGCACGACGCACCTCCGTCCTTGTTCACTTCCTGAGTGTGTGTGACTAACTATCTACGACAACGTTTATATGAAGTATCGTATATTGCCTTTGCAGATAATCACCCTTCGAAGCCATTAATAACCTTGCTGTCTTTCTTTAGCACAGTTGGAGTACATCTCAATCAAGGAAGAGTCATCAGCACCAAATCTCTCTGGCCTTGTGCAGCCCAGACCCCTTTGAGACGGCATAGGCAAACCAGGTATTTTACTCTGCTTCGTCAACCAAACCAAGGAGATCCAAATCCTCTGTTTTGTTTCTCGAGCCTTCTATGCTCGTCCATGTCTTCTCGGACATGTAAACTCTGCTTTTGATGTCCTCTGTTTTGTTTCTTGAGACTGGGTGGATTGTTCGACTAATCAATCACTGGCAGCCGACCGACGCATCGCTGCCCTTGTTGCTCTTTCCATTTTTCGGCAAGTTAATCAACCCAGAACACACACACGTTGCAAAGGAGGAACGGCTATGCTATGCTTGGAGGTGGCATATTCAAGAGCCCCAGGTACCTTGCAGATCGTGCTCTAGGAGTTACTTTATTTTTGACGAATAATTAACATCCTGTATGTTTAATTTTTGTTTCTTGCTCTGGTTTGTGTAAGTTGCACCATGTTTGAGCCCTGATTTTCTGTAGTCTACCTTCCATTGATCAACTTCTCCCTTCACGTTGGGGGAAAAAATCGATCTGCTCTAAGGCAAGGCTCTCATCTTGAAATACCCACAGGCATTCGTCTGTCCTTTTGTGACAAGAACTCAAGGCTCCAAGTGTCATTCTATATATAAAGAAGCAACGACTCAGAGGCTGAAGGACTGCAGCTACTAGTTTTCAGGTCAGATATCCATACTGATCCTTATCTATAAAAAAAAGATATCCATACTGATGGCAGCGAAAAGAGAGAATGAGTTTTTTGAAAGAAGTAAAGAGAGAATGAGTTAATTAATCACACATGAAAGCACTAGCAGTGTATGGGTATACGGCCCAATTAGTTTCAACATGTAAAACCCCTTATATATTCTGGAATAGTTCTCTATGAAGACTCTTTTTGCTTCCATAAACGCCTGGTTATTTCATTTATATTATTCAATTTATTACAGGAAAAGCATGGTCGGTATGGAAGCTTCATTACTATCTGCTGCAGTAACTGGGATGTTGAAGATTCTAGGCAACAAGTTAGCTCCACTGGTCATCAAAGAGTATAGCTCTATAGTGGGTGTGAAAAAGGACCTCCAGGAGCTCCAAGATCTGGTTCAGGAGATCAATGATCATCTAGAAACAGCAGGAGATAGAGCTACAGGGGATGCTCCATGGCTCAAAAAGTTGAAAGAAGTTGTTTACCATTTTGATGATATTGTAGATGAGTTCCAGCTAAAGGCTGAAAAACATGAAATTGATGGTGATGGTGGATTTGTGTCCAAATGCCTGTTCACAAAAAGGCAGAATCACTTGTATTGCAATGCAAGGCAGCCAACAACATAAAAAAAATCAAGAAAAGATTTGCTAAGATTGTGAAGCAACGAAAAGACATGAAAGCAATATTTGGCAATGATCCTGTCAGCCATATCAACAAGACAGCTACGAATATGCTGGCATTGCCCATTTGTGATAAGGCATCAGTACTTGGAAGAGACCAAGAGAAGCACCAAATAATATCTAATTTGACTAATGATACACAAGAAATCAAGATAATTTCCATAGTTGGACTTGGTGGCTCTGGGAAAACTACTCTGTCTAACTTGGTTTTCAAAGATGGAACTGTAGCAACGCATTTTGATGTAAGGCTATGGGTTCATGTGTCACAAGAATTTGATATTGACAAGCTCATCAAGAAACTATTTGAGGCTCTTGCTGATAAAGATCCTGGACAGCATTCCCAGAGTATATGACCACAATAATCCAAGAGAGATTGAATCGGAAGAAGTTTCTAATTGTAATGGATGATGTTTGGACCGAGTCCCAAAATCAGTGGGGCGAAATAATGAAAATTCTCAAAGCTGGTGCACATGGAAGTGGGGTTTTACTCACTACTCGCAGTGCAAATGTTGCAGAAGTAGTGCGATCCACATACCAGTTTTGTTTGCAACGCCTATCTCCGGATGACGGTTGGCGGTTGTTCCAACAGAGCTTTAGCATGCCTGTAAAATTTTTTGGAGTCTGACTTTATAAAGGTTGGAAAAGAGATTGTGGAAACATGTTGTGGGTTGCCACTAGCAATTAAAGTTCTTGCTGGTTCTCTTGGTGGTAAGGATCTAATAGGAGAATGGCAGGCCATGAGAGATATTTTATTAGATGTTGAGGGTGAAGACTCAGTGTCTGCATGCTTGAAGTTGAGCTATTTTCATCTACCATCCAATTTGAAGCAGTGCTTCACAATGTGTTCATTATTTCCTAAAGGTCATTTGATCCGTAAACAACAGTTGATTGAACAATGGATTGCTCATGATATGATGAGTTTGACTCCTGGTGTTGATGATTTAGAGCATATTGGCAACAGGTACTTTAATTCACTTGTGCAAGTGTATTTTCTACAAGATGTGGATGAATATAAAGATGGGAGAGTGACATGTAAGATGCATGATCTGATTCATGATCTTGCCTGATCCATCTTGTCTGAAGAAATTTCAACTATCGTGCCAGAGGATGCAACCAGTTCCACAAAAGGTTACAGATTCTTTTCTCTAACTGAACCAAGAAAACTTTTGCCCAAGAAGGTTTTTGGAAATGCACGTGCTATATATGTTGACAAGGGCAATGATATATTATTTAGCAGCACACTCAAGAATGCAAAGCGCTTGCGCAGTATCATTATTGAGAATTCTGTTTTGTCAACACCACTACTTACAGGCATATTTGAGGTAAAAAATCTGAAATATCTTGAGATGTCTGAACTGCAATGTGAAGCACTCCCTCAAGCTATTACAGATGTTTGGAGCCTACAAGCTCTTCACTTAGAATCATGCAATCTTCTCGAGTTGCCTGGATCCATTGGGAAGCTGAAAAGGTTAAGAACATTGTACCTATCTTGGTGTTCTAACCTGAAGACGTTACCAGATTCTATTGGTGATTGTCAAATGCTTTCAACTTTAGAACTTAGAGGTTGCAAAGCATTTGAGGTCCTGCCAGACTCCATCGGTAGGAATAAAAGGCTAAGAGTGTTGAGACTAGTTTTAACTGGAATTCGTAGGCTACCATCAGGTATCACAAGTCTAGAAAATGTAGAATATTTGAGAATTAAGGGGTGCTATGAGCTGGGATGGTTGCCTGATGGCATTGGGAACCTGACTAAGCTCAAAGAATTGGACCTAGATGTCCTTGAAATGTTGCCGCCAGGTATTGGGCAACTCACTCAATTAGAAAAACTGAATGGATTTTTGTGTTGGATCTGACAAAAATGTGCACGAATCTCAGAGCTGGCAACTCTCTCTAGGATAAGTGGGAAACTAAGAATCTTTTTTCTTAGCAACTTGACAGACCAGAGTGAGGCACGCCAAGCATGCTTGAAACAAAAGGAAAGGTTAGATGTGCTGAAACTTTCATGGGGGTCTCTACATGACAGGGAGAATCCTGAGCATGAGGTGGTTGCACTTGATGGTTTGGAACCTCCATTAGGGATTAAACAGTTAAAAATAAGCACGTATGCAGGTTCACGGTTCGCTTCATGGATGCTGAAGCAAGCCAGTGGTGGTGTTCAGGGCCATGGTCAATTCCCTTTTTGACCAAGATGGTACTATATTTATTGCCAAACTTGAAGAATCTTGATGGGCTTGTGCAATTGCCCTGTTTGGAGGAGCTTCATCTAGTGGACATGCCTGCTGTTGAGAGAATAAGCGGAGGCCCATTTCCTTCACTTGCCAAGGTAAGACTACTCCGACTATATAGTCTGGGAGAGGTGTGGATTGTAACAGATAGGACCCTATTTGGCAAGGAGGGAGAAGGCTCTAGCAATCACAATCCTCCTCAATCAGGACAACTGCAAATTGGTAGCTGTCTTACAGATTTACGTATAGAAGAATGTCCTAAATTGATGGTTAAGCCACACTTCCCAATTTCACTTGAGCACTTGTGGTTGGAGAAATCCAGTAACTACCTACTGCTATCTCCATGCCAAGGCCAAGGGTCCTCTTCGTCCTCCAATTCTCCACTCTCTTTTAGCCACATGAAGGTGCTTAAACTATGGTGTATGAAGGCATCGTTACCTTTTTCACGACCACCGTCACCTGGATTAAGATTGGAGCTGCTCCAGCACATGTCAGCACTTGAGTCCTTGGAGATTTTCCTCTGCGACGTAATTGAGCTGCCTGACTACCTAGGGAATCTCTCTTCCCTGCGACAGATGAGCATTGAAAACTGTGACGGCTTAAGGAGCCTTCCACAATCAACAGGTCACCTAACCTCTCTCCAGGAGCTCATAGTAAAAAGGTGCCATGCATTTGTCCAGTTTCCAGAAAGTCTGGGAGAGCTCTGCTCTCTACGTAGGTTCGAGATTTATGATTTGCGAGTCTTGACTTGCTTTCCCCAATCCTTGTGCCACCTCATGTCCCTCGAGGCGCTCAGCATAGGAGACTGCGAAGAACTTGTTCAATTGCCCGAAGGTCTGGGCAATCTCTGCTCTCTAAGCAAGTTGGATATTTGGTGGTTGCCAGGCCTGACTTGCCTTCCCCAATCCTTGTGCGGCCTCTTGTCCCTCCAACAGCTCCAGATAGGAGGGTGCGAAGCGCTTCGCGAGCTGCCTGAATGCTTGGGTGAGCTCCACAGGCTATGCGAGTTAGAGATTTGGGGATTGGACAACATAACTTGCCTTCCCCAATCCTTATGCCGCCTCACCACCTCCCTTAGAGAGCTTGAGATCTGGAGGTGCCCACGCATCAAAGCCACGCCGGAGTGGATAAAGGGCCTCACCGCTCTGCAGCGATTGGAGATCTGGGAATGCCCCGATCTGGAGAGGCGCTGCGAGAGAGGAATCGGGGAGGACTGGCACCTCATCTCCCACATCCCTGATCTACGGATTGCAGAGCCACTTCACTAGGGATTCATCTGGTGAGCTCTTTAACGTCTAGCCATGATCTGTCCTTGTGCAGATTCACTAGTGAACCTATTTACTGATATTTGTTGCCGGTGTTCAAATTACATGTGCAGTTTGCTCTGGGTGGGAGTGTGGACAATTTTGAGGCAACATTTCCTCATAATTTTGACAAGCCTGCATGTCCATTGTGTACATTTCAGTAAGGTGATTGTCATTCTCTCATTTCCTCCTCTCTCTCCTTTTTAACTAACACACCATGAAATGAACCACTTGAGAAATGTACAACGTATGTCAGATGCATGTTCGAGTACGCTAAATTGAACTCTGTTTTCAGGCAGACTAGGACCACTTGTTTCGATTCATTTCGGTGTGGAGGTGTGACTGCACAGTAAAATGGCTCAGGACCATTCTGTTTGCGTGAAGTGCATGGTATGGCGGTCAGCAGATCATATTGCACGGTGTCCCACAAGCTTCTGAGTTTCAGCAGCGCACCAAGGACATTTGAAATGATGTAAGGTACAAACACATAGATAATCCTGTCTCCTGATATATTGTGAGAACGTAACGCATGACCATTTTTTTGCTGTAAAATTCATAGTGGAGAACACTCCACATGATCCAGTGTTGTGCCAGCTGCCACTGTTCAGAAAATGAATATTAAGTGGTTGTCATGTTTAGAAAAAATAATATTACGTGGTTGAACTCTGCTAGCACCACAAGTAGTTATAACTGGTTTGCTCTGGTGAATGCACTGCTGTACTGCTTCGTTGCTGGACATTTCTGAATGAGGATGCACTTTTGATTTTTAAGCAATTGCCTATTATTGCAGGTCCACTGCATTTGGGAGACCGCCGGGTGCCCTTTATTATTCTCGGTCAGTTAAGATGAAAGACCTGCATGCATCGGTCAGTTAACATGCATATGCATGGGTGGAAAAAATATATATGAAGATTTTGAGGCATCAAATCCCCATTTCGGTCTTTCAGTGTGGCTAATCCGTAGCAGTGGTCTGTGGCGTCTGGAGACAGCTATGTAATTGAGAAGTTGATTTGTCCCAATGAGGATACTTGAGCTCTTCAGCTTTGCCATGAAGAAATGCGTTAGTTTACTTGATGCTTGCACTACTGCCGCGCATCTTGCCTGTGCTCTGTTGAGTTGTAAATTTCCTTTGCTGCCTGATGCCATTAATTTGAAATTTGTATGGCGAACTGCACTGTTTATTTATTCTACACATGGAGGCATGGGCGATTCAATTGTGTCAAGCGTACAACTGTGGTTTTGTCAGATCCAAATCCAATGTTTGTCATCACACTCGTCGAGGGGCATGGCTAATCGAGTAATCCATGGTTTTACGGGGCATGGAGAGGTGGAACAACGCACTGGAGGTGCTGGCGACCGCGTGATGGTGAATGGCGCTGTCGTGTCAATCTTGCTCAGTGCTCAGCGTACACAACGGTGCGGAAGTACTCCTAACCTGAGTTGACCAAGACTAGGAGTCGGTCAACCACCCTGACACCGTGGACCTTGGCTGCCTGTTGCCCTCTCTTGTTCGGCCAGGATGTGTTTAGTTGTTGAAATGTGAACCCAAAGTCTACAAATCACTGTCACATCAAAAGTTTTGACGCAAATATAGAACATTAAAAGTAGGTAAATAAAAAAACTGATTACATAGTTTTGCTGAAAAGTGCGAGACGAATCTTTTTTTGAGCTAGTTAGTCCATACTCCATAGTGGGACAATAATTGCCAAATATAAACGAAAAGTCTTTACGAAGAAATTTAACCCAAAATATTTCACCAACTAAACACACGCCGGCCTCGTAGCCATGGGCCATGGCGGCCGGCACCTGCCTTGTCATCACGTCCGCTGCTAGCCTCGTCGCAGCGCTTGGTGTCATGGACAACAACTGGTTGCCAGTAAGCAAATCATATTTCAAGGTACGTAATTCTCTAGTTTCATTGTACCTTTTTCTTTCCAGCTCACTACTGGAAACACGCCCAGCTTATGCCAGATGCATGTATGAGTTGGCTAATTTGAACTCTGGTTTCAGGTACACCAGGTCCATATCTGTTGTGATACTCTTCTATAGCCAAGCAGGGCTTCTGCTAGCCCAAAAGACTATGGGGGCAAATTTTCTTTGGTACCAAATGCCATGAAGTATATAAATTGGAGAAAACTGCAGTGTTTATTCTGCATGGGCGCATGTAGCCTTCAGTTGTTTAAATGCACGACTATGTTTTGACCCAACTTTTCCATCAGAAACATGCAGTGTTTGTTTGCATATGAAAATTCACATCTCACTGTTTCTGAACGTTAAACGTAGTTCCTCAAAAAAAAAAAAAAAAAAAAAAAAAAAAAAAAAAAAAAAAAAACGTTAAGCGTTTTGTTATGGTGTCGAGTTATCAAGATGGGTGTGTCTGTTGTCAATCCCGTATCCTTCAGAGTTCAGAGAGGTAACAGCGAGTGATTTGAAAATGCTTCTGTGACTTTCTCAAAGTTCGTGAGATGGAGAATGATTCAGTTGTGTACTACATGTTCTTGGAGACTCTGGGTGTGTTTGGTTGCAAGAAATTGGGCTAGCTGTGGCTAGATTGGCCACCTTTTGTGTGTTTGGTTGCACTTTGGCTGGTTCTAGCCAGGGCCAGGCGGCCAACCGTGCGAGTTGACCCGGCGAAAGCGAATCGGCTGGGGTGGCGATTAAATCTGGCCGGGCTCGGGGTGGCTCCTGCGCGTGTTCCTCTTACCTCGCCGTCACCTCCCCGTCCCGGCGCCTCCTCCTCCTCCTCCTCCTCCGCCCCTCGCTCCGCCCCGGCGCAATCCTTCTCCCTCGTGCGGTGGAATCTCGGCGCCCCACCGCCCCTCCCGCCGCCACGGACCTGCGTGCGGTGCGCGCCTGATGCGCCTTGGCCGTGTGACCCGCCGCCCGCCTCGGATCGGCGCGAAGCCGACTCTTGGAGCGGTGGCGGGCCGCCGGATATGGCGTGGTACCCAGTCCCTCGTCCTACCCGTCCCCGTCTGCTGCGGCGGCGGAGCGCGGTCACCGTCGGCCCAGCGGTACGCCTTGGCGGAGACCCTCACGCGGAGGATGTCGAGCCATCTCCACGGGGCCTCAGCCAGGCTCGTCTGCGACGCCCGTGCCAGTGCGGCGCCGGCTACCGCCCGTTGACGATGAACGCTAGGCGACGGGCGGTGCCGAGGCAGCGCCACAACACAGGGGAGATCTTCCATGGATGACCGAGGAGGCAAGCCACCATGATTGATGCGATGGCCTGCACTTCAATCTTTGGACATTCGTACCAAGGCGACGGCGGTGCCGAGGCTTCTTGCTTGCTCATCGTGCACCCGCCGCAGCTTCTTGTAATTGATGAAGGCCGGCCTCGGCGCTTCTTGGTTCTTTGCTCGGACGAGCGGGATGGAGGAGAAGAGATGTGCTTGCAAGCGACGCCATGCGATACAGGTGTTCGGTAGAATGTTTCAAAGGAGGTAAATTCACCAGCAACCGGAAGGGGTGAGTGTATTCAAGCCAAAACATGTAACCAAACACACTCTCTACTAAGCCAAGCTTGACAAAGCAGTCTAACCAAACAAGTGGTTGTTGGCTTGAGTTAGGCAGACTAAGTCTAGCCTGGCTTAGTTGGGCTAGCCAGGCTCAATTGGGAAATGAACCAAACACACCCTCTGTAAGTAGATGAAGTCATCAGTTGGCACCCTGAATTAACATAACCTAGAGAGTGAAGTGCACTGCACGCGGCGGCTAGGGTGTGGAGGCCCACCCCTGCTCACCACCTGTTCGGCAAAATGTTCCAGAGGTAGCAAAGCTTTCCAAGTCCGTCGTTTGCTTTCAACTTGCCTTGGGTTGGTTCTGCTTATCTCTTGAGTTTTCCATTGCATTTGCATCAGTGGAGCCGTGGAGGTGGACAAATCCAGCACAGTTGTCATTATTTAAGTTGCAACTAGTGGATTTAATATCCTATCCAGTACGCATTTCTAGCAGGCACTATCCAGTACCCAGATTTAACAAAGTCTCTAAATGCTGTATTGCGCGCCCCCATTTATATCTAGGCAACGTATGCTATGGAAACCACCTTGCTGTGAAAACCTGTGTAAACCACGACGAAAAAAGTCATCTAAATTTACCAAAAAAATCACACATGTAGATGATATGATGATGCACAACCCTGTAAAATATCTTGTTCCAAATTCGACTTAGTTTTGTGAGATATAAAAATAATAAATTTCAAGGCAGAAAGCTGTCTAATGATTTGTTAGAAATTTATTATTTTTATATCTCACAAACGAAATCGAGTTTGACAAGATATTTTACAGGGTTGTGCATCATCATATCATCTACATGTGTGATTTTTTTTGTAAATTTAGATGACTTTTTTGTCATGGTTTGCACAGGTTTTTCACAACAAGCTGGTTTCATAGCATATGTTGCCTTATATCTATTCTATATCTATCTATCTGTTATATACTGTATTATATTAGAGCGAAGAAATCAGAAATCATTTGTTACCTAAAAACTTCATACCCAATATGATTGACGTATGGAACATCCATGTTTCACGTTACGGATTCCTCCTCCTCGCTGTTTTTTTCACCCGAGAAAACTTACCCGCCCGCGCGTACCCACACCCGCTGCGGTTTCTAATTTCCCACCAGATGCCTCTTCGCGAGGCCACGCCGCCAATCGCGCGCATGTCGAGCCCTCGCCTCCTCGATGGAGATCCACAATACGATCCCCATCCGCTCGCACCAACCGCCACCCCCAATGCGCCGCCGTCAGCACCTCCCACATCGGAACACCGGCGGACGGATGGCGTGTGGCGACATACCGGTGGTGGTTCCGATACGGGACACGGCTTGCGTTCGGTGTGGCCCACGGTTCGAATTGCTCAGTGGCCGCGTGTTTACGAAAGCACCTGCAGCCGCTATCTCCTCTCCAACGCTGGCGTCTCGATCTCTCAACATTGCTGCCATGCATTCGGTCTGATGTATGGAGGCAACTCCAGCCACCGTCTCCTCTTCAACACCGGCGTCTCGATCACTCTTACATTGCTACTGCTACAGTACATGCAGTCGCCGGGGACGGCCGCCGGTGGATCTCGCAGAGATCGATGAGCGATAAGATCTCGCGGAGCAGAGCAGCGGAAGTTGTGGAACGGACGCAGTGCTGAGCTGGTCGGCAGGTTAGTCCGCCAACGTCGGCAGGTTAGTCCGCCAACGTCCTCCATCTGATTTCCAATCGTGCACAGATTGATGGGTGCCCGACGCCGCCGGCGTCGATCTCTTCCTCCACATCCTCTCCCCGCCAACGAGCTTTACAGGAGGACGCCACAGCCGTGGGTGCCTTCTCGTCGCTTTACATTTGCTCTCCCCGCCAGCGAGCTTTACAGGAGGACGCCGCAGCCGTGGGTGCCTTCTCGTCGCTTTACATTTGAGGGCGTGTACATAGTTTCTCTCTGCAGTTTGTTCGCCGCTCGTGGAACTGTCTTCTCGGTGAACCACGGGACGTCGAGATCAGTCGATCTCGTCGACTTTATGGTAAGCCGGTAACGCACGGTCTCTTCCTCCCGCTCACTGCTTTTTCCGCGTCGAGTTCATGAAGGTAGCGCCGGTTCGTCGTCTTTGGGCGATCTAACTCACCTGGCCGGCGATCATGGCAGAGGAGCATGCAGAGCAAAGCAGCCGTTCGTGTGTGCCTTTGGTCGTTATCTAAAACTTCTATATGGGAAACCCCACTTAGGAGTTTTTCGTGCTGTGGTTAAGCCACGTCATCAGTGGGTCCCGCAATCACTAAACTTAATCATGCATGCAGCTAGCGTCTCCCCACCATCCTGATGCAGTCATCAACGTGCGTACACATGCATATGGTGGTATAGGAACCGAAGAGCCATTGACGTGCCCAACAAATCCAATGCTGACCATGAAGGCCTAATAAAAAGAAACTGCCATCAGCTACTTTTCCTCTCCACCACTGACTAGCGTGTATAATTCTTGCCAATACGAGACATTGCGTCTCTACATTTTTTGTAATAAGGTTCATATATACCTCGATCTGCTATTGCTGTGCGACACCTGATCCCCATGCCACGCCTCCAGAAGTAGCTATCGCTACCGAAAGGCCGGCGGCACACCCGCTCGGGCGAGCCCGGCACGGCCGCAGCCGACGGTGGCATGGTGCTACCCCTTCCCCTCACCTGCCGGCGTCTTACCGCACCCGCGCGGCGACGCCCTTCCTCCGGCGGCGTCGACCTCCGCACTACGCCCGCCATCACATCTTCCTCTCCCCGCCGCACCTAGCTCGAGAGGAGGCCAGGCATGAAGGTTCTAGCAACGGCGCGGTCAGGTCGTCTTATCTCGCCGGGCGCCGCCACGCTGGGAGACAACGACGGTGCTGCTCCAACGCTGCCCCAGGCGGTAAGCTCGAGATGTCTCTAATTTGAGGTACAATTCAGAACTGATCTAATTAATACTCAAACTTCGGTTGTTTACAGGCATAATGCCAGCGATGGTTCAATACATTTCAAGCGAGATGTCTACAACAACAAATGTAGAGCTTCCAGTTGTGATACAGCGTATCGTTGCATGCTTGCCATATAAGAAGATTCGTGGATCTCAATTTATACATATAAAATGGCCTCCTCTCCATGTTTTTCTGCTATTTGGTCATTTTGCTCTTGCATATACATTCTACCATATAGGATTATTTCCCTTTGTATATAATAATAGATATATGGACACTCAGTGTTCGCAACCGTGGCCCTAACATGCCAACAGGTCCAGTCCCTACTTAATATAATTTCATATCAGATGATTCTATTTCCATATTAGTATAACATGCTTTGTTATTTCTCTACCTTCTGAAGACTGCATAACCTTCCAAATGTATTAACTTGAGTCTCCAGGAATTTACTGAATTATGTGTTGCTGTCCTGACCTGTTGAATCTTGATTGTGTTGTTCAACAGCATATCTACTGCTGAAGAAAGTGTAGAGGGCACTGGGGAAGCAGCTGAGGCATGGCATTACCAAAAAGCAGTGCGCAGTTACATTCTACAAGTTGGTACTGAACATTATATTCCATACAGGTTCCTTTTGCAAAGTTGCTTTAACCAATTAGTAAATCTGTTGTTGAATCTGCCATTTCATCAAATGGAAATATTCAGATTTTTTTGCGTACTAAATCTATATACATTCTTCTCATAATTAAATTTATCTAATATTGTGCTGCCCTTTTGGAACCAGAGCTTTACCAATATCAAAATACTCTGTCACATTTTTTTTTGAAAAACTTGGAACCACCTTCTTTGCCAGTTGCCATCATCCTATCTAATTTTTATGATCTGCGTCGACGTACATTCATATAAATGCTAAATTCTTCGATGCCTTCTACTCACCGTCGGCAAATCGAGATGGACCACGATACCTCGACGCAGAATTTACATGTTACTCATGTCAAAACAATTGCATGTTACCCTATTACTTCATATACACCTACATGCTTGCTGCAGCTTTATCTGTTTACACAAGTATAATACATGTAAATACCACGAATGTAGTCTCTTATTAGTTTCCCTTCACATAACAATACAAACACAATAGCAAAGAGTGCTTTTGTACTTTTTTGGTTTTCCATCTTGCTGCTTACATTTCTATATTATACCAAAAATTCAATATCCCAATGGCCAATAACAATAATATGAGAACCATCACTGACTTCCCCGCATGTAACGCTGGGAATTCTCTAGTTATCTTGATGACATCACCACGATGTCATGCATGCAAATTATGACCGTTTTCTTGTAGAAAATTAAAACCAGAAATACCACCCTGTATATATGTACGTATGCACACACCCTCAAATGTCCATGTCTTATCCTCCGGCCAGGATTAATTAAAAGGCCATGTGTTGACACTCAAAAATGTCTTTCAAGTACCATAGATGTAATGATGGCTTGGTGGCTTCATAGTCCACCAACCTCTTCATGCAATTGAGGATTATTGGATTGAAAGCAAAGTCATATACATCACTATTGCCCAAAAGACGTGTATGGCGAGAGACGGCAAGACATACATGCGCCCACGGCACGCACTAGTCTAGCGTGATTAGCCATCGGAGATATATACATATATACATGCAAGCTGAAGTGTCTGAAGGCCAAACGAGCAAGTCTCCGGATGATTTCATCGTAATACAAGAAAAACTAGAAGATTAAAAGGAAAGCGTGTGGGTATATGATGCGGCATCTGTCAAAGATATATATGTATATATACGTATATCGGACTGTTATGAAAAGCGTGTAAAGATAGGCCATGCAAGGAAACGAGACATATGCTCACACGAGACCTTGGAGGATATCCGATCGGATGGGAATATTATATTTGCTTAATGACTAAAGACACGTACGTATATATGGAAGACTGGATGTGGTGGCCATACAGAAGGTGCGTCTATACACAGGATATTTGCCGGTTGCCGAACTATTTTGTTTGGTTGATCTGCATCCGGAAAGACCAGCCGCCCTATTATAAATATATAAAGGGTGACGGCCGATCGAGAAACCCATCATCCAATCGACACAAACCAATCTACAAACCCTACTTTCTCTCTTCAACCTTCTACATGCTGTTCATCGCTTGATCCGACGACCAAGGATGGCGCTCTAGGCTTGCCAGCCAACCTAGGGAAACCCGACGACGCCCTTGCCACGACGGGGTCCTTCCCGGCGAGAGCTTCGGCGGCTTCTTTGCTAGTTTGCTCGAAACTAGTCGCTTCTTCATCACGTAAGCGCGATTGTTACCCTTTGCTGGTTTGCTTGTAAACTCGCCGCTCTTCACCGCGAAAGTGTGTTGGTTATCTTGCTGTGTGTTCTTCGGTCCATCGTGACCTTCGAAAGTGTGTTGGTGCGAACCCTAGTTTTCGTCAACACCATGACCCTTCACACTCGTGGTCGCGTGGTGGAGGTCGTAGGTGGAGATGGACTCGGAGAACGCACCGTTGACGAAGCGGCCGGCAGGGGAGGACGACGTCGCGTTGACAAACAGAGACATTCGTAGCAAACTGGTGCGTGCTCGCCACCCGTTTTCCTTTCATTATCTTTAGGTGTGTGTTTATTGTTATGGATTGTTATGGCTAAAGATGAACAGTAAAAGCTAACACAACTTGTGCAAACGTATGCTAAGGGTGTGTTCACTTCATGAATGAACCCAAAAAGTGCTACAAGATCCATCACATCGAATCTTTTACATATAAATAGAGCATTAAATGTAGGTAAACAAAAAAACTATTTGCATAGTTTGCTTGAAAAGTGCGAGACGAATCTTTTAAGCCTAATTAATCTATAATTAGACAATAATTACCAAATACAAACGAAAAGTGCTACAGTAGCGAACCCAAAATATTTCACCAACTTAACACCCTCTAATACATGCATGACCTTGTAAAATTAATTTTATTACATTCATGACTTTATTCTCTTCCCACGAAATAAGTTTGGATTTGCTACTCTAACCAATGTTTCTTCAATTTTAATGATTTATGTGTTTTAGTTTCCTCGTGTTGACAGAAAATATTAGATTTGTTAGAAATGATAGAAGCGTTTGAATTAATAACTCTAACAAAATTTATTCGTTTAATGATGATATTTATAGGAATCACAAATTTGTGTAGGAATATAGAAGCATGATAGTAAAATTTAGAGCTTAAAACATTCGAGAGTGCCAAATGTATAAAATAAGTATTGACAAAAGTAGTGACAAAGTTTGTGGAGGTATACCTCACAATGAGGAGGAAATTCGGGCCAAAAATGTGAAAAACAACGAGTTAGGTATGCTGCATTGCCTAGCGATAAAAAGATGAAATTCGGGCCAAAACATGATTATCAATATAATGTAGTCGTCGAGGTCGTCTGAAGGCCGCGAATGATGTATCCAGATTGATTGCTACATATTGCTCACAAGGAGGAAGCAAGGGTTAAAAATCGTGAGTATCAACAAGAGAGATATGCTACATTGCCTAATGATAAGGAGGAGGCATACAGAACAAAAAACATGAGTACCTGTTGGCGTTTCTTAACGCAAAAGTAAAGAGTTCCGCAAGCGCACGGAAATGCCGTCGTAGCTTTCACCCGAAGTATTCAGGGTATCGTATTTCCACAGAGAAGACATGGTGTAATAGTCTCTAATATTAACATGGACAAGATAACATGACTGTATACTAGACCAGAGTTCATAATAGGGATGGAATAGGATAAGTAAGGATAACTTGACACACACACTCGAGCAATCTCGTGGATGGAGGTAACAGAGAGAATAAAGAATAAAAGAATAACCTAAGCCAGAGCAGGCCTATCCTATATAGTTGTGCAAAGAACAAGTTAATGATCATACAAGATATAAAGAGAGAGTAAGATGATGAATGGGAGATGCCCGCAGCTGGTCTGCCAGCCGATAGACACTTTCAGAACTCCTACTCAATACCCGGACGTGAAGGAGTGCTAGGGACGGACAGGGCTGTCACCACCTGCCGCCTACCTCACTACCACAGGGCACCGACATATCCCGAAGGCTCCCGTGCACCCAGGCTCCATGCCTGCGTGTACTAAAGAACTACCCACACCCCCCTAGGACTCTGACCCTATGGGTCAATGAGCTAGAATGTGGGTAAACCCGAAGGTACGACAGACCGCCATCTAAACTCCATGGAATAAATTGTATGAATGATTAAGCACAAGCTTTATATGACGAAATCAGAACATAGAAACTATAGCCTAGTTTATATGCAATGATTATGTCCTTAGAAACTATACTCTAGTTCTATAGCACAACTATAATGATAAGTAAGAACAAGAACAAGATGAAGAACATGACATTGATCAATATAAGAACAATGAATGGATCATACCAAGTATCTCCAAGATGATCTTGATCTTCTATTACATCTTGCCTTGCCAAGCTCCTAAGTCTAACCAATAAAAGTAAAAGATACAAGTGGAGGGAGAGGCTCTTGTGTGGTGTGTGTGTTTAGAATGGAGCCCTCCCATCTACTTATACTCATGAGAGGTCGGTTTCGATCGTATTTTAGGAAAGCACCGCATGCAACAGCCCTCCCTCGCATTGATGATATCGCTAGAAGAAGGGCGGTTGGATTTGGCGGGATCGCCGGTGCGGGTGGATCGGCCGGTCCGCCGGACTGGGGTTGGCCCCATTCTGCCACCGCCTTTCTTTGGTGGGCTTTGTGCTGGCCTAGATCATTAATGCGTAGGTGCTTTGGTCCGGTTCGATTCTCGAGTTGGGCTTTCTCTATTCCCCTTTGATTGCGCATTTGGAATGTGTGTTCAGCTTTGCACTTTGTTCTTTACTTCGTGCATTTCCACTTGTTTCCGGCGTTTGTCCAGCAAAACATGTTTTCTCGAGAAACAAGTGGAATGGGGTCATAACATATGTATATGTGTCATAAGTATGCTTGTTTCTCCGGATTTGGATAAAAATTGGCGGTATAAAATGGTCGATAACGACCGCCAACAAGTCCCCCAAGCTTAAGCTTTGCTCGTCCCGAGCAAATAGTTAGATACTTGGTTGTTGATCGGGAGTTGCTACAATGACAATATAATTCAAGATGTATCATGTTTATGATAAAGTATTCTTCCTTTATTTAAATAATTGGCACCTATATTCACCTTTTATTACTCAATGTATGTGGGGCTTATAACTTTCTCCAAATTCTTGGGTGGTTGCAAGATAGAACGGTTGCCGTAGAAACACTAATCATTCATTCTTCTAATAAACCTTTTATCCGGATTTTTTAAATGCTTTTGAGAAAGTATGGACTATTTTTTTTTTTGAGGTGGGTTCTACTCACCCTTGGACTTGTGTCCATTATTTCCTCTCTTTCTTTCTCTTCTTGTTTTGGAGATGTGGGCTCTACTCACCCTTTAGACACATGTCTATTTTTCATCTCTTTCTTTTCTTTTTCTCTCTTTTTTATTATTTTTTTGCATAGCCCATATCTCTCTTTTTTTTTTTTTTTTTAAAACAAATTCCCGGATGTCAAGTTTCTCTTGGAACGAAATTATAGTAGAATCTCTTTGCACCATATCATATCCGGCAACAACTTAGAAAAAGATCATGTATTTGCAAACCCACAATTTGTTTAAGTATTTCAAGGTGAGTCATTATTAGCCAACAAACTTAAATATTGGGGAATACAAAGTCATAAACTAGGCACAAATGAATTATAGAAAGAGCAACTATTCATCATTTCAACATGGAGAAACAAACATTCTTTAACACATATGTGAGGGTGGAATGAATATTATTTATGTTTTCATCATATCTCATCATTTATAAGATAGGAAAAAAAAAATGTGAGATACATGTTACCTTCATGGGAGTCCTCCCCAAGGTAGCTTATGGCTTACCTTCCATGATTCAGCACGGAATGTAGCTAGCTGGTGCCCCGCCATGGCCTGTTTTATGGTTTGTGGCCTCTCTTGAGTGCGCTTAGGAGACCCCCCAAGCTTGTCTTTTTGATGACATCAAAGTAATAGGACATGAATGCTTGGGTTTGAAAGGTTTATTATTATTATTTATTATTATTATTATTATTATTATTATTATTATTATTATTATTATTATTATTATTATTATTATTATTATTATTATTATTAAAGTGTTTTTTGTTCACTAAACAATTTTTCATCTCCATTGTCATCTCAAGGACTTACCCTTATGAAGTTGATGAATTCCTGCGGGGGTTAGTCCAAATGATCGACCAAACTTTATACTAGCAAATTTTGGTTCAATAATCAAACTCGACGCCATGTCTAATTTGATTAAGGTAGACTTAGCTAACCTAAGCACCATGCTTAATTTAGCAAGCCTATGAGAGCATGGTCAACATGTATGACCAAAACCTCCAAACCAAAATATACCAAAGATAGAGAAAGGAAGTATGAAAAGATAACAAGATTCATCCAACGAGGTGAAGACATTGTAAAGAGAACAAGAGGATCATTTTTTCTTTGTTATTTTTTTATTTTAACTTTTTTTTGCAAGGTAACGAAGAGAGATGAGAGTGCAAGCTATACGTTACCTTGTTCGTCCTCTCCCAAGCTAGCTCAAAGCCCATCAAGTCGGGGTTGTACCCCGTGCTTTCTAATTTTTCCTACATGGTTAGGATATGGTAGATCATGAGGGACTTACCATCCCTTGTAATTACCTCAATGGAAAACATATGCAGGAGTAGCAATTTGAGTTAGTTGTTTTTCTTCAAAATTTAATAGAAGCTTTTAAAGAAGGACATTTAAAATTCATCATCTTTTTTTGTTTTTAGGATAAACCCCCTGTTATAAACAAAGGCTACTACACATGCATATTATCATGAACATGTTCTAGTAGATCATTCCTTTAACCAACGCCTTCACCGACAACGGTGCCGTAAAGCTTGTTGGCGTTTCTTAACGAAAATGTAAAAGAGTTCCGCCAAATAAGCATGGAAATGTCGTCGTAGTTTTCACCCGGAAGTATTCAGGGTATCGTATTTCCACAGGGAAGACATGGTGCATGGACAAGATAACATGACTGTATACTAGACCAGAGTTCATAATAGGGATGAAACAAGATAAGTAAGGATAACTTGATACACACACTCGAGCAATCTCGTGGATGGAGGTAACAGAGAGAATAAAGAATAAAAGAATAACCTAAGCGGAGCAGGCCTATCCTATATAGTTGTGCAAAGAACAAGTTAATGATCATAAAAGATATACGTACAGACAGGTAAGATGATGAACGGGGGAGATGCCCGCAATGGGTCCGGCAAATGATAGACATTTTCGAACTCCTACTCAATACCCTGGACGTGGAGGAGTGCTAGGGACGGATAGGGTTGTCACCACCGCCACCTACCTCACTACCGTAGGGCAATCACATATCCCGAAGGCTCCCGCGCACCCTGTGCTCCATGCCTGCGTGTACTAAAGAACTACCCACACCCCTAGGACTCTGACCTTACGGATGAATGAGCTAGAATGTGGGCAAACCCCGAAGGTACGACATACCGCCATCTAAACTCCATGGAATAAATTGTATGAATGATTAAGCACAAGTTTTATATGACGAAATCATAACATAGAAACTATAGCCTATTTCATATGCAATGATTATGTCATTAGAAACTATACTCTAGTTCTATAGCACAACTATAATGATAAGTAAGAACAAGAACAAGATGAAGAACATGACATTGATCAATATAAGAACAATGAATTGATCATACCAAGTATCTCCAAGATGATCTTGATCTTCTATTACATCTTGTCTTGCCAAGCTCCTAAGTCTAACCAATAAAAGTAAAAGATACAAGTGGAGGGAGAGGCTCTTGTGTGGTGTGTGTTTAGAATGGAGCCCTCCCCATCTACTTATGCTCATGAGAGGTCGGTTTCGGTCGTATTTTAGGAAAGCACCGCATGCAACCCCTCCCCTCGCATTGATGATACCGCCGTAAGAAGGGCGGTTGGATTTGGCGATCGCTGGTGCGGCCGGACTGGGCAAAAGCGGCCGACTGGGGCTGGCCCCCGCTCGCCACCGCCTTTCTCGGTGGGCTTGTGGGCTGGCCTAGATCATTAATGCATAGGTGCTTTGGTCCGATTCGATTCTGAAGTTGGGCTTTCTCTATTCCCCCTTTGATTGCGCATTTTCGAATGTGTGTTCTTTACTTCGTGCATTTCCACTTATTTCCGGCGTATGTCTAGCAAAACATGTTTTCTCGAGAAACAAGTGGAACAGGGTCATAGCATATGTATATGTGTCATAAGTATGCTTGTTTCTCCGGATTTAGATTAAAATTGGCGGTATAAAATGGTCGATAACGACCGTCAAGAGTACCAAAGTTGGCGTTGAGCTGGTTGATCTAAAGGCCAAGGCTGCTGCTTCCAAATTGATTGCATCATCTCAAACCACAGATACTAGAATGGATGATAAAGGAAACTCTTCTAAGAGGAAATGGGATTTCGCTTTTGAGTTGATAATATAGGTATTTTGTTTTGGTTTTTTCTCTCCATTGGCATTGTTTATTTAGTAAATGTAATAGTTTTAACTATTTTTAGGTCTTTTAGATCAAGGTACTAAGGTCAAGACACTCTAAAGCACATGGCCAAGATAAGGTATACGCATGCAATGCCTGGTGATAAGAAAGAGGAGATCCTTACTAAAAACCGTAAGTATCAACGTAAGTACTGAGATAAGTTGAGTGCTGCTACCAAGTCCAAAATAAACTTAGCATCAACTCTTAATATGCCAGATATCGTATTAATATATTTTAAATATATATGTAGTGTCAAACATGTCAGGTATGGTAGTAATGTTCCTTGGTTAATCCTGTTCGTCGTAGGTGTTAGGAAATGTGTATATCACCATAATTGTCATGATCAGAAAGAAGTTGAACCAAGAAGCATTGAACTATGGCATTTGAGAACCAGAAGACACATTGCATAGAATAGAGGGTATGAAACAATTATTTTAAATGATATTTCCATTTACAATAGGTAAGTGTCAAGGGCGTTCAGCCCTAGGGTAGGAGGACCTCGGCTATGTAGATCGTAGCCGCTGTCCGTGGTGGCCGGCAGGGTTATGCCCCCTTGCCGCCGTTCTTCGTCGGTGGGTTATGCCCCCTGCCGCCGGCTTAGAGAGAGAGAGAGATAGGAGATTAGACGGAATAATTCTTTATTAACCTTGCCAACGTGCGGTACAGGAATATATGGCCCTTGGCCAACAAACTAGTCCTAAACTTGAGGACTTAATTTAGAAACTAACAAATCAAATCCTATCCTTCTATCTTAGCCATTGGTGCCGACTCCTTCCTGATGCATGCGCTTGGTGCGCTCGGCTGCCCTCCGCAAGTCATGCGCGCGGGGCGCCGTCACGGTGTAGGAGCGTCCCCACATGACATCTCTCCCCTCCTCAAGAGGCAGCTCATCCTCGAGCTAGAACTGTGGGAACACGGCGCAGAACGTGTCGACGTCCTCCCAGGTAGACGAGGCCGGCGAAGCTCCCTTCCATTGGATGAGGACCTGGCACACACCGCGTGCCAGGCGCGCCTTGACCACGCGTTCCGGCTCAGGCATGACCACCCCATGGCGGACTTGGGGTAGGGGTGGCGGCTCCTGTGGAGGAGCGCCATGGAACTTCTTCAGGAGCCCGACGTGGAAGACATCGTGGAGCCGAGCTTGCGGTGGTAGAGCGAGACGAAGGGCGACGTCGTTGATGAGCTCGACGACGCGGTAGGGGCCGTAGAACCGGGGCTTGAGCTTGCCAGTCGTCGCCTAGGGAAGAGAAGCAGCCGGGTGCTGCCTGAGGCGAAGGAGGACCCAGTTGCCCACCTGATAGGAGACCGAGCGGTGAGCCCGATCATAGTGGCGCTTCTGGACCGCCTGGGCCTGCTCCAGCCGAAGACAAATGTCCTCCAGGAACTCGGCACGCTCTTCCATGGTCTTGGCCACAGCAGCGACCTGCGTCTCGCCCTGCTCATAGGACCCGAATGGGCGGGGGTCGTGACCGTAGACAACGCTGAACGGCGTCTCGCGCGCCGACGTCACGAAAGCGGTGTTGAAGACGTACTCCGCCCAAGGTAGCCAAAGACGGCCGTCCGGGGGCGGTCACCAAAAGCATCGTAAGTACATAATGATGACCCCGTTAGCCGACTCGGATTGCCCGTCGACCGTGGATGGAAGGCCGTCGTCATCCGGAGCTTGGTGCCACTCAAGCGCATGAGCTCACGCCAGAAGTTGGAGGTGAACACCGTGTCGCGGTCGGAGACGATGGACTGCGGGATGCCGTGCAGTCGGACGATGTCCGCGAAGAACGCCTGAGCCATACTCTCTACCGAGTACGGGTGTGCCAGGGGGATGAAGTGGGTGTACTTGCTGAACTGGTCGACCACGGTCAGAATGACCGACTTGCCGCGGACGCGGGGCAGCGCTTCGACAAAATCCAGGGTGATGTCGGTCCATACTCCCTGCGGCACGGGCAAAGGGAGCAAAGGCCCGCCGGATGAAGATGTCGACTTCTTGCGGCGGGCACGGCGCAGACGACCGACCATGTCCGGCACCACCCGCTTCATGTTTTGGAAGTGGAAGTCACGGCGGAGGCGGTGCAGCGTGCGCTGGACGCCCTCATGGACCTCCTCATGCACCGCCACCAGGACCTCCTGCAAGAGAGGAGACGCCGGAGGTATGTACAACCTGCCCACTGTCTTGGACAAGCCCGTCTGGCGCCCAAAGGCAGGCTTGGAGCCCACCCGGATCTCTTCCTCGAAGGGCGAGGAGGGCCTGGATCGGTGGCCTGAGCTTAGCGGAGCCGATCGACGGTCGGCGCGGGGGCCAAGCACCATGACCGCTGCCGCCATCCTCGGTGTGTCCCTGCTTGAGAGGGCATCGCCACGGCATTCATATGCCCCGGCTTGTACTCCACCGTGAAGTCGAACCCGAGGAGCTTCCGACCCAAAGATCTTTGGGGAATGGTGGACAGCCTCGATCGGTAGGTGCTTGAGGCTGTTGTGATCGGTCTTCACGACGAAAACGGCAGCCCCACAGTGTACGACCTCGGTGCGGACGGCGTGCACAAGGCCGATCAGCTCACGCCAGTGGCGGCTAGAGCACGGTGCCGGCGCGCCACCGGCCCGGTGAAGAACGCGATCGGGTGGCTGTCCCGGACCAGCACCACCGCGAACCCGTGTGACGACGCGTCGCGACTCGACCCGCGAACATCTTGGCGAAGTCCGGCATGGCGAAAGCACCGGGGCCGGGTCACCGCGTCCCTGAGGGGCGGCGAACGCGGCGGCGGCCTCCTCGACCACGAAGCCCTCCTTCCAAAGTAGAGCGGTGGCGGCGGCGATGGTACCGTGGTTGTGCACGAACTTCCTGTAGTAGCCGGCGAGCCCGAGGAAGCCGCGCCCGCCCCGCTGCGACCGGGAGGCGGCCAATCCCGCACGGCCCGGGCTTGGCCAAGTCCATGGCGACGCCGGGCCGTGTAGAGATGACGTGGGTCGAGTACGCCGACCGACGACGCCGTGAACGCGCACTTGGAGCGCTTTTGAGGAAGAGTTGGTGCCACCGGAGCTCCCCAAACACGGGCGCGGATGTGGCGCAAGTGGTCCACCCATGTGCGACTGTAAATCAAAATATCGTCAAAGAACACAAGACGAAGCGGCAAAGGAACGGCCGGAGGACGTCGTTCATCAAAGCCTGGAACGTGGCTGGGGCATTGCACAGCTCGAACGCCATGACCAGGAACTCGTAGAGGCCGTCGTGTGTCCGGAACGCCGTCTTGTGGATGTCACCTGGCCGCATGCGGACTGGTGGTAGCCGAGCGCAGTCGAGCTTGGTGAAGAAGCACGCGCCATGGAGCTCGCCGAGGAGCTCGTCGACGATGGGGATGGGGAAGGTGTCCTTCACCGTGAGCGCGTTAGCGCCCTGAAGTCGACGCAGAAGCGCCCGACCGGTCCGGCTTCTTGACGAGGAGGACCGGGGGCGAACGCAAAGTCGCTGCGGCGACGATGCCTTGCTCGATCATGGCGGCACACCGCCGCTACAGCTCATCGTTAGGGCGGCGAGGTACTGTGACGATCGAACCGCCACCGCCAGCCGGCGCCCGGCTTGAGGACAATGCCGTGGTCGCACACGCTGGGCCGGGGTGGAAGGCCGGCCGGCTCGGCGAGGATGCCCCCAAACCCGCCAACAAATCATCGAGAAGGGCTGTCGGTGAGGAGTGGAGTCCGGTGGGCCACGCCCTCCCAAAGAAACCGACCGCCCCCGGGCGAGTGAAGGACATGGTACGCTTGGTGAAGTCCCAAACGATCGGGCCCAAGGTCACCATCCACCGGGTGCCAAGGACCAAATCGTAGCCGGCGAGTGGCATGACGAGGTCGACGTAGAACTCCTCACCGGGCGATGTCGATGGGGCCCTGCTCAACATGCCGGGCAGGAGATCCGCCCGCCGTTGGCCATGGTGGCGGTCATGCGCTGGGTTGGAGTGGGCCTCGAGACCCATGCGCCAGCCGCCTCCACGATGAAATTGTGGGTGGAGCCGGTGTCGAGGAGGGCCTTGAAGGACGCCGTCCACGGTTACGTGCACCCGCAGATTGTGTCGAAATGGGCATACCGGCAAATGCCAGTAGGGAGAACACCGGCGCCTCCGAGCGCCACGCCGTCGGCCGGGCCGGCGTCGTCAAGTCGACCCCATCGATGTAGAATATCCGGCGACAAACCGGTTGTGGCGCGAGATGCGGCTCGATACAATTGTAATAGAGGCCAAGGTGGCGCCTTTCGCTGTTCCTCACGCGGCGGGAGTTTGGCCGGGTTGCCTCCTCGGATCGGCGGCGCCGCAAAGCCGGTGGTGTGGTGGAAGCGTGGGGCGGGACCCGGGATCGCCCGCGTGGAAGCGCGGCCGGCGCGGCGGCCGGCCTAGGTGGAGGGCCGGCGGGATCACCCCCAGGTGCTGCCTTGGCCGGCACTGGGCGGGCGGTCGAGCTTGACCAGCTCCAGGCGCGCCAAACTCATGGCTGCCCCGAGCGATTCTCAAGCGGGTGGATGCGCACTGATGGCTCGACGGGGCGGGGAGGCCGCCGGTGTAGAGCTGCACCCGTCCCCCTCTCTAGTAGACCCGCCGGGAAGGAGCGCTTGAAACCGTTGGAGTACTCCTCGACCGCCCCGTGCGGTGGCATTCGAGAGAGAGTTCGAGCAATGGCGCTGAGCGCAACGCGTTGGCGAACGCCAGATGAAGAAGCTCCTTGAAGCGCCCCATGGTGGTGTGCCCTCATCGTCCTGGAGCTGGATGAACCACAGTTGGGCCACATCCTCCAGATTATACGACGCCATCCACACCTTCTCCTCCCAAGATGGTGCGTTGTTGGCGGAAGTACGACTCACCCAATTGATGAATATCGATTGGGTCGACTTGCCATCGTATCTCGGGAAATCCATCTTCCGGAACCCGGGAGGGCGATCCGTGTGGTGCTGGCCGTCGGGGTGGGGTTGGAGTCCGCCGACGAGGCGACCTTCTCCTTCATGCCCGCCATGTTGGTCTTCATCGTCGACATATCTGTGGGTCGTGGTCCGGAGCATCTTCATGGCGTTGGCCATGGTGGGCTGGTCACCCATGGCTGGTGGTGTGGAGGTTGATGCGGACGAAGTAGATGGTGATGGCGGCGGCTGGAATGGTGGTGAGGCTGCGGTGGATGATTGGGAGGAGCGGGTGGGGAGGATCGACGAGACTGAGATACCAGGTTGTCAAGGGCGTTGAGCCCTAGGGTAGGAGGACCTCGGCTACGTGATCGTGGCCGCTGTCCGTGGTGGCCGGCAGGGGTTATGCCCCTTGCCTCCGTTCTTCGTCGGTGGGTTATGCCCCCGCCGCCGGCTTAGAGAGAGAGATAGGAGATTACACGGAATAATTCTTGATTAACCTTGCCAACGTGCGGTACAGGAATATATGGCCCTTGGCCAACAAACTAGTCCTAAACTTAAGGACTTAATTTAGAAACTAACAAATCAAATCCTATCCTTCTATCTTAGCCACTGGTGCCGACTCCTTCCTCGATGCATGCGCTCTCGGCGCCAAGGCTGCCCTCCGCACGTCACGCGTCGCCGGCGCCGTCCGGTGTAGGAGCCGTCCCCACATGACATAAGCTTATTTATTTGGTAACTATAACTATTACTTTACATGTTCAATTCCATTTTGAACAAACATTATAGATTATAGATAGATAGATTGCTTTTAAGTTGACTAATATTTATGTTATCAAGGAACTATCTGGTTTTCTCATTTCCATGTTCATGTCTACATGGAAAGATGAAAACTGCAAATTCCACAATTATTAAAGGCAAAAACATTAATATCAATATTACTTTTGTTTTTAATAGTTTTGTCGCTTAAATGAAGCTTATATGTTATTTATTATTATAACATTACAAACAGGATCCCTGCAACCTCAAAAGGCATTTTTTGGATAGCTATTGACTATCAATGAAAGTAAATGTGAAGGTAACTTACACACTGGAGTTCAAGACCTCATTAGATGTATCAAAATATACATAGATTTAGAGATAGTCTAATATCTTTCATATATTGTTATAATAATGTAAACCATTTATGTACAATTATTACAGCACTTGAACAAGCTGAGTACCAGTCCAAAATATTTTCTTACGCTATGGCTATGTGCTTTAGTACATTTGTTTAAAATTAAAAATAACTATATTATATTTTGTTTAGGCATGTGCGTGTCGCACGTGCATCTCTACTAGTGTACATATAAACTGGGATTCTTTTACAGGTTGTCATATGCATATCACCTCTCTTCATCACAGACAGGTTGTTGTTCCAATGACAGATTCAAACATATTCATATTCTAACGCCCTCCTGGAAGGGAATCTGTGCTTTAATTTGCTGGAGACTTGACTTTACCTAGCCGCCCACATGCATTTGATTTAATTTTTGTTCCCGGAAGCGACCCTCCTTTGCTGTGACCTCGAGGTCAAAGATGCTCAACTAATAAGCTAAGTTGTAAGCCGAGGGGACCCAAACCTCCAACTAGCACACACTGCTCTGTCGATCGCTTATGCTAGAAAGGAGGGCGCCATTTGGAGAGATCACAAATCACAAGCAACGTCAACACATCTGAGCACCAGGTATTATTCTGTTTTTAACCAAAGCATGAATATAGCATCTTCTTCGTTCCATCGTCCATCTCCTTGTACTCACCCTCCTGCTAATATAATTTCTCCTTGCACCTGTAATTTCTTTGCAGATTCGCGTTATCCTCATGTTCTTGTTAGGTGGCTTTGGTCAGCAGATGCTAACTTAACGAGGAACTGTCAGAAGCTAGCAGAAGCACCGAAGCTTTCTCATCTCTGGCCATCTAGATCTAGGCTCAAGCCCGCATTTTGCAACCAAGACTCCAGAAGATCTAGTGAGCATAGATTGCAGAGGATCGAGTAAAGGAATTTGGAGATGGCACCGAGCTCTACAAACCTATGATTTTGTGCATATGTTGCATTGGAGGAATTGAAGGCAGAAGCAGGAGCGCCATTTTGAGATCCAGGTATGGTACAATATTTTTAACTAGGGATATGCTACCATTTTGTTGTGTTCATTGATCTATTTGTTGTATGCTATGAACGATAATCTTTTGGACATTAACCTGGCTTTTGACTTCACAGGTACTGAACTGAAGGCTGAGTACTCCTAAGTATATAGCACCCTCCATTCTCCATTTCCTCTGCTCTCACTCCTGCTACTACACTTTGCTTGCACCACCACTAATTTCTTGGCTAAATAACATGGGCTGTGCAAATTCTCATTAACCTCATGTCTTTGTTAGGTGGCCTTGGTCGGCAGATGCAAACTTCACGAGGAAGCGTCAAAAGCTAGCAGAAGCATTGAAGCTTTCTCATCTCTGGCCATCTAGATCTAGGCTCAAGCTAGGCTAAGCTAAGCTACGCTAAGCAACCCAAGATCTAGGAAGCACTGCTTTGCATACATTGCAGAGGACAAAAGAAGGGCCACACAGGAAGATGGTAGTACAACCAAAGCAGATCTGAGCTACAGAAACCACTGCTTTGTATACGTTACATAGGAGGAAAGGAGGGAAACTGGTGATGGCACAAGCAGCAGCATATCTGAGCTCCAGGTATTTTACGTAACTTCCAACCAAGAATATATACTAGCATCCTATTCCTTCTGTTCTTTACTCTAGATAAGTTCATCCATTTGTGCTCCACTTTGTAAACAATCTGAATGCTTTCACTAGCAATTTCTTGGGCAATAACTTGTCCTTTCTCTCAACTGTGGACAGGTACTCAAGGACCAACACCAAGTCGTGAAAGACGCCGTTTATTATTCTGTGATTCAAGCTCTGGTATTTTAATCTTTCCAAAACGAAGGCAGTAAGGGTGTTCCTGCAAACAAGCACTTGAGAAACAAAGAAACTAAAGGGATACACTTATTTTCGCAGGTGAGATATCCATATGATCAACCATTTTCGCATGAGCTTCTGTGACGTCTTTATTATCACTAGTAATACTGAAAGCATGGTGCACGAATTGGCATGAAAGCACTATAGGAGCCAATTAGTTGCAACTTGTTAAAAATCTGTTGTACCACAGTTCCATTTTGCAATCCTTATGGTTTACAATATAGATGCTGATTTCTGTTAGAATGAGGCCAACCAACTCTATTCCAAGGCCCAAAGGAGCAAATATGCAATGAACCCCTCCAAGTAGAGGGGCTACGCTCCTACATTTGGATTATGTCTTCTACGCTTTCTACACGGTAACCATTTAGAGTTTTGGACAATAACTTGGCCTTTGTCTCAGGAATTGAAAGGTTGAATACTCCTAAGTTACAGATCATAACAACTACAAATACACTCACTTTAGTGCTTGACTCTGTGCTATGCTAACCCTATTAGCATCATTAGATAGTTTGAACGAATACGCTATACATATCGGCGCTGCCCGCCCACAGCAGTGCGGTCTGCGTGACCCCGCATCTGCCTTTGCCGCGCCCGGGCATCGCCACGGACACCGGCGGCCATTCCGACCAGCAGTAGCCGGGCGCTCTGTTCACCGACAACGGTTGCCGCTTCCGCCGTGACTATGTCGCGGCATTTCTTTGAGGCGGTCGTGGTCGCCATCCAGCAGATCGGATCCGACGCCGCCGAACGCGTTAGCCAACGTGGAAGCCCCGCAGTGTGCCGCTCACTGCCACCGGGGGCTTTCACCATCAACGCTGGCATCACCCTAGGTCGTTTGACCACATCCTGGGGTTCCAATTCCTCCACACCCTCGGGTCCATCCCCGTGGGACTTGGAGCACCGCCAGTATGTCCTTCAATCACGCCGGACGGCGCATCGTTGGCGTGGTCCGTCTTTCCACGAGCGGTGGCGATGAGCCACCGCTACGGCACTCACGGAACCGGCCCAGCCTCCTAGAGTGGGTCTTGCTCCAGTTTGTGCCGATTTTCGACGAACCCAGCTACCTTTCCCCGGTGCGGCCATATGATCACAGGATTGACCTCCTCCTGCCTGGGACCGCTCCGCCTACCCCAACTCCAGAAAGATGAACTAGAGCGGCAATGCGTGGTCATGTTGGAGTAGGGCATCATCCGTCCTAGCACTTTGCCGTTCTCCGCCCCGGTGCTTCTCTTTCACAAGGCGAATGACTCTTGGTGGTTCTGCATGGATTACTGCACCCTAAACGCATAGGCCGCCAAGGACAAGTTCCCTATCCTAGTGGTGGATGAACTCCTCGACGAACTTTACAGTGCCCGGTTCTTCTCCAAGATAGATCTCCGCTCCGGCTACCCCCTGTGCGCATGCACTGGTCATGCCGTTCGGCCTCTCGAACGCTCCAGTGACATTCCAGGCCCTGATGAACGATGTCCTCTGCCCATACCTTCACAAGTTCGTGCTGGTCTTCTTCGACGACATCTTCATCTACAACACTCATGGGAGGAGCACCTACAACACCTCGTGATTGTCCTCAAAGCCCTGCGCGACTACTGCCTCCACCTGAAGCGCTCCAAATGCTCCTTTGGGGCTCCGTCTGTGGCTATCTTGGGTACATGATCACTGCTAAAGGGGTCGCCATGGACACCGACAAGGTCTCGGCGGTGGACTCCTGGCCGGTCCCGTGGTCCGCGAGGGCCCTATGGGGCATCCTTGGGCTGGCGGGCTAGTACCGGAAGTTTATCCGGGACTTGGGCATCGTCGCCACTCCTCTGACGCGCCTCCTACAGAACAACACCTTCCTCTGGGGTGAGGATGCCACAGTGGCTTTCAGCGCCCTCAAGACCGCCCTCACCATTGGGCCTACGCTACAGATGCCCGACTACGCCAAGACCTTCACAATGGATAGCGATGACGCTGTGCTTCACTAGGGCGCCGGACCATTCGCGTTCTTCAGTCGCCCGTTCACCGCACGACATCTGAAGCTCCCTGCTTATGAATGGGAGCTCATCAGCTTGGTCTAGGTGGTGCTCCATTGGCGGGCCTATTTGTGGGGGCGCACTTCATCATCTGCACCGACCACTTCAGCTTGATGTACCAACTGGATCAATGCCTATCGACGGTGCCGCAACAGTAATGGTAAGAAAATTATTCGGTTTCGATTTTACCTTGGAGTATAGGCCTGGAAGACTCAAGACGGTGGTGGATGCATTGTCACAGTGTGATGCCAAGGCCCCCCTCATAGCCGAGGTCATGTCGGTCGCGGTGGTCCTCTCGGGCCCTTGTTCTCCTACCTCGAGGAAGTCTGCCAGGCCACCGCTTTGGCATCTGATGCACAACTCCTGCGGGACCGTGGCATTGCACAAGGTTGCGGGCCTCCTGCTCTATGGCACCTGCATCTTCATCCCCGACATCGGTGATCTCTAGTACCAGGCACTCTTGTTTGCACATGGCACGGGACATAAGGGGACGCAAAAGACACTACTGTAGAATGGAGGGAATCACCACACACCCATTGTGGGTGGGGAGCCTTTCATATATATAGCCAATTGTCATGGATGGAACTTACATACATGGGAAGCTATTCCCTTTACAAGGAAACAATCCTAGGATATAAACAGAAACAATCCTAGGCTACACATTGCAACTAGCCTATCTAGGGCATTGCCAATCAATCTCTAATCAGTCTCGAATTGATCCTGATATATACATATCCTAATAACTGCCCGCAGTCATAGCGGAAGCATCACAGACGCATAGAATAGTCCAAAAATCAGTGAAGAGCTGGACGGGCGGAAGCTTGTGTCATGATATCGGCGAACGGGTGCGTAGATGGGACATGAAGAACACAGAATTCTCCCAGAGCTACCTTGTCACGGATGAAGTGGATGTCAATCTCGATGTGCTCCATGCGGCGGTGATGGACGGGGTTGGCAGCCATGTAAACGACGCTCACATTATCACAATAACCGTCGCAAGTGGGATGGAGATGTGGAGCTCCTGTAGTAGCTAACACAGCCAGTAGCACTCAGCAACAACATGGGCCATTGCCGCGGTACTCCACTTCAGCACCGAATGAAACACGGTCGCCGACGCTTGGAAGACAAAGACACCGTGTTGTCGCCGAGGTAGACGCCGGCTAGAGGTGGAGCGGCGCGTGTCGGGCAGCCACCCCGGTCCGGCGTTAGAGTAGGCTGTGAGCTGATCGACGACACCGGAGCCCAATTCCAGAACTGCTAACAGGGAGCCCTAGATATAGCGTAGGATGTGCTTGATTAGCGCAAGGTACAGCTCGCGAGGGTCGTGCATGAAGAGGCAGACCTCATGGACAACATATGCCAGGTTCGGCCGGGTCAGAGTGAGGTACTGGAGGGCACCAGGGAGGCTCCTGTACTCCGAGGGGTTGGCGACTGGAGCGCCCTCGAAGGCGAACAGCTTGGTCTGGGCATCCATCGGAGTAGCTATCGGGTGGCATTCAGACATGCCAACATGCTGGAGAACAATGACGTACTACCGCTGGGAGAGGGATAGTCCATTTGCTGTCCCGCTGGGCCGCTGAGATGCCGAGGAAGTGGTGGAGGTCACCGAGGTCCATCATGGCGAACTCCGAGGAGAGGCGGGAGGTGATGTGCTCGAGAAGAGTGGGTGACAACGCGGTGATGATGATGTCATCGACATAGAGGAGGAGGTAGGCCATGTCGTCTCTAGCCTTGTTGACAAATAAGGAGGCATCCAATTTGGATGTGGTGAAGCCGATGCTACAGATGAAGTTGGAGAAGTGTTGGTTCCAAGCTCGCAGAGCCTCCTTAAGTGCATACAAGGACTTCTACAGTAAACAGACAGTGTTAGGTGCAGCGGGGTCGACGAAGCCTTTCGGCTACTCATAGTAGACAGTCTCCTCGAGGTTTCCATGCAGGAAGCCATTCTTCACATCAAGCTAGCGTATGGGCCAGTCTCGAGATGCAGCAATGCTGAGGACAGTGCGGATCATGGCCGGCTTGACGACCGGGTTGAATGTCTCATCGTATGTCGGCTTGATGACCGGGTTGAATGTCTCATCCTAGGAGAAGCCGTGGATGACCTAGCGCACCTTGTGCCAGGCGAGGGAGCCGTCAGAGTGGAGCTTATATTTCAACAACCACTTTCCAGTGACAATGTTCACACCAAGCGGTCAAGGTATGAGGCGCCAAATACTGTTGTCGATCAATGCCTTGTACTCACCTGCAATCGCAGCGCACCAATTGTGATCGGTGAGGGCACTGTGACAGTTCACCAGGACGGGCGAGGCAACGGAGGTGGAGAAGCCGAAGTGCTGGACGGTGTAGATGGAGCCGGTCTATGAGCGTGTCATAGGCCGGGTGGCGGCAGATGGGTGGCCGACACGAGCTGCGGGGCGGTCGGTAGAGAGCCGCCGGTGCCAATAGAGGTGCACCGCCCACGTGGGCCACCGCCGGGTGGACAACGCTTGAAGGCTGGCACAGCGGGTGTAGACGTTAAAGCGATGGTCACCGGGTCCGGCCCGCCTCATGAGCATGCCGACCTCCCATGGTCGCCGAGCCGTGGCTGCCTCGAAGGAGCAGCTGGCTGCCCATGGCTGCCTAGCTGTGGCCCACCCACAGGAGGAGCAACTAGAGTGTGCCCACCCGTAGGGGTAGCTAGGGGTTGAGCCGTAGTATGGCCGTGTCTAGGAGTGTTCGGAACACATTCTCCGGCCTTCGTCGCCGAGCGAGTAGTGCTCACTGGTGGTCATCGAGGAGGAGAGGTCATGCATCATAAAATCAAGTGACGACGGCATGGAGGCCGCTGATGGTGCTGCCGAGAATGGAAACACGGACTCGTAGAAAATGACATGATGTGAGATGATGATGCAGCAAGTGGCCATGTCAAGACAGCGGTAGCCCTTGTGTGAGGATGGATATCCTAGGAAAACACAAGGTGCAGATCGAGCGGCGAGTTTGTGAGGGGAGGTGGCAATAAGGTTCAAATAGGAGAGGCACCCAAAGACGCAAAGGGAGGAGTAATCTAGGAGTGTGTCGTGAAGGAGTTGGTGGGGTATTTGGTTTTTCATGGAGTAGGATGGGCGCCTATTGTCAGGCCCCCACTTTAATGGGTCCTTAATCACACATATTTGCGCCAGGATCACGCCATAAATATGTTTATTAGTCACGTATAATGGTATACATATAGAAGGAAAATCCAAGCTTTATTATCACGGGATAAAGGGTTCTTACAGTGGCGACGAAGGGGTTACCAATACGGGTTACAATATCAGAGTTAGCCAACCGAGAAGCAGTGGATTAATCATGACATTGCCCCGCATCCATAGGCAAACTTGAGCATAGATGAATTCCCGGGCATCAACGTCCTTATCCTAAGCAAACACCTCGCGAACTCCTATGATACGCTAGTCCTCTACCTTGACGCCGATCTTACCTTCACGTGTGCCGATATCTGTAAAAACAGGGGTGAGTACAAACGCATCGATAGAAGTCCAAACCAGGGGGTGGATGTAATTATTAAGGGTTTGGGCCCTAGCAGAGTCTCTAAAACTGCTCTCGCTAGTTCCCGAGTTACATCATATCCTCATCGCTGTCATGTCACACAGGTTAGTTATTTAATGGTAGAACTAATCATAGATGATCTTGCCTAGCAACTGCCCATTCCAAGGGCGTGGCTATTCGAATAGATTTAATAAACTCTGCAGTGGTTGTACACTTTCCCCACACGATAGGCATTGTCTTCACCATCACAACTTGGCTTAGACAGGCCTAACAAGCTCCCGTACCCGCTTGGGCCATCACCCTAGGTTTCGGTATAATCCTACCATGATTTTCTCAGGGGTTGGAACAGGATGACGCATCATCCTAGACGTAGCTTCAATGCACACTACGTCAACGTAGCTTCAATGCAATCTACGTTATCATACTCATAATCATAATCATAAATCTGTGCACCTAGCACTACGCCACTGCGCCCAAACATCTTACGTGGAGGATCACATAGCAACCACGCCAACCCAACCTCGGAAGATCACATAGCATCCGAGTCAGCTCCTGATAGATCGCTGCCTACGCCGGCCACCTTGGATCAAAATTATACCTTAACCCAACGGGGTGTGGAACCCATCCCGGCGTGTGGCTGTACGTATAATTGCACTAAGTAGATGGTCTATGAACCGGTCCATAGGGAGGTGAGTATCTCTCCGCAGGAATCCCTCGCGGCGATTCCTGATGTGGTATTTAGGCTCTACCAGACTACCACTACTCACCTTTTGGTTGGGTTCATTTCATCATCATTAAATCATAGCAATTAACAATCATGGCTATTATCGTATGTCCGCAACATCTTATAAAATAACTGGGCACCTAGCCCCTCAATATAATTGAGCACCTAGCTCGTCAACAACTTGAGCACCTAGCTCATCAATAATATCGAGCACTCAGCTCATCATCAATACTGAGGACCTAGCTCGTCATCATCTCATAGTTGCATACGATAATTGTCGGGTGCCAAAATAATTGACACCCTCGACACAATCAATCAAGGTAATAATCGGCCTCGGCACATCATCGGCAGGCAAATCATCCCGAGAAGATCCCAAGCCGAGGGTCCCCACGGCGGGGACTCGACTCGCCCGACCCCCTCTCGGAAGGGAAGGATTGGGTCGGTTCACCCGAGACCCCCCGCCGGGCGCACCCCTCGGCGTCCGTCGCCGGCAATGGCCGCGACAAAGAAGGACAAGCGGGATGTCCACGCCCGACAAAGCCGAGCGCCCCGACACCCCCGGATTCTCGCCCGAGGGCCCCGCGGTGGTCAAATCCTTCTCGTGACACCGCTGGCCGGGTCCGGAGTGCACTTGTTAGGCGCCGCTCACGCCTTACCGGTGTCGCGTGACAACCACCCTCATTGTAATGTCATCTCACACGCCCATCCCGAAGGGCCTCGGATGATGCTGCAGCCACGACGTCAACCCCTCGGGCAGGTACAGCCACAGTTTCCTGTCACCATCACGGTACCCCTCGGATACTGTTGCCATCCCTCTCGGAGAATCTACCCTCGGAAAAGTAAGGATCTCGAGGTCAATGGCCCCTCCCGGGACATCACCACAGGATCCACGCCGCCCAAGAGGACACCTGAAGATCGGGAGAAGGACGGTCCCTTTCCACGATGACAACTACAGATGCCCCTTCTCTGCAGCACGAGTACAAGGCACCGGCCAAGCAATTTCCTGCGCTTAGAGGACATGTACTCGCCGGCCTCCCTTGAGACTATAAAATGGGGTGCCCGGGCATAGAATAGGGCAAGTCGAAGCACTCACACGCCTTGACTTCACACGACACTTGGCCACTAGCTCAATCACACTCTGCGCTGAGACTTGAGGCTCCGGTCTCTCTCTCTCTCACCCTGCTTGTATTCCCTACAACGAGCACCACCCTGCGTGATACACGCCTACTCACCCGACCGACGACGTAAGGCGGCGTTGGCTTTGAACCAAGATACATCTTGTGTCATCTCGCACCAACCATCCGGGTTCCCGGGGCCGCGTAGCACATTTACTAGTCGGTTAGCCGTACCCCCGGTTTGAAACACCGACAATGATAGCCCATGATCTCTCGTTCTCAATTAAACATCATTATTATTACTTAATTAAAGGTCATGATTAAGGGGGTAAGGACTTGCCAGGAGGTTCTTACTTGATCAAGATGGCGTCGAACGTCTCTAGCTCTCCTGGACGGAAAACTCCTAATCGGGTCGTCGGAAACTACTTCACGAAAGGTGACAAAACCTAGCTCAAACTATGGCATACAACACAAACATAGAACATTATGGTGGCAATAGGTTAGATGCATAGATCGAGATTTTAGATGAATTATGGAAGTCGTTTCACGTGAAACGGAGTTCGAATGCATGAGATATGATTTTTACAATATTAATCCCTAATTAAAACATTAGGGTAATATTATAATATAACTTTATCTTATAACAAAATTAGAACTAATTACATGATAAAATTCTATAATTCATATGATAAATTTACAAATTTTCTGGGGAATTTTTCGACACACGGAAATACTATTTATAGAACTCTATGTACACTTATCGGGTGCACCTAGCATTTAATTACGTGTACCCAGCTCTTCGTGGGATCCCCTCATGGCTGACTGGTGGGCCCTGGGCCCATCCGACGTGGCGGTTAACGGGGTAACTGCGGTTGACGGGCGGAGGACACCTGGCTGAGCCTCGTTGGTCCTGTCCCCGATCTTTATCGGTATGTAACGGCAACACCCCGCCATCCTCCGCTGCCGGCCCGAAAGCAAATGGATGCTCGCGAACCCGCCGGGATGGCACGGACCTCGTCCTAACCTCGCCATGGAGGGTGCGTTGGAATCCCCTTGTCACTTTGGTCCGGCTGGCCGGCATTAGGGTAGCAAGGAGACCTTCTCCCACGGGCGGCGATGACTGGGGGCGAGCGGTGGCGGCACTCCGGCCCGACCGAAAGCAACACAGGGCGATGGTAAGGGAAAGAAGGAACACAATCGAGAGACGAGCTTGAGGAAACTCACCGGCTCATCGATTTGGACCCACGACGCAGCCGACGAACGGGAAAGCGAGGGGGGGCATCGGTGGTGGCGGCGGACTCTGATTTGGGGGAAAACCGAACCGCGCGGAGGGGAAGAGAGGAGGGGGGAGAGGATGGCGAGCACCGCATGTTCTGGGACGAGGCGATGCTCGGGAGGTGGGTGGCGCGGCGGACTGAGCTCCCGGAGGGGGGCTATTTATAGCCGTTCCATGGCGGGGCGCCGTCGGAGATATTTCTCCGCCGCCACGATCTTTTCCGACAGCGCACCCGAGCAGCGTGGACTTCCAGTTGGTGCCGGCTAGCTAGGGTGCGTCGTGATAGACGCCAGTGGGTTGGCCGGTAGCCTAGCCGCGTCGTCTACAGCTGCGGATGTCGTCCGCCATGGCGGCAATGACCGTGCTCCGGTCCGCGCAGTCGCTGTACCGGTTGAATCGCGTTCCTGTGTGCGTGGGACTAGCAAGGCTCATCGCGCTGTGTGTCGTCCCTGTCCTGCGCCGGTGATGTCCGGTTCGCCGTGCCGTCACATCGAAGCTGCCAGCAGCGCGCCGGCAAGGTCGCTAGGGCGCTGTGTGCAGTCAGGCAAGGCGAGCTGGCACTGTGACATCTCAGTAGGGAGGTCCGCGCCCCCACTGTACACCGGTCCGTGCTACCAACCTTGTCGGGTACGGCGCGCGGGGAGCGGTTGGGTCCCGTCGGATGGTGGCTCTCACGCGCGGCCTGTGGGAGACGATGGAACTGACATCCGGGCCCCGTGCGTTTGTGTTACAACGGATGTAGCCACAAGGGCCTCGTGTTGGGTCTGGCTTTACTGGCTCGGCCGTGGGCCGGTTGATGCCGAGACCGAGTGGGCCGGCCCGTGCTGGCGTGCAGGAAAAAGAGAAGAGGAAGAGGAAGGCTGGGTCGGGCCTGGAGGAAACCAAGCCCATGGTCCTTTTCCCTTTCCATTTTATTTTCCTTTTCCCCTTTTCTCCTTTTATTTCCCTTCTCATGTATACACATACATATTTCACCTACTTTTTCACAAGCATATATATATATATATATATTCTTGAGGTATCAATTATTGGACACCAAATATATATATATACTAGTGTTGAAAATATGTATAGGGTATACATGCTTTAGCTTCCCTCTATTATTCCATGTGTGCATAAATATTGGCACAAGCACTTATATATATTCTCCTGATTTTTATTTGCGAGAATAATATTCACTTGTACCTATCTATAACTCTTATATAGGAGATCCCCACTGGCCATCCTTAGGGGAGTTCTCCTCGCACCCGATTGGTCTAAGGGCAGGTTATAATCAAACATACCGAGGCTAAATTGCAGCGCCGTGGGCTTAGCGTTTTCCCGTCTTCGTCCACCTTATCCCCATCCACACCGGTGCCGGCTTGGCGTCCCCTTGCTCTTCCTCTACTGCGCCTCTTCCCCTCACCTAGGGTCCGCCTCTTCACCTCCCATCTTCGGTCGTCGATGGAGGTCATCGGCCATGCATCTTGCCCTGCCGCAAACCACCGCGTCGCCCATTTGGATTGGTTCCCCTGCCTCAGGTCTTTGTTCATCCATCTGTTCGTTTATGCGCTGTCGGCCTTCAGTGTCATCATCTACGATGGCCTGCCGAGTCTTGCCGCCGTCCCCCCCCCCTCCGATTCCGGATCCATTACAGTTCTCAAATCCCCATCCTGCGCAAAAAATCATGTCACAGGTGATCCTACGACTTCCCAAATTTTCAGTTTTCTCTGTATTCCACCAAAACTGTTATTCATGGTTAATAATTGTTATTGATGATGCATTATAGCTGCAGCTGCATTGACATCTCTATATGAAGGCCTCCATAAGCATGTGCTCCCTCTCATTTTGTCATTGCCATCGCAGCCAAAGGTAACACATCGTTCTGTTCTTCCAGGTTTTGAAAGGTCATGTTGAGATACCCTTCTAATTAGGTTTTCATGTTGATATTATGCAGCCGTGTATATTGCTCATGATAAACAGGTAAGTTGTTCTTCATTCTTTTGCTATTTCTAATTTCGTATGCCCTGATTTTTGACATCAACGCTCATGACCAAAACCCTATAATTTTGCAGGTTATTTTGCCGTTTGTTACGCTCGAGGTCTTGGAATGGTTGAATTGTTCTTTGTACAAATCAGGTACCTCCTGGGAACATATGTTCCTGTCTGTCTCCTTCCCTCCTGTTTGGAACAATTTGTATTCTCTAGGTTTAATTGATGTGTTAGATATAATCTCTGCAATCCAGTATGATGTGTTAATGTATTTTCCATTTATAGTTTATTGTTTGTTAATCATTGTTAGAAAAGAACACCTGATCCTGTTATCTCTCTTAAAAAATGATCCTGTTATCGGTATGTGATAATGTGAGACTCGCTGTCCCTTTGTAATGTCAGAGACAGCCGTAGAGGTAGAATTAAAAACTGAGATAGGTGGACATTTTTGTGCAGGGCTACTATCATTCAACCTGGAAGAAATCAGACTCTCTGATCCTCCGACATTCTCGGTGGCATCCAACAGAGCGACCCTCGAACCCATTGAAGTCAGATACATACGAAGCCACCTAGGAAAACATTGCACTTCAGCATGTTTTTGAGGACACCATACTTATCCATGTGTTAGCAACCAGCAGACATGAACGAATAAATAGTTTATGGGACTCATTATAAGATGTGATCTTATAACATGTGATCTGCAACACTTTTGTACATCTTAAGTCAGACAAACAATATTGCTCTGTTGAAGTACTTGATGTTTGTCTTTTATTACCATTTCCTCATAATTTTGCTTCTATTTTATATGGCAAATAGCAGAATCCATTGAGTTCAGTAGCAGTATGCGTTACGACAGTGACTGGGTAAATTTTTGTTTTAGTTTATTTCCAGCTGCTATATTCATGATCATCTATGGCACCATGGGCTAACACCAGTCACAAATGATCTCTTTGTTCTGAATAGTCAAAACCTAGACCTTTTCACACATTTGAGCTGCACTTAAGTGTTCAGTAAAGATTATCTGATCAATTTGTTGCTGATATGATCTGCAGCAGCCTGATCGCATGACTGTCCCTGATCGAAGAAATGCGGCTGGCACACTACCTGACCATGGGCTTAGAGTGCACTGTCTCCCTCGCAAAGTATCTCGACAACATGTAAGCAGGGAAATTTAGTTAGCCGGCTTGGTTAGTTCGCTCTGAATGTCTGAAACTGAACTTTGTTGTATTGCAGGGACAGGTCAGCGATCGGGTGGGGACATGAGGATGGCGCCCAGGGCCTATGCTTCCTTCAGAAGCACAGAGTACCTCAATGCACAGCGCCTCTGGTAGGCATCTACATATGAACACATCAACTGAACAATTCCAAATGTCATTTTTAATCTGAATATCCGACTATAGATGCCGTCAAATGTACTAATCAATTTTCTACACTTATGGACATGATGATGAGGTTACTATTTGCCATGCAGATCCACACACTTTGTATAGGAGCTGCATCAGGCCATGCGTGTCTTATGCTTGCGGCTGGAAAGAAAGGCAAACGATATATGTTCCCTCATGCCAAAGGTGCATGCTAACTTTCAGGCCTGTTTGTTTTGTTGGAAAATACTCGCTTTTGCTCATCATTTCCTGCTAATTATGGACTATACTATGTCAGCTATGATTCAGCGACCACGTATTCCTTCTTACGGGATGACGCAAGCATCTGATTTTGTTATTCATGCAAAGGAGGAACGAGGCATGGTTTTCTTTTTCAGTTGCTTATAGCCTTATATTCTTCAGTAATGTCTCATATTCAGATATATGCTAATCAAGTATGTATTAATGCATTTTGAGTTATTTATGTTCACTTTTAGATTTGTGAAAGGTGACCCAACATTTTTCAGTCACGACTCGATTGTTGGATATGCTTAAGTTCAGCCACCGATAGTCATTGAGTGAGCGATAGGTTCTGTTTCTTTACAACTATATATCCTGAACATGAACTTGCAAGTACTGCCATTGCTTCTTTTTTTCTCTTAGAAAACTGAAATAGTTTCTATTCCAGCTTTCCATGTAGTTTGATTTATAAATGCAGGCCAATGCTTCAACTTTCAGGAAGAAGGTAATCAAGGTCAAGGTGAATTCTTCGTCCTACAAGCAGAAGAGCGCGGAGCACCAGGCAGAGGTGGACGGGCTTGCTGCCAACTTCAAAATCAAGCACGACTGATGAGAGATCAAATACACTACTAGATAAATAAGCTTCCTTGGATCTGCTACTCTTCTTTAATTTCTGTATTATATACACGATTGAAAAGAGCTTTCCAGAGCTATAGTGACTGATGTTATGAGATTAAATCATGGAAAATTTACCTTATAATCATTGCATTTTTCTTAATTCCCAGCAAAGAACGCCTTGGGTGAGGTTCCCCTAGTTAAATATATATAGATGCACACGTGTCCCGACTATTTTTATTTCCCAGAGAAAATTCGTAAACCATTACTCATGCATTATACTTCCATAATTAAGATCTAAATTATGCAATGCATCCTTGGCCACCATAAAGCTCAACAAGCAGGCAAACATATAAAAGGAACCTATTTCTATATGGTGGGATGCAAGGTTTTCGAAATTAGGGTTTCGCTTTTTACGGATATTATCTCAAGTTTTGGTTGTATTTTGAAAAGTTTAAATTTTTAGTGATTTTAAAATGATGCAAAAACACGGGTGTTACACCTATTGAGGAGGAAGGTTGCTGTTGTGAGGGCCTCATAGAGAGGTGGCACGGACGCATGGAGGAGCATGGTGCAGATGATGTTGTTGTTGGTGCGGAGCATGCGTTCAGCCTTGCCATTTTGTGGTGAGGTATAGGGGCAGAAGAGATGGAGTGTAATGCCATGGCTAGTGAGGAAAGAAGTGGTAGCGTGGTTAATAAACTTCGGTCCCATTATCTGCTTGGAAGGATTTAGGCGTGGGGCCAAACTGTGTCTGAGTGTATGTAATGAACTCAACAGTGTGGTGGTGCACCTCAGATTTGTGGCGAAGCAGAAAGGACCAGCAGTAATGGGAAAAATCATAGTGAAGTAAATCAAATGGAGCATTGGTTACTGAGGTGGAATGACTAAAGGGAAGTCGCACATGCTTGCCAAGTTGACGGGCATGGCGGGCATGGCGAGCTTTTATTGTAGGAGATGACCGACATGCTCCGTAGAGTGGCAAGGCTGGATGGACCGGGGGTAGCCGAGGCGGTGGTGCCATAGGGACAACGTGGTGGCGAGGCTGCATGAGTGATCTGGTGTGGAGGGGTAGGTGTAGAGGTCGCCACCACGGTTTTAGTGAAGAGTCACACGCCCCGTGCGTTGGTCCTTGACAGAAAAACCACAAACATCAAATTCAATCGAACAAGCATTGTCACAGGTGAATTGACGAATAGAAAGAAGGTTGCGTACTAAATCAGGTGCAACTAGAACATTGTTAAGGCGAAAGACAGAGTTGCGGGAGGAGAGTGTGGATGTGCCACGACAAGTGATGGGGTATGGTGGTGCCATTGCCAACTGTGATGCCGGAGGGAAGAGGAGGGAGACGACATAGGAGTATACCATCCGAGGGGCGACATGCAAGATGTGGCGCCCGGTGTCAAGGATCCAGGGGAGAAGACCCCTGGAGGGACATCTGATTTAGTGCGGCGACATGGTCGGCCGATCCCAACCCGCCATGCTGCTGCGGGGATGGAGCGGGTGTCGGAGAACCGGGGGGGGTGAACACAGTGTTAGCCTAGGCCTAAAGAAAGGCGCTGAGGACTCTAGGGCCGCGCTAGGCCGGGTTCGTTGTCATCGGGTGCTAGGGCTGCTGATGCACCTCGGCTGTCTAGGGAGGGTTGTAGTACCAGGGGCGCTAGCGGTGCGGGGGACTGGGCCTATCCCCCCGAGCCGGGAGCCGCCTTCTTCTAGGCTCTAGCCGCCGTCACCCCGACCGCCGCCATCGGCTAGAGCTGCCGCCAGTCGCCCGACGACCGGCGGTAGAGCCACCACCGTGGTGCTGGAGATGGTGCGTAGCCCACCAGCCACATGAGGCGTGGAACGCCGTGCGGGCCACAACAGTGCCCTTGTTGGCGAGGCGAGAGCTCCTTCGGCATGAGCATCTCGCGAGTGGTGGCAAAGTCCGGGCGGGTGCGAGTCGGCGATGTTGTCGGTGGTCTTGGGCGGCGGGGGTTGAGGCCACGAGAGGAAGTTGCGGGACGAGCTGAGTCGGTGATGATGCGGCCGACATTGCGGCGCGCATCGACGGTGGCCTTCATCCTCTGCACGTAGTTGTTGATGGAGGAATTCCCCTGAGTCATGGAGTGAAACTCGTGATTCAGGAAGATGGCACGCGGAGCCTTGTTGGCCTCGAAGAAGCGCCTGATGGCGACCCAGAGCTTGCACGCGAGCCTGCTGTTCTGGCCACAACAAGGCTAATGACGCCCGGCGCCAAATGTTATACTGGCATTAGCAATGGCCCAAGTAGGATCAGTAGATCCGGCCTCCTCCATTCCATCGATCGATGCGGAAGAAGGCCGAATTTCCCTCAGAGAGAGGTGAAGAACGGTTCCCACCGATTGAAGTTGGGCTTCGTCGATTCGAGGGTCACCGGGATGTGGTTTTGACGTTGATCGTTGCATAGGGGGTGACGAACATGGCGGGGAGCAGGGGTGCTTCCCAGGCTGCTCGAGGTGTTGGAGGATGTGGTGGTGCTGGTGGCAGAGTCGGTCATTTCGACCTAGGAGGAGGGAGGACAGCGCAGCAGGGAGGGCTTGTGTGGTGAGAGGGAGGGAGAATCAAGATCTAGTAGCTTGATACTATGTAGAGTGGAAGGAATCACCGCACACCCATTGTGGGTGGGGAGCCTTTCATATATATATACATATATATAGCCAATAGGCATGTATGGAACTTACATACATGGGAAGTTATTCTCTGTACAAGGAAACAATCCTAGGCTATACATGGGAGCTAGCCTATCTAGGGGATTGCCAATCGACCTCTAATCAGTCTCTAATTGATACTGATATATACGTATCCTAATAGCTACACCGCCTCCACTCCGAATTTCACATACCGGGTGATTGCGCCTTGGTAGAAGATTGGGTCCGCAACTACTCCACGTGCCAATGCAACAAGAAGGTTGTGACACCCCAACCAGGGCTTACTAAGGTTGATAGAATACTCATACCTATAAGTTGTGACTTCTTTTTCGGAAGCACAAATCCAAAGAACTCCAAAGTTAAGTGTGCTTGGCTTGGAGCAATTTGGGGATGGGTGACTAACTAGGAAGTTCTTCCCGAGTGCGCACGTGTGAGGACAAAGTGTGCATAAAAGACTAGTGTTGGTCTGTGAGGACAATTTAGATTCTTAGAGAGCTACCAGCTATAAGTGGGCCTGAGTGGGGACGTTACAACGGTCGTCCTCTAGCCTGCCGGGTTGTTGCCTCCCTTGAAGGTGTCGTCCCAGGTGTGGGTGGACATGTCCATGGACTTCATCGAGGGGCTGCCAAAGGTCGGTGGAAAATCTGTGATCCTCACCGCCATCGACCACTTCTCCAAATACGCCCACTTCATTGCACTCAGCCACCCCTACACCGCCGCCTCGGTCGCTCGCGCACCTTCTTCGATGGCATCGTGCACCTACATGGGTTCCCGTCTTCCATCATCGGCGATCGGGGCCCCATCTTCACTAGCCATGTGTGGCATGACCTCTTCAACCTCTCCGGCGTCACCCTTCACGTGAGCACGGCGTTCCACCCTCAACCGGACGGCCAATCCGAGGTGGTGAACAAAACCATTGTTATCTACTTACGTTGTGTTACACCGGTGGCTTGGTCCTGGGCGGAGTATTGCAATAATACATCCTTCCACATGGCTCACCGCGTCACCCCCATTGAAGTCATCTCGCCGCCCCCCTCCCCCACCTCCGATTCTTCCGTACCGGCTGGGGACGGCCCGCACGGAGGCGGCGGACGCTCTGCTTCATACTCGCTGAGGTCCGTCAGTGGCTCATTCAGGCCTAGCAGCTTCAGAAGAAGCACTACGACGCTAGTCACCGTGATGTCGAAATCGACATCGGCGCGTGAGTCTAGCCGCGCCTCCTCCATCTCACAGCGCAGTCCATGGACCCCCCACGCTAAGCAGAAGCTTAGACCACGCTAGGCAGGGCCCTTCTAGGTGCTCGAGCTCATTGGCCATGTCGCCTACCGGCTCCGCCTCCCTGAGGGCGCATGACTACACGACGTCTTCCACATCAGCCTGCTGAAGGAGCACTGTGGCGAGCCTCCGGCAACATCTGGCTCTCTACCCCCTACGCAAGATAGACGCATCCAGCCTCTTCCCGACCGCACGGTTTAGGAATAGCAACGCCGCAACGTCTGGCATGTGTTGATCCAATGGCACATGTTGCCCGCCGAAGAAGACACCTAGGAGCGTCTCATCGAGTTCAAGGAGGCGTACCCGACTTCTAGCTTGAGGATGAGCTGTTTTTCGCAAGGGGGAAGAGATGTTATGATGTTAATTCCCTACGAAAGGCGTAGGGCGGAGAGTGGCTAATGGAGGCGCCATGGTAGTGGGCTTAAAGGCCTGCTATATTATTTATCAGAATTATTAGAATTATGGGAGAGTTATTTCTATTATTAGCTAGAGGAGAGGATATAGATATTGTAATCCACCTTTTGAGATAATCAAGCAAAAACATATTGTTTCTGGCTTCCCAGAGGGAGCCGGGATAAACCCTAGCCGCCCTCTCCCTCCTTGGTGCCGTCACGACGCATACCCGATGTTCACGACCTCCCAAACCCCCTCCTCCGATCTCCCATCCATACAACCTCCGGCAAACTCCGGTAGGGCTAGGAATCCTAACAGGTAACCATTTAGAGTTTTGGAGAAAATCTTGGCCTTCGAACTGAAAGATTGAATAGCCCTAAGTTACGGATCATAACAACTACAAATACACTGACTTTAGTGCTTCACTCTGTGCAATGCTAACCTCATTAGCATCATTAGATAGCTTGTGCCCTTTCATGTTTTGTTATTTATGCCATTTTGCAGCACTTGCGATGTCGTCACCGCCATCCTCATCACCGCCCTCTAATCTAGTGAACCACGAGCTGTGACATTGGATAACTTTTCAGCCCATAACATACTTTATCAATTATCATATACTTTTCTACCAAGTCTTCTTACTAATATCATCACGTATTGTTAGGTTTAGTCCATAGTAATTAATGTATCCTTGGTCCTAAGTTTTCTAGATCCTGGTGTGGAGCCAAAACAAAACTCAACATTTAGTATAATTAATAAGCACTCACAATCGCAATTTGTAGCGACAAATGAGACTAAATACAAAGTCAAAATGATCTATTGGAAAATTTACAAAATCAAAATTTAGATCAAGAGTAGGTTCCTAACAAATGGATTCTCTATTAAGAATTTAAAATTATAGTAAGAAAATGGGAACCTAAGGCATTTGCTTTAGTCTTGTATGGACGGAGGCGGACACCTTAAGATGCCCATCTAAGTTAATGAATTAACCGAAGTAGGAGCTTGCTTTGCCACGGTTAATTCATTAATCAAGCCAGGCCATTAATCCCGTTAATGGCAGTGGGACTCCATTAAATACTCTCCAGAAAACCCAAAACCAAAAAACATACAATTTTGGGGAGTCAAATCCACGAGCTCCATGAACTTCACGCTTATTCATGTCTACATATAATATGCTATCCTTTTATATCAATATTCTGTAATCTTATATTGGATATTTTGGATCCTAAATGAAATTAAATGAAAAAACTTTTAACTACAAAGTTTTAAATCTTGTCAAGTACTACAACAGTGGTATAAAATGTATCTCAATCAGAGATAGTTTAGATGAATTTCAAATACTTATTTGATTCTCTAGATGAATTTAAATAAAAAACTTGTCAATATCAAACATGTAAATCAGGTCGACCACTACAACTTTGGTAAAAACAATGTGAACATTTGAGATTGTTTAGGAGTTCTAAATTTTAAATTTCAAAATCTATAACCTCAACACATATTTGGGACTCTACACATCTTCAAATTTAAAAGTTTCCAACTACAAATTTGTAGATTCTATTAAGAATTGTACCTTTTGTATAGACCATGTAAACATTCGAGACCGTTTGATACTTTTAAATTTCCAAATCTGCGCACTTAGTTCAAAACCTTTTTCAATTGTAAAGTTGTAGATCTTGTCAAGAGCTGTCTTCATATCAGTTCATATGAAAAATTTATGAATTATTTTCTTTTTCGAATCAGTAACCAAGGTGGACTCCTGCCCCCATAAATTGATTTCTGGAGGCTGACTCTTAGAAGGATCGCCTCCAAAAATAATAGATTAATGGAGGTGGACATTTTAAGTTGCCCGCCTCGGTTAATGGAATAATGATGCCAACCACCTCTGTTTATCGAGCATTAACCGAAGCGGTTGCTCGTGCGGTGGCCCAGTCGCCGAATAACGGAGGTGGCCGCCCAACCCACCCACCCCCGTTAATAAAAGCGCATCGCCCGGTAAAACCAAACATGTAGTATCAAACATGTAGTAGTGATACTCTCTTCTTGAGTTCTTAGACTCTTAGACCATATGACAAGTGCAAGCACTACATATTACATACACCAAGGGAGGGCCTCTTCTTTTTGAGGGCCTAGAGATAGCCGCCCCTTTGCCCCACCCTAGCTAGGACCGGCCCTGAGTTGATATATAGTGGGGAGCACAAGGCGGGCAACCTTCATATGTCAAACTAGTCTTTTATGTTGAGTGAGGTCTAAGATATTGGATTGTTGTGGGCTTATCTAAGTGATGTCGGCTCATGAGTATGGTGAGTTGGGCCAGATCCGCTACAAACTCTAAGGCTAAACACTCCAAAATCCTACATTGACACTGTGCTATGTTCATCTTACACTTGTTAATTTATTCAACTGTTTCTCACTTTTCTTATTATTTTATTTGATGCATGGGAGGGCTAGTTTGCTCTTGCCTCCCACCTATAAATTTTCCTTGGCCCTGTGTGTGGGTGGGGTACTTTTTTTTTTGAAAGCAAAAACGGCGGGGCGATCGCCACAACACTTCATTTTATAAATTTATAAGGGTAAAAAACATAGTACAAACTTATAACAGAGATTAACTGTAAGCATCTAGCCAAAAAGAAAAGGCTGATCTTAGATCATCCTTAAAGCGAAGCGACTGAAGCAGACACTGGTTTTTGAAATTTACAAACAAAATGTCGACGTGGACTTGGCCATTGTTGAACACTGTCATTTCTTATCTTCCAAATCTCTCATGCAGTAATGGTTACTACCTCCATAAAAAAGGGAACGTTATGCTGTTGCCTTGCATGTGCTATTCTCTGGTATAAGCTAAGGCCCGTGTTCCACTGAATTCATATCTTCTCCCAGGACCTTGTGGAGAACGGGCAATCAAAAAAGAGATGGTCCAGGTCCTCATCCACCCCTGCCGTGCATAGGACACAGTGTGCATTTTCTTCATAAAATAAATTCCTTCTTCTGACCATTGTCTTAGTGTTGAAACAATCAACTATGGGGTGGGGGACTTGATCTCTGAGGTTCTCATTTTGAAACACCTACAGGTTTCTCTTGAATTTCTTAGGTTCTACCATACCAACTACCAACTATGGTTCCTTATGACGCTAGTGACAAAAAATGTAAGGCTGTTAAGTGTTGGTCTTAGTTATCATTATGTGTATCATCAACCACTGTCGTGTCCACTCTATGTTATGTTGGACCTTTATTGATACCAGTAATACTCATGGCAGCGAAAAGAGATAACGAGTTAATTAATCACACATGAAAGCACTAGCACTGAATGGGTATACGGCCCAATTAGTTTCAACATGTAAAACCCCTTATATATTATGGAATAGTTATCTATGCAAACTCTTTTGCTTCCATGAATGCCTGGTTATTTCATTTATATTATTCAACCCTTTTTTTTACAGGAAAAGCATGGCCGGTATGGAGGCTTCATTACTATCTGCTGCAGTAACTGGGATGTTGAAGATTCTAGGCAACAAGTTAGCTCCACTGGTCATCAAAGAGTATAGCTCTATAGTGGGTGTGAAAAAGGACCTCCAGGAACTCAGAGATCAAGTTCAGGAGATCAATGATCATCTAGAAACAGCAGGAGATAGAGCTACAGGGGATGCTGCATGGCTCAAAAAGTTGAAAGAAGTTGTTTACGATTTTGATGATATTGTAGATGAGTTCCAGCTAAAGGCTGAAAAACATGAAATTGATGGTGATGGTGGATTTGTGTCCAAATGTCTTTTCACAAAAAGGCAGAATCACTTGTATTGCAATGCAAGACAGCCAACAACATTAAAAAAATCAAGAAAAGATTTGCTAAGATTGTGAAGCAACGAAAAGACATGAAAGCAATATTTGGCAATGATCCTGTCAGCCATATCAACAAGACAGCTAAGAATATGCCGGCATTGCCCATTTCTGATAAGGCATCAGTACTTGGAAGAGACCAAGAGAAGCACCAAATAATATCTAATCTGATAGAGACTAATGATACACAAGAAATCAAGATAGTTTCCATAGTTGGACTTGGTGGCTCTGGGAAAACTACTCTTTCTAACCTGGTTTTCAATGATGAAAGAACTATAGCAAAGCATTTTGATGTAAGACTATGGGTTCATGTGTCACAGGAATTTGATATTGTCAAGCTCATCAAGAAACTATTTGAGGCTCTTGCTGATAAAGATCCTGGACAGCATTCCCCGGAGTATATGAGCAAAAAAGTCCAAGAGAGATTGAGTCGGAAGAAGTTTCTAATTGTAATGGATGATGTTTGGACCGAGTCCCAAAATCAGTGGGGCGAAATAATGAAAATTCTCAAAGCTGGTGCACATGGAAGTGGGGTTTTACTCACTACTCGCAGCGCAAATGTTGCAGAAGTAGTGCGATCCACATACCAGTTTTATTTGCAACGCCTATCTCCAGATGACAGTTGGCAGTTGTTCCAACAGAGCTTTAGCATGCCTGTAAAATTTTTGGAGTCTGACTTTGTAAAGGTTGGAAAAGAGATTGTGGAAACATGTTGTGGGTTGCCACTAGCAATTAAAGTTCTTGCTGGTTCTCTTGGTGGTAAGGATCTAATAGGAGAATGGCAGGCCATGAGAGATATTTTATTAGATGTTGAGGGTGAAGACTCAGTGTCTGCATGCTTGAAGTTGAGCTATTTCCATCTGCCATCCAATTTGAAGCAGTGCTTCACAATGTGTTCATTGTTTCCTAAAGGTCATTGGATCTGTAAACAACAGTTGATTCAACAATGGATTGCTCATGATATGATCAGTTTGACTCCTGGTGTTGATGATTTGGAGCATATTGGCCTCAGGTACTTTAATTCACTTGTGCAAGTGTATTTTCTAGAAGATGTGAATGAATATAGTAATGGGATAGTGAAATGTAAGATGCATGATCTGATTCATGATCTTGCCCGCTCCATCTTGTGTGAAGAAATTTCAACTATCGTGCCAGAGGATGCAACTGGTTCCACAAAAGGTTACAGATTCTTTTCTCTAACTGAACCAAGAAAATTTTTTTCCCAAGAAGGTTTTTGGAAATGCACGTGCTATATATGTTGACAAGGGCAATGATATATTATTTAGCAGCCCACTCAAGAATGCAAAGCGCTTGGGCAGTATGATTATTGAGAATTCTGTTTTGTCAACACCACTACTTACAGGCATATTTGGGGTAAAAATCTGAAATATCTTGAGATGTCTGAACTGCGATGTGAAGCACTCCCTGAAGCTATTACAGATATTTGGTGCCTCCAAGCTCTTTACTTAAAAATCATGCAATCTTGTGGAGTTGCCTGGATCCATTGGGAAGCTTAAAAAGTTAAGAGCACTGAACCTATTATGGTGTTTTGAGCTGAAGACTTTACCAGATTCTATTGGTGATTGTCAAATGCTTTCAACTTTGGAACTTAATAATTGCCTTGCATTTGAGGACCTGCCAAACTCCATCGGTAGGAATAAAAGGCTAAGGGTGTTGAGTCTATCTTTCACTAGAATTCGAAGGCTACCATCAAGTATCACAACTCTAGAAAATCTAGAGTATTTGAGGATTAGGCAGTGCTTTCAGTTCGTAGGGTTGCCTGAAGACATTGGGAACCTGACTAAGCTCAAAGAATTGGACCTAGATATCTCTGCAAGGCTGCCGCCAGGTATTGGGAAGCTCACTAAATTAGAAAAACTGAAAGATTTTTGTGTGGAAACTGATAAAAATTTGCACGAATCTCAGAGCTGGCAACTCTATCTAGGATAAGTGGGAAACTAGGAATCTATTTTCTGAGGAGTTTGACAGACCAGAGTGAGGCACTTCAAGCATGCTTGAAACAAAAGGAAAGGTTACATGAGCTTGAACTTTCATGGGGGTCTCTAAATGACTGGGAGAATCCTGAGCATGAGGTGGTTGCACTTGATGGTTTGGAACCTCCATTAGGGATTAAACAGTTAGAAATAAGCTCGTATGCAGGTTCACGGTTCGCTTCATGGATGCTGAAGCAAGCCAGTGGTGGTGTTCAGTGCCATGGTCAATTCCCTTTTTTGACCAAGATGCTACTAAATGATTTGCCAAACTTGAAGAATCTTGATGGGCTTGTGCAATTGCCCTGTTTGGAGGAGCTTGATCTGGTGCGCATGCCTGCTGTTGAGAGCATAAGCGGAGGCCCATTTCCTTCACTTGCCAAGGTAAAACTAGAGGGACTACATAGTCTGGGAGAGGTGTGGATTGTAACAGATAGGACCTTGTTTGGCAAGGAGGGAGAAGGCTCTAGCAATCACAATCCTCCTCAATCAGGACAACTGCAAATTGGTAGTTGTCTGACATATTTATGTATAGAAAAATGTCCTAAATTGATGGTTAAGCCACACTTCCCGATTTCACTTGGGCACTTGTTATTGAACGAATCCAGTACTTACCTGCTGCTATCTCCATGCCAAGGCCAAGAGTCCTCTTCGTCCTCCAATTCTCCACTCTCTTTTAGCCACCTGAAGGTGCTTGAACTATGCAATATGAAAGCATCGTTACCTTCATCACGACCACCGTCACCTGGATTAAGATTGGAGCTGCTCCAGCACATGTCAACACTTGAGTCATTGGTGATTTTCTTCTGCGACATAATTGAGCTGCCTGACTACCTAGGGAATCTCTCTTCCCTGCGACAGATGGGCATTCAAAGATGTGACTACTTAAGGGGTCTTCCACAATCAACAGGTCACCTAACCTCTCTCCAGGAGCTCATAGTAAAAGAGTGCGATGCATTTGTCCAGTTTCCAGAAAGTCTGGGAGAGCTCCGCTCTCTACGGAGGTTCAAGATTAATCATTTGCCAGTCTTGACTTGCTTTCCTGAATCCTTGTGCCACCTCACATCCCTCGAGGCGCTCAGCATAGTATACTGCAAAGAACTTGTTCAATTGCCTGAAGGTCTGGGCAAGCTCTGCTCTCTAAGCAAGTTGGATATTTCGTTCTTGCCAGGCCTGACTTTCCTTCCCCAATCCTTATGCCGCCTCACCACCTCCCTTAGAGAGCTTAAGATCGGGAGTTGCCCAGGCATCAAAGCCATGCCGGAGTGGATAAAGGGCCTCACCGCTCTGGAGCGATTGGAGATCAGTTCCTGCCCCGATCTGCAGAGGCGCTGCGAGAGAGGAAACGGAGAGGACTGGCACCTCATCTCCCACATCCCTATTCTAGAAATTGGGGAGGACTGGGACCTATCTGCCACATCGTCAGCCTAATCTAGAAATTGGGCGGCCATGGTGTGAAGATTATTAACCTCTTCGCTTCATCTGGTGAGCTCGTTAACCTCTATCCACGATTCGTCCTTGTGCAGTAACCTATTTCCTAATATTCGTTGCTGGTGTTCAGGTTGCATGTGCAGTTTTCTCTGGGTGGGCGTGTGGGGAATTTTGAGGCATTACATTTTTGTCAAGGACTCTTGCAGGGGACATGCTCACTACTTGCTTGGTGCCAACTACAGAGAAGATTGTGCATCCCATTGTGTCAACTTATTGCAGCAAGCAGAGCATATTTCAGTGAGGTGATTCTCATTCTCTTCTTTGCTCCTCTCTTCTTTTTTACAAACACAAAAGCATCTATGAACCACCTGAGAAATGTACAACTTGCATGTGCGAGTAGGCTCAATTCAACTCTGTTTTCAGGTACACTAGGACCACTTATTTTGTCATTTTTGGTGTGGAGGTGCGAGTGCTCGGTAACATGGCTCAAGATCATTCTGCTTGCGTAAAGTACATGGGTTGGTTGTCTCACAAGCTACTGAGCTTCAGCCACAATGCCATTTTGAATTGATGTAAGGTACGTATACATAGATAATCCTATTTCCTTTTTAACTTTTCATGAAGAAAGATTTATTAAAATTTCTAAGTGCAATACATCGAGTTGATACAAAGTCATGAAAATAAATCTGTCTCCTGCCTTACAAAAGACACAAAGCCAACACTGGAATGACCCAAACACATATTTGTGATGGAGATCGATGTATAAAATGCAGAGAAACTTGTACTGCTTCATTTTTGAAGAAACCGCTTCATTTATGTTGTTGGACATTCTGAATGATGATGTATTTTTGCCTTTTAAGTAATTGCTTATTATTGCAGGGCCACTGCATCTGGGAGACTGGAAGTCCAAACAAATCTCCATTTTAGTCTTTCGGTGTGGCTATTCTGTACCTGTGGTCTTTGGAGTCTGGAGACGATTTAATTAAGAAGTTGATATATGAAGTAAGCAACGCAAAAGTCTATGGAGTATCCTCGAGCTCTGCTTTGCCATGAAGAAACACATCAGTTCACTTACTGCTTGTAATACTACCATCTTGCCTGTGCTCAAGTGAGCTGCAAATTTCCTTTGAAACCTGTTGCCATTTCGTAATGTGTTTGGTAAACTGCTCTGTCTATTGTCCTTGAAGGCATAGACCAGCCAGTGTATTTTCCAGAACAAGCAGTATTTGTTTTACAAATGAAATTCCAGATCGATTTCTTCATCACCAGAAATCAGAAAGTTAAGAAGGAAAAACATGACGGGCCTGCTTGTCGTTAGTTATGTTGTGGTTAGTCACGATTCGTCACAGCTAAAATGTCAGTCTGGTGGAAGGATTGCGTTTTTCTCTGATAGAATGAATTTGTTGATGAGATGGCTCATGAGCAACTCTGTTGATGCAATCATGTAAATGACTGACAACCGGACTTGAGAAGCTAGTGTCTCCGGCGCACTACCCAATTGCTCCTGGCCATCTCTGGTGCGGCGACAAGCCAAGGGCACGCGATGCGCGGAAGCTGCCTCCTCCTTCGCCATGACGCGGGCGGTGCCGGCATCACCGCGTGCAAGGGTAGTGCGCCCGACCATGGTATGTTCTATGGTGGGAAGTGCCGGCGACCGCACGATGGTGAACCGGTGATGGCTGCGCATATCAGCCGGCCACCCGTTTGATCAGAACGTGCATCGTTTGTTATTGATCTCCTTTACATATGAAAATTCAGATTTCAGGACATATGTTTTTTTTTTTTTTTGAGAATGACACAGTACAACGCAGACACTCACAACACGCACGCACACTCACCCCTATGAACACACGCACGCAAACCCTACCCCCATGAGCACCTCCGAGGAAGGACTGGGCAGCCGGCAGATCTGGAGATTCTTGAAGTCACCGTAGGCGCCTCGTCGTCCTTACCACTTAAAGCATATATGCCAGAGCCAGCGACGTGTAACTATTATTGCCCTTTTCTTTCCTGCCAGTGCGTTTGTCCGACGATACGCAGCCAGTGAGGCCGAGTTCCCAGAATTGCGCCGCTCAAGCGAGGCCGTGTCCTCGCCGACTCCATGGTCCGTGCCGTGTCCACCCCCACTCAAGCGAGGCCGTGTCCTTGCCTCACTGCAGAGGGCGCGTGGGGACACTGGTGCCGACCGGCTGGCCGCTGTCCCAGGATGGTGGAGCAGCGGGCAAGGGAGGTGCGGGAGCCTTGTGTCGTGTTCGAGTACGACGGGGAGCACGCGATGTCGACGGCCGAGCGTCCTGCCATGCTGGGCCGCCGGCCCTCGCTGAACGCTCAAACAGTAGGCGGCGGTGCACGCCACCCGTTGGACAAAATGCGGCACAGGTGGAGACTGGAGATTTGGGAGTTGGAGCGGTGCCACTACTCCACGGCATATCAGCATCTTCCCCAAGATATTTGTCTCGCTACTCATTGGTACGAGTTCTCAGCTCAGCATACCTCTCCCTCGACACTTGACAAAGACTTTGAGTCAGTCATCAACCACTCTCGTCCTGAAGAACAGTGCAACGCGTGAACTTATGCAATGACATCACGTTACTTTAGAAGAATTGCAGGACCCCGTATGCCTCCATTACAAATCATGATGCTTACATAGGCCCTTACTTTACTCCATCCTTGACAAACTGGCAAGGTTTGAAAGCGTAATATTGTGTTACAGTTTCTCCCTTCAGTGGTGCTGGTGGACCACATCATCCTCATGTCCTATCACTGCCCATGGTCGGAAGTTGATTACTTCACAAGGAAGCACCACAATTCACGAGCCAGCAGAGGTGATCCTGTAAGCTCTGTTATGCGTACATAGCAAATTAGCAGAGGCGAAAAGGAAGGCAGCAGCCTACGAAGGAAATTAAATCAGTAACTTATTTTTTTTTTTTTTCGATACGCAAAAAGTTTTGCGCATTTTTTGTATTTAAGAAGAAGAGTTTTTACACCGCGCACTGGCGCGTTTTGGGAGGGTAAGATTTACAATAGGCACTGCCTCCCTTGTCGTTTTACACATGGCGATTACTCGCTTGCTAATTCTCCTAGGTGGCGCGCCCCTGCCTCTATCCATAGGTCGGCGATCTGCTTAATCTTGGCGAGGAATTGCGCGCTAGTGGCCGCTTCGTTCCGGAAGAATCTCGCGTTTCTCTCTTTCCAAAGCTCCCATGCCACCAGGGCGAAGAGGGTGTCTGCGCCCTTCCTCTTCTCTCCGTGCCACCTCCGTCTCCACCGCTCCCACCAGTCGAGGATGGATCCCCCACCCACCTGTGAGGCGTCAACCCCAAGCGTCGCCAGGGATGGTCCACCGGATATGTCTGCGAAGGGAGCGCGGCGGTGATGATGTGGTCGATGGTCTCCGGGTCTTGATCACAAAGGTAGCACTCGTCGCGCGCATCAAGCCCGTGGCGGTGCCTCCTGTCCGCGGTCCAGTGCCTCCTCCGGAGAGCCAGCCATAGGAAGATCCTGACTCGTAACGGCGCCCAAGTGCTCCAGACCCGAGTACAACCCGGGATCGGGTGGGACGGCTGGTGTAGGGCCCTGTAGGCCGATCTGGAGGAGTAGGTCCCCTGCTGGGTCCATTTCCACACCAAGCGGTCGGCGTTGTTGTTGAGGACTTCCAACTCGACCAAATCCCTGAGACGCTGATATTGTTGTGTAGCGGGGACAGAGATGCCTCCAGTGATCTGTTGCACCCATGCGCATCCCTGTAGTCCTTGTGCCACAGTTGTCTGCCGGATGTCCCTGCGGCTAACGAAGTTCAGCAAGCTTGGCGCAATGTGCTTGACTGCCCTTCCCTGGATCCATCGACCCATCCGAAGGGGTGGACCGACCGTCTCAGGGGACCGTGTATGTGGATGCCTCAAAAAAACTTCGAACCTCTCGTGGCACGGAGAGCGGCAACTCAGCCAGGCTCGGTCCTCATCGTGTGCTGCAGCCAAAGCCACCTTGCTTGCAGCGATGGAGGAAAGGCGTAGATCGGGGATCCCGAGACCCCCGGTCGGTGGGCGGCAAACGATGGGCCATGCGACCATGCACTTCCCCCTGATGCTGCCTTCTTTGCCCGTCCACAGGAATCTCCTGCAAATTGCATTGATTTCCTCGATCGCCCACGGAGGCAGGCCGTCGGCGATGATGGTGTAGATCGGGACTGCGCACAACACCGATTTGATCCAGATGAGCCTCCCGCTTCTATTCATGAGGGGCCCGTGGCAAGCCGGCATACGTCTGGCAACAGCGTCCACCGCGGATTGGATCTTGGCCTTAGGCACTTTCTTCACACTTAGTGGGAGGCCTAGGTATGTGATGGGGAAGTCCGCGACTTGGCATCCCAGAATACCCTTAAGGTGCTCTGTGTTGTCTTCCGGTACGTGGATCGGTGTGATGGAGCATTTCCCCAGATTTGTCCTTAGACCGGAGGCATCACCGAAGATTTGAAGAACTGTCTTTATTGCGTTTGCCTCACCCGCGCTCGGGTGCATGAAGAGGATCACATCGTCGGCGTAGATGCTGCAGTGGTGCCGGATCGGTGCTGCCCCCGTGGGCCTGATGAGGCGGTCCATGGCCGCCGAGTCCACCAATCGCGCGAATGCTTCCATGACGATGATGAAGAGCATCGGCGATAGTGAGTCACCCTAACGCACGCCCCTCCTATGCTGGATCGGCTGGCCCGGTCTGCCGTTGAGGAGGATCCTGGAGGAGGCCGAGGATAGCAGCGTGGCTATCCAGCGCCGCCAATGTTCCCCGAATCCGAAGGCCCTAAGGCTGTCCAACAGGAATGGCCATGACACGGTGTCGAACGCCTTGGAGATGTCAAGTTTAAGCAGGGCCTTGGGGATTTTCTTTTTCCTCAGGAGTACGGCCGCCCGCTGGACGAACTTGAAGTTGTCATGAATCGTTCGCCCCTTGATGAAGGCATTCTGGTTCGGTGAGATTAAGTCATGTAACCTTGGGGCGAGCCGGTTAGCCATGAGCTTGGAAGCCATCTTTCCGAAGCTATGGATCATCGAGATGGGGCGGAAGTCCGCAGCGCACCTTGCCCCTGGTTTCTTGGGCAGTAGCACGACGAGGGAGTTGTTTAGCTTATGAAATGCTCTCTTGTCTCCAAAGAAGAGGGCGTTGATGGCCACCGTGACATCGTCCTTGATGACCGCCACGCGGACTTGTAGAAGGCCCCAGTGAAACCGTCGGGACCCGGGCGGCGGCATCTCTCGCACGACCACCTCGACCTCCTCCGCCGCGTGAAGGCCTGGTCCGGTCCTGCGAGAGAGGTCCAAGGGCTGGATGCCGATAGCCTGGAAATCGAGCTCAAATCCGGCCTGCCCTGGTTGACCAAACACCTGCTTGAAGTGGTTGTAGAGTGCCATCTCTATGTCTTCATGAGTGGAGTGGGTGCTGCCCCCTTCTTCCAACCTGGTGATGGTGTTTCTCCGCTTCCTCCCGCGAGCCAGGAGATGGAAGTACTTAGTGTTTGCGTCGCCGTCGGCATCAGTAACTTATTATCAAGGAGCACATTCATGCTGCTACTCTCTTCTTAAGTGAGAATCTGCAGGCTCCAATATATATATTTTCCATAATGATCGTCGTGTTTTGGTTGGACCCTGGATGACTTTGACGGACCTGGAATTAAGTATTGGCACGTCTATCTCATATACAAACCAACAGGCATTAGTGCATTACAAGCAGCCAGGTGTCACCATGTACAACTAAACCAGAACAAGTCTTCCTTTCTTCATTCCTCTGGCCGGCAATGGTAAGTCAACATAATGGCCAAGCAAGCCCAGCCAAGGCAAACGACCAATATGGCCATCCACTGCCAGAATCCTGAATTGCCTTGAGTGCCAAAAACCGCCAAGGAAATGATCCTTGTCTGCAAACCGTCAAGCAAAGCAGTGGCGGATCTAGAGTGTAGAAATAGTACTAAAACTCCTCTTATACACCTGCAAATCACTATTAAAATAGAGAATCAATGCATGTTTGACCCCGTCACTTAGTCCTTGACCCCCCAAAGTGAAGTAATATCCTAGATTCGCCACAGCAAAGGCACTCAAGAATAGAGGGTAAGGGAAATTAATTTCCTTGACGGTTTTGGCACTCAAGGATTATTTCCTTGGAGGCCGACAGCCAAGGAAACTACGACCTGACTTATTTTGCCAGGTGTCAGCATGTACAACTATACAAGAACAAGTCTTCATTCCTCTGGCCGACAACGGGTAATCATCAGTCAACATAATAGCCAAGCAAGCCCAGCCAAGGCAAACGACCAATATGGCCATCCACTACCAGAATCCTGAATTGCCTTGAGTGCCAAAAACCGCCAAGGAAATGATCCTTGTCGCAAACCGTCAAGCAAAGCAGTGGTGGATCTAGAGTGTAGAAATAGTACAAAAACTCCTCTTATACACCTGCAAATCACTATTAAAATAGAGAATTAATGCATGTTTGACCCCATCACTTAGTCCTTGACCCCAGTGAAGTAATATCCTAGATTCGCCACAACAAAGGCACTCAAGAATAGAGGGTAAGGGAAATTAATTCCTTGACGGTTTTGGCACTCAAGGATTATTTCCTTGGAGGCCGACAGCCAAGGAAACTACGACCTGACTTAATTTGCCAGGTGTCAGCATGTACAACTATACAAGAACAAGTCTTCATTCCTCTGGCCGGCAACGGGTAATCATCAGTCAACATAATAGCCAAGCAAGCCCAGCCAAGGCAAACGACCAATAGGGCCATCCGACCAATAAAGTCGGGCTACTACTTTTCCTACAAAATGCTGCTGCAAGCACCACAACATAAATCCACCTCTGTATGCATTTCTCTGTGCCTTACTGAAGAGAGACAAACTGGTCAAGTGCACTCCAATGGCTCCTGCACGCACCTCGTTCGTGCTGGTGTTACTGTTGGCCACCTTAATGCCAGTTCTAGTTACTGGTGTTGCTTCTGCTACTTCCTCTTCTCCAGGCCCAAGTCTGACTCCCAACAACATCAATGGCAGCGACACTGACCTCGCGGCACTCCTGGCTTTCAAAGGCCAGCTCGCTGATCCTCACGGTGTCCTTGCCAGCAATTGGACAACCAACGTGTCCTTCTGTCGTTGGGTTGGCATCTCATGCAGCCACCGTCGGCAGCGCGTCATCGCGCTATCTTTGCCAGGTGTGCCACTCCAAGGAGAGCTCAGCCCACATCTCGGTAACCTCTCTTTCCTCATGCTCCTCAACCTCACAACCACCAACCTCTGGTACAATTCCTGCCGATCTTGGTAGGCTACATCGGCTTAGGGAACTAATCCTACCTGGAAATAGCCTCTCAGGCGCCATTCCTAATACCATAGGCAATCTCTCACAGTTGTACCTTATTGACCTTGGTTACAACAGTCTCTCCAAGCAGATCATGCCGGAGCTGCTACAGAATCTGCCCAATCTTCAGGGCATTTCTCTGAAAAATAACGAGTTAAGTGGTGAAATACCGCCATATCTTTTCAACAACACACCTTCACTGAGGTACATCGACCTTGGAAACAACATGCTATCAGGTACGATACCTCATGGTGTGGGCTCCCTGCTCCGGCTAGAGCACTTGGACCTGCAAATCAATCACCTCTCTGGCACATTACCCACCACCATGTTCAACATGTCACTGCTGCAAGTCATGTCACTAGGACAAAACAATCTATCTGGGTCAATTCCTACCAATCAAAGTTTTAGCCTACCGGTGTTGTGGAACTTTTACTTGCCTAAGAACAACTTTGTAGGTGGAATACCACTAGCGCTTTCAGGATGCAAGCAACTGCAATTTCTCTCATTGGCCTTCAATTCTTTCTTTGATACTATACCAACATGGTTGGCCCAACTACCCCAACTCACAAGTATTCTGTTGGGCAATAATCACCTTGTTGGATCTATCCCAGCTGATCTTAGTAATCTCACTAGTCTTGCTGTTCTAGACCTAGGCTTCTGCAACCTGACAGGAGACATTCCAACTGAATTAGGCCTAATGCGAGGACTCTCGTATCTGCTTCTTGGACCTAACCAGCTAACAGGTCCAATGCCAACCAGTCTTACAAATTTATCTAATCTGTATAGCCTAATTCTTCAAGGAAATCAGTTGTCTGGATCAGTACCATCCACACTCGGGAACATCCGAACTCTGATCAAGATTGAACTGTCATATAATAATTTCAACGGAAATCTTGGCTTCCTGTCCTCCCTTTCCAATTGTAGGCAGCTCCGGGAGGTTGCCATATTTTCTAATTCGTTCACTGGGGAACTCCCTGACCAAGTGGGAAACCTGTCCACAGAATTCAGAGAGTTTTATGCAGGCTACAACAAGATAACAGGTGTGCTTCCACCAACCTTGGCAAACCTAAGTAATCTTTACCAGATTGATATTCACAACAACCTACTAACGGGAGAAATACCAGAATCGATCACGTTGATGCAAAATCTGGGATACCTTGATATCTCAGGCAATGAATTGTCAGGCCCTATCCCAACACAAATTGGTATGCTGACAAGCTTGGAAAAGTTGTATCTCCATGGAAACAAATTATTTGGTCCTATACCCGATAGCATAGGAAACCTCACCAAGATAGAAGCCCTCGCGTTGGATTATAATCACTTAAATTCAACAATACCAGCTAGCTTATTCCACCTGGATAAACTTCTCGGGCTCTATCTTTCTTACAATTATTTTTCTGGTGCCCTACCGGTTGATGTTAGTGGTCTAAAACAGGTGAATCAATTTTTTGATATCTTCCAACTTTTGACTGGAAAAATCCCTGATTCATTTGGACAGCTTAGGATGCTCAGTGATATAAATCTATCACACAACTCATTTGAGGACACAATCCCAGATTCTTTTCAAGAGCTGACCAACTTAGCATCACTCGATATCTCCTCCAACAATCTCTCTGGTTCCATTCCCAAGTTCCTTGCCAATCTCCCCTTCTTGACAATCTTGAATCTCTCCTTTAATAAGCTAGAAGGCAAGATACCAGAGGGAGGCGTTTTCTCAAACATCACCTTGTCATCATTGATTGGGAATGCTGGACTATGTGGTGCTCCCCGTCTAGGATTTTCACCATGTCTTATGAGGTCTAACTCAAATGGCATGCATTTGCTAAAATATCTACTCCCTGCTGCCATCATAGCATTTGGTTCCATTGTCCTTTTTGTTTACCTAATGATTAGAAGGATACTTAGAAACAAGAGAGAAGTACATGCCTCTGTTTCTGGCCCAAATGATGACATGAGCCATAGGTTACTCTCCTACCATGAGCTTGTTCGCGCCACTGATAATTTTTCCGACAATAACCTGTTGGGAACTGGGAGCTTTGGAAAAGTTTTCAAGGGCCAACTGAACACCGGATTGGTGGTTGCAGTAAAAGTTCTAGACATGCAGCTGGAACAAGCAATTAGAAGCTTCGATGCTGAGTGCCGTGTGCTTCACATGGCTCGACACCAGAATCTGATAAAGATACTGAACACCTGCTCCAACCTGGACCTCAAAATATTGGTGCTTGAGTACATGCCCAATGGAAGCCTGGATATGCTCCTACACGCTGAAGGCAGAAGGCACTTTGGGTTCCTCAAGAGGCTGGACATCATGCTGGATGTGTCGATGGCAATGGAGTACCTACACCACGAGCACCACGAGGTGGTCCTGCACTGTGACTTGAAGCCTGCCAATGTGCTATTTGACGATGACATGACGGCGCATGTAGCGGACTTTGGTATAGCAAAGTTGCTATTGGGTGATGAGAGTTCCATGATCACTGCAACCATGCCTGGAACACTTGGGTACATGGCACCAGGTACAAGAGCATTTTGTACTCTTATTTTTAAACCTTAGATTAAAATTTGTTTATTGTGTCCATCAATTATGCTGAATCTCTGTTTTGGGAACACTCTCTTATGCAGAGTACGGATCTCTTGGAAAGGCGTCATGCAAGAGTGACGTGTTCAGCTACGGAATCTTGCTCCTTGAAGTCTTCACTGGAAAGAGACCCACAGATCCGCTGTTCGATGGAGAACTGAGCATCAGGCAGTGGGTTCATCAAGCATTTCCATCTGAACTTGCCTCTGTTCTGGATGACCATCTCCTGCAGGAAGCTGCTTCTATCTGTGACCTGAATGATTCTATTGTGCCAATATTTGAGATAGGCTTGCTCTGCTCAAGTGGCTCGCCTGAAGAAAGGATGTCAATGAGGAATGTGGTGGTGAAACTGAAGAAGATAAAAGAGGAATACACAAAAATGACATGAGTACCGATGCAGAGCGCTGCCCAGTAATTGGTGACCCTTATTTTTATACTATGTCCGATTGTGTGTTCTTTTCGCTTGCTTCTGCAGTAGCAGCCAGCTGCAGTGGAGGACAGTGAGGATCGCAAGCTTAGTGTATGAACATAGTGCAGCAATGTGCTATGTTAACCAAGGACCTTATTGATAACTAGTACTAAGAAAACCGATGGGAGATTCTGGCTGGGGTGATGTACTATTTTGGGTAGGGGCTTTTTCGCGGACTTTCATCCGAGAGCTTAACAGACCTCAACAAAATGATTTCACGACAGTCCGCATAGTAGTTTCTTATATGCATGTGTATGATGCACACACTAATGAAATTGCATGGTCAGCGATGGCTACCTGTCATACCCTATCGTGCTTTCTGAACCTTGTTTTACCCTTCTTTTTATTTGGCTATATAGATATAGCACTCCAGATCGTAATCTCTAAGTTTCCTATTAAAAAACCTGTCCAAATCCAATTAAATAATTTGAGTCGGTCAGGAACAATCAAACTGGCCAGGCCAGTTTTGTCGGGCTCAGCGGATAACCAAATCAAGCAACTGCAGGGAAACCGGCCTAGCCGGGTCCCAAACCAGCCAGACCGGTTGTGCATAGCACGCAGCACAGGGCCAAACGGCCTGGCTGATGTTGGCTGCACCAGGTTAGCCGGCTGGGCAGGGGGCTGACCAGGGCCTGTCTTGCAGCATCAAAACAGCCTCGGGTGCAGGGCATCCTGGCCAGAGACAGCAGAAGGCAGAGAAGTCAGCAGCCTTGCCATGCAGCTAGGCGTGCACAGCAGCGAATAAATAGCTTTCTTGTCCTACAGCACAGCATGCTAGCAGCAGCACAGGCATCAAGCAAAGCAGCAGCACGGCAGAGAGCAGCAAGAGCGAAAATTAAAGGCGCATGGCCGAGGAGAAAGCCCAACGACTTGTGGCCGATCGAGCGGATTGGATTCGAGGTGGGAATGACGGAAGCTTGAGCGGGAGCGTGTAGAACTGGATGACGACATGGCCTGCCCCTGAGGACGACCCGCCGAGGAACACGCCACCACCTCCATGACCTGCTCCAGCCGACATGGAGCCACGAAGTTGAGCTGCCGGACCAACGATGGCGCCGTGGCGCTGCTCCGGCACGCGGTGGCCGGTATGGAGCATGGCCAGAGCCCCTGGAGCCGCGGACCTGGTCGTCGTTGCCCTGGAGGAGGGGCTCCATAGAGCCCAAACCCCAGGAAATCCTCCAACGGCGGAGCTTGCGAGTTGAGGTCGAAGGGAGCGTCGTAGCCGTCTCCGTCCATGGATTCCCGCCGGTACAGTGGGGGCTGAGGCGGATGTGGATGCCGGCGGCGTGGAGAGGCGGATGTGGGCGACCTCCTCCCGGGCGTGGACAAGCTGGTCCGTGGCGGCAGCTTGGGCGAGATGCCGGCGTGGACGAGCCTCCTCCCGACGGTGTGGACGAGGTTCTCCGGGCGGCGCTGACGAGCTGCTCCACGGCGGTGCTGCTGGGGCTCAGGCCGGGGCCGCGGACGAAGCTTCTCCGACTTGGAATGGTGGCGGCGGGGTGGGGCCGGCCGGCGGTGGGGCTCCTCTGCGGGAATCGCGGCGGCGGCGCCCACGTCCGCACAGGTTGACAAGACGGAAGGGGAATTGACGGATCGGCTGTAAGCGTGGGAGGGGAGGAAAAGTATGAACTTGGTGGGTCCCACCAGATTTAGCCCCAATATACACTCCTGGGATGGGGTAGTGATTTTGGGAGGGCTAGTTGCATTTTAGCTCAATCTAGCCCTCCTGTTTGGATCCTCTAGGGCTAGTTGAGCCAAAACTAGCCCAAACTAGCTCTAGCCTATGGATCCAAATAGACCAATGAGTTGATACTGATACTTTGCGGTTACTACTACGTTAATTAACTGTGCAGATGCATGTGCAGTCATGCGGGTAGAGCTGGATCACGACACGGCAAAGCTCGGCAATGATACGTTTGCTGTTACTACTACGTTAATTAACTGTGCAGATGCATGTGCAGTGATGCAGATCGAGGGCCAGATGCATGTGCAGTCATGCAGAGCGGAGGGAGCTGGAGCACGGGTATACATCGGAGCAGGGGCGTGCGAGTATTGCCATCAGAGGACCAGTGTATATAGTAATAATAAAGTTGCCGGCACAACGACCGGAGTTGAAAAATACTTCTGCCCTCGATGGCCGCCTCGCTGGAGGGAATCCATCCTCGACAGGCGCGTGGAAATGAAGAATAGGCGCCCCATGCTGCATGTGGCTTCTTCCTCGACATTTCAGACCATCACGCGCCATGTAGCTCGGCTCCGAGTGGCCGGCGGCACCATCATCGATCCAGCTGCTTGACTCGTGGTCGCCGCTTGTTAGTTTGAGGGTGCTTGGGAGCCTTTCTGGATTAATGTGACCATCTACTGTTAAAAAAAGAAAAGTTGGGCATCCCTTTCACTTTCTGGATTAAAAAATAAAGAGAGATCGACTCGATCGAGAGGCTGTGAACCTTACCTCTCTTAATAATCTGCCCACTGAAACTGAGCCCGTGCCTTCTCTTCACAATTAGCTAGCACAAAGCTGTAGTTTCAGTCTTGGGAAGACTGACTAATCAGCAAGAGCGTCGGCCTGTCCCGGCCCTGGGCTCCTTCTCTGATCTCTTGTCCCTAGCCTGCCCTGGCTGTGCATCTGATCCAGGCGCAAGCGAGCTACATACGTTCTCACACCTGGTTTCTCAAAGCCAAATCCTGGAATGCATGTAACATTCCATCATCTGAGAGATCCAGGTATTTACTTTAATTTGTTTCCAGCCAAAACTACAACACTCATCTTCTTTTACTGACATCTGCACACTTTCTGCTTTTTCTGCAAACTTTTGGCTAATACTCCATAGTTCGCCTTTCTTTTGTGCATTCTCAGGTCCGAGTTCCAGAAATAAACTCAGCAGTTATATATTATAAATCGTAATCGTGCTACAAGATCTCTACAGTTAACATCTATCATTGCTTCCGTAGTGAAACTATGGTATGTTTATCTTCTCGATCATCTAGCTCTTTATACCAGTTTGGCCTCTTCCATGTACTTCAATTTTTTTATATATATATTTTTTTACTTAAGAGCATCTCCAACAGTTTTGCAAACAGGGTTTGCATTCTTTAAATTTGCCAAAAACATAAAAAAGTGGTCTCCAACAGTTTTGCATTTTGGATTGGCATTTTGAGCAACTTGGCATAAACCATCCTCAACTTGGCAAATATGCCAAGCTGGGAGGGACTTGGCAAATCCTCTTCTTGCTTGCATGTTGCGTATTGACCGTGAAAATAAAATCATCTCCCTACTTGCATGTTGCATGTTGCTTTTTTTTTTTGCCAAGCCAAATTTGCAAAACTATTGGAGAACCACATCTTTTCACTTGGCATATATTTTTGTGACTTGGCAAATCACAAGTGTTGCTAAGTTCATTTTGCAAAAACTGTTGGAGATGCTCACGTCATTATCAACGATCGCCTTCTATGGGATCTTGGCGAAGAAGTAACACATACATGTGATGACCACCTTTACGTACTCGGCCTTGTAGCCCTAGTTGCAATAGGTAAGAATATCGCTAGCATGGCGATCTAGACCATTCACTACTACACAATTGATTTTACACAGCGTTTGCAAAACATTTTCCGTGGCGGTTTTTAGAAAACTGCCACGGTTCGTGGCGGTTATTTTTAAATTAACGGAGGCGGTTATTATAACCGCCATGGTAAATCGATTAACTGTTGCTGTTTTATAAAAGAATTGTCATGGTTAGTTAGACCCAAACGTCCAGCCCACATTATAATGACCAACCCATAACAGCTCAATAAAAAAACCATAGTATAAAAGCGAAAAGTTGGGAACCCTAACTCATTGGACTCTCTCCCCCCACAGCCGCCACTCTCTCTCTCTCTCTCTCTCTCCCGTCTTTCTCAAATCCGGCGCTCTCCCTCCCCTCCCCTCCCCTCCCCTCCCCCCCCTCTCCTCTCACATTCTGGCTTCACCTTAGCGACCATGGAGGCGGCGGGCCCTCCCCTTCCCGGCCGGGCGGAGAGGCGACCAGGCGGCGCGGGCCGTCCCCTTCACGGCGGGCGGCGGCGCCCATGCGGGGCGGTGGCCAAAGGGTGCGGGGCGGCCAAAGGCGCTGGCGGCCGGCCAGGACGCGGTGGCCAAGGGCGCGGCGGATCTCGGCGGCGTGCGTGGCTCCCCAGAGGCGGATCGGCGGCGCGTGGCTTGGCCCCTTACCCTTCCCAGCGGCGCGTGGCTCCCCGGCTCCTCCCGGTGGCGCGCTCCTCCCGGCGGCCCGACGGATCCCAGCGGGGAGGCGCGGCGGCCCGACGGATCGGCGGCGGGGGCGGCCTCCGGCTCGAGATCGGCCCACGGCGGTGGCGTCCAGCTCGAGCTCCATGGCGGCGGCCTCCATCTCGAGCTCCATGGTGGGGGCCTCCAGCTCGAGGCTCGTCGGGCGTGCGGGCGCCGGCCTCCATCTCGAGATCCGGCCACGGCGGCGGCGCCGGCGACACCCGAAACCCTAGCGGCGGCGGGCCCGATCTGGGCTTTTCCTTTTTGTATTATCCATGGCGGGCATTTAAACTTCCACGGAAAATCCAGCATTTTCCGTGACTCTCGTTGGTGGCGGTCATGAAAACCACCACCGAAAATCTTGTTTGACTGCCACCGAAAATCGGTTAGGTAGTAGTGATTATTGAAGCATATTATCAACAGGCATTTCATGGAGACTTGTCTTCTCATGATGGCCGAAAATCCATCAGAATTTTTTATCCCCGCAAGCAACTGCACGTCGTGCTTCTCTTCTACTTTCAATTTAGTTGAAAGTAGCTATGGGAAGGTGGGGGGTGTTTTCCATTGCCATGAACTACTAGATGAAGGTCTAGTGTTTAACATTTAGCTACACCATGTCATGTTATGACTTCAAGCCATCCTTTCTCTTGGCAGTATGTCTAACAAGAGGCCAATGCACATGGCAAATACATTCTTTTTAGGTGCACAACACTGATTGCATGAGGGACCTCTAGATCCTATCAATAAGGCAAATACCAAAAAGAATTGGACTACATGGAATTGTATGTACGCTAGGGACGGGAGGTGTACTTCTATTTCGGATTGATTCCATTGATGCCGGCAAGCCGGTGCACGGAAGTTACCTCAAAGGTATAGGTTTACATAGAGATTACAATAGAGCTCCACATACCGAGAATTGACCCTCGGAGGTCATAGAAGTACATGAAAAGTATATGAAAGAGGGAGAAAGGGAGTACAACAACATTTAACAGAAACATCAACAACAACAATACATCAACAAGGGGAATCGTGGCCACAAGCCGAGAGACGTAACCGATCGTCAATTTGTAGTACCACCGCCCGAACAACATACTCGTTGGTTTCATTTAGGCCATTGTGCCATGCACTACTCCTCGTAACTTCTAACGCTCATTTGCCGCTCTCCATTTGAGGACTAGCCAGTGGAATGAGGACTAAGAGTGGTGACAGACATGCAAGCCCAAGATCACTGGACACGGCGACCTCCCTTCAAACTGATGGTGAGACACACAACACATCCAGGCCCACGTACCAACATTCTATGCCGTCCACGGGTAGGAAGTCTTGGAGGGGAATGGCGACAGCGGTGGAAACACCACTTAGCATAAGATTTCCTAGCACCATCAAGTAGAGTGCCGACGGAGTAGAGATGCCAGAGGAGGACACTCGTTGAAGCATCAGCAACGCTCGAAGTCTCACCCGGGATGGAAAAAGGAGCATGGAGACACACATAAAGAAGGGAGAGGGATAGGGAGGGGGAGGAGAGGATAGGAGAGCTCACTGGTGCGTCACGGGAGCGAGGTGCACCAGAGGTGATGCCTACACAAAGGAGAGTGATGCCCACAAGCGCTATACCATCGACGTTCCGAGTTTCCCCTCCATGGTGGTGCCGTCTAGAGGGACGCGACACTATTGATGTTGCCACCACCGGCTCCAGATAACCAAAGTTGGGTTTTCACCCGGAGGTGAGTGACATGCTATAATTGGGCGAGGAGGCCACATTGACGCCTCCAATGAGGTAAAGGGCACTAGGTGGTGTCACTGTTAGTTGCACATTCAGAATGTGCATAACTTTTGCTTAAACTCCTCGAACCCATGAGATGTAGCACATCAACTCAAAGCCAAGATGCTAGTGATGATGAACATGATAGTTCACGAGCCACCACCGCCACCGTGTCGGGGAGCATTGAGATGTGTTGCCCTCTACCTGCCGAAAGCACATGTACCGCAAGCTCGCGGGAAGAGCGATGCCAACCGCCATTGTGGATCGGGGGGTTTAGGGAGCGCCCGAAAAGGGCGACCCGTCAACTCTGTTGTCACCGGGGCGGAGGAGATCTTGTTGGTCACATGCTACCGACGCCACGGGATGAATCTAGGCCGCTACGGTCCCTACCGTTGGCTAAAGCCACGTCAGGCAGCATTCATGGCACAAGAGAGGCCGAGTCCCAAGCATTGTCGATGTAGGCGGACAGTCCTAGCACCATGTGTGGCTGCTCCTAGTCCCTCCGGAAGACCGTGGATGTGCGCTGCAACCATGCGGCATTCACGGGAGTCCACGGCTTGCCCGGCTACCTCCGTCATGTGGCTCACTTGCCGTAGCTGCTACTAGTGCCAAACCAGCTCCCCATTCATCCGAAGGCGAGACTCCACTTTGCTAGTGAAGCTTCGGGCCCGTTAGGCATGGTCTTCCTTGCACCGTGGATTTCTAGGTCGAGTGAAGAAGAGGAGAGGGGGAGGAGGAGGAACTGGAAGGTGTTGTGGGGTGCATTTTTGGGTGTCACAGCTAGCCGCCGCGGTCGGCAGAGCTCACTCACCGGCGGCGTTGTGGATGGTGGTGGGGGAGGCGCCTCCTTGTCGCCCTATATGGAGAGCAACGCAGGGGGGAGCTTCAACAAAAACTGTTTTCTTGGGTAACTTCAGTTCTTTCATCCCTCACCATCTTCCCGTAAGTGACATGTCAGTTCTTTAGGTTGGGACATGGTCCCCAAGGTAGCAAATGTGCCCTTAATGGTGGCAGAGCTTTATCGAGCCAACCATGATGGAGTTTTTTTTTAGGTCGATCAACACAAATAGATCTCCGCCGAAAGTCCTCAACCAAGCAAAGATCTCCGCTAGAAGTTAGCAGGCAAGCAGAGACACCGCGGAGGCGAAGACCTACGCTCAAGTGTTGGGCTTATGCGGAGGTCCCAAGGTGTGCACCCAAAATATGGCAACTGTCGGCCTCGCTGGAATCTAGGTTCCTTGGTGAAGGTCAAGGTGAAATGAAGTGAAGAGAAGGTTGAAGCCCAGTTGACATGGGCACCAGCGAAGATCAGGACAATAGAAAGGGGGCTGATGCCTACATGGCCCCTTGTTGGGCTAGACAATCGCCCCATGCTTTGAGGTGGTAACTAGCAGAGAAAGATAGATTTGCCCTTATTAGGCCTAGTCTAGTTTAGGGAATATTCTGGGCATATCCAAAGGGTGAACGCTAGTTGACTTTGTCATTCTAGACTTTTTCTCCCATGCCTCCGCCAAGAGCATTGACTGGGCAGAGGTGCCCTCATACCTGTTCAGAACCACTATTTCAACATTGGCGCCCACCGTGGGGCTCGAGAAGCGTCCCCACTATGGAAGGTAAGAGAGGCATTGGTGAGGAAGGTGTCCGTGAGAGAAGAAGTGAGCTCCGCTGCTCCTAGGGGAAGACCAAGGCACATGCCCAAAGCACTTACGCCTCCCAAACAACAGAGGATAGAGTGGAAGAGGGGGACGTCGAAGATCATCCATAACCAAACTAATTAGAGACCGGCGTGATGACCGACCCAACACCCAAGCAAGAGCTACAATAACTGCAAGCCATGCAGCAAGAGAGGGATCGAGAGGCTGTCACCTTCACTCCAAGTCTCAGCGCAAGCTAGAGAGGTCAGACAACAATGGCCCTCCTGCAGGTGGAGATACAGAGCATGCGAACATCCCAACCACTAGCAACTGTCAGCACGTAGGTGCAACCATCAAGCGAGGTCCAGCAAAACCCCCAAGGCCATCGTAGGTGGGAGGAGAGCCTTTGATTCAAAATCACCATTATATGAGGGAATACAGACCACCCCATGGCCAGCAAAGTACAAGACCATTTAGTTACACAGGTTCAGCTGAAGAACAGACCCCGTAGACTTCCGCATCACATACCTAGGCCTACCGTTGAGTGTGAAGAAAGTGCCTAAGGCCAAGATCCAATCCGCAGTGCACACAGTCGCCAAGCGCATGCTGGCTTGCCACGGATCCCTCATGAATAGAAGTGGGAGACTCATCTGGATCAAGTTAGTGTTGTGCGCAATCCCGATCTACACCATCATCGCTAATGGTCTACCTCCATGGGCGATCGAGGAAATCAATGCCATTTGTAGGAGAATCCTATGGACCGACAAAGAAGGCAGCATTAGGGATAAGTGCATGGTCGCATGGCCCAGTGTGTGCCGTCCACCGGACCTAGGGGGCCTAGGTATCCCTGATCGACGCCTTTCCTCCATCGTGCTACAAGCAAGATGACTTTGGCTGCAGCAGACATATGAGGGCAGAGCCTGGGCTGAGTTGCCGCTCTCCATGCCGGGGAGGGTTGAGAGCTTCTTTGAGGCTTCCAGATACACGATCCTCGGAGACGTTCGGTCCACCCTCTTCTGGACGGGTCGATGGATCCAGGGGAGGGTGGTCAAGCACATTGCGCCAAGCTTGCTTAACTTCGTCAGCCATAGGGACACCTGGCAGACAACTGTGGCAGAAGGCCTATAGGGCTACACATGGGTATGACAGATTACTGGAGGCATCTCTGTCCCTGCAACACAATAGTATTAGCGTCTATGGGACTTGGTCGAGCTAGAAGTCGTGAACAGCAACGCTGGCAACTTGGTGTGGAAGTGGACCCAACAGGGGACTTACTCTTCTAGATCGACCCACAGGGCCCTACACCTGCCTTCGCACCCGAATCCGGGGTGCACCAGTCTGGAGCACACAGGCGGCCAAGTTACAAGTTAGGATTTCCCTATGGCTCGCACTCCGGCGGATGCACTGGACTCGAGGCGCGCGATGAATGCTACCTTTGTGATCAAGACCCGGAAACCATCGACCACATCATCACCTCCTGCAGGCTTCTCGGACACATCGGTGGACAATCTGGCGGCGCTTGGGGTTGACGCTTCATAGGTGGGTGGGGAGCCATCCTCGGCTGGTGGGGGCGGTGGAGACGGAGATGGCATGGAGAGAAGAGGAAGGGCACGAGACACCCTCTTCGCGCTGGTGGCATGTGAGCTTTGGAAAGAGAGAAACGCGAGATTCTTCGAATGAAGCGGCCACTAGCACGCAATTTCTTGCCAAAATCAAGCAGACCTCTAACTTTTGGATAGAGGTAGGGCGTGCCATCAAGGTGAATTAGCACACGAGTAATTGTCATGTGTAAAATGACAGGGCTGGCAGTGCCTACTGTAAAATTTTATACTCCCAAAACGAGCTCGTGCATGATGCAAAAACTCTTCTTCTTAAATACAAAGATGCACAAATCTTTTGCATATTCAAGAAAAAAAAGTTCATTATTTGTTATGAGGCGGCCATAGCCTCTGCCAGCGGAGATGACGCTGCGTTGGCGAACTTTTTGTCATAGCACCGAAGGAGACACTTTGGCCTGGTACTCTATGGACCCTTCCAATGTAAGCAAGCAGGCCTAGGGTAAGCACTCAAGGACTATTTTCAAAGGTTCTTGTAGATAAGGCGAAGGCCCCCGATGCCCTGTATGGCTGTATAGCCTATACCTCCGGAACAACCAGCACATAGTTCCCTATAATTAAGCCTAGCTAGAGAGGAACCTTGTTGTAGATACACAGAAGCAGTGACCGCCATGGTGACGGTAGGCAAAACAAAGCGTGAACTGTGATGATACTCCGGACCAAATATATTGAACTGCAATGATACCCTGGACCAAATATATCACAAGACGCTGCGAGCAGTAATGCAAGTGGAGGTTTTCATGACAGCAGCAGCTTGGTCCTGTTCTTCCAGCTCGTATGCGGTTCCCTTTTTTTTTCTCGATCGGGCCATTCACCCGTATTTCATTAAGAGGAAGGAAAACCAAATCCAAATACAAAGACTAAACTGTGATGCCGAGTGGACATCACTGCCAGCCTCCAAAGAATAAAACCGAAGAAAGTCCTAAACTACTGGATCCAAATTTAACGATTACATGGATAACCAATTTGCGACCTAGGACCTCTCGCGCTCAGGCGCCGTCCGCCGGCTCAGAAGCTCTCCGCTTCTTCCCACGGAAAAAGAACACCTCCATCGCCCCCTGACGGCGTCGGCGTCACGGGCGATCAAGGCGGCCTGAAGTTCGTCGAAGGAGACCTCATCCAGGGTGCTCCGCCTCGGCGTGGATCCCCATCTTCTTCAACATCACCTACCTCGCCTGAGCCTCTGGCCTCGCCTCCCTGTGCGCACTCTTCGCCGCAAGACGCGCACTGCACTTGGGAATGAGTTCATCCAGCTCCCTTCGCGGACGCGGACGCCTTAGCAACAAATGCGTGGATAGGATCGGAGGATCCAACGACTTCTTGAACCGCCCAATGAAGTCATCACGCACATGGCCGGCGTAGAGCTCGGCGTCCGTCCGCGACGCCCCGAATCAAGGAGGCGAACATCGGACTCCTAGACGCCATTCACGGGTTTGGTCGCTTCACCTAGCAACTCGCCCAACGGCGCCGACTACGACACTTTGCAATCTCCCCATCCACGGATCCCCAACAAGGGTGGTGCGGTGTAACATCCCAAATTTCCACGAAGGGAAATTCACGGAAAATACGAATATCGTGATAGTCCCCGAGGATCATTCCATCACATTATCCGAAATACGGTCAAATATCAATTACAAGACTTAGTTCAAAAGCGAGAAATAGAGGTTCTAGTACTTTATTACATCGCCACTTGGCGTAATCAAACTAGCACGAAGCAAAAAGAACAGCATCTTCAGGCGGAAGCGACATCGTCTCGGCTTGAGCGTAGCAACGAAACTCCCATCTCAATCCTCCCACTCGCCTTCACTTTGAAGTCCGAGTCATCACCTAGCGGCAAGTTTATCGATGCGATTTGTGCGGCGGGTTCCCCACCCTATCATAAGCTTTGTGGAACTGGATGCATGTATGGTATATCAAAAGGCCTAATATGGGCTGTAGTTTCCTATGCATGAATAAAATCAAGTTTATAATAAATTTTAACACATATAACACTCATCCCATTCATTCCCCAATTACCAACTCATCTCAACACAAGCCTCAACTAGCCTCTAGCTCTCACTCAAGTCGACGAACAGCCCGCATCTCCTTACCTGCACTTCCTAACCGGCTCTCGACCCTCTCAGGGCTCTCACCCGTGACACATCCCACCAAACCACACTCGAGGTAAGAAAGAAAACACCCTCCCTACTCGGAGAAGTTAGATCCAGGGAAAACCTGGTCAAAAGACCGGCGCAAGCCGCAGGAGATTCCAGCAATAGGCCAGGGTTACCTTTAGCGAGTCCAAGTCCCGACAGTCCTAGCCCGAAGGCCTGGACTATACGTATAGATTTACAACTCTGCAGAGCGTGTGCTCAAGACCAAACGGTCGCCATCATAGGCATGGCGGTGCCTAGGCCGACATACGGAGACCACCTAGTTAGACAATGCCACCAAACCACTTTCGGCTCTGAAGCTCCGAGTACCACCGTCGCTGGCCGAGGCGCGGAAAGCGACGTGATCGAGTGCTCGCCGCGACTCAAGATCAACCCCTCCCGTCTCGGCGGGATGGAGGCCATCGGGGCCTGTCCTTTGCTATAACACTATCCGCTACCACCTAGTGAGTATGGCATCATCCAAGTAGATGGGGCAATCCGCAACCCGCCCATAACGTAAAGGCGTTAGGTGAGCACCAATTCCCAAGATCCCGGGTCCTCGAAGATACAAGTCCTTAGGCATGACCAAGCAAGACATCTTACGCACTTCCTTTCCCGGCCTTCGTCCCGTCACAGGAGTCAGCACCGGGACCCCAACACCGTACCAAGTTACCCACCACAGGTAGGACAAATGGGAGAGGCCCAGAAGCACACTCCCCGGCGAGACTCGTCACAGCGACTCGTCGTAGATCTTGCTCAATCGACTCGACCCTCACCACACACCGAAGTCTAGACGGAAGACTCACCCCACTTGGTGATCCAACTCAACCGTCCAGAGCTCATATACCCTACTCCATTTATATACACGCAAGTGATATAGAATGCAATAAAAGCAATAATAGTATATGAGCGCGAGTCTAAACTATAAGCGGGTGTGCAGGAGATAGGTTGCGTCAAGGTATAAAGGCTCAACAGCATCTCTACCATGCAACCTAGCAGCAAATGCAAACAACATAAAGTAAAGCGCTAGCAAAACTATATGATATGTCTAATAGGTGCTATGTAGGTGGGTGGGACATGGCACCTGAGTGGTCGCTCTGCTTTCGGTTCAAAGTCCTGATCTTCACGGTCCTCCCGGCTCTCCTCCGGATGCAACGTGCGTAGCTAAATGGTTGCGATTAGCAACCATTTAGAACATCACAAAGAAGCAAATCGAAAATTGAAGACCCAAATTCACTCATAGATAAGCCTATGACGTAGAGGAGAATTTTAGAAAAATTTGGACACTGGTTTCATATTTTTAAGAATTCGTATGAATTTTCTATGAATTTTCAAAGTCTGAAATCATTTACGAAATTGGAAAAAGTCGAGGGTTTAACCACGCCGCTGACACGTGGCGCCTTCTTGGTCGCTGTCTTGACGCCGCCACCGGGGTTCGGGTTTGGAGGCTGGCAGGTGGGGCCGGATGACGTCGACCTTATGACGTCACGCGTCCCCGGACAACACAATAGCGACGTGGGGCCCACGTTGGCCGGCCGACCAGTGGGGCTGCTGGCGTCGGCATGACGTCGGCGTTATCGGGTCAGCGGTCAACGGGCGGAGCCCGGGCCGGAGAGGGCGGGCCGACGGCCGGACATGGGCCGGGTTTAGGCGGATGGGCGGCCGGCCGGACACGTGTCGGCGGTGACTCGTGCCACGTGGCACACGGGGGCTCCTATCGGGCCGGTCGGTCGCGTGCCGGGTGGTGCGCCATGGTCCACGGTGGACTCACGCCGGTGGTCCATGGACCACCACGTGGTTCATTTGCGTGTCGACCACCTTCCCTTCCCCCGTTGGTGCCGCTGGACCGGACGCGCAGGGCGCCCCTCCTTTCCTTTCCTCCCCTTCCTCCGCTCCTCGGCGCGCGCGCCGCGCGATGGGGCGCAACTCCCTTCCACTGGGTTCCGGCGTAGCGGGGCCGCGTTCTTGGGCCGAGGGTCTTCATGCTGAGGTCACGGGCATGCTAGGTAGGCTAGGTGGCGGCCGAGGCGCTCGCTCTCGCCGGCGCCGCACGCCAAGGCGGGCGGCTCGGACCTACGAGGTGTCTCGGGGCGGCGTGGGGCTCCAAGCTGCCCTCTTCTTCCTCGTTCTGCGACCGCCGAGGGCGCACTACGTTCCAAAGGTGGCGATTAAGGCGGCGGTCGCCGACGGCGGGCGACGGCAGCGGCGGCGCGGCCACGCCCGGCGGTGGCTGGCGATGCGCAGCGCCCGAACGCTAAAGCACCAAAGGGGTCCGCTTTCTCCAGATTGACGGGCCTGGCAAGCCATAGGCTCACCGACGGCGACCAAAGAGCGGCGGAGTCTCGCGACGCCGACAAAGCGGCGGGCGGCGCTCCGGCCGGCTTCGGAATCCGCTCGATTCGAGCTCAAATGGCCTCCTTTCTTCACGGCATTTGCACGGATGAGCGCCTTTGGCTCGGCGAAGGGGCTCGGGAGGGTGCTCGCCTAGCGAGCCCACCGGAGTCGCCCGAACGGCGGCGGGCATGGCGGCGCTCCTCGGCGGCGGACGCCGGCAAGGCTTAGGCGGCTGGGCTTCCAAGCCCGTCCTTGCCAAAAACGTGGCCTTCCTACGTTGCTTGACTCGGATGATGAGCACGGCGCAAGGGTGGCGGGCTCACACGCGGTTTTCGTCGAGCCGGGCGGCGCCATGGATGGCTAGTGCCATGGCGGCGCTCACGCCCGGCATCGGTGTTCCCGAGCCATGGGCCCTAAGAAGACCGCCTTGTTTCATCTAGCCGCTCATCGGCGTGCGCGGCGCGATGTCTGCAGGGGGAAGCCGGCCTCGTGCTCAGCGGAGTGGGAACGCCACCCGGCGGGTGGGTTCGGCCTGGGCGGCATGGGCACGCTCACCTTGCGGCTGCGTCGTGGTGCGGCGTGGCGGCGGCGTCGGCGGCGGACGGCGCGCGGTTCAAGCAACGTCGGCTTATGGTTCTCCTCGGCCTCCGACTTGCGGTCCCTCCTCTGGCGGCGTGGGCGGCAACGGCGGCTCCTCCCAGGGCGCTTCAAGCAAGCACCGCCGCGGCGGCCAGCGAATCGTCCCGCCTCCTTCTTCTCCCCACTTCCCCCTTCTCCTTGTTCGCTCGGTGGTCGATTGGGTTGGCCACCGGGGGTGGCGGCGTGGATTGGGAACCCTAGCACCCCGGGGCGCCTGGTTTATAGAGGCGGCCGGCGGCAACGGGAGGGAGCGGGGTGAGGCGGCGTTGGCTTGCGGTGCGGGGGTTTGAACGTGTGGGCGGGGAGGCTGGGCGGCGTGGCCTCCCGGTGTCCACGACCGACGGGCGGGCGCCTCTCAGTGGGGGAACATAGGCGCGGCCATGGCGGCGGCGGCGGCAACTTGACCTCCCTTGGTGACCCGCTCGGCGTCACCTTTACTCTCCCCTCGCCCCTCGCTAGGCGGGTGTCGGCCGGCGAGACGCGGGCGGGCGAGTGCGGGCTGGCTTGGCGCGGCCGGGCGGCGCGGCGCGGCACGGCGCACGGAGCGGCCGCGGCCGGGTCGGGAAGAGGAATAGTCTTGTGAGTGTGAGGATGATAAAGATGACGGGGGGGTCCCGCCCAATTGTCGGCCGACGGAGCGAAAAAAAGGGCGAAAACGCCCTCGTTATGTTGCCACGCTGGCGCTCCCTTTGCTTTGGGCCGCCCATGTCTGTGGCGGCCCCGACTTTGGGCTGGGTGGCTCTTCTTGGTCTCTTCTGGCTCGCTTTGGCCGGCCGGGCCGCTGGGCCGAATCCCCTTCCCTCCTCTTCTCTTCTTCCTATTTCTTTTCTTTTTCTTTTCCACTTTCTTTTCTAATTTTCTATTTAAGCCTTGGGCATCTAAATGCAACTACATGTGTTGCAACATGTAGTTACCCTTAGGGCATCCTAGGGGTCTTAGGGTAGTTGGCTTGCCATTCAAAAGGTTGGCAACAAGAAGATTTAAATTAAAAGACTTGTTGATTTTATTAAGCATCACATGAAATCATAAGGAGCCAACTCAAACATGGTTTAATTAAAATGCAATGATGCTTAATATAAAATAAATAATATGGTAGCTACTTGTGCAACTAGGGGAGTCTCACTACATGCAATACATCATTGCATGGCTTGTTTGAAAAAAAAATTTGAAAGTTGGGATTTTTGTGTGGCTAAAACCGGGTTGTTACATCCGGTTCGCGCGGCCGGAAGGAGTCGGGCGTAGTATCAAGCGCCGCGGCGGCCTCAACGGTACCTCCGGCCACGCTAAATCCGTCGGAGAGGAAGGTGGGCGCACAACGAGGGAGGCCGCGAGCTCATCTAGCATCGGGTCCACCCTAACGGGGCGGCACCGTGTCTCTCCCCGAAACACTAGAACGGCGCGGGAGGCCAAACGAAGCCACCGGTTGCGGCCCACTCTAGCGCCCACTCCAGCCGATGGTGCGGCGCCGGCGTAGGCTCCACTCGTGGCGGCGGTGGTGGTGCGGTGGCGTGGAAGGGGTCGAGGAATGTCGTTGGCGTGGCGACCGACAACGCGACATCGGCCGGGGATTGCCGTCGCCGCCCGTGGCGAGACCGCGATGGCCGGTGAGGTGCGACTCTTGTGACGAGGAGGCGGGACTCGCGACCGCCCGGCCGAGGCGCCACGCCGGCGAGCGGCCGCGGTCGGCCCTGACCTCCAAGACTCGGCGGCAACGACGCGGCGGCCTGATGCCCCTCAGCGGAGGGAGGCGGTAGCGATGCGGCGGGAAGGTGCGGCCAGCGCGGACATGCTCCTTGGAGGCAATTGAAGCGGCGCCGACCTCCGGCGAAGCGGGCCTCGGGCGGTGAGGCGGCGGTGGTCGGGCATGCGGCTGCTGCGGGGAGGACCTCCTGCCCGGCCGTGACGGTCCGGAGGAGAGGCGCGGCGGTGGGGTCCCGCGCGCGGTGGGCGAGGGACGCGTCCTGCCACCCCGCGACCGTGCTGCGCCGCGGGCCAAAGCGTAGTGGGCCCGGCGACGCTGGCCGAGGGGCGAGGACATGTCGCGGCTGGTTGTACTGGTTGGCGGCACGGCGGGGACACAGCGGTATGGGAGCGACCGCACTACATCGGCTCGCCCGGTCATCTTCTTCTTGCGCGGCGTGACGGCCGCCTGCGCTTCTTCTTCATGGTGTGGGGCGGTACCACCGTCGTGAACGTCGTTGCCGGACGGAAGCCACACCTCGGGTGGCCTCGGCGGATGTGGGCCATCGGCGGCAGAACGATCCACCCGGAGGAGCACCGGCGGTGATGCCGTCGAGGCGGCGTGACGATGGGGCGGGGAAGCCGATGGCCTCGTGGAGGACCCGTGCCCGTGGCCATCGCGATGTAGATGCGCGGCCGGCGGCGGTGGCTGGCTCCTCGGGTCGTCGTCGGAGCGGACATGGGGATGTCGACCCAACGCTCCTCCTTAGTCCCCGCCGATGGAGGAGGGGAAGAAGGGCGAGCCTCGACGGAGAGGCACTTGGTGGAGGCCGTGGCCGAGGAAGGAGCGTCGATGTCTCCATCCACCAACTCGCCTCTTCGACATCCCGGGACCTTGAAGAGAGGACGAGCTCGAGCAAGGGTGACGTTGGGCTCTGCCGTCGGGAGCCCGGGCAAGGTCGGGAGGCGGCTTTAACGCATTTTGCGGGAGCCCAGCGGCGGAGGTGGCGGCGCCTGGCCGCCGATGGCGGGCGACCGGGCCGAAAGCAGGGGGAGAAGACGAGACGGTGCTAAGCTGCTGCCATGGGGATTCTTGCCGGCATGCCGGCATCGAGGTATCCCACCCTGGCCTCGGGATGAAGCGGCGCGCGAGCCTCCCGCGACGGCGGCCGCGGATGAAGACCACAAGCTGCGACGAGGTGGAGGGGCGGGCGTCTTGTACGGGCTCTCAATGGCGGGGAGGCCGATGGCGCGGTGGCGGGACCCGGATCGCGCATCCGGGGGCCCGCGGCCGTGGCGGTAGAGACAGACTTCTTTGTGGATGGCCAGTCACCTTCGAAGGCGGCGGCGTCCGTGCACAGCCACCGGTGGCGCGGGAGACGAGTGCCCGACACAAGGCTCCACCGCCCGCGCCCGCCCGACGATGGCGGGCGAGGTCTGCCCAGCTATGCGCCGCCAAGCCCGACGCGGGCGGCGGCGAGGTCACGGCGGCGAACCCCGACGTGACAGTCGAATGTCGGGCCGAGCGCGCAGCGAGGGATGCCGGAGAACCTCCGCCGGGCGCCATGGAGAGGTAGATCGGGGTGGACGGAGCTCGGATCTATGCTGGGAGGGAGGGGAGGTGGTTGGTGGTGGGGTTGACGCGGACGGGCAGCGGCGCCGTCCCCCCAACGGTCCTTCGGGGCGTCGGGAGGCCTCATTCGCTTTTATGCGGTTCCCTTCGCTGGTGTAGCAACAACGACTTTATCCAAGGTGGGCTGTGGGTTTCCTACACCCCTCCTTCCCCCTCTTGTCATATATCTGAACAGTGAACACATTCTAAAATACGTTTTGTTATATCCTATACAGCATATTTTATTTTATATTTTTGGAAGGCGCTTGGACCCATTTACAATCATGATGCTGTGTCTTTCAGGCATTTGAAGGAAGGAAGATTAATGATGGTAATTAAAATTAGTGCCGCAAAGGAAAAGCCTGCCTGTTGTCTTGGCCCAGCTGATTTTGCCCTGCTTTTGTGTTGAAGAAGCGACGTCGACGCCATGCCAATGTAGGCACACTGTGAGTTGTGACAAACAAAATAAAGAGCACTACCCATGCTTGCTGGTTAGTATAGTAGAAGGCGCAGAATAGACTGTACAACCTTGCCTCCTGATCGACCAGCTAGAAGGGCAGCTTGTTGCAGTGACCTCCATGGGGACAGTGAATTGCGATGATGAGCCGTACCAAATATACTGGAAGACGATGCGGGCCACAATTCAGGTGGAGGTTTTCATGGCAGCAGCGGCTGTGCTACTGTTCTTCCAGCTCGTATGCGGTTCCCTTCGCCGGCGTAGCAGCAATGCCTTGATCCAAGGGGGGCTGTGGGTGGCCTACACCCTCCTCCCCCCTCTTGTTACATATACCCTTGGCCTGATGCAGTCATCTCAGCTGACGATTGTAACAATATATCCAGTGTGGGCGCTCTCCCTGTTCCTGATCGCAGGGGGTGCTAACTCCATCACAGCCTATGACCTCGATGACAACAGGCAGTGGAAGCGAGGTCTCTTCGATATTCTTCAGTACGACATCTACTTCGGCATAGTACTGTTTCAGTTGTTGTACCGGTACCCCACCTTCAGCACAGAAATGCCGGTCCTGTACAGGATAGAACGTCAGTTTCTGCGGCATCCTACCATTCTTCCTGTCTTCATCCTGTTTGCCGTTGTCTGCTTTGCTCATACATTTAGAACCATAGCTAGCTGGATGGTTAACCACTCCTATCCTAGCAAAGTGGTAGCAGATTACATGAAGGATTATGCCGTGGCGGCCATGGCTGCCAACTCAACATTAGGAGGAGGTGATCACTCCAAAGAGGACTCCTCCTTTGACCCTGTCACCATGAAGGGCTGCAGATACATCGTCCACTGGCCTGCCTACAAGGTCACCGGTACATGGAATGGTAAAAGCTCCTTGTACAGATGTGAGCCAGTACCAAAGGAAGGTGTTGTTACTGTTGGCATGATCTGGGACGAGCGCAATGAAGAAAAGCTGCTCTCACATGGTCTCAACAGCTCGCGGATTAAAGGTGCATGCCTATCGTATTCCTTGTCCCACCTGCTGAGGCGTCGCTTCTTCGGGATGGATTGTGCTGAGGCCAGTCTTCCAGAGACACGTCGCTTCGTTCTTGAAGGGTTGTTATCAGATAACAACGCCATTGATGAATACACAGAAGCATTCAGGGTTATCGAGTTGGAGTTAGCATTCCTGTATGATTTCTTCTACACCAGGTATGCTTTGATCTTTGGGATGGAAGGACTCTTCTTTCTCATGGTCATAGTGAAGATAGTTTGCTCGTTTGCCCTTGGAGTAGTCATGTTCTATTCATCATTGTCCCAAGGAGATATTTCTCGATATAGTTTTGATGGTTATTATGTTATAGTCAGACTTACCATCACTCGTCTCAGTGTCACAGTCGCAATTGTTGGAGCATTCCTTCTTGTAGAAGCATTGCAGTTCATACTGTACCTGGGATCTGATTGGGCCATGGTATCACTTGCTTGCTGCTTTCTCACAGGAAGAGGAAACCCAGATGGATTCATCCCACTAGCCTTGCGCAAGAGATTTGGGTTTCGTATTAGTAAGCGAAGGCTCCCGTTGCTTGGGTACTGGCAGAACAAACTAGGCCAGTACTCTATCATAGAAGGCTCAAAGTTCTTTAGTTTGAGGAAAGACTTTGCCTTTGAATCAAGCACTCTGTCCAAGTTCATTTTTTCCAAGGCCATTGCTTGTCTAGGTCAATCCTTGGGCAATCTATTTTCAACAAAAGGCTTGCATTTTATCAAGTTACCTGATAAGCTGAAGCCTCGGATTGTTTCCATTCTGAAGTCTAGCAGTGATGGGCATCTGACCAATGGGAAAGCATCATTGAACGCAACAGTTTTCTCCAACAGTTATCTTGGACACTAAAGAATGAGACTCAAACAGAGAGCATGCTTATTTGGCACATTGCAACTGAATACTGCAGAATAGTATATGACGATGCAGAGTTAAGAAGGAGGCAGCTTCCCAGCTATGATGATGACCGTGAAGTCGCAACCAAATTATCATGCTACTGCACATACCTGATGTCTAATGCCCCAAAAATTGCTTCCAGGGAATTCCATTGATACCAAGTCTATCTTTGATGAAGCCATGTACGAAGCCAGAGAAGCATTGGGAACCAATGCTCGAGACAGAGATGGACTTCAGAACGCCCTATCCTGCTCCAGAGACGATAATAGCATCATGACTAAAGGACTCAAACTTGGGACAGAGCTGGAGGCCATAGAAGACGCTTGTCTGCGCTGGAAGGTAATGGCCGAGTTCTGGGTAGAAACCATCCTCTACGTCGCGCCGTCGGACAACGCCAAAGCACACATGGAGCGGCTCGCACAAGGAGGGGAGTTCCTGACCCACCTATGGGCTCTCCTCACTCATGCTGGCATCTTGAATCGCGACAAGGAGCCAAACTTGGCAGAGGGGGAGGGTCTTGCATAAGGCCTCTTCTGCATATTCGCTAGCTATAGATTTATCAACATTCTTTTCCTTATCTGTCGTGGTAGGAAGGGTGCTACCTATTTGTATTCTTATTCTGTGGGTATTATGCTCCATTTCAGTTGAACAAAGTTGTTGTAATGTAATTCAGACTTCTTTTTGTTTTAGTAAAACGGGGGAGTTTTATTGATCAAGTAATCGTATTGAAATTTTCCTTGGAGGCCAAATAAACGCATATTTCTTAAGATCGTTCACTTAAGCACACATGACAGGGGAAAATATATGGTGGAAACCACGTAGTAGGTGGAAACATGAAAACCAATTCAAAAAAGTCATATCTCACGCTGTTTCAAGAATTCTAAAACTTGGCACACATATAGTGCATACACAGGATGTACTCACATGCAAAAGTTGGGATGTAAAGTCAAACTAGAAAAATTCATACAAAAATGACAAATTTCTGGTGCTTGTGCACTAAAAAATCTATAGATATGTGGTTTTCATGTTTCCACCTAATATGTGGTTTTCACCATATATTTTCCCTGACAGACATATTACTAGGAGAACATTTTTTGTCTTTTAGTGCACAAGCACCAGAAATTTGTCATTTTTGTATGAATTTTTCTAGTTTGAGTTTACATCCCAACTTTTGCATGTGAGTACATATGTGTATGCACTATATGTGTGCCAAGTTTTAGAATTTTTGAAACAACGTAGATATGACTTTTTGAATTGGTTTTCATGTTTCCACCTAATATGTGGTTTTTCACCATATATTTTCCCCGACAGGACATATTACTAGGAGAACATTTTTGACAAATATTACATATGAAAAAATATTGCTTCATAATGACATATGAAAGTTGGGGACATTATGTGTTCTTATATTTATTGTTTCTTCAAATACCTGTATGCTCAATAGTGGATGGGAACAATTCTATAACACTCAAAATGTGTCCCTTGAAATTTATAGATCATGTCCTTTCATTATGTTTTTTTTATGCAAAAACATAGCTGTTATGGTCATAGGCAATTATTTAAAGAGTCCAAAGAATATGCATTATAAAAACACTGCCCAAACACCTGGGCTTGGTTCAAAAATTGTTCTAGTCCCTGACACACAACGACCCAACTATGAGTTGGACAATCTCGTGTCTGCCCAAGCAAATCCAACTATATCTTGTGGTTAGTGACAACTAACAATACATCACAACCAATAAAATGTCCGTACTGCATTGTTCTTCTCTTGACAATGGGGATATGTCAAATTGAATTTCTTGAATCCCTGTTCTTCTCCTCCAGGCTGACACAGCCGTTGAGGCACACTAAGCCCATATTGTCTTTGCCGGACGGGGGCCAATGGCCCTGACTGCAAATTGGCCTCGGCTGGAGCGACGTGCCATGTAAGTTAAATTTGCTTCCAAGAGCATGTGCTCTCATCCTCTGGACCACACGATACATATTGTGATCCGTCTTGCTAGCACACTTCTCAATACACACTGCTTCTAAGAAGTGTCTTGCCGCGGATCACAATGTGTATCCCGCGTGATCCACGGTGTGAAGAGCATATGCTCTACATGTGGTACGCACCACTGTTGGACGAAATGCATGGCCCGTAAAAGTTGTCGTTGTTTTGTCCTTGAGTGTCTCTTGCGCAAAAGTGGTTGTCGCGCCAGCAAGGCCGGGCAGGATAACGTGTGCACGGTGAGACATGGTTCAAATCTCTTTTTTGCTTCTTGTTTTGCACCTTCCGTTTATCTTAACTTAGGGGTGTTTGGTTCCGAGGACTAGGCACCAGAGACTAATACAGATTAAAAATTAGTCCTTGCTAAGAGTCTATTGGACCAGTGACCAAATGAGACTAAAAATTAGTCTGTAGTACACTTGTTTGGTAACTTAAGGAGTAAATGAGACTAAAATTTAGTCCCTAATCCCAAAGAAACCAAACAAGACCTTAATTTTCTTTTCTTTTCTTTTTTTTGCACCTTGAGTTTACTTTTACCCCCAATTAACATCGCAAAACAGAACGTAGGGGTTTGCTCTCGAACAGCTCCTAACAGCCACAAGACTAAATCGAGTAGAGTTGATAGCATTTTGGCTGTATTTGTACACCCTCAGAAATTATATTAATTTAGTTTCACGAAACAAACGTGAATCTTCCTGCTCAGCGTACAGAACCGTCAAAGTAACTTGTGTTGACGAAGACTCAGACTCTCAGAGCCGGCCAGTCACCCGTAGACACACACTACTTCCAACAATTATTGTCACAATAAGGGCCTGTTGGGACTCCTTGTCTTTATTATTTTTTTCCAGAACAAATACGGCTCCACAAGCTCTGCTCCATGAGAAAAAATGGAGTTGTGTGAGCATTTAAATAGGTGCTCTATAAACTTCAACTTTTGTGGAACTACTCCACAATGGAGTTTATAGAGTAGTCTAAACATGCCCTAAGCCTTGGATATCCCACACATAAAGACCTAATAATTAAATGTCGGCACAAATCCTTGGTATATACAGAGACTAGTCATTGCAGCTTACCAAACAAAGCAGAGAACCAGTTGTAGTACATTGTATTTTCTTTTCCTATTTTTTACAAAAATAGTGGGATTTTTAGGCGCGGCCGGTAATACCAGCCCTCTTTGAAGATGGATTTATAGGCACCGGCTTGTATTGCTAGCCACTATAAAAGGTGGCCCTGTCCTTCTCCAAAGTGCCTCCCGTTGCATCAAATCAATTCTGTGGAAATATTTGGCGCGAACTGAAAACCTCTAATTAGTAATTAGTAAAATTTATATGTGGTACTACATATTTTTTATAAAAATACTTTGTGTCTAAAACCAAATCACTTAGATGGTCAAAGTTGACGGTAACAATAATCCAGCGATAAAAAAAAAATCCATGGATTTTGAGTCGAAGCATAAGCAATGAAGCACATAGGCTAGAGAGAGCAAGAGCAAATTGAAGCAGACGCACATCTGACGCACATCAAATTGAAGCAAGAGTAAAAATCCCAAATTTTTGGGATTTTTCTTTATAAATTAAAATTAGATTTATTTCGTACATTTATTTATGAGAAAACCCGGGGTCAGAATTCCTTACCATTGAAAAAGTCCCAAATGATCCGAGGGGGCGGAAAGGGAGGGATTCGAACCCTCGGTACAAAAAAATTGTACAACGGATTAGCAATCCGCCGCTTTAGTCCACTCAGCCATCTCTCCCCATTACAAATCGAAAGGTTTTCATGATATGACAGAGGCAAGAAATAACGATTGCAAAAAATCCTTCCTTTTTTCTTTCATTTCAGAAGTGCATAAAAATTATATTGCCAATTCCATTTTAATTATATTCTTTTTCTTAATTAATAATAAAAAAAGAATATATAAACGGACATGTGTTTTCATAGTCATCTCCAAATATTTGTCATCTCCGAATATTTTCGATTTCATTTTTCTATAATATGTCTTTCTATACAAAAATTGGTTATTTACGATGTACGATGATCCCTGTTAAGCATCCATGGCGGAATGGTTAAAGCGCCCAACTTATAATTGGTAAATTTGCGGGTTCAATTCCTGCTGGATGCACGCGAATAGGAACAGTCCATTAGAACTGGCTCTCTATCCATAGAATCTCATCCATCATCCATACATAATGAATTGATATGGTATATTCATACCATAATTGTGCAGTGAGGACGTGGGCCATGGCCCATAGGAAGCCCATGATTGATAGATCCCCGGTTATGCAAGTCGGGCCTCGTCGTCCATGATACAGAATCGAGAAAGTGCCGCCGCTCTTGTCCTCGACCGTCGCTGCTCATGCCGCCGTCCTCCTCCACCACCTCTGCCTGCTTCTCTAGCCATATCGACCCTCCAACAGTTTGGTCTTCAGATGCAATGCAACTTCGCATGGCTTGTCCTCATCGTAGCGACCGCGGCGCAGGCGGCACGGCCAAATAAACTGGCCGCACCTCATTGCTGCTGCGGCCTGTACAGTACAGGCGGCAGCAAGAGCATGGCTGCCAATCGATCCTTTCCGATGAGACTAGACTTGACAGCGCAGTATGTGCCAATGAGCTTCCTCTGTTTTCGCTTAATGCGTCTCGTCCCTGAATCCGCCCCAGCGCGGCATACCAGCCAAACCGCCGACGACCTCGTTGCCGTAGTCGGTGGCTCGACTAGCGCACGTGGTGCCAGTACGATGGTGCGGCCATGGCAAGCGACGTTTGTTAGTTGGTGATGATTCGCGTCCAAGTTGGCCGTGGCAGAGCAGGTGGGTGGTGCACGCACACCAACTGTTCGACCAAATATCCCACAGGACTGTCGGGTAATTTCTTCTTGTCTCGTCTTTTTCAGCAGATTTTGGCTTGTGTTTCTCTTGGATTTCTGGAAATTTAGAACAGTACAATGTGCACCCAGCAACGGGCTTCACTTCCTCTCATCAAGGAGCATTCGTGGAGGTGGGGGCAGTTACCATCACCGCTAGCGTTGCCCTGGGGTGGTCCATCGTGTGAGCAGGCACTCAAACTAACAGTCGGCAGTGCGCGCCCGTACCGTACGACGAAATGCACCACCGCCCATTGCACTGATGGAGCCTTTGCTGCTTCAACGTCGTCAGACAAATGCGCCGCGTCAAGTGTGAACTTGAACTTGGTTTGTCAGTCGGCACGTCACGGTACGTGTGCCACAATTCCGCGGCTGCTTACTTGATATTTTTGGACAGGTCCCTCCACCTTAATCGTGCGATGAATCATGGAGGTCACACCTTTCTACATCTCTGCGCAAAATTCTGGCAATCCCTGCTCCGCGTGCACAGTGACTAGTTACTACACACTCTCAGCGTCCTCTTTTTTTCTCTGTCACTTTGTCTTGGCATTTGAAGATGCATTTTATAGAGGATGCATCTTCAGTGCCGGCTCGTATTGCTAGCCACTATAAATGGCGCCAACCCCCTTCTCCAAAGTCCAAAGTGTCTCCCGTTGCTACAAATCAATTTTGTAGTAATATTTGGGGATTTGAAAACCTCTAATTAGTAATTAGTAAGATTTATATGTGGTATATCATATTTTTATAAAACTAAAGGCAACCACATTTGAAATCAGTTAGATGGTCAAAGTTGACGGTAACAATAATCCAGCGATAAAAAAAATCCATGGATTTTGAGTCGAGGCATAAGCAATGAAGCACATAGGCCAGAGAGAAGCAAGAGCAAATTGAAGCAGACGCACATCTGAGGTTCATGTATGGCACTGGAACCCGTGGGTGTAGGCACTACAGGTAGAAGATAGAACAACTAAAAAGAAGAGGGGCCAATTTGAAGAGTGCCCCAATAATTTCGACGTGACATGCTGTCTTGGATTCATTAGTTCCGTTCAATAATATCGCAGTCGTCGTCCAGTGGCTGTGGCTGTGGCTGTGGATGGGGGCCATGGGGCCGGGGACGACGACTAGGACTCGGAGGCAGGGGCTTGTGGACGTGTCGTCACCCTCTCCTTTCATTTCTCAGTGAAGGAACTTGCTGATCAAATGGTCAAGGAAAGCGTGATTCCACCAAGACGCAGACGGCCAGACGCGACCTACTAGCTCTGCTTTAATTCCATTGGGATAGGGATCATTTCCATCCAATTACTCTGATCTCCACACGCTGCAAATGCAAAGGGCACAAGCTCCAGGTATCATTCCTATTTCCTGTTTTATTTTCGAGTATGGGGGAATGAATGAAGCTCTGCTGGTTGTATATATATGATGCTGCTACTTACAGTAACTTAAGGTTGCAAGTGTCTTCCTGTAAATTCGCAGGTCAGATATAATCCATACCTTAACCACTTCATTATGTACTTCTGTCAGATCCGTGTTCACTAGCCATCTGGACCTTTCTTGTTCCATAGCAGCAAAGGAGGGCAACATTTGGAGACGTACAAGAATGCAAAAGGAGTAGATATGAGCTCCAGACTTCCAGAGACTTCTGCTTTGCATGCGTTAGTTGCAACATTTGGAGAGGGCATATCTGAGTCTGAGCCCTAGGTATTTTACGTTAATTTTTTTTTTTGGAAGAAATCACCGGAGGGGTGAGAGCCCCACCTGAATAAATTCCATTGATGCCGGATTTTTCGTTAAATTCAAACAATATTGTAGCAACGACCCATTCCTTCTGTCCTTTACTCTTTGCTAGGTTCATCCATCTGTCCTTGACTTTTCTACACAATCTGCATGCTTTCACTAGAAATTTCACAGGCAATAACTTGGTCTTTCTTCTGTGATTCATGCACAGGTACTCCAGTTAACACAATTCGTAAATCGTCATAACTGAAAGACGCTGTTTAATTATTCGTCTGTGATTCATGCACAGGTACTCCAGTTAACACAATTCGTAAATCATCCACTACCGAAACTGACATTTCGTGAGAGTGCAAAAAGTCACGAAAAACGGTTTTACTCTCACGAAAAAAACAATGCGTGAGAGTACCCCGCCACGCATCACCTCTCACGGTATTAGACTCACGAAAATACACATTTTCATGAGAGTTCACCGCCACGGATTATTTTCATGAGAGTTCTCCGTGACGCCACTCTCATGAGAATAACGCTGCCACCAGTTTGCATCGCATTTTCATGACGGTTTTTAGTTTTATTTCGTGAGAGTTCACCATCATGAAATCATATCGTGAGAGGAAGGGTATTTCATGAGAGCTCACCGTCATGAAGTTAATTCGTGAGAGTTGATGTATTTCGTGAGAGTTTACCATCATGAAATCATTTCGTGAGAGGAAGGGTATTTTGTGAGAGCTCACCGTCATGAAACTATTTCATGAGAGGAATGGTATTTCATGAGAGCTCACCGTCATGAATTTAATTCGTGAGAGTTGATATATTTCGTGAGAGTTTACCATCATAAAATTATTTCGTGAGAGTTGTAATATTTCATGAGAGTCATAGTCACGCAATAAATTTCGTGGAGTCGATCCACGCAATAAATTTCGTGAGAGAATACCACCAAGAACAGGAACATGTCAATCCAAATATATTTCATGAGAGGACACCACCATGAAATATCAACAAATTCTAGTGCATGCATATATATTAATGATTGTCCAGCAATCCACCATTACATTGAAATGTCATTATCTCATAGTCATAGCCAAATAACATAAGTCCCAACACCTACATAGCTCTTAGTTCTTAGCACAACACTAGGTTATCATTTAGCAAAATAGGCCTAGCATTCATTAGTTTGATCAAATGAACCCAACATTACGAGGGCACCATGTTCAGCTTTACTCGCAGCCATTGCATGAGTTGTCCGCTTAGGTTCCTACATGACCACAAAATGAAACAAGTTAAGGAATATGCTGAGAACATGGCTGTAAGGTAATTTAAATTATAACGAGATGGTCAAAGTTAAATTGAAACAACATGTCTAATTATCATGCTAATGTCAGCTAAGATAAAACTGATATTTGAGTTGCTTTCTAGAAATAATAATGACATTTGAGTTAGGTTTGGTTGTACATAAATATCATTTTGATCTAGTTGACCCAATTAAGTTAGGTTCGACTGTTCAAGCTCACCATAGTGGATCCATGGACATCGACGATGGGGCTCGCTGTGGATATCGCCATCGGAGGAGGAGGAGGAGGAGGAGGAGCTCCCTGGCCGCCGAGGTCACCATGCCCCGCATCGATCCGGGCTCCAGGTCCTGTGCTGCCACCATACTTCATTGTGATATATGTGTTCACAGCACTAGCCATCTCAGAGCCAAGCTTATATCTCTGCGTGATCACAAAATGAATGAGGTTACAGAATAGACTGACAATATGCAGAGTTCAATATGAGTAGGTCGATAAATTTCTATGTTTACAATAGAATCAGCAAGCCAAGTGTTCGATACTCTTTCTAGATTCCAAACATGGCAGCTACTAAACTATTTACTCACAGTGTGATACTTATCTGTTGGCTGCACATATAGTTTCAGTCCACAAACAGTAACAAAGGATGGCTGCATGCAGCTGTTATCAGAATTAAAAGTACCACACAAGAGCATGTGTAAAAAGCACTAATGAACACTTCCAGAATAGGAGCCTATATCAACCATTCTACAATGTAATATGAACACTTCCAGAATCCAACTTGCAAAAACTACCGACAAGCACTAAACAACAGGAATGAATTAAGTAATGCTTAAGTGCTAGCATATGCGCATATATGCTTTCTAAAATTAAAAGGCACTACTAAATACAAATAAGCAACAGTGCACAAGAGATGATTTATTAATCAAAAGAAGTAAATGGCCAATCAATGATTATCACGTTGTTGCATGAAGTGGACATTCAGGCTATGTTAATAGAAAACCAAAGTACCCTTTGCACACTAAATACACCTAGCAGATCAAGGGTAGCTTTCACCTCTCAGCATGAACTCTATTCATCAAGCATCATGGAATTCAATCCCTAATTCAATCTGTTGGCTGCAAATATGTTTCAGTCCACAAAAATATTATTTCTGAGATCCAACGAACAAAGAATGGCTGCAAGAAGTCCGGTCCAAATGCAGGGGCGCTCTGCCAAATGCAGCCTACGCTTCCTGCTTCCATCCAGTCCAAAATAATCCAATGAACTATCAGATTTTATCGGGTTCCCCACACCCACGTGATCTCTGGCTGGCGAACCACAAGCAAGTGGACGGATCAACTAGCCTAACCTCAAACCATCCCGAGATCTCAGTGATTACCTTCGTGATGATGCTGATGGCACCTTGGCGCCCGAGGTCGCCAACGGCAGATCTAGTCTCACCGCAGCCATAGGAGCCGCGCCCCACGTCGTCCGCCGTTGGAGGAGCCGCGCCCGCCGTCGATCCGCCTAGAGCCCGCGATGGAACCGGCGTGCCCCCCCGCCGGAGAAGGATTCCCACGCCGAGGGAGGTGTCCCATGCCTGGATCCACCGCCAAGATCCGGGGTGCTCGTGTGGCGGCGGCTTGAGAGACGGCCGAGAGCGGGCCGAGAGGCGGCGGCGTCGGTGTCCTTGTGCGGCGTTGTAGAGGCAAAAGATCACCGTGGCGTCAGAGGGGCAGCGCGGCCTGAGAGAGGTGGCGCATAGGGGATGGAGGTAAGGCGGTGGCGGCGGGCTAAGGAAGTGGCGGGCTCCGCCTAGGGCGGCGGGGTGGTGGTGGCGGGGACGGCGGCGGTTTTTTTTTTTTTTCTCAGGTGTGTCTCTGGCGAGGGGAGTACGAGAGTGCGCGGCGATGTGTCTCTCGGTTTGCGCTGGCCGTGGTGGGGGATAGGGTTTACAGTACAGGTGTATAGTGGGCCGAAAACAAAAGCCCGGCCGAAGCGCGGGCTGTGGCGGAACCAAATTTCACCCCGCGAAAACTAATTTTGGGAAAGCAAAGCATACACTCCAAAAGTGGGAAGACCAATTTTCATGAGAGTTTATGATCATGAATATTTTAAATTAAATTTAAATTTATCAAAACTTTGTATTTTAGATCGATTTTAGTGTTTCAAATTAAATTTAGATCAATTTTAGATCGGTTTTGTTAAGCTCTTCAAGATCTACATTTGGTATTAGAGTGAACTTTTCATGTTTTGAAGTTTTGATGCCTCGAATTTTGAATTTTGAATTTTTTACGGCATCGGACGAGTTTTTCGAAGCCCTAGACGGCCTCCATTTGAAAAGTCATGAATACCAAAAATTCATAACTCATCAAAATCTACATTTGGTATTTAGGTCATTTTTGCATCCGAGGAAGTGTTCGGAAAGTGTAGTTCGAAAACCACTAGTCTCTCTCCAGAGTTTCATAAACTCTTTATGAGATATATGGTTTTGCGACTAGGGGTTCCTAACACTTTCTCAAATGCAAAAATGATATATATATATAGAATGTAGATCTTGATGAGTTCTACCACCCTTGTATTCAATAGTTTTTCAGCCGAGGTCATTTAGTGCTCCGTTTGGCCGAGGTTTGACCAAGTCAAACTTTGGTGATTTTCAAAATGGCACCTTCGGGCCGGTTTTAGAAACTCTAGATGGTTTCAAATCGAAAAGTCATGAATACCGGTTTTGTTAAGCTCTTCAAGATCTACATTTGGTATTAGAGTGAACTTTTCATGTTTCAAGTTTTGATGCCTCGAATTTTGAATTTTGAATTTTTTACGGCATCGGACGAGTTTTCGAAGCCCTAGACGGCCTCCATTTGAAAAGTCATGAATACCAAAAATTCATAACTCATCAAGATTTACATTTGGTATTTAGGTCATTTTTGCATCCGAGGAAATGTTCGGAAAGTGTAGTTTGAAAACCACTAGTCTCCCGAGAGAGTTTCATAAACTCTTTGTGAGATATATGGTTTTTACGACTAGGTGATTTTCAAAATGGCACCTTCGGGCCAGTTTTAGAAACTCTAGATGGTTTCAAATAGTTGATAAGTTGATAGAGCATGATTTTAGAAACATTTAGAAAAAGAATCACTGTATTTGGAGTTAGTATGATAGAGAAAGACTTGTTGCAAAAATTTTATTGCAGATTAAATGAAAAAAAGCTTTGGTTCGTGTTCTTGATTTTCTAGCATTTTAAGCAATTATTTTTCTATTGAAAAATATCAACTCATATTTCAATCGGTGTTTTCATGAGTGTTTTTATGGTATTTCGTGAGAGTAAGCCTTCACGAATGGATTTCATGAGAGTTAGCTATTTACGTGAGAGTTCACCTTCACGAGTGAATGTTGCCATCATGTTAGTATCGGTGTTTTCATGAGTGTTTTTTATGGTTTTTCGTGGGGAGTAAACCTTAACGAATGGATTTCGTGAGAGTTTGCTATTTTCATGAGAGTTCACCTTCACGAGTAACGTTGGCACTAGTTTCCATAGATGTTTTCATGACTGGTTATTATGGCATTTCGTGAGTCTAAACCTTCACGAATGGATTTCGTGAGAGTTTGCTATTTTCATGAGAGTTCACCTTCACGAGTAGACGTTGGCACCCGTTTCCATCGATGGTTTTCATGACTGGTTATTATGGCATTTCGTGAGTGTAAACCTTCACGAATGGATTTCGTGAGAGTTTGCTATTTTCATGAGAGTTCACCTTCACGAGTAGACGTTGGCACCGTTTCCATCGATGTTTTTCATGACTGGTTATTATGGCATTTCGTGAGTGTAAACCTTCACGAATGGAATTCATGAGAGTTTGGTAGTTCCGTGAGAGTAAACCTTCACAAAAAAGAGGTGATTTTCATGATGTTATGTGGAGTACTCTCACGAAAAAAAAGTTTTCGTGGCGGGATTTACATCACTCTCATGAAAATATTAGTTTCGTGAGAGTTTATTTTCCACTCTCACAAAAAATCGCCCCTCTCACGAAATGTCCAGTTTCTGGTAGTGATCATAACTGAAAGACGCTGTTTATTCGTCTGTGGTTCAAGTTTGGTACTTTAATCTTTCCAACAAGAAGGCTATAAGGGTGTGCCTGCAAAGAAGCACTTGAACAAGAAAGAAGTTAAAGGGATACCCCTGTTTTCACAGGTCAGATATCCATGATCAACCATTGTTGCAAGAGCTTCTGTGACGTCTTCACTAGCACTAGTAATACTGATAGCATTGTGTACAAAGAGCCATCAAAGCGCTATAGGAGCTAATTAGTTGCAACTTGTAAAAAATATGATGTATCACAGTTGATTTTGAAAACTTTTAGAACATAGATACTGATTTCAAAATTCTATTCACACAGGAATTTTTTCTGAAAAAGACATTAAGAAGGGTCGGTATGGAAGCTGCTGTAGTATCTGGAATATTGAAGATTGTCAGCAACAAGCTAGCTCCACTGCTGGTCAAGGAGTACAGCTTGATAGTTGGTGTCCAGAAGCATCTGGTAGAACTAAAAGATCAAGTTCAGGAGCTCAACTATTGGTTGGAAGCAGTAGGGGATAAAGTTTCACCAGATACTCCAGCATTTAATTGGCTTAGAAAGTTGAAAGACATATCTTATGATGTTGATGACATTGTTGATGAGTTCCAGCTAAAGGCTGAGAAATATGAGGCCCATGATGTTTCTGTTATATCTAGATATATGTGCAAAAAACCAAAATCTCTTGTACTTCAGTGCAAGGCAGCCAGAAAGCTCAAGGCAGTCAAAAGGAGATTTGACGCAATTGTGAAGCAAAGAACTGAGTTTAATGCCATAGCAAATAGCTTGCTAGCTGGTCATCCTGCTAGTGATTTGAGTTTGAGTCAGAATACTGCTAACCGGACAACATGGCCTACTGTGGATGTGGCATCAGTGCTCGGAAGAGACCAAGAGAAGCACCAAATAATATCTAAACTAGTAGACGACAAACACATAATCAAGACAATTTCCATCATTGGACTTGGTGGCTCTGGGAAAACTACATTAGCTAAACTAGTCTTCAATGATTTCAGCATTGTGGAGAAGCATTTTGAAGTCAGACTATGGGTTCATGTGTCACAAGAATTTGAGGTTGACAAGCTCATCAAGAAACTGTTTGAAGCTTTTGCTGATAATGATCCCGGACAGCATGCCCTGCCGTATATGATCAAAACAATCTCAGAAAAGTTGACTGGAAAGAGGGTTTTGTTTGTATTGGATGACGTGTGGACTGAGTCCCTAATTCAGTGGGAAAATTTTACAGTGCATATCAAGAGCTGTGCACCTGGGAGCAGGATTTTACTCACTACCCGTAGTAGAAGAGTTGCTGAAACAGTGCAATCCACAGACCAATTTGATTTGCCATTCTTATCTCTAGATGGCAGCTGGCAACTATTCCAGCAAAGCCTAGTAATTCCTGCAAAAGGTTTGGAGTCGGAATTTGTAAATGTCGGAAAAGAGATTGTGAAAAAATGTGGTGGGGTGCCTCTAGCAATTAAAGCTCTTGCAGGTGTCCTCCATGGCATGGAACAAATACAAGAATGGAAGGCCATGAGGGATAGCAATGTATTAGATGTTGAGGGTAAAGAGTCTATAGTATCTGCATGCTTGAGGTTGAGCTATTTGAACTTGCCATCTCATTTGAAACAGTGCTTCACAATTTGTTCACTGTTTCCTAAAGGTCACAACATTGATAAAGACCAATTGATTGACCTATGGATTGCTCATGATATGATCACCGTAGAGGCTTCATTTGATTACTTAAACTTGGAGTATGTTGGCCACAAACACTTTAATTCTCTTTTGGAAGTGTCTTTCCTACAAAATGTGGAAGAGAAATATGGGAGAGTGACATGTGGGATGCATGATTTGGTTCATGATCTGGCCTTATCCATCTTGGGTGATGAAATTTCACTTGACATGCCAAACGAGGCAACCAACAGTACCACAAAGAGCTATAGATATATTTCTTTGATTAAACAGCCAGAACATACGGCACCTAAAAATATTTTTAGAAAAGCACGTGCTGTATATATGCATGATTGTGAAGATTACAAATATGCCATGGCATTGAAGGATGCAAAGCACTTGCGCAGTGTTACGGTTGGATATCTCAATGCAAAAGGAGCTAGCATAATATCTCAGATCAAGTATCTAAAATATCTTGCCATTTCTGAAACAAGATGGGAAACACTCCCTGAGGCTATATCAAATGTTTGGAGACTTCAAGCACTTCACATAACATACAGCTATTCACTTCAGGAGCTACCACAATCCATTGGTAAGCTAAAAAGTTTAAGAACACTAAGGTTGTCAAACTGCGAATACCTAGAGAGTTTACCAGAATCTATTGGTGATTGTCAAATGATTTCAAGCATTGATCTTTGCAATTGCAAGAACTTTAAAGGGTTGCCAGAGTCCGTCGGTAAGCTAAAAAGGTTGAGAAAACTAGGGTTGTCAAACTGTAGATCCCTAGAGAGTTTACCAGAATCTATTGGTGACTGTCAAATGATTTCATGCATTGATCTTTGCAATTGCGTGGAGCTTACAATGTTGCCAGACTCTATTGGTAGAAATGAGAAGCTAAGAGTTTTGAGACTACGTTTCACCAACATTCAGAGGCTACCAGCAAGTATCACAAAACTGAGAAATCTAGAGTGTTTAGACTTTCATGGTTGTCGTGAGCTGGTAGAGTTGCCTGAGGGCATCTGCAACTTGGAGAAGCTTAAAGTTTTGAACCTAAAACACACTGTACAAAATTGGGAGGAATGCCTATTGGCATTGGACAGCTTAGTCTACTACCAAGGTTGGACTTATTTGTTGTTGGTAAGCGAGAAAAGTTTGCAAGAATATCAGAGCTTGCAAATGGATCTAGAGTTAGCGAGGAACTAAGGATAAGAGGTATTTCAAATGTGTTGGATCCGAATGATGCACACATGACATGCTTGAAACAGACGGCACACTTACAAAGGTTGGGCCTAGAGTGGATGTGCATGGCAGATGACATGGACGAGGTAAACACCGAGTTGCAGCAGAATGTGCTTGATCGCCTAGAACCACCACCTGGGATTAAAAAGCTGGACATTGATGGGTATTTAGGTAGGCAATATGCACGGTGGATACAGAATCAAGTTGTTGGTGGAGTACATAAGCCAACTCCTTTCCCCTTTTTGCGGGTGATGAGGCTGTGTGATTTCCTGAACTTGAAGAATATACATGGGCTTGTGGAGCTTCCTTGTTTGGAGGAGCTTTGGTTGGAACGGTTGCCTTCTCTTGAGAGCATAAGTGGAGGACCATTTGCTTCGCTCATGAGGATGGATATGATTAGACTGCCTTGCTTAGGAGAGGTGTGGATGGTAGCAGAGAAGACTATGCCTGATGAAGAGGGGAAATGCTGTTGTAGTTTCACACCTCAGTTGGGACAAGTCTGGGTTGTTAGTTGCCTAACAGAGTTAAGGGTTATTTATTGTCCTAAGTTGGAGGTGAAGCCACACCTCCCTCCATCGCTGCAACACTTGGATATGCATGGCAGTGAGCAGCTGCTGCAGTCACCAGGGCAATCACAGGGGTCCTCTTCGCCTCCCTATTTTAACCAACTAAAGAAGCTTGAACTATACGATGTGACAGGATTAAGATTTGGGCATGGGTGGGAGCTCTGCAACACATGACGGCACTCGATTCATTGGTTATTAGTTTCTTCTATGGAGTGCAAACCGAGCTGCCTGAGAGCTTGTGGAGCCTCACATCCCTCCGGTCCCTGAAAATGAGTGGCCCTAATTTCCGCATGCTACCCGAGTCGATAGGGGATCTCCTGTCTATGCAAGAGTTGGCCATCGAGTCCTGTGATAGCCTAAGCGGCCTTCCCCAAACAATCGGTCAACTCACATCCCTCCAGTTGCTCGTAATAAAATCATGCAAAGCACTTCACCAATTGCCCGATTGCCTGGGAGGACTCTGCTCTCTACGCAAACTCAAGATTAAAGACTTGCGCGAGCTGACTTGCCTTCCGTAATCCATCTCGCCGCCTCACCACCTCTCTTCGAAATCTCGAAATCAGAGATTGCCCGAGCATCACATCCTTGCCACAGGGGATAAAAGGCTTGGTCTCCCTTGAAGAGCTAATAATCTGGGACTGCCCCGGAATACAATCCTTGCCTGAGGGCATAAAAGGCCTCACCGCTCTGAAGGAATTGCAGATCGTCCTCTGCACCGATCTGCAGAGGCATTGTAGAAGAGGAAAGGGGGAGGACTGGCAGCTTATCTCCCACATCCCTTATGTTTGGGTTTAGACGGATGAAGGGGGTGTGGCCGTGTGGGGAAGATTTGTCCAGATCAGGTGTTGTACCTATAGCTACGAGTAGTCCCTTTTTTTCCTTGTGTAAATTCACTAGAGATCCTATTTCCTAATTAATTTTTATTCATGTCAATTGGTTCCAGGCCCAAATGCTCATACAGTCTGCTCAGAAATTTGCTCTTGTGTTCACACCTACAAATAGGAAATCTTTTTTTTTTTTCTTCAGCCAGCCAAGATGAAAAACCTGCATGCATGGGTGACAAAAATATATATATGAAGATCTTGAGCCATATGGAAACAAATCTCAGTTTCGGTCTTTTGGTGCGGCTAATCTGTACACCCGTGGTCTGTGGGAGTCCGAAGACGATTTAATCAAGAAGTTGTTATATGAAGTGAGCAACCCATAGGGCTATGGGGATCCTCGATGGAGCTCTGCTTTGCCATGAAGAGATGCATTAGTTTACTCACTCCTTATACTATTACCATGTTGCCTGTGCTCAAGTGTGCTGCAAATTAACCTCAAAAACTATATAACCCAATTCTACAAGGAACTCTTCGGCCCTTCAGAGGACAATGCTTTCTTCTTTGATGAGTCTCGAATTGATGATATACCCCAAGTTAGCCATCTGGAAAATGAACTTCTCACGGCACCGTTTACTGAAAACGAGGTTCGAGAAGCTATCTTTGACATGGAATATAATAAGGCACCGGGCGAGATGGTTTCCCGGTTGAGTTTTATCAGCACTTCTAGGATGTCATTAAAGGGGACATAATGCAAATGTTTCACGAATTGCATATTGGTGACCTCCCGCTGTTCAGTTTGAACTTCGGAGTAATCACACTTTTACCTAAGACCCAAGAAGCAAACAAAATTCAACAATATAGACACATCTGTTTACTAAATGTGAGCTTCAAAATATTCACAAAGGTAGCAACCATGCGCATAAACTCAGTTGCGAGAACACTTGATCAGTCCTACACAAACCGCGTTTTTGAGAGGACGTAACATCTGAAAGGGGTTGTTATCCTCCATGAAACGGTTCATGAGTTACATCGTAAAAACCAGAGCGGAGTAATCTTTAAGATATATTTTGAAAAGGCATATGACAAAATGCGTTGGGACTTCCTAAAGCAAACGCTTAGGATGAAGGGCTTTTCACCAAAGTGGATTAGGTGGATACAATCCTTCATATCAGGCGGAGTGTAGCGATTAACATAAACGATGAAGTCGGACCTTATCTTCAAACAAAAAAAAGGACTTCGACAAAGGAGACCCATTGTCACCCATTCTTTTTAATTTAGTTGCTGACATGCTCGCACTATTTATAAAAAAGAGCAAAAGCTGAAAATCAGCTAAGTGGGTTGTGCCGCACCTAGTCGAGGGCGGTCTTTCAATCTTACGATATGCGGATGACCACGATCCTCTTTTTGGAACACAACCCGGAGCATGCTCATAATATGAAGCTAATCCTATGTGCGTTTGAGCAGCTATCAGGGCTCAAAATTAACTTCCACAAAAGTGAGATCTTCTGTTTTGGAGAGGCAAAGAATTTCGAGAATCAGTACAGGGAGCTGTTTGGCTACAACACTGGTAACTTCCCAATTCGATACTTAGGTATTCCGATACATTATCGGAGATTGTCAAATTCGGATTGGCTGAAGATACAAGAACGGTTTGAAAAACGCCTGAGCAGTTGGAAAGGTAAAAACCTCTCCACCGGGGTCGATTAACTCGATCAATTCCGTTCTCGCAGCTTACCATTGTACATGATGTCCTTCTTTTGAGATTCCAAAAGGAATTCGAAAAAGTTGGATTACTTTCGGTCACGCTTCTTCCGCGGCAGAGACGAGCAAAAAAGGAAATACCGTCCGGCAAAATGGGATATCCTGTGCCAACCCAAAGAATAGGGGGGATTAGGGATACAAAATCTAGAACTCAAAATATCGCCCTTGCTCAAAGAAATGGTGTATCGCTGTTGACAACAGACGGAACATGGCAACAGATCCTACGCAATAAGTATCTAGGGACTAAACCTCTAGTGCAAGTCCATTGGAAAAGCGGGATTCTCATTTTTGGGCAAGTCGATGAAAGTTAAAAGGGATTTCCTCAAATTCAGAATGTTCGTCATAAATAATGGGTCCGCAGATAAGATTTTGGGAAGACACGTGGCTAGGTAATAGGCCTCTACGATAACAATACCCGCAATTATATAATATCGCTAGGAAAAAAGGATACGGTGGCTGAGGTGCTTGCTTCACCAACACCAAATCTATCATGGCGTAGAGATCTAGTTGGCCATAAATTAGCAATGTGGAATAATCTGGTCAATCGCCTTGCACAAGTCAATATGAGTCAGGAGAATGATGAGTTCAAGTGGGATCTAGACCACAAAGGTGTCTTCTCGGTTAAATCACATTATCAGGGGCTGATCAACCAAAACATACCTAATGTCAACAAGCGGTTATGGAAACTAAAAATACCCCTCAAAATTAAAATATTCCTTTGGTATCTTAGGCGCGGGCGTTGTCCTCACTAAAGATAATCTGGCTAAATCGGCAAGGATCTCTAAAATGTTGTTTTACGCCAGAAAACGAGTCGATACAACATTTGTTCCTTGATTGCCGTTTTACAAGGATGGTATGAGCCACGGTCCACGCGGCTTGGGGTCTAAGGAAGCCATCTAGTATAAATAACCTTTTTGGGGATGGTTAAATGGAATACCAAAAGAATTTAAATCACTTATTCTTGTTGGCGCGGCGACTTGTGTTGGTCCCTCGGCTCTGCAAATGCAAAGGTTTTTGAAAACAAACATTCTTCTTTTTTTGCGGTACTCTACTCGATCACGCCACAGGATCCGTACATGGGCTATCCTGCAACGGCCTTCTTCCCAGGAGGTGCTTGTAGCGGCCTCTCGGTTCTTGGAGAGGGTGGCCGAGGACTTTTTTTCCCAGGCGCATGGGTGGCGGTCTAGTCTTAGGATTGACAATCATTAGTGTGTGTGGTTATTTAAAATTTTCAGAGGCTGTGTGCCCAAGGGCAGAGGCCGGGAATGTTTCAAGACATTGTATCACCTTGATGTAATCTCTTGAAATTAATAAAAGTTCCCTTTTCCAAAAAAAAAAAAAAGCGCTGCAAATTAATATCCATTGCTACCTCATGCCGTCACTGAGTAATAAGTAATTTTTTTTGGTGAGCAGACTGCACCGTTTATATTCTCCATGGAAGCACATGGATTGACCTTTGTCAAGTGCACTATTCTGCTTTGTCCTATCCAATGTTTTTTTTTTGAACGACAAAAGCCGTATTTGTTTTGCATATGAAATTTGAATATCGATTTCTTGACGTTTTGCTCTGCTGTTCAGTTGTCATAATGGGCGTGTTGTCTTCAGTTATCTTGTGGTTAAGCCAAAATTCATGGTAGACCATGATCGCTCCAGTCGGCTGTGTACGTGTGGGCCTGATGTGGAGGTGGAGGTGGAGTTATCATATATATCCTCGTACAAGTCGCGTCATCATCATCATTTCACTGAGATCATCGTATCCGACCAAAGGTGGTGGTTGTTAACGGCCGACCACCGACCATGCAATAACGGCTAACGGCGGCGGCGGCCGACCACACGACGCGGTGTCCTTTGGTTGTCACTATCTTGTAAGGTCTGATATATGTTGGCACAGAATTTTTCCTTTTTTTTTACCATACTACGTACTTCTGGGCCAAGTAAACTCGTAAAAAACAGCCACGTCGTAGTTCACATCGATTTTGTTTGTCAAAAAAGCTAGCGAGTAACTGTATATAGCAGAGTAGAGTCCAGACCAGCAGGCTACAAAGTGAAGTCTCGCCATTGCATGCTAGCTATAAAACGCGGAGCAGCCATATGCATCCAGCCGATCGAGGCAGAGAGAGAGAGAGAGGGGCAGCGAACATACTCTGCTGCGGCGTAAGCGTAAGTGATCCAATCCGACCATGATACTATCCGACCATGACACTATCCGACCATGACACTATCTACGCTGCTGCTGCTCTGCCTGTTCACACGTCTCCATGGCGCTTGTGGTTTTGAAGCCGGCGGCGGCATCGAAGCCGGTGGAGAAGGAGGAGGATCATCCGAAGGTGGTGGCGGCAGTAGTGGCGGGAAGGGTGGCAGCGCTGCTGGCTCTAGTCTTTCGTACACCTCCAGTGGTGACACTGGTGGATCTGTTCAGTCTGTCCTTATCGGAGCCGCCGTTGTTGTGGCCGCTGGTATCGTTGTTGTGGCCGCTGGTGCATCTGTGATCCGTGGAGTCCGGAGACGATTTAATCGACAAGTTGATATATAAAGTGAGGAATCCAAAGGCCCATGGATGGTCCTCGAGCTCTGCTTTGCCACGAAGAGATGCATTCTGTGGCCTCCTCGAGGAGTCCTCCGCCCTGCAGTTCTTCGTGTCAAATAGATGGTTATCTATACTAGTCGAATTGGTCTTCATTAGTCTAAACTTTTGTGTGTCGTTTTGAGCTTCATGTTTTCTTGTAATTTGTACTAAATATTCAGTCGGTGTATTTGGGTGCTGTATATTTATAATGATTCTACATTATAGAAGCTAGCGTGTTACAGTATATATCAGCGTGATGGAATCCAGACTAGGCTGTGTGAAGTACGTCTCACTGTTGCATGCTAGCTAGCTCTTCGATTCTTCCTTCTCTTTGTGAACGTTTGGTTGCACCTCCCGTGCCTGGCCTGGCTAGCTTGGGGCTGCGGCCAAATTTGGCCCGTTTTGCTGAATAATTTGAATTGAGAGCGTATTTCTGAGTACTTGCCTCCTATTGCAGGTCCACTGCACTTGGCACAGCTGGCAGCCCTTGATTCGCCTTAGTCAAGAACTCAAGATAGAAGTAGATGAAGATCTTGAAGCAATAATAATGGCCTTGGCTAGCTGGGGGCTAGGGGCCAAATTAGTCTAAACTTTGGTATGTCGTTTTGAGCTTCGTGTTTTCTTGTGATAAATATTCAGTTGGTGTGTTTGGCTGCTGCATTTTTATAATAATGGCCTTATTCTACATTATGTAGATGAAGCCGGATTCTTTAGATGCATTAGTTTACATACTCCTTATACTACTACCATGTTTACTGTGCTCAAGTGAGCTACAAATTCGTACCTGATGCCATTAATTAATTAGTAATATATTTATACGAGGTTTGATTAATGCAAACTAGAGTGCGTGGTTTGATCAAGTATCAAAAGTGGTGCAAATCAACCTTATAGATGAGCGTGATATATTCCATTGGAAACACACTAAGAATGGATTATTTACTGTTCGATCAATGTATATAAAATTTATTACTTATGGAATTCAACCAGACAAAAAGTCCTCTTTGGAAACTAAAAGTACCACTAAAAATTAAGATTTTCTTGTGGTATCTAAAAAAAGGAGTTACTCTTACCAAAGATAACCTTGCAAAGAGGAACGGGCAAGGAGATATCAAATGTTGTTTTTGTGATTCTATTGAATCAATTCAACATTTCTTTTTTCAAATAATGTTTTGCGAGCTTTATTTAGAACACATTGTACATCTCTTTCGGAATACGACCACCTACAAGCATTGCTAACATGTTTCGAATTCATATCCAGAGCTTCAAATCAGATTTTGTTAGGAGCTACAACATTATATTGGGCAATATGGTTGAACAGAAATGACATGGTATTCAATAAAGCTAAAACTAATACCTTCATGTAGGTAATTAATTTTTTAAGGTGACGTCTGGATCCGTCGGTGTTCAGTCTTACATAAAGAAGAGGATCGCCCGCTCTTCCATGAAGGATACAGAAGATGAGAGACATTGATCATACTTTTTTGCAAAGTTTGGTTGGAAATTCACAGATCGTGTTGGTATTTAGAGTTGTCTTTTTTGTTTCATCCTCACTAGTTTGAGTTGAACTTGGTTTCGTTTCCACTTGAGTGTATTTGCCAAATGGCATTTTTTGTATTGTGTTACTCAGCTGTGTATCATTATCAAATGGTAGAGGCTGAAACATTGTTCCCTTAACTAAAAAATTAGTAATAATATATATGTTTGGTGCAATTGATGATGCCCGACCATGATCGCTCGAGTCGGTAGGCGCGTGGGGCTGATGTGTGGAGTGGAGGGTGGAGGATTGACAGGTGTCGTCTGGGTTGACCTCCCTCGCCAATCGCCATGGATGGAGTCGATCATGTATCGTCCGACGATCCTCGTACAAGCTAAGTCGCGTAATCATCCACGATTAGCAACGAGGCAAACGGTCGTCATCAAACGCACGTACGCAGCGTCTTCCTCGTCATTATTGCACTGAGAACCATCATCGTCGTATCCGACCACATATGGTGGTCGTTGGTAACGGCCGACCACGCATTAACGGCTAACGGGCCGGCGCTGCGGCGGCCGACCACACGCACCCATATACTCCCTCCGTCCCACCGAGTTTGTCACCCTTTCCGTCGTGCCATCTTATTCGATTCTTCGTCTTATTCAAATTTTTTTTACAAATATAATTTATTTTGTTACAACTTATTTTATCAGTGAAGATACTTGAATATTAATTAATTTATTTTATGATTTGCATAAATATTTTGAATAAGGTAAGCGTGTCAAATATGAAGTTCAAAAGTCAAAAACGACGAACTTTATGGGGAGGAGGATATAGCTGTAAGCTGTGTCCTTGGTTCTCACTAAGCTGTAAGCTGTACTAATACTATATGTCGGCACAAAATTTTCCGTTTTTATTGACTATATACTACTACTTCTGGGCCAAGTAAACTCTTAAAAAGTGCCACGTCGGAGTTCTTATCGACTTTGTTTGTCAAACAAGGTAGCGTGTGTTAGAGTGACAGAGTCCATACCAACAAAGTGAATTCTTGCATGCTAGCTCTTCGCCACTTTCTTCCTTGTAGTAGCTATAAAACGCGGCGCAGCCATGCATCCAGCCGAGGCAGAGAGAGACAGAGGCAGCGAACATACTCTGCACCGGCGATCCGACCTTGACACTGTCCGGCATGGGACACAGCAGGACGAGACTGCTGCTCTGCGCGGCACTCCTCCTCCTCTGCCTGTCCGCACGTCTGCAGGGTGCTTGCTGTGTTGAGGTCGGCGGCGGCTTCGAAGGCGGTGGTGGGAGTGAAGCCGGTGGCGAAGGAGGATCCGAAGGTGGAGACGCCAAAGGATCCGAAGGTGAGGGCGAGAATGGTGGCAGCGCTGGCTCTGGTCATCCCCTCTACACCTCCAGTGGATCAGTTCAGTCTGGCGCAGCCGCCCGTTTCCGTTTGGTGACGACGCCGCCACTGGGCGCCCTTGTTGTGGCCGCTGCTATCGTCGTTTGGTAATTGGTACTGATGATATCTTCATCGATCGGTCACCAATATATACAACTATGCTGATATGAATTTTGTGTGCTATATATATTACTACATTGTATTGTATGAACTGAATAGTTTGGTATATATGCATGTCTGTATGATTACGCAAACGCTAATAAATTACATGGTGTACGTACCCTGGTTTTCTAAACCTTGTTTTTATTTGGCTATAGTACTGTACTACTGTGCCGTATGGATATATACTTAGCCTGCACAACCTAATTTCTACACTTATAAGTATTGTATAAATTGCTACTACATGCATGTTCAAGGTTGATCCATTTTTTGGTTCCTAAATGCTACTTAATGAGCGCGCACGTAAAAAGAAACATTAGGTGTGAGACTTTTTGTTATAAAACATTAGACGAGTGTTATAACTAAAACTACGGTCGCAAACGTAAAAGGAAGGGGCTTGTGCATTTCTACATATGTTTTCATGCTAGTTTGTAATTTTACCCTCGTTTTTTTAACTTTATGATTTTACCCCTGTTTTTTTTTTTTCAAACGAAGGAATACTTTACCCCTATCATGTTAAGACCCTATAACGGTGTTAACATTTATGCAAAAGGACAACTTTGCCCTTGTGTCCTTACTTGCTTCCCTCTCTTTGCCTTCACCGACATGTGGGACCCAGTCATCGTCCTTCTTCAACCTCCAGCCGTCTTCATCCTTCAACCTCAACGAGGTGGTTGCCGCTATATGGCCGAACCCCCCGCAGGCCCCTCCACCCTAGAGGCAAACCCCCCAGTAGGTCTTGAGAGCCCCGTCCAGCCCCTCCCGACGGTGCGAGCCGGGGAAGAGCGAGCGCAGAGCCCCGCGACCGCACCCGCGACAGAGTCAACCGCCACGCTGCCGTGGGGGGGAGGAGGGAGGGGCGGTGGATGCGGCCGAGCCCGGAGAGAGAGGAGGATTCGAGGGGGCGACTAGTGGAGGATCAACGCTGCCGCCGTTAGCACCGCCCTGCTGCCGGTGCACTAAAACCCCTAGCTATCGCCATCGCGAAGTCGTGAGTCGCGACTTTTGTCTCTTTCTCCCGACGCCAATGGAGAAGGAGCGAGATAGGAAGAGCCGAGGAGGCAAGCTGAAGGGTATGGATGTCTTTTTTGCCCTGATGTTTTTCTTTCTTTTTTTTTTTTTTTTTTGCTATTTAATTCTTCCACTTTACACGGTGTTACTAATAAAGGCAAACAGGGAGCTTCGTTGGCAAAGTGAGGGCAAAATTGCAAAGTTCAAAAAATAGGGACAGAATCACCATTGGACTTTGAAGTAGGGGTAGGATCACTAAAAGCCCTAAAAGGAAACCTCACTGAGCCCACTGGGATTAGGAGATATCCACACACAAGGTCAGCTTTATCAACATCTGTCACCTACAACTGGTAGAACAAACCTTGAGTACTCAATTGTAAACAAGACTACCAAATCAGAGGAAATAAAGGACTCCAAAAGGCTATTTGGCTTGTGGGTTCATTGCATATGCACGAAGCATTACTAAATGTGCATCCTTATATTCAATTATACTCATTTTAACTAATCATTCTATGTAAGCACCTATGCTACTTTCAAGCATGTGGTGTTTAATGGAATCAAAGAACAAATCGAATCGGAGAGACATATGTGCTAGAGGAAGAGAGAGAGAAACGGTCGCGAGAGAGATTGAGTGAGAGTGCATTCAAGAGAGAGAAAGATAGATAAAGAAAGATTGATAGACTAGGAGTGAGAGAAACTAGAGAGAAAAATGACATGTCTCTAGAGGAATGAAATAGAGCAGATGAGGGAGAGATGGAGTAAGTGGCCCGAGAGAAGGGTAGTAAAAGGGAGAGACGAAATGAAAAGAAATCTCGTTATCGCATTATCTCGCGAGACCGATGGCGCGGCGACTACGGGCCACTTCTCTATGTAATATGTTTCGCACGATAATGGGTGTGACTAGACTCAGCTCTTGAATTACTAGGTTCACCAACCACACGACGCATACATCGCGGTGTCCTTGGTTCTCACTATGTTGTAAGCTATATATATGTATGTCGGCACAAAAGGAACCTAACAAAGAACAAGAATTTTTCTCGTTAAATCGGTGTATGAACTGCTTACTGTTTTCAGATTCAGGTCTTTATCATAAAATGATTTGGAAAAGCAAAATTCCAGAGAAAATCAAAATTTTCCTTTGACAGATGGCCAATAATGCTATTTTGACCAAAGATAATATGATTAAGAGAAATTGGGCTGGTGATCCCAAATGTGCCTTTTGTGATGAATTGGAAACGATTGATCATTTATTTTTTACTTGTTCTGTTTCAAAAAAATCATTTGGTCTATTATTGCAAAATCTATTGGAGCAAATAATATTCCATCAAATTTTGTTCAATTTTGGAACTGGTGCAAAGTTTGGTTACCAAATGGAAATTTATTTTATGCTTTGGGTATTGGTGCTATTTGTTGGTCAATATGGAAATGCAGGAATAAAGTTATTTTTGACAAAAGACCTTTGAGAAACCCAATTGAAATTATCTGTCATGCTCATTTTTTTCGTGACATATTGGTCAGGCTTGTATGCTAATAATGACAAAGATATGCTGGTGAATGGGGCCAATATGATGCTCCAAATTGCAAAAGACATCTTAGCCAAGGAGACCTCCAGGCAGATTGACCTGTTGCTGCTCGAAGATGACATCACTGAAGATCGAGAGGATCATGAAGACTGATGAATTGGCGTCTGCAGTCATTATCGTGTAGCAGTGCTGCTGAGAAGACTGTTGGAAGATGTTGGAGGAGAATCATATGCTGGGTGATGGTTTCAGTGAATTGTAATAACTGTACTTTGTCTTGCTGGTTCTAAGCGGCTGTTTCAGTCGTTTTAAACAATGTCAGTAGTGGTTTGCTGATGAAAACCATAGTCAAGTTTCTAGTCATTAGCGAGGTCTTTTTGAGGTGAGTTGGGCTAGTAGCAATAGCCGCTAGTTATTTCCCTTTGTATCTGTCTGAATCCTCCATAACTATTTGGTATTTCCGTTTGAAATAAAATGGAAATGGGGTTTCCCAGTGGAAAAAAAAATATGTCGGCACAAAATTTTCCCTTACTATATACTATTACTTATGGGCTAAGGTTTGGTTCCAAGTCATGGGACTTTTTAGTCCCAGGGGCATTAAATAAAAAGTCCCTCCAAGAGTCTTTTTAGAGACTAATATAGAAAAAGTTCATTTCTATTTAGTTTCTAGGGACTTTTTTTAATACCAGGGAATACCTCAACCAAACAACCCCTAAGTAAACTCATAAAAAAGAGCACCGTGGGAGTTCACATCGACTTTGTTTGACAAAGAAACTAGCGTGTTACTGTATAGAACACAGTAGCGTGACAGAATCCAGACCCCTGTGACGTACGTCTCGCTGTTACATGCATGCTAGCTATTTCTTGGCCTCTTCCTTGTATGTGAACGTTTTGGTTGCACCTCCGGTGCCTGGCCTGGCTAGCTGGGGGCTGGGGCCAAATTTGGCCCGTTTTGTTGAATAATTTGAATTGAGAGCGTATTTTTTGAGTACTTGCCTACTATTGCATGTCCACTGCATGCACTTGGCACAGCTGGCAGCCCTTGATTCGCCTTAGTCATCAAGATAGAAGTAGATGAAGATCTTGAAGCTATATGATGTAAGCAAAGCAAATTTGTTTCAGTCTTTCTGCTCATCTAATTTTGTACCTGTGGAGGACGATTTAAGAAGTTGATATATCAGGTAAAGCTGTAAGCAGCCCAAAAGGCAATGGCGGCATCCTCGAGCTCTGTTTTCCTATGTATGCACAAATGCAGTAGTTACTTGCTGTTCACTACTTGCATCGTCCCTATACTCCAGTCCAACGAGCTGCTGCAAATTTCCTTTGCTACCTCATGTGAAGAAGTCAATTCGTGAACATCACTGTTTTGTTTTCTCTCCATGGGGGATGGAGCGTTCTGTATTATGCCGCACGAAAACTCTGCTGTGCCAGACAGACCCAGCGTTTCTATCAGAACATGAAGAGTTTTGCATGACGATATTCTTTACATATGATTTTTTTTTTAAAAAAAACAGATTTCAGAAGGACAGAGACAAACGCTTTGTTCTATATATACTGTACAGTTAACATGATCGGTCTGCTTGCCATCAGTCACAAATCTTTGCATCCAAAAGTAGTTCCAGTGTTGGCACGGCCAAAAAAAAAAAGAATTTCCCACACTACCGAATCGAGGAGATATCCCGTGAGCCATTGCTCACGGGATAGGCCCTACACCCACGGAACGGCTATCCCGTGAGTTGCTCACGGGATATCCTGCACGGGATAGAAATCATCGGGATAGCGGATATCCCGTGAGCTGCGCCTATAGTCACGGGATATCCTATCCCGTGAGCGCATTAACGCCACGGGCAAGACTTAACGGGGGCCTCCGCGACGTCAACGGGACGGAGGCAAACCCGTTACGGACCCTCTATCCCGTGAGCCTAACGGGGTAGCTCACGGGATAGGCGTGCCCCGTTACGGCCAGGTGTCCCCTGCCACGCCACGGGTGGCGGGGGTCCCACCACCGATATCCCGTGAGCCATACGCTAAGCTCACGGGATATCTTTGGTTGATATCCCGTGAGCTGTGCATATGGCTCACGGGATATTCATGGTCGATATCCCGTGAGCTGTGATATATGCTCACGGGATATCCTTTGGACGATATCCCGTGAGCTGCTCACGGGATAGATCCATTTATTTTTTTTTTTTTTTTTTTTGTTACAGCAGTCAATTGACACACATATATATCCATATATAACACAGATTATTGCAGCAGACAATTGACACATATATATGGCACAAAACGACACATATATTACATAACATCCAACGAGTCACAAGTTTGTCGCCCTCACTAGTTCACAAGTTCAATTCCAACAATTTCAAGTTCACAACCTCACTAGTTTGTCGCCTAAACCATCACAACCTCACTACCAACGGGGGGCCAGTCCTCTTGTTGCGCCGCACCTCGCTCCCAATTGTTCCGATTCGAAGTTGGGTTCGAGGCATGTGATTGATCCCCGCACGTAGGCAAAGATATTGCATTTGTGAGACAAAATGAAAGGTAGATCTATTGACATGAAAAAAGAAAAACAAGATAATTCGTTAGAAATTTCGCAGCAGACCTCCCCGCACGAGAGGGGTTTCCAAAACCCGCAACAAAACAACGGCTCGATGGCCGACAACCACATGTCCAAGTGCACATCTCATGGTGCATTCCAAACACCATACCATTTCATTTTGGAGTTTAGTTTGAGAAACTCACAGAGAGGCACCATGCGGTGGAGGGAAGATCGACGGTTGGCCGTCGCCGAGCGGTGGACCGTACATCGGTGGTGGTGGTGGAGGGTACACCGGGCAAGTGGTGGTGGAGCGAAGAAGATCTCCGGCGGGCGGCGGCTCTTCACCAATCTTGCCTCCAACACGCGCGAGATACCGTTGGAGAGCTTCCATGCTCTTCTCAGTGCCGCCTTTCTCCGTGCCTCCGCCTCACCTGTAGAACCGCTCCCTCTCCCTCTCCCTTTCCTCAGCCTCCGCGGATCGCCCTGCTTCGCTTCCTCTATCTCGGGCCTATTTGAACACAAAGTTAGAACAGAGAAAGACATATGCAAAGATAAATGAACCTTGAATAAAAAAAACAGATTACTGAGTCCGGAGACCGTAGCCTGGTAAGTGGTTGGCCGCCGCGTATCACCGGCCCCGCGGCTTTTTGAGTTCGTAGGGTCTTTGTGGTGCGCGGGTTGATGACGCTTATCACCCACATAGTACCGCCTGCGCTTCTTCCCCTCCTCCAACAAATGATCATGGAAACGCCCCCCACAATGTCGTGGGGCGTGGGGATCGGCTGTCTCCACAATACTCCTCGCCACGCTCGGTGTACTTGGTGACCTATTTCAACACAAAGTTAGAACACGTAGGAACAGTATGTAAAGATAAATGTACCTTGAATAAAAACAGATTACCTTATCGTAGGCGCTCTCACCGCAAAGAGGCTTCACGCGAGCCTCGTGGTTGTAGATGAGGTTGGGATCCGAGGACTTGCCTTGGTGGGAGAGAGTGAAGGCCTCGAGCGTGCCCAAAGGACACGCCATGTGTTTTCTCCTCTGTGGAAAAAAGGTAGGATGGTTAGGAAGTATTCGTGAGTTGCGCATCAAGAAAATAAGAATTGGGTAATACTCACATATCTTTTTTTGTAGGTCTCTTGATTATGGTTGCCTTGATGGTGTGAAACACCGGGCATCATGGCGCGCCGGTCCCGGTAGTCTTTGCGGATCTTCGCCCAATCTTTACCGACCCACCTGTCCACCATCAGCTCCCAGACCGCTCATTCTTGAAAAGCCACTCCGACATACCTACAGGACACCAAGTTGAAAATATTAGAATATCAACCAAGCATAATTAAACTTAGTATGAACTTTCGCATTTACCATCATGTATTGTTCTTTGGTCGAATCGTAGATTTATACTTTGCTCCCTTCGTGAGGGTTGTGTTCTTGTATAGAGCATAGTATGACTGCCGCTGGCCGCGTGCCTCGTACTCACATGTCCGACACAAGTTTGAAGCAGCGCGAGCAGCCACTTCATTCCCCTCGCTCCCGAGTGTATCCGTCACCGAGCTTGAAGTAATCCCGCACATAGAAGCAATGTATTCAAATATTATTTCAAACAATGTGAAATTGAAGCGATGTATTTGTACACTATAGTGCGACATAGACTTACCCACAGCTCACAGATCACACGCCGTCCCTTGTTTTCGTACTTTCTGCCTTGCTCATCGTAGTTATCTTCAAAGTCCAAGTACTGGCCAAAGTACGTGACGGGAACATCTTCTCCGTCCCTCGGTCCCTAATGTGGCGTGGTAGTGCTTCCCGACCAAACAACCAAGAATGCCATTGGGAAGGCGGCACTTAGCGCCATCCTCACCAACAAAAGACCCGCCCAAATGATCAAGAATAATTATTAGTTCATATTATGCTTTTCATACTAACAATTAAGAAAGTAGTGCTCAGATGTAAAGTAAATTACCTTGGAGGATCCGGAATAATGATGGGACGTTGGTGCGGAAGAGGTTTTTGGTCCGGGAGTCTGGAGGGGCCTCGCAAGTAGGGTTTCCTCTTAGCGCCGGCAGAGGAAGAGGAACCCCCCCCGCACCAAGCCGCTACCGGCCGCCTAAGCCCTCCCCCCCGGCGGCCCCCTCGCCCCTCCTCCTCCTCCACACCGTCCCCCGTGCAAGTGACACGACCCCGAGGTCAAGGTCCCGCGGCCGCCGATAGGTCGTGGTCCCGCGCCCGCGCCTCCGCCTCCTCCTCCTCCTCCTCCTCGGCCCACCGGTGGTGGCGGTGGTGCTTGACTGCCCCCGCCCCCCCCCCCCCCTTGCCCCCGCCCCGCCCCCGCCCCGTGTGTGTCCCGTGGTGGCGAGTGCTTGAGGACCCTCCTAGCTGGTCCAAGTTCTTGAATTTACGCCCCAAACCTATCAATTTCTTGAGGATCTTCGATGGAGGCATCTTTCGTAATCACCCGCAATTAGATATAAATAATTAGTGAATATGCAAAATTAAATGGAAAACAATAAACGTAACATAATTATTAAGAGATGCATAGTATTAAATGGAAAATAATAAAATGAACATAATTATTAAGAGATGCATAGTATTACATGTATTAGAAATAATCCTCATCATTGTCACGATGTCGACCGCCGGATCATAATCCTCATGATCACTATCATCCATGTCTACTTCTTCCAACATATGAAGATTGGTAGGATCCATGGGAGGAGGAGCGACGCCAACACTAAGGTCCTTAAGTAATTTATCTAGTAACCGCAAGTCCTTCGCATCTCGAACCTCCTCGTCCTCCTCATCATCAACAACACTTTTGTTGTCTACTTCCATTTCGTTGGGCCCGGTTATGTCTATCACAAATTTACCTTGTAGCCCATCTTCCCGAAAGAACTCTCCCTCATATGTGTTTGCATTAAAATGGTAATCGTCATTGTTTGGGGACAGTAGTCTACCGTGTGGCAATACCTTCTCGCACAACATCCCAACCCTTTAGCCGCTTCGTCGGATTGGCAACACCATGGGAGATAATAAACTTGTGTGGCATGTTGAGCCACAATGTAGACATCATCTCCCAAGCATATGAAGAATCTTGTCGAATCCGAACAATCCCAAGTTTATCATCATCTTTCGTTATTTCGATCAAACCAATGGCACTTAAACACGACAGATGAACCCGTTTAGTACCGAGAACTGAGTTCGTGATATTTCTTCAATCCTTCCATAATAACCTTTGATGTTACTTCCATCATCACCTTTAGTGAAAACTCCGGTATTTGTGGTTTTTCGGTTTGGCCGACTCGCTCATGGCTCATTGTGTGGAAGCGATATCCATTCACGCCATAACCGGTACATGACCTAACCCTAGCGGAAAAGCCATTGGCAACCTGTATGAGCTCGGGGTGCATATGCCGATCGGTTTGTGCCCCGCAAGCTCAAGCATGATATATGAAATGAGCTGCCATGTTAGCATATGAAACGAGACGCTCATTAGCATATATTGGGCAGCACTGGTCGTTGAACCAACAAATGAAATCGGGTTGTCCATTACCAAAGACCGCTCTAAGCGGGGTGTCCAATTCATGCGGTTCGGTCACTTCGTGAATGCCAGAATTGCCGTGTAAATTTCCCCGCACCAACGAGACAATTGGGTTGGATGCAGAATATTAACTACCGGAAGACAAGTGTGCTTAGAGTTGTGACTTCATCAGACGTAAAGGCAACACTTCGTCAAGGTTGGTAAGTAGATAATTCATGATACTCCGCCACTCTTTACCCGTCAAGGTCTTCCATTTCGAACCACTTGCACGCCCTAGTTGTCCTTGGAAAAGGCCGAGGGTTGATTCATTTTCTTCAAAGATTGTAACGAGGGCGTGGATAATGCGAGCTAGGAAGTTTGGGACCATAGTATTTTGTTGTGAAGTCGACACCTCCCGCCGGCTTAGCTTCGCGCGATGGAACCCTCAATCTTACACTTATTTTTACAAATCGACCAACATGCTTCGTAACTCTCTCAATAGCATAGCACCGGCCGAAACCGTAAGGGGCCACCCATCCGTTCCTCATATGGAAGGTGCAAAATCAAATGCACCATCGGAACGAAGAAGCCCGGGCGGAAATATCTTCTCCAACTTACGCACACCAACACAGGTGCCATTTTCTCCATTTCTTCAAGTGTGGTCCGAGACAACTCTTTAGCACAAAGTCGTCGAAAGAAATTGCTCGCCTTCGCCATCACATGCCGGACATGCTCGGGGACATAGCCTCGAAGCATCACCGGAAGAAGCCGCCCATCCATATGTGGTAGTCATGACTCTTGAGCCCATTGATTCGCATAGTAGATAAGTTCACTCCCCTCCTCGATTTGCTTTGCATACCCGCCGTGAACATTAACTTTTGAAACCATAGCAAGATTTCCTTCCTTTGGGGCCTGCTCAACACGTAATCGGCCTTAGGTTTTTTCCATCTCTTGCCATTGCTAGGAGGCTTCATTTGTTGCTTGGGCCTGTCACACAAACTCGCCGGATCAATTCTAGCCTTAACGTTGTCCTTTGACTTGCTAGTTTCCATGTATGTTCCAAAAAATACTCGGCGATATTCTTTTCAAAGATGCATTAAGTCTAGGTTATGTGGAAGAAGAAGGTCATCGTGATAGGGGAGCCTCTCTAAGCCCGACTTGTGAGTCCATGCATGATCCTCGCCATAACCCACAAAGACACCATTTTCATCAGCCACAAGAGCATCCACTTGAGCATGTACCTCGGCAAATGTCATCATCACCACCGAGGGTCCGTAACTTGGAGACCTTTTAAGTAAAGTTCTTCTTGTCTAGCCTGAATGGATGGTCAAGAGGGAGGAACTGCGATGCTTGTCAAACGCAGAATACTTGCCACCCTTCTTCAACCGATGAACCTCGAGCCGTCTTGCATACCGGGCAAGGGAACTTGCCATGAACACACCAGCCACGTAATATCCCATACGCCAAGAAATCATGCGAGAGTAGTGGTACCAAACGTATATCCTGAAATTTTTCCTCAAAGCTCTGGCCAGAGGTCCAAAACCCTTCGTTCCAAGCTTTGATCAATTCATCAATGACGGGCTCTATGAACACACCCATTTTATTTCCCGGGTGCCCGTGAATTATCAAAGACAAAAGGATGTTCTTCTGTTGAAAGCAAACGCCCGGGGGAGATTGAGCGGGACAACAAATACAAAGCCAACAAGTGTATGGGGCAGCCATCATTCCATAAGGATTGAACCCATCTCATTTGCCAACAACACGAACATTACGAGCTTCCATAGCTTTCTCGGGATGAATCCGGCCGAAATGGGTCCATGCTTCGCATCGGAAGGGTGTACCATCTTATCTCGGATTGTATCGACGCCCGCCTTTGTGCCATGCCATCTCTTCGCGGACTCCTCGGTCATGTACATCCGTTGTAACCTCGGCACGAAGGGAAGGTACCGTAGGATTTTCACGGGGATGTCAAAAGCGACCTCTTTTGACCATCACCGAGTCTACCTCTATGAACCTAGAGGATTTACACTTTGGACAATGTGTGTCCTCTTTGTAGTCTTTCCTAAATAAGACGCACCCGTTCTTACAAGCATGTATCTCGCCAGTATGGCATCTTAAGTACCGCGAGGACTTTCTCGCGACTTCGTACATGTTCTTTGGCAGGTCGTGACCTCGAGGAAGCAAGGTCTCCAAGACCGACAACATGTCGTCAAACCCGCCTCGACTCATCTTGCACCGGGCCTTCAAGTCCATAAGGCGTGAAATGGCATCTAGTCGAGAGACATCCACATAGCCGTGAAGGGGTTTTACGTACGCTCCAACATGTCATAATAGGCCTTCTCGCGGTTCCTTCCGGCTCCTCCACCACCTCATCTTCAAGTCCTTCACCAAAGTTTCCGGCATGAAAGTCATCTATCATGTCTCCTACCCCTGTAGAAGCAAGATCATTTATGCGTTGTCTCACCACCTCGTCTCTCATACGCCGGCCACCATGGAAGATCCACCGCTTATAGCCCTCCGTCCATCCATATCCGGGAAGATGTTTAGACATCTCTTCCTTACTTTGCCTTTTTTGATTCGCACATTTCTTGCATGGACACCAAACCCTACTCGCACCTCCAAAGATTCTCGAAAAGCTTTGTCCACGAAAGCACTACTCTTCCTCATCCACTCGGGGTCAATATCTCCAAAACTCCTCCAGCCATTGTATATCCACGCACGGTCATCCATTCTCTATCATATGCGCGCGAATATAAGAATGCAGTGCATCTACACAAGGATCCTACCATCTAATAGGTCAAGATAGGTCCTAATCCCACCCGAGGATGCGTAGATGAGGTCGGTTCCATGCTCCACTCCTATCTGAGACGCAATTTCGGAGCACCTCCCATTTTCTCTCCGAATACACGTCCCGACGGGAGATTGTGTATTCGAAGAACAACAGAGAGATGCAACCGAAACTCTGAATCAGACAGGAATGGAGCATGAAACCGACCTCATCTACGCATCCTCGGGCTGTCCAAAAACGTGGACAATTCGAAACAGATACGGTTATTGGTATGCGGATCTCGCATACTTCCAACCGTATCTCCTTCGAACGGGAGACGCCCTAACTAAGCCGCGCGATCTAACTACGACCATGATACGGAAAGAGGGGTTATACCTTCGCCGGGTGGAGTCGCTAGCCGACGAGGAAGAACAAGACCGCCACGGCACTCCGGGCAAGGGCACTCGGCCCGCTCCAAAGGGCTCCTCTCCGCATAAAATAAACATACGGGCTCGCTTGAAAATTTCGATGGAACCCTCCCCGCACGGGAGGTTACCAATACCCGCAAACTAAACAAACGGCACGATGGCCGACAATCACATTCACATCACGGCACAATGGCCGACAACCACATTCACATCATGGCACGATGGCCGACAATCACATTACAATACCTGCGAAAATGAAGACGACGGCGGGTCGGACGAACGACGGTGGGCCGGTCCTCCTCCCTCTAATCCGCCGGGCGGGCGGCGGCGGTGCGAGGTCAAGGCGTGCCGGCGGCAGCCGGCGGCGCGGCACGCCGGCGTGCCCACTCCTCCCTTCTCCTTCCTCCTCCGGCCACCACCTCCTCCCTCCCTCTCCTCCCTTCTCCTTCCTCCTCCTCCCTTCTCCTTCTCCTTCTCCCTTCTCTTTCCTCCTCCTCCGGCCACCAACTCCTCCTCCCTTCTCCTTCCCCCTCCTCCTCCCCTCTCCTTCTCCTCCCTCCTCCTCCCCTCTCCTTCTCCTCCCCTTCCTTCCCCTCCCCTCCTCCTCCCTCCTTCCCCCCCACTCCCCTTCTCCTTCCTGGGGCCTGGAGGGAGGCCGGGCGGCGCTGGCCAAGGGCCCGGGCGACGGGCGGCGGCCATGGCCGCCGGGCGGGACGGGCGGCGGCGGCCGGCGGGGCCGGGACGGGGGAGGCGCTGGCGCGGCGTGCTTCGGAGGGCGGCGGCGGGCGCGGGCGTGGTGCGCGGGCGGGCGGCGGCGGCGGCGCGGCGGCGGCGGCGGGTGGGCGGCGGCGGGCGCGCGTGTGTGTGTGTCGGTGTGTATGTGTGTGCGGTGCGTGCGTGTGTGGGTGGTGTGTGGATAAGGTAGGCAAATGTCGATTTAAAAAAGGATTTACCTATCCCGTGAGCGCTCACGGGATAGGGTCGCCGAAAAATCCCCCCAATCCAACGGGAAAATTGCCGCGCCCGGGCCGAGGTGGGTCCCACGCCTATCCCGTGAGCGAGTAGTAATATGCTCACGGGATATCGACCACTATCCCGTGAGCCGCCACGGGATAGGCATTTTCTCAAAATATTTTCCTCTCCCTCCCTTTCTCTTTTCAAAGAAATATTTGTAAACTTTGATCGACTTTTTACTTCAAAAATACCTTGTCATATTCACTCATCCATACATAAGTGATGCTTTAGTGTAAATTTGACCATTATTTCATGTGGTTTTATCTCTAGTTCTATTTACCTAATTGTAGCATAAAAATTATAATAATTATCAAAGTAATCTTGAAAATTCTCAAACTTTCACATGACACAATCTCGATGTCCATTTGCATGTAGAAAAAGTTTCATAGCCAAACCACAACTTGACCGCCACAACCACATGAAAACACACTTGATCATTCTCGAACAAACATGAAACTTCTACGTAGATGTTGGAGCTTGTGAACATCGTATGTGCCAACTTGTGCGAAACGTTTCCAAACTTTTATCATAGCCTTGGCATAAGATATCATGACATAATATCAAATTTCATGATTTTTTTCACATCGGTTGCTTTTCTATAATTTTTAAACCACCCGAGCACAAAATAGCGTTCCTAATTTCAGTATTAAGATATTCCGCATTTGTCTTTTTTTTTTATATACAAGGCCTTACTATGTGCTGAGTAAGAGAACTATAAATTTTCTACTATTTTTTTTCAAAAATTTCAAGCACTTGCAGTTCAAATTTGACCTCATTTCAAAAATTACCAGAAAAGAGAATAATTCTCTAAATATACCAAATAAAGTCAATAATTCACCAAACTTTAACATAGAGTTCCATATTATGTGTAGGGAATGTAGAAAAAGTTTGGGTCCCAAAAACACAAAAATAAAAAAAAAGGGTTTCCTCTATCCCGTGAGCCACAATGGCAGCTCACGGGATAGAGGCTCTCTTCCTGAGGCCCTCCTTTTGCCTCACGGGATAGGGCCTCTCACGGGATAGGGCTGACGGTGCGGCCCCACCCCCAGCCGGCCTTCCGCAAATACCCGACGGGCATCCCGGCTCCCACCTCCACCTATCCCGTGAGCCAGCGCCAGGCTCACGGGATAGGGCTGACCGCGGCGGCCCCACCCCAGCAGCTTCCGCGGCGCCCGGGGCGGCACCCCGGCCCCCACCTCCCCTATCCCGTGAGCCGGGCGCAGGGCTCACGGGATAGGATAACGGAGCGGGACGGGGGGGTGATTTGCGTTACCCTATCCCGTGGTGGGGCCTCACGGGATAGGTCGATGGTATCTACCCGTGAGTTGTTGCTCACGGGATAGAGCCTATCCCGTGAGTGGTTGGTATCCCGTGATCGGTCTTGTATGCTCACGGGGGTAGAGCCCTCTATCCCGTGGCGTTTTTTTTTCGCTCACGGAAAAGCGATTTCCTCACGGGATAGCTCGTTTCCGGTAGTGCCAGTCAGATAGAACTACTGCGAGTGATGCACAATGCGTTGTTTCTTCCTTACAGGATTTCAGCATTGAATCAGGGCGGATCCATTGGCTATGGCGTGGCCTGTGCATGCACATATATGGTGACGCGGCTGCGGCATGCAAGGCCAAGGGACGCGGCTGCAGCGGCAATGGCGACGGCACAGCAACCCGGCCGACCGCAGCCAGTGCGCCATCTTATTCTTATCATCACCGAAAGCAGCGACATTCAGTGTTGCTTTAAGTCTTTAACATCCAACAAAGCAAGGCGTGTGCAATCCTGTCTCAGCTCACTGCTCTCGATGCACGGAATGTGCATCACAACTCCTCGGCTGCTTCCGGGATGGCTCCTCATTGCTTGTTGGGCCCTCCATCATCTGGCATGAACCATTCATGTGGCAAGAACACATTTTTCTCCAAGTCCTGGCAACCCCAGTTGGGCATATGCACGCTTGCAGATTTGCACATTGAGTACTATATATATGCTCTTTCGAGGCACGCGTTTCCAGTTCAGTCCTTTTTTCCCCCTCTTTTCCACTCCATGGTTACACTTCACCAAAGACTCCGAGTCGGTCAACCACTTCATGTGGCAAAACACATTTCTCTTTGTTCTGTAGAACAGTGCAGCGCGTCAACTTTTGCCATGACACCACTTTATTCTGGAATAATTATATTCTGATATTTTTTAAAGATAATGGAAGAAATATCCGGTTTCATCCTCGCTCATAAGTAAGGATTTCATCATAAGCACTATCATATCTAGTGATGAGCCATAAGGACCATCATAAAGGTAGTCACCCCTGCTAATAATAACAAGCTTAAATCTTTTCCACACTGCTTATTCCATTTCTGACACACTGTTACGTTTATTAGAAATTGTGCCTCTCTTATTAGGCCCTTAAATAAAAGTTTTAAGTCAGACACTCAGGTTTCTATACAAGTATATAAGCTTAAAAACACATATACCTTTGCTTCCTAATCAAAAGGCAGTCATAGGACGTACATGGGCGCACCTACTTGGATTCATGTTACGTTCAGATCACATAATAGTTTATAAACTCTCATGATGAAAGATCCAATTAGAACAGTGTGAAAATTGACAAGTGCACATTGCTGAATTTTAGAAACGATGGTGTTGACTCTCTTTGCATCCTTAATTTTGAATGACCTTTGAAAAATAAAATTAGGTCTTGATTTGTTTTGCCTTAAATTTCTTTTGTTTGTCTTGAAGTGTTGGATTGTTAAAAAAAAAAAAAAAACAAAGCTGTTTCGTTCCTTTTAAAGGGATGAAAGCCAGATACTTATTTTTATTATCTACCATATAAAAAGATGTTCCAATAATACATGATTCGACCACGACGGGTGCGGGGACCAGATTCTAATTCCACAATCCACTCAGCCGCTAGAGGGAATCTATGCTATGTACACTTTGCCGGTTAATTTACTTCTTTAGCCGTCCACATCTGCTTTTGCTTATAGAGACTACACCTTAACGGAATAATTAAAGCATAGTCGATAACTTCACAGGGAATCGTCACAAACTATCAGTGCAGAAGCAGAAACCTTCCCTCCACTCGAGGTCAGGAGATAAGTTGATGCACACCTGCGTTGTGCAAACCAAGGCCGGCGCCCAAACTTCCCGTCTTGTTGTACACACATCACACAAGCAACGGCACCACATCTGAGCTCCAGGGTATTTTGCTCTACTACTCTGCCACCTCTGAATTCCGTGTCGTCGTCCATAGTCATAGATCATGGCAACTACAAAGGATGCTGTCCTATTGATTCTTCTCTACGTACTTTGCGGTACGTTCATCTTACCCTATTTGACTGGTTTTCATGTTTCGTATTTCTATTCGACTGACTCAAGGGATCGGAGGGCTACCTTCCTTGGCTTAAGGGCACTAAACTTGATCTGCTCTGAGGGCTCTTGTTTTGACACAACCTCTGGGTTTTCTTAAGCTTCTCAGGTTCTGCCATGTGTACATGATATCCATTCATCTCTGCTTTTATGCGCGGGGTAATTTATTAGAAATATATATATATGTATTTTAAGGGCTTTAAATGATTTTTCAGAATAATAGCTGTTTAAATTTATTTGTACATTTAAGGGGATATTTTTGTTTTTCTAATAATGACATAGGTGGATTTCTTTAAGTGCCAGTGGGGGTTTGGGGGTGGGAAGGGAGTATTGCTATATTATCATCAGCCTTGTTGGGGGAATAAAGGCAAAACCATTTCATCCGGTTAATTATGGAAAAACTGGAGTAAAACCAAACAACAGTCTTAGCGAGGTTGTGGCATATCCACTAATAAGAAAAAAAAACAACAACAAAATAAGCAACAACAAACGCCCAGCCCCAGGGCAAACGGTGGCACAAACACAAAAACACCAGGAAGAAAGAGAAAAACACCACCACACCAAGGCACATCAGCTCTTCAGCAATGCCTCTAGTGAGGTAAATGACGCCAAAATGTAATCATCGTCGGCCAAGTACGAGCTTAGCAAGGATTAGGGGGCCTTCCAAGGCCCCGTGCAAAAAATAAGTGGAGGCCTAATCTCTACTACCAAAACAAGGAAATAATGATGTATAATGTATATCATGTACTAAATCCCTTTCAAATTGTAGTTAGTTTAACTTTTTCAACCCCAACTTTGACCACTCGTCTTATTCAAAATTTTGTGCAAAATATCACTTCTTTTGTTGTGAATTGCTTTATTAACAAATGGTCTTTAAGAATGACTTAAATTTGACTATTTTTGCATAAATTTTTTTTTGAATAAGACGAGTGGTCAAACCGAGGTCAAAAAGTCAAATGAATTTTAATTTGGAACAGAGGGAGTATATTACTTATATTGCAAAAAGTACAGTGGTATGGAGAGGATTGTATGCTTTTATCTTCCGATTAATATGCTCTGACCTGTGGCTATGTGGTGAAATGGGGAGAGTCTTGACGTGTCATGTGCTCGTGTCCTGTATCTCTATGTCTTTGATCTAGGATTGGTACTAGGTCTTGATTGGCGTTGGTGGTAAATAAAAGGAATAGGAGGACGTAGCGATAAAGCGTGCATGAAAAATATCAGGAATTGTTGTGGCCGCTTTACCTCCCAAAAGAAGTAGCACGTCATGGCGGAGTCCTCATATGTTGTACAAGACCGTGTCTATGGGCCAAAAAATACAGTTATTGTTGATTTTTAGTTTAAAGAAAACCTATAATTACTTTATATACTTAGGGTACTTATTAAATCTTGAGGCCCCTTGATTTTGGTGGCCCTGTTCCATTGCACCGTCGCACAGCTCGCACGGGCTTGGGGACGCCCCTTTATTTTCGAGTATTATTTTCGAGTATGGGGTAATGAATGCTCTGCTGGTTGTATATGATGCTGCTACTGACAGGACTTGGAGGCACGGGCTTAGAACAGGAATTGTTGTCGCCCTCTCCTTTCATTTCTATAAATGTGAAGCAACTTGCTGATCAACTGATTAAGCAAAACGTGTTTCCACCAAGACGCCGACGGCCAGACGCGACCAGCTGCTTGCTCTGCTTTAATTCCATTGGGATCGGGATCATTCCCATCCAATTACTCTAATCTCCACACACTGCAAATGCAAAGGGCACAAGCTCCAGGTATCATTCCTATTTCCTATTTTATTATCGAGTATGGGGTAATGAATGTTCTGCTGGTTGTATATGATGCTGCTACTGACAGGAACATAAGGCTGCAAGTGTCTTCCTGTAAATTAACACTACACCTACTAGTTTTCTCAGGTCAGATATAATCCATACCTTCATAATCCATACTAGTTTTCTCAGATGTAAATTAACACTACACCTACTTCTGTCAGATCCGTGTTCACTATCCATCTGGATCTTCCTTGTTGCATAGGAGCAAAGGAGGGCAACATTTGGAGACGTACAATGCAAAAGGAGTAGATCTGAGTTCCAGAGACTTCTGCTTTGCATGCGTTAGTTGCATAGGAAGAAAGGAGGGCAACATTTGGAGATGACACAAGCATATCTGAGTCTGAGCTCTAGGTATTTTTCATTAATTTCAACCAATAATGGCAGCATCTCATTCCTTCTTTACTCTTGTTAGGTTCATCCATCTGTCCTTGGCTTTTCTACACAATTTGCATGCTTCCACAAGAAATTTCATGGGCAATAACTTTGTCTTTCTTCTGTGATTCATGCACAGGTACTCCAGTTAACACAATGTCGTAAATCATCTTAACTGAAAGACACTATTTATTCTTCTGTGATTCAAGTCTGGTATTTTAATCTTTCCAACAAGAAGGCTATAAGGTGTGCCTGCAAAGAAGCACTTGAACAACAAAGAAGTTAAAGGGATACCCTTGTTTTCACAGGTCAGATATCCATATGTTCAACCATTAATTGTTGCATGAGCTTCTGTGACGTCTTCATTAGCACAAGTAATACTGACATCATGGTGCACAGACAGCCATAAAAGCACTATAGGAGCTAATTAGTTGCAACTTGTAAAAAATCAGGTGTATCAGAGTTCATTTTGAAAAAATTATAACATAGATGCTGATTTCAAAATCTAATCGCACAGGAATTTTTTCTGGAAAAGAAGTTTACAAAGAAGGGTCGGTATGGAAGCTGCTGTAGTATCTGGAATATTGAAGATTGTTAGCAACAAGCTAGCTCCACTGCTGGTCAAGGAGTACAGCTTGATAGTTGGTGTCCAGAAGCATCTGCAAGAACTAAAAGATCAAGTTCAGGAGATCAACGATTGGTTGGAAAAAGTACGGGATAAAGTTTCACCAGATATTCCAGCATTTAATTGGCTAAGAAAGTTGAAAGATATATCTTATGATGTTGATGACATTGTCGATGAGTTCCAGCTAAAGGCTGAGCAACATGAGGCCCATGGTGTTTCTGTTATGTCCAGATATATGTGCAAAAACCAAAATCTCTCATACTTCAATGCAAGGCAGCCAGAAAGCTCAAGGCAGTTAAAAAGAGATTTGATGCCATTGTGAAGCAAAGAACTGAATTTAGTGCCATAGTAAATAGCTTGCTAGCTGGTCATCCTGCTCGTGATTTGAGTCAGACTACTGCTAACCAGACAACATGGCCTACTGTTGATGTGGCATCAGTGCTCGGAAGAGACCAAGAGAAGCACCAAATAATATCTAAACTAGTAGATGACAAACACATAATCAAGACTATTTCCATCATCGGACTTGGTGGCTCTGGGAAAACTACATTAGCTAAACTGGTCTTCAATGATTGCAGCATTGTGGAGAAACATTTTGAAGTCAGACGATGGGTCCATGTGTCACAAGAATTTGATGTTGACAAGCTCATCAAGAAACTGTTTGAAGCTTTTGCTGATAATGATCCCGGACAGCATGCCCTGCCGTATATGATCAAAACAATCTCAGAAAAGTTGACTGGAAAGAGGGTTTTGCTTGTATTGGATGACGTGTGGACTGAGTCCCTAATTCAGTGGGAAAATTTTATAGTGCATCTCAAGAGCTGTGCACCTGGGAGCAGGATTTTACTCACTACCCGTAGTAGAAGAGTTGCTGAAACAGTGCAATCCACAGACCAATTTGATTTGCCATTCTTATCTCTTGATGACAGCTGGCAACTATTCCAGCAAAGCTTAGTAATTCCTACAGAAGGTTTGGGGTCAGAATTTGTAGAGGTTGGAAAAGAGATTGCAAGAAAATGTGGTGGGGTACCACTAGCAATTAAAGCTCTTGCTGGTGTCCTCTGTGGCATGGTACAAATACAAGAATGGAAATCCATGAGGGATAGCAATGTATTAGATGTTGAGGGTAAAGAGTGTATAGTATCTGCATGCTTGATGTTAAGCTATTTGAACTTGCCTTCTCATTTGAAGCAGTGCTTCGCAATTTGTTCGCTGTTTCCTAAAGGACACAATATTGATAAAGAACAGTTGATTGACCTATGGATTGCTCATGATATGATCACTGTAGAGGATCCATTTGATTACTTAAACTTGGAGTATGTTGGCCACAAGCACTTTAATTCTCTTTTGGAAGTGTCTTTCCTACAAAATGTCAAAGATAAATATGGGAGAGTGACGTGTGGGATGCATGATTTGGTTCATGACCTTGCCTTGTCCATCTTGGGTGATGAAATTTCACTTGACATGCCAAACGAGGCAACCAGCAGTACCACAAAGGGCTATAGATATTTTTCTTTGATTAAACAGCTAGAACATGTGGCACCTAAAAATATTTTTAGAAAAGCACGTGCTGTCTATATGTCTGAGTGTGAAGATTACAAATATGACATGGCATTGAAGCATGCAAAGCACTTGCGCAGTGCTACGGTGGGAGATCTCAATGCATTGAAGACGCTATCTCGGATCAAGTCTCTAAAATATCTTGCCTTTTCACAAACAAGTTGGGTAACACTCCATGAGGCTATCTCAAATGTTTGGAGACTGCAAGCACTTCACATAACACAATGCTATTTTCTTGGGGAGCTACCACAATCCATTGGTAAGCTGAAAAGGTTGAGAACACTAAGGTTGTCAAACTGCAGGTACCTAAAGAGTTTACCAGAATCTATTGGTAATTGTCAAATGCTTTCAAGCATTGATCTTTGCAATTGCAAGGACCTTACAATGTTGCCAGACTCTATTGGTAGAAATGAGAAGCTAAGAGTTTTGAGGCTAAGTTTCACCAACATTCAGAGGCTACCATCAAGTCTGACAAACCCGAGAAATGCGAGTGTTTAGACCTTCAGGATTGTTATAACCTGGTAGAGCTGCCCGAAGGCATCTGCAACTTGGAGAAGCTTCAAGTTTTGAACCTAAAAAACTGTATACAATTGAGTGGAATGCCTATTGGCATTGGACAGCTTAGTCTACTACCAAGGTTGGACTTATTTGTTGTTGGTAAGGGAGCGAAGTTTGCAAGAATCTCAGAGCTTGCAAATGGATCTAGAATTAGTGAGGAACTAAGGATAAGAGGTATTTCACATGTGTTGTATCCAAATGATGCACACATGACATGCTTGAAGAAGACGACACACTTGCAAAGGTTGGGCCTAGAGTGGATGTGCATGGAAAATGACATGGAAGAGGTAAACACTGAGTTGCAGCAGGATGTGCTTGATGGCCTAGAACCACCACCTGGGATTGAAGAGCTGGACCTTCATGGGTATTCAGGTAGGCAATATGCAGGGTGGATGCACAATCAAGTTCATGATGGAGTACAGAGACCTGCTCCCTTCCCATTTTTGAGGGTGATGAATTTGACTAATTTCCCAAACTTGAAGCATCTACATGGGCTTGTGGAGCTGCCTTGTTTGGAGGAGCTTCATCTGCAAGATATGCCTTGTCTTGAGAGCATAAGTGGAGGTCCGTTTCCTTCTCTCGCTGAAGTTGATGATGTATGATCTGCCTTGTTTGGGAGAGGTGTGGATGGTAGCAGAGAGGACTATGTTTGATGGAGATGAGGGGAGAGGATGTAACTTCAAACCTCAGTTGGGACAAGTCCGAGTTGGTAATTGCCTAAATGTAATTAGAGATTAATGAATGTCCCGAGTTGGAGATCAAGCCACACCTTCCTCCTGCCGGCCGCAGCTAGCTTGGTGTTGTGGCGCAGTTGATCAACCGCCGCAGCCACCAAAGCCAATGCGAGGGGTCCTCTTCACCTCCCAATTTTAACCGACTAAAAAAGCTAAAGGTATGGCATGTGATAGGATTAGGATCTGGGCATGAGTGGGAGCTACTGCAACACATGACGGCACTCGATTCATTGGAGATTAGTTCTTTCTCTGGAGTGGAAACCGAGCTGCCTGAGAGCTTGTGGAGCCTCACATCCCTCCGGTCCTTGAAAGTAAGTCACTAGTCTAATATCCACATGCTACCCGAGTCGATAGGGGAACTCCGTTCTCTCGCAAGAGTTGACCATCAAATCTCGTCATAGCCCGAAAGCAGCCTTCCCCAAACAATCGGCCAACTCACATCCCTCCGCTTTGCTCGTAATAGAATCATGCGAAGCACTTCACCAATTGCCCGACTGCCTGGGAGGACTCGCTCTCACGCAAACTCGAGATTAAAGGCTTGCGAGCTGACTTGCCTCCCAGAATCCATCTGCAGCCTCACCACCTCTCTTCAAGAGCTCGAAATCGATAGTTGCCCTGGTCTCACATCCTTGCCGCAGGGGATTGAAGGCCTCGTCTCCCCCTTGAAAAGCTCACAATCGGGGACTGTACGGGCCTCACATCCTTGCCGCAGGGGATAAAAGGCCTCGTCTCCCTTGAAGAGCTATGGGTCGTTTCCTGCCCCGAATACAGTATTTGCCTGAGGGCATCAAAGGCCTCACATCTCTGAAGGAATTGCGGATCTACCGCTGCCCCGATCTCGCGGAGGCGGTGCAAGAGAGAAACAGGGGAGGACTGGCACCTCATCTCCCACATCCCTCGTGTCTCTATTTGGTAAACGGACCAACGGGGTGTGGCCATGCGTGGAGGATTTGGGCATCGACTGCATGCTACTGCTTAATCGGGTGAGTTTGTTGTTTTTTCATGTGCAGATTCACTGGAGGGCCAATTTCGTAATTATTATTATTTATTAAAATGTCGTTTGATTAATTGAGTACGTACTTTGGACGAGGATGTAGTTTTGACATTTGTGGATTTGCCTATTATTGCATTGCAGGCACACTGCACCTGGGAGCTGGGAGTCCTTAATTGGCTTCAAATGATATGAATTCTCTACATGCCTGTGTTGATCTTTGTCACAAAGGAGTAGTATGGAATTTCGGATTCTAGAAGAACGAACGTTAGTGCTATGTTGTTCAGTTAACATGATGGGCCTGCTTGTCGTCTCGTCAGTCGAAGTTCTTGGCTGCCAAAAGTTCAGGTAGCACGCAGGCTGTTTCTCTTGTGTGGCATGGTCAGAGCGAATGTGATGGAAATCAATATGCTGATGCTACCTAGGATAGAAATGTTTGTTGCAACTTACTGAGCTAGCTAGTACACTAGATGTGGATGCGCGAGTTAGTATTGGTTGGGCTAATTTGAATCCTCATTCCATTCAGGTCCGGCCTGACATGCCACCCTCGTTTGTCTGTATGCAATTAAGTTGTGTGTAACAATAGTTACAGAGCAAGATGAGAAACTGTAATATATATACTGTGGAATGTGGTTTGCGAGTTGCATGTCCTGGCCTAAATCTTAATCACAATAATAACAAGCTGTGTGTATGAGTGTGTGACTCACCATGGCGGTTTGTACTGGGCGTAATAATAATAACAAGGTAGGCAGATGCACGGTTGCGATGATTTCGAAATGCTTTCATGACAGTTTGAAACTGTAAAATTTCTTGAGCGGGAGGACGCTTCTCAAGTTCTCATGATGGTGTTGTGCACTGCTTCTTGCTTGCTGTTATATGTGGTGGAGATCGAATGCATGCTCCAATCTAATGCCAGATTACATTACAGGTTTGTCACAGCCCACAGAAGTCACATGAGTTTAAATCCCAGACAGTCTCCGGTGAGTAGGGATTCCGTTCCTGGTATACTCAAATTTTGAAGATGTACAAGAATGCAAAAGGAGTAGATCTAAGATCTAGAAACTCTGCTTTGCATGGAGATGTTGAGGCTATATATGTGATGTAATGTAAAAAGTTTTGTTTTGATCACTCAGCACTGCTACGAATCCTGTCTGTAACTGTGGAGACGAATTAATAAGAAGTTGATATAACTGTGGAGACTATGTAAGTTAGACAGATTGAAGTTAGGGGTGGTTCCTGGGACTGCTGTCTGGTCATAGGGGAAAACTAGTGTGTGTGTTTGTGGCGCATCTTGTGCCATGTCTGTATTGTTCTTCTAATGTTTGTTTCAAAATCTACCGCTCTTGTCGATGAAAGCCAGTAACGGATCTTTCACGTGAGCAGAGCATCCCCAAAGGCTACTCTGTTTTGCCATGGAGAAGTGCATTCATCACTTACTGCTTTGACACAGAATACTGCTAATTTCGTTCTGAACCTGATGCGACCAAGTAATTTGCTGAACTTCCCTATTTATTTATTCTCCATGTATGCACGGACCATTCAATTTTGTAATAAACTCCTCTGCTTTGTGAACTCCAACGTATTTGTCAGACCAATCAGGGTTTGTTTTACATATGAACTTTCAGATCGATTCCAGGAGAGGATAAAAAAAACGCTCTGTTCTGCTGTTGATCAGTTAACATGATAAGGCTGCTTGTCATCAGTTATCATGTCACAGCCAAAATGTCACTGTCAGGCCAGATGCAAGTATCACGTCTTCCTTCTCTGACAGCGCGAAGATGCTGCCGAGTCTGATGGAGCGCCGCGTCCGGGAATCGCTGCTGTTTCTTCTGCATCTGGCACGCTCCTCCTACACGGCACTCGATCTAAACTTAGGTACCACGGCTCGTCGCTCCCAAAGCGCTGCTTCGCCTGCATCGCCATGGCGGGGCACCGGCGTCTGCCCGTGGTGGCGCAATGTGCCAGGGTGGTGCGGGTGCTCCGGCGACCGTGGCGCCGTTCAGTGCTGACAGTTGAGCCTTCAGGCAGTTGCGATGGCTACGGACAAGCTAAGTTGGCGCGGTGACAACACGCACCGCGCACCACATGTTCGGCGAAATGCGCCACAGGTGACAAGCTGTCGAAATGCGCCACGCACTGACCACCAGGCGGCTCGTCGCTCGTTGGAGAGACGTGACAGACCAGCGGCAGCGAAAAGCGCTGCTTCGCCTCCGTCGCCATGTTGCCGCACCGGTGCTGGCGCAGCGGCAGCGTGACAGGGTGGTCCGGCCGTGGCGGGTGCTCTGACGGCCGAGTGTTGCAGGCAGTTGCGACCATGGCTTATCCCGATGACAGGCGCGGAACAAGGAGGATCCAATCAACTGCCTGCCTCCCTTGGCCATGGGACGGCCCCAGTGCCTGCACTGCACGTGGCGGCGAGGGTTTGGGACGACGCCCATGGGCCATGGCAGCGGCGCGCTAATGTGCAGCGGTGGCTGTGCAGCGATTGGGGCTGCGGGCCTGCGGCGCACCGGTGCTTGCTCGCATCACGACGCGTCCGTGGTCACCACCTGTTCGGCAAAATGTTGCACAGGTACAAAGCCTATCCAAGTCCCGTCGTTTCCTTTCAAGTGCCTTGTGTTCTGCTTCTCTTGAGTTTTCCATTGCATTTGCATCCGTGGAGTGTAAGTGGAGACTGGAGTGGAGGGGCCATGTTTTTGTTTTGGAATTCAAAACTTTCCTTCAACGATGATTTTGCTTGAATGAACATCATCCTAGGTACAGTAGTACCTAGTAATTAATAACACCAATATAATGCCTTTTGAACTCACTGCTCGCATGGAGCGGCGGGATCTGCAGTCTGGCCGTCAATGCTGATGGCGCGGCACTGGAAGCTGCAACGAAAATGGGCCGGCGCGGTGTTGCAGCTTGCAGGAGATACGTAGATGAATAGGTTGATGGTCCCGCAGCGCACGCGGCGTACCTTTTTTCAGCCTACGCTAAATTATACTACACTGGTGCACTGCCTACGCTAAACACTGGCCCTAAATACTAGATGAATAGGTTGATGGTCCCGCATTAAACACTGGTGAATATGGATTAAATTAATTACTCCACACCTAAGTCGGGTGTAGTGATCGACACGACCTGGCATGGGCTATATTTTAAACTTTTGGAGGCTGCTTTGAAATCGTACAGGATTTTGTATGCAACCAAAGTTTTGGCACGGTTGAATCATCATCAACGGTGACCGACACTTCCAGTTCGGTACGAATTATTTAAGGCTCTTGGTGCGCCTTTCTAACCAATAAGCATCCAATATAATGATATTAAACTCCAAGGCGACACCATTCTTCTTGGCTTCACCACGCAAGGCTCATGAAATACAAACAATACTTTGCAATGAAGTATGGGGTGCTACTGGTGAAGGATTAAACTGTACACCCTGTGTCCCAAATTATAGATCGTTTTGGCTTTCTAAGTTGCTATGCACCAAGATATATGATATGTCTTAGCTCTTGAATCATAATGAAAGTTTTGTACCTAGAAAGCCAAAATGATCTATAAATTGGAACCTAGGGAGTACTTGATAAAGAATGAAAATGGTCGGGTGCGCAGAGTTAACTGTTATTCCCTGTACCAGGAAACAGGTGAGCAATCTGCTCACCTCTGCTCTCCCTCACACCCTCACACTTGCACGGTTTCAGCTGTGGCTGAAACTGAACTCTAAATATGAGGCCATGAACGTGTTGGCTGCTGGACCAGCAACCAGGTGAGCAGCCTTGCTCACCACTGCCCTCTCCCCTTCTCCCCTGCTCCAAGGAAGAAGAAGAGCAGGAGCTCTTTCCCTCTCTGCCTCCCACGCACACACACACAGCACACCAGTTCAAGTTTGAGTTGGCTGGAAGATTGAGACAAATTATCTGCATAGGCTGGTGCCTTTGGCACTCAATTTGTAGCTGAAAAAGATTACATCCTACAGCCCTAGTGGCTTTCCTCCGAAAGATCTCAAAGAGAAGACCTTGACTTGAGTCTAAGTCTCCCACTAAACCAGCCCTAGTGGCTTTCCTAGAAGATGCAGCAAGCAATTGACTGGCTTGCTATTGCAAACACCTTGCTGCAGCAAACTGTACAATGGCAGCAGCAGATTATCTTACATTAACAAAGTCTCTAAATGCTGTATTGCCGCCCCCCCCCCTTTATTTGTATATATAAATGATCAGCTTTTACAAGTACCAATATGCGTATCACCGCTCCACCGTAGACAGATCCTTGTTCCAATGACAAATTCAAATAGGTATTCATATTCTAATGCCTTCCTGCAAGGGAATCTACGCTTTGCTGGCGACATTTTTTTGTTTGAAAGATCCAACCAAGTCGGCATGCTTTTATTCAGCTGCCCACATGCATTTGTTTAGTTTCTTTGTTCTCAGAGCGACCCTCTTTTGCTGTGTCCTCTAGGTCCAAGATGCTCAAGTAATAAGCTAACTAGGTTGCAAACCGAGAGACCCAAACCTCCAACTAGCACAAACTGCTCTAATAATTGCTTACCATAGAAAGAAGGGCACCATTTGGAGAGACCACAAATCACAAGCAACGGCAACACATCTGAGCACCAGGTATTACTCTATTTTTAACCAATGCAAGAATATAGATCCAATTCATGCCATGATTCCATTATCCATTTCCTTGTGCTCTGCCTCCTGCTACTACAATTTCTGCTTGCACCTGTAATTTCTGTGCAGATTCTAACTTCACGAGGAAGCGTCATGAGCTAGCAGAAGCACTGAAGCTTTCTCATCTCTGGCCATCTGGATCTAGGCTCAAGCAAAGCTACCACCTGCACTGTGCAACCCAGATCTAGGAAGCTCTCTGCTTTGCATACATTGCAGATGTGAAAAGGAGGGCTGAAAGGAGTAGATCTGAGCTCCAGAAACCTCTGCTTGCACACGTTGCATTGGAGGAGAGGAAGCCAACATCTGGAGATGGCACAAGCAGCAGCATATCTAAGCTCCAGGTATTTTACTTTATTTTCAACCATGAATACTAGCTTCCTGTTCCTTCTATTCTTTACTCTTGCTAGGTTCATCTATTTGTGTTCACTAGCAATTTCTTGGGCAATAACTTGACCTTTCTCCCAAATATGGACAGGTACGCAAGGACCAACACCAAGTCGTGAAAGACGCCATTTATTATTCTGTGATTCAAGCTCTGGTATTTTAAGCTTTTCAAAACGAAGGCTGTAAGAGTGTTCCTGCAAACAAGCACTTGAGCAACAAAGAAGCTAAAGGGATACACTTGTTTTCGCAGGTGAGATATCCATATGATCAACCATTTTTGCATGAGCTTCTATGACGTCTTTATTAGCACTAGTAATACTGATAGCATGGTGCGCACGAATTGTCATGAAAGCACAATAGGAGCCAATTAGTTGCAACTTGTCAAAAATCTGTTGTACCACAGTTCATTTTGCAAACTTTAAATTTACAATATAGATTCCGATTTCTGTTAGAATGAGGCCAACCAACTCTATTCCAAGGCCTAAAGGAGCAAATATACAAGTGCAAATATGCAATGAACCCTCCAAGTAGAGTGGCTACGCTCATCCATTTGATTATGTCTTCTACGCTTTACGCTCCGAATGGTAACCGTTTAGAGTTTTGGACAATTAATCAAGGAGTTAAGCCTAGCTTCAAAGTCATTTATCATTAGCTTATCTTTAATTTAGTTTAAGGCTGTCCAAACGATGATTACCATGTAACCTTGGCAGCCAAGCTACCATTTACTTTATGCTTTAGCATCTAGGAATATGCTCTAGAGAGCTTCTTGTACTCCAAGTTGAACTTATCTATATAATGAATAAGGCCTAGAGGCCAAGGGGTGTCTTTGAAAACCCAATCCCAACAATTGGCATCAAGAGCTGTGTTCCGTGGTACCCCTACCTACCTCAAAAGCCCAACCTTTCTTCCCTACCGATGGCGCCCACTCACCCGAATGAAATGGAGGCCAGAGCGCCGCCGCCCCAAGGACGCTGGCGACGCTGGTGCGCGGCGGCGCGCGTTTGCCGATCCCAACAACCGCCGGGCGGCAGCAGCGGTAGGCGCCGCAAACGCGCGGCCGAGGCGTGGGAGGCCGCCGCCGCGAAGCCGCGCCGGCGCGGCGGCTATGATGCGCCGCCGAGATCGCGCGCGTAGCCTGTGAGAGGTGGAGCCGGGGTGGCGGGCGGGCGGCGGAGATGGTGCGCGGCCCGCTACCCGCCATCAGCGTTTGTCGCGCAGCCCGGCGGCGCTGCCGCCCTCGGGCCACGGCAGGCGCTAGAGAGGCCGCCCCGCCACCATGAGTCGCCATACGCCTGTGTCGCTTACCACGACCGCGCTGGGACTCGTGGGCCGATGCTCGACAAGACCAACTACCGTGCTTGGTCCCGCACGATGAAGCTCAAGATGCAGCGCGAGATCTCTCGGGATGCCGCCGAGGGAGAGCCGGCCACGCATCGCGACGATCGACGGCGCCGAGGTGATCATCGCCACCGCGCCCAAGGAGATGGGCATCCCGCCATCGACAAGCCGATGGCGGCGAGGCGTGGGACGCCATCGCCGCAAACAAGATCGGGCGTGGACGGGTCCGCCGAGCGGCGTTGGCCGGGCCGCGCCGCGAAAGGGAAAACATGAGCTTTCGCCCCGGTGAGGAGCTTGAAGAGTTTGAAGATCGCTTTCCACTTTGATGCAAGAGATGGCCATTCACGGCGACACCGAGATCACGGAGCCGCGGCGGGCGGAGAAGTACCTGCGTGCGGTGCCGCCGGCACGCCGCAGCTTCGTGGTTGCCATCGGCAATTAAAATCGCCTTGGAGACCCTCACACCCAGACGTGACGGACGCCCGAGATCCGCCGACGGCCGTGGATTTAGCCCCGCCCGACCGAACCGGGCCACCATAGGCGGCAAGCTCATGTACACGGAGGAGCAAAGGGAAGGCCCGATGGAAGGAGAAGAAGAAGAGGAAAGACGATTCGGGCGCTCGACGCCGAACGATCATCGGCCGCGGGCGTAAGAAGACCGGTGAGGGGCGCGGCGCGCCGGGCAATCAAGGCGCATCGTGGAGGACGGCGGAGTCGCTAACAATGACCGCAGGCCAACCGCGACGGCAAGCGCCTCAATTGTGGCCGAGGGGTCACCGGGCACGCGTGGAGGCCGCGGGCGGCGGCAAACAAGGCGGCGGGCGTGGTGGCCAAGCCCGGTCGCGAGGTGACGGAAGATGATGAAGGTGCTCGTTTTTTGTGCATGGCTGCATCGAAGCCGGAGCACGACGGCGCGCCAACCCGGGCGCACGGGTTCCCCGGAGCTCGATGACGAAAGCTCCCGCGCATACCTTCGCCGCCAGAGCTCGCCCGAGGAGCCACGGAACGCGCTTTCCTTGACACCGCAGAAGCGAGGACAAGCTCGGGCGGATGGTACTTGGACACCGTCCACGCATCACATGACCGGCCGGAGCTCTTCGCCGACCAACACCGACGCCCGCATGGTGCGCTTCGGGAAGGCCCAAGGTGGACATTCGCAGCCGGCTCCATCGTAGTCCAAGGCAAGACCGGGCGAAAGCACGTGGTGCTCCACGGGTCTACTACATCCCGAGTTGAGGAACTCGATCATGAGCTTGGGCCGCCGATGAGGGCGGATCGGAGGTGAAGATCATGGTTGGCCGGCCGAGAATTTGGGACCGGCAAGGTCGGTTGGCCAATGTCAAGCGTGGCCGAATCGCCTCTTACATCTTGAACCCGAGGCCGCCCGCCGCCTCGCCTCGCCGCGGCGCAAGGATGATGCGGCGCTGCGCGGGCACGAAGCGCCACGGGCACTGGCCACTGACTTCGACGCCCGCCGGGCCGGGCAAGGAAGAGATGGCTCGCGCGCATCCCTTGATCAATCACCTCGAAAGCGGTGTGTGACACCTATGTCACTACCAAGCGTGCGCCGCCCATTCCCGCCACAGCCAAGTACCGCACCAAGAGCCGGTGCACGGAGACTTTAGGCGGCCGGCGACGCCGGGGCGACACCGGCGCCATCGGTACTTTGCCGCCGGTGGATGACGCCCCTCGCATACGCGGGCCAAGCTCTCCGTCAAGGACGTTCTCGGTGGCCATCCGGCCAGTCGCAGCCGCAATGAGATGGAAAGCGGCGCGAGGCTGAAGGTTCTTCGAATCGACAATGGTGGGGAGTTCACCGTAGCAGAATTCACCGCTTATTCGCGATGATGCAGTATCAAGAGGCACTACTTTACACTCCCCGCCAGAATGGGGTGGTCGAGCCGCCAGAATCGCACGGGTGATGGCCATGGCGCAGCGCCGCTAAAGCGTAGGAAGATGCCGGGCGAGGTTTTGGGGAGGCTGTCCCGACGGCCCACCTCCTCAACCGCCGCCCACCCACGCCCGACGGCGTGGCGCCCTATGAGGCTTGGCACGGACGCGCCCACCGTCGGCATCTCAAGGTGTTTGGGGTGTGTCGCCTATGTCAAGGAGCTGACCCCACGCGCCAAGTTTCGATGACCGCCGCAAGGCCGGCGTGTTCATCGGCTATCGCAAGGCCAAGGTGTATGCAATTATTCGACCCGCAGACCGGCGCCACAAGGTCAGCGCGACGCCGCTCTTCGAAGGGCGCAGCGGATTGGTCTTCCCGAGCCGAGGAGCTCGGGCGGCCTCCGCAATGACTTCACCGCCGAAAGTACATGTACGGGCACGGCCACACCTTCACCATCACCTGCATACAAAGAATCGGGACTCGGGAGCATCAAGCCCCTCGCCAAACACCCCCGCGCCACCGCTGCCGCTCGAGCTCTGCCACGGCGACAAAGCCGAACCGTCGCACCCGGCGCCCGCATCGAGTTCGCCACTCCTCCTTTGGAGGACGATGAAGATCGCCTCGATGCGGCCTACGACAACGAGCCCCTCCCGCACAGCACGATGGATAACATCCTCGAGGGCACGATCCACAACTCTTCACCGAGCCGCACCTCACCCACACCGGGCGAGCCCGCCCCCTATGCAGAGGCCAAGGGGGAGCTCACCGGGCGGGCGGCCATGGAAGAAGAGATGTGGTCTCCGGAGCGAAACGACACCCGGAGTTGGTGCGCCCACAAAGCCGGCCATCGCCCTATCACCCCAAATGGGTGCACAACGTGAAGAAGAACGCAGCTCGGGAGGTGATCAAGCACAAGGCTTGGCTTGTGGCTCGCTGTTTCGCCCAAAGAGAGGGCGCGGACTTCGATGACGCATTCGCGCCGGCATAGGATGGAGTCCGCGGCGCGTACCGCCGCCCTCGGCCGCTAGAGGGCCGAGCCGCCCACCATATGGACGTGAAGTCCGCAAGGCCTCAATGGCGAGTTCAAGGAGGAGGTCAACGCCCAGCCAGCCGCCCGGTTTCGCCGCATCTAAGAAGAAGACAAGGTCTACCGCCTCCCAAAGCGTCCGGTCCGGCTGCGCCAAGCGCCACGTGCATGGAACGCCAAGCCGATGCGACAAGAAGATGGGCTTCGGCAGGCGCAGCCACGACGCCAGCGCTGTACCGGGCGACACAAAGAACGGCCCGTCTTTGGTGGTTGGGGTACGCCGACGACCTCATCATCACCGAACCACGCGCGCTGAAATCGAGCTGCTCAAGTCCGAGATGAAGGCCATCTTCGACATGAGCGACTGGGCCTATCAGTCCTTCTACCTTGGCGCCGGTTCAGCAGGTTCCGACGACATCACCCTCCGCCAAACCCACTCGCGCCAAGCGCATCCCGGAGCCTCGGCAGCATGGTGGATCGCAATCCAGCCGCCACTCCAATGGAGGAGCGCCCGGGTTGAGCAAGCATAGCACCGCCAAAGGAGGTCGATCCAACCCAGATCGGGCGCTCGCGGGGAGTCTCCGGTACCTCGCCCACACCCGGCCGGACATCGCGTTACGCCCGCCGGGTTTGTCACCCGGTTCCCGCAACGGCCAACGACCGAGCACCATCAAGCTGTGAAGAGGGTGCTCTGCTATGTGGCAGGTACGCTGGAGTATGGGCTACACTTTGCCAAAGCCCCGGATCGGCTCGCTTTGTTGGCTATTGTGACTCTGATCTTGCCGCGACATTGACTCAAGCAAGAGCACGACCGGCAGCCTGTTCTTCCTCAGAGCTGCTTGGTTAGTTGGCAGTCGATCAAGCAAAGGGTTGTAGCCCTGTCAAGCTGTGAAGCCGAGTACGTGGCCATGACCACTGCAGCAACTCAGGCATTGTGGCTGTCAAGATTGCTAGCAGAACTCCTGGGAAGAAAGGTTGAGCTCGTCGAGCTGAGGGTTGACAACAAGTCAGCACTCGCCCTTGCCAAGAATCCGGTGTTCCATGAGAGGAGCAAGCATATCCGGACCAAGTATCACTTCATCAGGGATTGCATCGAGGAAGGAAGCATCAGGGCTGACTTCATTCGCACAGCTGATCAGTTAGCTGACATCCTGACCAAATCCCTCAGCAAGGCCAAGTTTGAGGAGATGAGGAGGAGAATTGGTCTTGAGAAGATCAACAAGTCAAGCAACAGCAAGGCTTAGGGGAGAGTGAAGGAGTTAAGCCTAGCTTCAAAGTCATTTATCATTAGCTTATCTTTAATTTAGTTTAAGGCTGTCCAAAGGATGATTACCTTGTAACCTTGGCAGCCAAGCTACCATTTACTTTATGCTTTAGCATCTAGGAATATGCTCTAGAGAGCTTCTTGTACTCCAAGTTGAACTTATCTATATAATGAATAAGGCCTAGAGGCCAAGGGGTGTCTTTGAGAACCCAATCTATTTTGCCCAATCCCAACAATAACTTGGCCTTTGTCTCAGGAACTGAAAGGTTGAATACTCCAAAGTTACAGATCATAACAACTACAAATACACTCACTTTAGTGCTTGACTCTGTGCTATGCTAACCATATTAGCATCATTAGATAGCTTGTCCCCTTTCATGTTTTGTTATCTATTCCATTTTGCTGCACTACACACAGTTTGCTTAATCAGAGGCTTATCATGGATTTGAAGGAAACCAATATATATATTTTTTTCGTATACAACATTTTTTTATATGTTTGTGATTCCCTCACAAATATATTTGTTCCCCTTTGCTTCATTATGTTAGGAGCAAGAAGGGTGGTTAAATCTATCTGTAAAGAAGCAGCAGAGGTCGTCAGCAAAAAAGCCACAATACCTATTTACTACTATCCGCTACTGATTAATGCAATGCTAACATGTAACTGTTTCAATTAGTCATACTACAGGACAGCAAAATGAAGAAACAAGTAATCTGGTCAGCATAAGCAAACATTATAGACCCAAGCAATTGAAACTTGTAGCTACCTTGAATCTAATAAAAAATGTATATGCTATGTTCAGCATAGTCCATTTTTCAATTTCTGTTGTTCTGACTGGTCATAGTAAATTTCGTTATGTAGGGTTTGGGAAAAGAACCGCCTTAAACTATGGAAGCTGCTGTAGCATCTGGAATATTGAAGATTGTTGGCAAAAAGTTAGCTCCACTGCTAATGAAGGAATACAGCTCCATAGTTGGAGCGAAAAAAGATCTCAAGAGCTCCATGGTCAAGTTGTGGAGATCAACAGTTGGTTGGAAAGTGTAGGAGATAAAGCTATGGGGGAATGATCCATCATTTAATTGGCTCAAAGAGTTGAAAAAGATATTGCTTATGAAGTTGATGACATTGTTGATGAGTTCCAGCTTAAGGCTGAAAACCATGAAACTGGTGGTATCGTGTCCACATACCTATGGAATAAACCAAATTCAATTATATTTCAGTGCAAGGTGGCTACAAAGATAAAGGCAATCAAGAAGAAATTTTCTGCAATTGTGAAACAAAGAAAAGATATTAGCACAATAACAAATAGTTTACCAGCTGGTCACCCTCTTCATCATGTGAACATGACAGCTGGGGAGATGCCATTATTGCCAAAAATTGATGCAGTATCTATACTTGGAAGAGACAAAGATAAGGTTGAGTTAATATCTAAACTTGTAGAAGTGAAAGACCAACAAACAATGAACATAGTTTCCATCATTGGACTTGGTGGCTCAGGGAAAACAACCTTGGCTAAACTGGTTTACAATGATGGCAACATTATAGACAAGCATTTTGAAGTTAAACTATGGGTTCATGTATCATCAGAGGAGTTTGATGTTGTAAAGCTTATCGGGAAGTTGTTTGAAGCTATTGCTGGTGAAAAGTCTGAACAATATCCTTTGCAGCGAATGAGCGAAAAAATATCAGATAAGTTGACCAAGAAGAGGTACCTACTTGTATTAGATGATGTTTGGACTAAGGACCAAATTCTATGGGACCAGTTCATGGTGCAACTGAAGAGTGGCGCACCTGGAAGTGCAATTTTACTCACTATGCGCAGTAGTGATGTTGCGGGAACAGTAAGATCAACATACAAATTTAGCTTGCCATTCTTATCTCTGGGTGATAGTTGGCAACTGTTCCAACAAAGCTTAGGAATGCCTGTGAAACATTTGGAGGATTCTGAATTTGTAGAGGTTGGAAAACAAATCTCGAACAAATGTGGTGGTGTGCCACTTGCAATTAAAGTTATTGCAAGCATCCTCCGTGGTAGGGAACTCATTGGAGAGTGGCAGGACATTAGAGATAGCAATTTACTCAATGTTAAGGGTGAAGAAGCTAGTGTATCAGTATCTGCATGCTTGATGTTGAGCTATTTCCATTTGCCTTCCCATATGAAACAATGTTTCACAGTATGTTCAGTTTTTCCTAAAGGTTACATGATAAATAAAGAACAATTGATTGACCAATGGATTGCTCATGATATGATAAGTCCAGAAGCTGATGTTGAGTTCTTGGATATTGGTGACAAGTACTTTAATTCTCTTGTGCAAATGTCTTTTCTTCAAGATGTGGCTGAAGACAGGTATGGAAGAGTCAAATGCAGGATGCATGATTTGGTTCATGATCTTGCCCTGTCCATTTTGGATGACAAAATTTCACTTGTTGTACCAAAGGAGGCAACCAGTTCAACCAAGAGCTGCAGATACTTCTCTTTGATTGAACAGCCAGAAAATCTAGCACCCAAAAATATTTTCAGAAATGCACGTGCTGTATATATGCTTTTTCTGAGATTACACAAATGTCATGGCACTGAAGCATGCAAAGCACTTATGTAGTGTCACGGTGGGATATGTCAATGATGAAGAAGCCAACACCATATCTCAGGTTAAATATCTGAAATATCTTGCCATGTCAATCACAGGCTGTGAAACGCTTCCTAAGGGTTTCTCAGATGTTTGGAGCCTACAAGCACTTCATGTAACACAAAGCTTTTCACTTCTCGAGCTACCAAAATCCATTGGTAAGCTGAAAAATGCTGAGAACACTAAACTTGTCAGGGTGTGAATACCTGAAGTGTCTGCCAGATTCTATAGGTGATTGTGAAATGATTTCGAGCATTGATCTTTGCAATTGTCAGAAACTTACAATGTTGCCAGGCTCTATTGGCAACCCACGGAAGTTAAGAACACTGAACCTATCAAGTTGTGAGAAGCTTACAGTGTTGCCAGACTCTATTGGTAGAAATGAGAAGCTAAGGGTTTTAAGGCTAAGTTCCACACAAATTGAGAGACTTCCATCAGGTATCACAACACTAAGAAATCTTGAGTGTTTAGACCTTCAGGGCTGTGGTGAGCTAGTAGAGTTGCCTGAAGGCATCGGGCAACTTGGATAGGCTTCAAGTTTTGAACCTAAATGGCTGTGAAGAATTGGCAGGAATGCCTGTAGGCATTGACAGCTCAGCCGACTTCAAAAATTGGGCTTATTCGTCGTGGGGAAAGGGAGAAAAGTTTACAGGAATCTCAGAGCTTTCAAATGTATCTAAGCTGAGTGAGGAATTAACAATCAGAGGTATTTCACCTGTGATGGACCCAAATGATGCACACATGGCATGCTTGAAAGAGAAAACAAATTTAAAGAGGTTGGAACTAAATTGGAAGTCAAAGAACAAGGAAGAGGTGAACATTGAGTTGCAGCAGGATGTGCTTGATGGCCTGGAACCACCACATATGACGAAAAGAGCTCAAAAATTCGTCGGTATTCAGGTAGGCACTTTGCATGGTGGATGCAAAATCAAGTTGGTGGTGGAGTACAGGGCCCTGCTCCCTTCCCATTTTTGAGGGTGATGAATTTGACTGATTTCCCAAACTTGAAGCATCTACATGGGCTTGTGGAGCTGCCTTGTTTGGAGGAGCTTCATCTGCAAGATATGCCTTGTCTTGAGAGCATAAGTGGAGGTCCGTTTCCTTCTCTGCTGAAGTTGATGATGTATAATCTGCCTTGTTTGGGAGAGGTGTGGATGGTAGCAGAGAGGACTATGTTTGATGGAGATGAGGGGAGAGGATGTAACTTCAAACCTCAGTTGGGACAAGTCCGAGTTGGTAATTGCCTAACAAAATTAGAGATTAATAAATGTCCTAAGTTGGAGATCAAGCCGCACCTTCCTCTGTCGCTGCAGAAGTTGGAGTTGTGGCGCAGTGAGCAGCTGCTGCAGTCACCAGGCCAATGCGAGGGGTCCTCTTCGCCTCCCAATTTTAACCAACTAAAGAAGTTTGAACTATGTGATGTGACGGGATTAGGATCTGGACATGGGTGGGAGCTACTGCAACATATGACGACACTCGATTCATTGAAGATTAGACACTTCTCTGGAGTGCAAACCGAGGTGCCTGAGAGCATGTGGAGCCTCACATCCCTCCGGTCCCTGGAAGTTACATGCTGGTCTAATATCCGTATGCTACCGAAGTCGATAGGGGAACTCCGGTCTTTGCAAGAGTTGACTATTGAAGACTGTGATAGCCTGAGCAGCCTCCCCCAATCAATGGGTCAACTCACATCCCTCCAGTTGCTCGTTATAAAATCATGCAACCAACTTCACCAATTGCCCTATTGCCTAGGAGAACTCTGCTCTCTACGCAAACTCAAGATTACACGCTTGCCAGAGCTGTCTTGCCTTCCAGAATCCATCTGTTGCCTCACCACCTCTCTTCAAGAGCTCCAAATCATTAACTGCCCAAGCCTCACATCCTTGCCACAGGGGATGGAAGGCCTTGTCTCCCTTGAAAAGCTCACAATCAGTTTCTGTACGGCCCTCACATCGTTGCCGCAGGGCATAAAAGGCCTTGTCTCCCTTGAAAAGCTCACAATCAGTTTCTATACGGCCCTCACATCGTTGCCGCAGGGCATAAAAGGCCTCGTCTCCCCTTGAAGGGCTAGACATCTCTTCCTGCCCCGAATACAATCCTTGCCTGAGGGCATAAAAGGTCTCACCGCTCTGAAGAAATTGAGCATCTACAACTGCCCTGATCTGCAGAGGCGCTGCAAGAGAGAGATGGGGGAGGACTGGCACCTCATCTCCCACATCCCTATTATCTGGAGTTATTAGACAGGCCAACGGTTCGAGGCGGTGTTGGGAGGATTTGACCAGCGACTGCATGCTACTGCTTAATCGGGTGAGTTTGTTGTGCTATTTTTACCTGTAGTTCCCCTGTTTTCATGTGTACTTGCACTAGAGCGCCATTTTCTTAATTACTATTTTCTATTAAAATGTGGTTTGAATTGTTGAATACTTCTTTGGACGAGGATGGAGTTCTGACATTTATGGATTTGCCTGTAATTGCATTGCAGGCCCACTGCATGCACCTGGGAGCTGGGATTCCTTAATTGGCTTCAGATGAACTACCTACGCGCATGTGTAGTGTAATGCTTTGATCTTCATCACACAGGATCGGAGTGGTACTATGGAATTTTAGATTCCAGAAGAACAGACGTTTGAGCTCTTTTATTCAGTTAACATATGATGGGCCTGCTTGTCGTCGTCTCGTCAGTCACAATTCAGGGTTTTTCTTGCGTGGCACTGTCAGTGCGAATGTGATGGAAATATGCTGATGATGCAACCTAGAAATGTTTGTTGCAACTTACTGTAGGATCTAGTACACCAGATGAGTATATATGCACCAGTATTGGATTTGGGTGGGCTAATTTGAACCCTCTGATTTCAGTCTGGTTCGTCTGTGCGTTGTGTAATAGTAGTTGCAAACATTCAAAAAAAAAAAGTAGTAGCAGAGAAAGATGGCAAATATACTGTGGACCGTGGTTTGCAAGTTGTATGTCCTAATCAGAACCACAAGGTAGATGCGATGATTTCGAAATGCTTTTGTGACAGCTTGATACTGTAAAATTTCTTGTGCTGGAGGATGCTTCTCAATTCTCATGACCAGGGGGTGTTGTGCACTGCATCTTGCTTGCTGCTATGGTGCAGAATGCATGCATGCATTAATTCCAGATTGTATTACAGTTTTGTTACAGGCTACAGAAATCACATGAGTTTGGCCTGGCCCGGGTGGGCGCCGGTATCTTTTCCTTTCCCCCCTGGTGCTTGAAGCTTCATGGCCAACTACGGTCCTCGCTTTTAACCTCTCTCTGTCAACAGGCGCTGCGAGCACAAGTAAGGGCAGCAGCCAGTTGAGGCGTATCCATTTCAAGTGATGCACAAGTAAGGGCAGCAGCCAGTTTTTGTGCTGTTCTTAAAGCCTCTGTGATTTGATTAATCTTTGATGTTGAACACCCTCCCTAAGTTGACATAGATGTGTGCTGTGATTCCACTAAAGGGAAAAGGGATACTGAGCAGTCGTCTTGTTTAGTTTAGTAATTTCACTTCTGCTGATGGAGATGTAACACACACAAACACACACACTCCATTTCTTGAATATTTTGAATGTGGGTGTATTTCCGAATTCTTAGTACTTGCCTATTATTGCAGGTCCACTGCACTTGGCAGTCCTTGATTAGCCTGTCAGTCAAGATGAACGATCTACATGGGTGAAAACATGGATGAACACCTTCAGACAAATTTCTTTCAGTCTTTCAGTTCTTCTCTGTTGCAACCCGTACCTGTGGAGGACGATTTCAGAAGTTGGTGTATCAAGTAATAAGCAGCCCAAAACCAAAAGGCAATGGGGGCATGCTCCACCTCTGCTTCCCATGAAGAAATGTGTTATCTACTTGCTGCTCATTGCTTCCATCCTGCCTGTACTCCAGCGAGCTGCTGCAAATTTCCTTTGCTACCTGATGATGCCATGAAGTAAATTGGTGAACTGCACTGTTTAATTATCCATTGGGGGAATGGAGCATTTGGTTGTATTAGACGCACGACTCTGCTTTGGTCAGACAAACCCCAGCGTTTCTATCAGAACATGCAACGTTGTTTGCTTGATCTCCTTTACATATGAACAAAAAAAAGTTCAGATTTCACTATTTCAGAAGGACAAGCATGTTTTTTTTTTTTTTTGAGGGAAAGTGGACAAACATTTTGTTCTACTGTACCGTTAACATGATTGTTCTCCTTGCCGTCAGTCACAATTCTTGAGAGCCAAAAGTACAGGTAGCAGCGCGCGTGCGTTTGTCTGACGATATGTGGCCGACTTCTCGTCAGCCTCGTGAATTCGCCGCCGACTATGGAGGCTTACTCAGAATCGTGCTGCCTGCTGAAAGCGGAAATTTTACTCTGAGGGCATATGCTCCTAGACATGCAGCCGATGGATCTTGTTTTGAGATCTGTGCCAGCCTTTACCCACCCCCGTATACAGAAGTGAGGGAAACAAGAGGAAACAAATGAACACAAAGAGAGGGGAGAAGGCCAATAATGCACAGGTACCCGCACGTCGCACCGGTCAGTCACTAGATAAAATAAAGCTCGTAAGTACTGTATGTGTATACGAAAGTACTGTATGTGTCAGCGTATTTACAATTACATTTATTCGTATTCCGGCTGCAGTAAAGGTAGCACGAATCTCGGATATCACATCCAACGGATGCATGCTTGGGAGCATGGGGGCAGGTCCATCTAACAGCCAAGGCCTGCCTGGCCGGCAGACGCCCTTCGTCTTCCTTGCGAGCACCCGTCCTTCGCCCGTCGTGTTAAAGCGCCCGCCGGCCGCGCCGTAGGCGGCAGCGCAGCCCCTTCCCCTCCCCTTCCTTCTTCTTCTTCTCCCTCCCTCGAGCTCGACCGCGCCGCCGCGCCATGGACGGCCTTGAGCTCCCCGCCCATGGGCCCATACCCATCCGGGATGGGTCTCTCCGCCCGGAGCTCGCCCGAGCTCACAGCCGCCGAAACCGCCTGCCGCCGCCCGTGTCGGCGGCCGCGCCAGCCCGGCCCGGCGCTTTCTATGGCCGAGGGAGGAATGGAGGGGAGGGCCGAAACCTAAAGCGACGGCGACGGCGACGGCGGTGGGCGAAATCCGTGGTCGATTCGTCGTCGATTCGTCACCGGGCGGGCTTCTAGCAGGCCATGGGCCAAGCAGGCCGTGGGCGGGTGGTCGGTGCAAGGATTGGCGCCGATTGGTCGGCGTATAGTATTGCCGGGGAGCATGTGCTCCTGAGAGTAGAATTAACTTTCTCGCCGCGTGCCATCCTCTCTTCCCATCTCCGTGGCGCGTGAATATGCGAGACCGCGTCCGCGTCCATGCCCGTGTCCGTGCGCGGGGGCATCGGTGCCGACCGGCCGGCCTAGGATGCTGCAGCAGCGGGCAAGGGAGGTGCGGGACCACGACAGGGAGCACACAATGGCGACGGCGGAGCATCCTGCTCTGCTGGGCTGCCGGCCGTAGCAAAACGCTGAAACAGTAGGCGGTGCCCGCCGCTCGTTCGACAAAATGCGGCACAGGTGGAGACTGGAGACTGTAGACTGCGGAGTTGGAGCAGTCGTCATCCAAACAGCAGCTGTCACGCCGGTCACGATCACGGCATCTTCCCCGATATTTCCTTCGCTACTCTTTGGTACGCGTTCTCAGCTTAGACTACCTCTCTTCCTCTCCACACAAAGACTTTGCAGTCGGTCTTCCAGATTCCCAATTTCCCGTAGATTACTTCACAAGCAAGCACCATAATTCACAAGCTAGCAGAGGCCACCCTAGAAACTCTGGTGTGCGTACATAACAGATTAGCAGAGGAGAAAAGAAATAACAGATTAGCAGAGGGAAAAGAAAAAAGCAGCGACTGGAGATAGCACTAGAAAGGCAGCAGATCCCCGAGCTCCTGGTATTTACTTTCTTTTCCTTCTTTTTTTTATATATATTTTTTCTGGGGCTACTTTTATCCATTTCTTCTTCAACAATGGACATCTAGAGTTTCTGCTTTCAGTGCAATTATTACTTTTCACAAAACAAAATTGGTGATTGTTCTGCCTATGGTCAGGTACTGATTACTGAAGGCCGGAAACTCAGAAGTCATACATCATTACTACAATAATATGTGATTGCTGTTGATTCTCCTGAGCTAGACACCATGGTTTTTTTTGCTGCTTATCATGTAAGGAGCAAGAAGGCAAGTAGAGTTTGATTGCAAAGGAGCGCTGCTGCAACCCAAAGACCAAAGTGTAAAGAGCTACTGCAAGTGCGCCTGTTTTCCTAGGTCAGATATCAATACCATCAACCACTGTTTCATACAAGGCTATAAATCATTATCTGCATCAGCCATAAATGATGTCTGCCGACAAAGAATGAAACACAATGGAATTAAACAGCATGCTTCAAAGCCTATATTTTAGCATTGCTCTTTTTTTTTCCTTTTGTTTTGACTTTGTCAAGAGTACCAGCTAATTTGACGATGTAATTGTAGGAAATTTTGGTGAAAAATACGTTCCTGAACTACACTCAGTTATGGAAGCTGCTGCAGTATCTGCTGTGGTATCTATGACATTGAAGACTGTGGGCAATAAATTAGGTCCACTGCTAGTCAAAGAGTACAGCAACATTGTGGGTGTGAAAACAGATCTTCGTGAGCTCAGGGATCAAGTTGAAGATATCATAAATTGGTTGGAGACAAGAGATGAAGCTATTTGGAATGATCGTGATCCATCATTTAATTGGCTCAAGAGGATGAAAGATGTTGCTTATGATGTTGATGATGTTGTTGATGAGTTCCAGCTGAAGGCTGAGAAACATGAATCTGCTGATAGTGGTGGTCTTATGTCCAAATATATGTTCACAAAACCCAAATCGTTTATTTTAGAATGCAAGGTAGCAAGCAAGATTAAGACAATCAGGAAGAGATTTTCTGCCATTGTGAAGCAAAAGAGCTGACTTCATTACAATAGCAAAGAGTTTACAAGTTGGTCATTCTGCTCACCATATGAACGAGACAATCTTTGAGATGTCATCGTTGCCCATTGTGGATGTGGCATCAGTACTTTCGGAAGAGACCAAGACAAGGATAAGATAATAACTGAACTAGTAAAGTCTAATGGCCAACAGGAAAGAGCGATAATTTCAATCATTGGGCTTGGTGGCTCTGGAAAAACCACCTTGGCTAAACTAATTTTCAGTGATACAGAGACTTTAAAGAACCATTTTGACTTTAAACTATGGGTTCATGTATCACTAGAATTTAATGTTGGGAGCCTCATCAGGAAACTATTTGAAGCTGTTACCAAAGAGAAGTCTGACAAACATCCCTTGCAGCATATAAGTGAAGAAATATCAAAAAAGATTGAATGGAAAGAAGTTTCTACTTGTACTAGATGACGTTTGGACCGAGAAAGAAATTGAATGGGAGCAATTTATGGTGCATCTAAAGAGTGGCGCACCAGAAAAGCAAGATTCTAGTCACTACTCGCAGCACAAGGGTTGCAGAAGCCATGGAATCAATATACATATTTGACCTACCATTCTTGTCTTTTCGATGACAGCTGGCAGCTGTTCCATTACAGCTTTGGAGCAGGTGCGACAGGATTGAGCCCTGAATTCCAAGAGGTGGGAAAAGAGATTGTGAGAAAATGTGGTGGGGTGCCACTAGCAATCAAAAGTCTTGCAGGTGTCCTCCGTGGGATGGAACGAAGAATAGATGACTGGCAAGCCATGAGAGACAACAATCTATTAGATGTCCAGGGAGAACATAGAGTAGCTGCATGCTTGAGGTTGAGCTATTCCCGTTTGCAATATAATCTCAAACAGTGCTTTACAATATGTTCAGTATTTCCCAAAGGTCATAAGATAGATAAAGAACAATTGATTGACCTATGGATCATTCATGATATTATCTCTATGGATTATATCGGCAACAAACACTTCAATTCTCTTGTGCAAATCTCTTTCCTACAAAATGTGGAAGAAGAAGAAGGTGGAAGAGTGACGTGTAAAATGCATGATTTAGTTCATGATCTTGCCCAGCTCATCTTGTCTGATGAAATTTCACTCATCATCCCAGTGGAGGAAGAGAATTCCACAAAGAGTTATAGATACTTTTCTTTGAGAGAACAACCAGAAATTATTGTTCCCAAAAATATTTTTGAAAAAGCACGTTCCGTTTGTATTACGAAGTGTTATGATCACATTTTTGGTATGGCACTGGAGAAGGCAAAGCACTTGCGTAGTGTGACAGTTGGATCTCCTATGTAACGGCACTGCCCAATGCCGTATTTCAGATTAAAAATCTGAAATATCTTTCCATGTCAAGGCTAAATTGTGAAGAACTTCCTGATGCTATTTCAGATGTTTGGAGCCTACAAGCACTTCATATAACAGATAGTCTATATCTTCTCAGGCTTCCTGAATCCATTGGTAAGCTCAAGAAGTTGAAGACACTAAATTTGTCAGGCTGTCAGTACCTAAACAGATTACCAGATTCTATTGGTGATTGTCACATGATTTCAAATATTGATCTTTGGTGTTGTATGGATCTTACAGTGCTTCCAAACTCTATTGGTAGAAATAAGGAGCTGAGAGTGCTAAGGCTAGGTTGTACCAAACTTAGGAGGCTACCAAGTATCATTACATTGGAAAATCTAGAGTGCTTGGACCTCACACGGTGTTATGAGCCGGTAGAATTACCTGAAGGCATATGGAACTTGAAGAAGCTTGAAATTTTGAACATAGAAAGATGTGGAATGTTTGGATCCCCGCTGGTTTTAAACAGACGGACACTTGATCGAGTACAAAGTATGAACATATATGTTGTAGGACGGGGCAAAAGATCTGCGCTAATGTTACAACATGCATGTATAATAGGTAGGTACAATAGTGATCTATCTTTTGCACATGCGTATGCGATGGAACCAGATGATGCACAGATGACATGCTTGAAACAAAAGACAAACTTGCAGCATTTGAACCTACGGTGGATGAAACATGACATGACTGTGGTGAACAATTTTTTTTGGAAATGGGACTGTGGTGAACAATGAATTTGTCAAAGCTGTACTTGATGATCTGGAACCACCATCTGGAATTAAAGAGCTAGGAATTAGTGGGTATTCAGGTAGGCAATCTGCATGGTGGATGAAGAATGAAGTTGGCGGTGGAGTAAAGGGCCCTGCTCCCTTCCCATTTTTGAGGGTGTTGAAGCTATCTTCTTTTCCGAAATTGAAAAATCTAGATGGGCTTGTGGAGCTGCCTTGTTTGGAGGAGCTTGAGCTGCAACAGATGCCTTCTCTTGAGAGCATAAGTGGAGGCCCATTTCCTTCGCTGGTGAAGTTGGGGATCCATGAGCTGCGTGGTTTGGGAGAGGTGTGGATGGTAGGAGAGGGGAGCATGCCCGATGGAGAACACGGGGAGGCTGCTGCAATTTCACACCTCAGTTGGGTCACGTTCGAGTTGGTGGTCGCCTAACAGAATTATGGATTAGTGATTGTCCTAAGTTGGAGGTCAAGCCACACTTCCCGATTTCACTTGGGCACTTGTGGTTGAAGGAATCCAGTAACTACCTGCTGCTATCTCCATGCCAAGGCAAAGGGTCCTCTTCGTCCACCAATTCTTCACCCTCTTTTAGCCACCTGAAGGTGCTTGAACTATGGTGTATGAAAGCATCGTTACCTTTTTCACAACCACCGTCACCTGGATTAAGATTGGAGCTGCTCCAGCACATGTCAGCACTTGAGTCCTTGGAGATTGTCTGCGACGACGTAATTGAGCTGCCTGACTACCTAGGGAATCTCTCTTCCCTGCGACGGATGAGCATCGGCGACTGTGATCTCTTAAGGGGCCTTCCACAATCAACAGGTCACCTCACCTCTCTCCAGGAGCTCATAGTAAAAGGGTGTCATGCATTTGTCCAGTTTCCAGAAAGCCTGGGAGAGCTCCGCTCTCTACGTAGGTTCGAGATTAATCATTTGCCAGTCTTGACTTGCTTTCCTGAATCCTTGTGCCACCTCACGTCCCTCGAGGCGCTCAGCATAGGATACTGCAAAGAATTTGTTCAATTGCCTGAAGGTCTGGGCAAGCTCTGCTCTCTAAGAGAGCTGGATATTTGGTCCTTGCCAGGCTTGACTTGCCTTCCCCAATCCTTGTGCGGCCTCTTGTCCCTCAAACAGCTCAAGATAGGAGAGTGTGAAGCGCTTCGCGAGCTGCCTAAAGGCTTGGGTGAGCTCAGGCTACGCGAGTTAGAGATTTTGGGATTGGACAACATAACTTGCCTTCCCCAATCCTTATGTCGCCTCACCACCTGCCTTAGAGAGCTTGTGATCTGGAGTTGCCCAGGCATTAATGCCATGCCGGAGTGGATAAAGGGCCTCACCGCCCTGCAGCGATTAGAGATCCGTTCCTGCTCCGATCTGGAGAGGCGCCGTGAGAGAGAAAACGGGGAGGACTGGCACCTCATCTCCCACATCCCTGATCTATGGATTGGTGAGCCACATCACTAGGGAGTCATCTGGTGAGCTCTTCAACCTCTAGCCATGATTTGTCCTTGTGCAGATTCACTATTGAACCTATTTACTGATATTTGTTTCCGGTGTTCAAATTACATGTGCAGTTTGCTCTGGGTGGGAGTGTGGACAATTTTAAGGCAACATTTCCTGAGAATTTTGACAAGCCTGCATGTCCATTGTGAGAGGACTGGCACCTCGTCTCCCACATCCCTAATCTAATAATTGAGCGGCCATGTTGACTAGGGGCAGATTATTAACCTCTTGGCGATTCATCTGGTGAGCCCGTTAACCTCTATCACGATTCGTCCTTGTGCAGTAACCTATTTCCTAATATTCGTTGCTGGTGTTCAGGTTGCGTGTGCAGCTTGCTCTAGGCAGGTGTGTGGGGAATTTTGAGGCATTACATGTTTGCCAAGGACTCTTGCAGGGGACATGCTCACTACTTGTTTGGTGCCAACTAAAGAGCACATTGTGCATCCCATTGTGTCAACTTATTTCAGAAAGCAGAGCATATTTCAGTCAGGTGCTTCCCATTCTCTCCTTTGTTCCTCTCTTTTTTTTTACAAACACAAAAGCATCTATGAACCACCTAAGAAATGTACAACTTATGTCACATGCTTGTGCGAGTGGGCTAAATTGAACTCTGTTTTCAGGCTCAAGATCATTCTGCTTGCGTGAAGTACATGGGTTGGTTGTCTCACAAGCTACTGAGCTTCAGCTACAATGCCATTTTGAATTGATGTAAGGTACGTATACATAGATAATCCTATTTCCTTTTAACTTTTCATGAAGAAAGATTTATTAAAATTTCTAAGTGCAATACATTGAGTTGATACAAAGTCATGAAAATAATTCTGTCTCCTGCCTTATAAAAGACACAAAGCCAACACTGGAATGACCCAAACACATATTTGTCATGGAGATGTAAAAATGCAGAGAAACCTGTACTGCTTCATTTATGTTGTTGCACATTATTGCACCTTCTGAATGACAACGTATTTTTGCTTTCTAAGTAATTCCTTATTATTGCAGGTCCACTGCATATGGGAGTCCGGTAAACTAATCTCCATTTCAGTCTTTCGGTGTGGCTATTCTGTACCTGTGGTCTGTGGAGTCCGGAGACGACTTAATTAAGAAGTTGATACATGAAGTAAGCAACGCAAAAGGCTATGGAGTATCCTTGAGCTCTGCTTTGCCATGAAGAAACACATCAGTTCACTTACTGCGTGTACTACTACCATCTTGCCTGTGCTCAAGTGAGCTGCAAATTTCGTTTGAATCCTGTTGCCATTTCGTAATGTATTTGGTAAACTGCTCTGTCTATTGTCCTTGAAGGCATGGACCATCCAACTAACCGTGTGAATCTCACAACTCTGCCTTGTCAGATGAGACACGTTCCACATCTCATCTTTGTTTTCGCTGTTTCTGTTACTCTTGACGTTTTCTGAAACATGAAGCAAAATCGAGTGGAGAGCTCAGTACCATTTGTACTTTGGTATCAAACATATGGCCATTTCTCCAGTGGTGAGTTGGAAACAAAAATGTACAAGGAAACTAGTGAAGGATATGTTGGCATCCTCGAGCTCTGCTTTGCCATGAACAAATGCATTAGTTACTTATTGGTCACAACTTCCATCTTGCCTGTACTTAAGCGAGCTTCTACAAATGAATTTTACACAAGCGAGATACTGCAAATTGTTGAACTCAACTGTTTACTCTGCTTTGTCAGACACGAGACACCTAGCTAGCGTTTTGATCAGATCGAACACACAGCGTTTGTTTCATCTCCTTTGTATATGAAATCTCAGATTTCAGAGTTGAACTGTACTGTTTTTTTTTTTTTCCTTTCCCATGGAGGCATGGTGCATTCTATTGTATTAACCACATAACTCTGCTTTGTCAGACACAACCCAACGTTTTGATTAGAAGGTGCATTGTTTGAGATCTCCTTTACGTATGAAAATTCAGATTTCAGAAGGACATATCACATATGTTTTGTTCTGCTGTTTCAGAAGGACTAGCAGCAGCCAGTGACGTGTAACTAGCCATTGCCCTTTTCTTTCCTTCCAGTGCGTTTGTCCGACGATACGTAGCCGTGTCCACCCTGCCACTCAAGCGAGGCCGTGTCCTCGCCTCACTGCTGAGAGCGTGTGGGGGCACTGGTGCCGACCGGCTTGCGGCTGGCCTAGGATGGTGGAGCAGCGGGCAAGAGAGGCGCGGGAGCCTTGTGTCGGGTTCGAGTACGACGCCGAGCACGCGATGGCGACGGGCGAGCGTCCTGCCATGCTACGGTGTTCTCGCTGAACGCCCAAACAGTAAGCGGCGGTGCACGCCACTCGTTCGACAAAATGCGGCACAGGTGGGGACTTGAGATTTGGGAGTTGGGCGGCGCCACTACTCCACGGCATATCAGCGTCTTCCCCAAGATATTTGCTTCGCTACTCATTGGTACGTGTTCTCAGCTCAGCATACCTCTCCCTCGACACTTGACAAAGACTTTGAGTCAGTCATCAACAACTCTCGTCCTGAAGAACAGTGCAGCGTGTGAACTTATGCAATGACAGCACGTTACTGTAGAAGAATTGCAGGACCCCGTAAGCCTTAGGCCCTCTTTGGGAGGGCTCTTGCCTGCTCGGCTCCGGCTCCTGCCCCCCCACTGTTACTTCCTGTGCAGTCCGGGTAGCGAGCAAGAAAAAGGCTCCGGCTCGTATACCTAGAGGAGAGCCGTAAGAGCTGCCAAAGGGAGGGCTTCTCCCGGCCGCTACTGATTGCCCTACAGTAGCAGCCGGAGCCGGTGCTCCGTATGCCAAACAGGCCCTTACATTACGAATACTGATGCTTAGGTTTTTAATTCACACGGACATATGTACCGTGTGTTTGGTTGAGCCAGGTCGGAGCCGACCCGCCCCCGCGATCGTTTGGATGAAAAAACTCAGGTGTTGGGTTCGCCTCGAGAGGAGAATATTCTCTCTAGATGCGGGTTCGCTCCCACCCTCAAAATCGCGGGGACGGAAAACCCACTTTCGGGTTCTCGCCGCCTCGTCCGTCCTCGTCTTCTCTCCGTCGCCCACGACCATCGTCTCTCCGCCTTCACTCACACGCTCGACAGCGGCCCCAGCCATAGCCCCGAGACGCCCATGGAAACCGCCCTTAGAGGCCACCAGCCATGGCGCCGCGTGATGGCCGCGTCGCTAGCCATGGCGCTGCCCACCGCAGAGGAAGGGGAGGGCCCGCGAAGCGCCGCGTCGCCGCCATGGCGCCGCCGTGGAGGAAGAAGCCGCGGCCCTTTGTGATGGTGCCCCTCCCCCCCCGCCGCCGCTCGAGATCACACTAGCGGCCGGAGCTCGCCCTAGGCCGAGCGGCGCCGGGGCGGGCGTGCTCGCGCGCGGAGCTCGCGCATGGGTTGCCTGAGGATAAAATTGAAAAAAATAAAAAGAAAAGGGGAAGGGTGGAAAAGAAAAGGGAAGGAAGAGAGTTTGATAGGTGGGGTCCATTATCGATGATGGGACCCCCACTACCGGGTGTTATTGTGCCATCCATCCTAGATTTTCAATTCCTTCATCCAAACAGAGGTTAGAGTGAACCCATCCTTAACCCGAAAAATGAACCAAACATAAGAGGGGTTGAAGCCGCCCCCAAACGAGGATCGAGCCACTCCAACCCACCCATCCTGCAACCAAACACACGGGTAATGACCACAAGCATAAACACAGGAAACATGTGGTTCCTAAAGGGAGAGCACACACAGGAGCATGTCTGTCTGGACTGAGATAGATGATAGGTTTACATAGCAGAGTTTACTTAAGGTCCAAATCACTCTCTTTTACTCCATACTTGACAGACTGGCAAGGTTTGAAGTGTTAGAATTTCTCCATTCAGTAGTGCCGGTGGACCACATCATCCTCATGTCCTGTAAGACGGTTTTGGTTACTTCACAAGGAAGCACCACAATTCACAAGCTGGAAGAAGCGATCCTGTAAGCTCTGGTATGCGTACATAGCAGATTAGCAGCCGGCGAAGGAAATGAAATCAGTAACTTATAAGTGCTTATCAAGCAGCACATTCATGTTGCTACTCTCTCTTGCCTAGGTGAGAATCTGCAGGCTCTACTAGTATATTTTCCATCATGATTGTCGGGTTTTTGTTGGACTCTGGATGACTTTGATGGACCTGGAATTAAGTATGGGCACGTCTATCTCACATACAACTATACCAGAACAAGTCTTCCTTTCTTCATTCTTCTGGCCGGCAGCGGGTAATAGCTTGGGGATGGGGACATATCACATAATCACATAATAATAATAATAATAACATTTGTAACCTTTTGGGGGTGATGCCCCCTTTGCTTTGTACATAAACCTCTTTCCCTATCTTAATTGAAAAGCAGAGCTCCTGCTATTCCGTTCAAAAAAAAATACGAAATCTCAGATAAGAAGAAACATTTTGTCCTGCTGTTGACATAGCATTGTTGGCTTGTTCTCGCAGGAGTGGCGCGGGACGAACGCCAATTTCTCCGGATTGCAAAACAAACCCAGCACCAGCGGTTATGTACGATATGACAACAGGAAAGGCACACACATCTCCGACTTATTAATTTGCCCGTCAAGCTCTAAGACACCTAGACGAAGGTTCCAACCTCTATAACAAGACGGTCAGTACAGACAGGCATCTCAAGACACGGTCTCTGAATATTTTAACTCAGAGACTACTACTGTTGGCCTCTGTTCTCCCATATGCAAAAACCATGAAGGTTCCTGCTCTTGACTTAACGTTGGTTTAATTACTGTATGTAACGCATTTTTTCTTATCTGACAGTGCGCCGGGTCTCCCTTCTGAATCGCCGCCGCTGGGCCTTGTTTTTCACCACCTGGTTTGTCCTCGTTCGAGTGCGCGTGGGACGGGTCCGGTCGGGTCGGATCTCCTTGCTGCCGGAGGTCGAGAGGCCGGAGCACTTCGCTGCATGGCTCATCGATCCCAAGCCACTGTTGTCGTGGGCCAGCGCGTGTACATGGTGTGGCGGCTGAGCGTTGCAGGCAGTACACTAGGGAGGGGAGGCGATCCACAGACGGAAGAGAGGCTGTGCGCGCCACCCGTTTGTCGAAATGTGCCACAGGTGACAACTGTTAGAATTTAATCGTTTCTATCTTTCAATATTATTTCCTTCTTCTGCCTCTTAATTTCGCCAGATTGCCAAACAAACCCAGCAGCTCTGTACGACAATACAAAAGCCACCCGTATCTGACTTTTTTAGTTTGACGTATTTGCCTGTCCAGCTCTCAAGACAATTCTAAGCTTTGTTTGTTTTCAAAGCAAACAAGGCGGTAAGCACTTTTTCAAAAAACAAAAAAAGGCGGTAAGCACAACCGGACACGTCTTTGATATCTTTAATCATAAATGGTGAATATTATACACTCTCAAAACGCAATTCCCATTGAGCATTCACTAACTCAGTATATAAACTGTGAGGGAACTGTTTTCTTTAACATAACGAATAATCACCTAATATGGCAAAAGAAAACATTTGTAATGCAACACATTACTTTTGGAGAATTATACAAGACCTAAAAGCTATATATCAGTTATACCTCCTTTTTGATATTGGCTATAGTATGAAGCAGGTAATGTGAAACATGAACTTTTATTGCTTCCTAATCGCCAACGGAGGGCCCAAAAGTTACGCATTTTATGTTAGGATTAATGATAGGCTTAAACGCGAGAGGGCAGAGTTAACAGAAAAATGTCCAAAGTTAAACAAAAAAATCTATTTGATGGGGTGTTGGCATTCTAGACATTCGGATTAGCTGTCCAAATCTTATTTTCTATTCGATGGGGTGTTGGCATGCGGTCCAGGGACCATAACCTCTTGGAAGAGATCGTTACCTCTTGTTGCTTACTTCCCTTTGTAACCATATTTAACTTCCCAAGGAAGCTTCACAACAAGCAGAAGCACCAAAGTTCAGTGGCTTTCTCCTTCAAAAGCTTTGATCTGCATACAGTTCGTAGGAAGACAGGAGTATTCTGGTGATTTCAGGGGCACAGACGACAAAAGAAGAAAAATCTCAAATCCTGGTATATGTAACAACTTTCATCAATTTCTTCTCTAATAATCGTTGTCCCTGCTTTCTTTGCAGTTATTTTCATCGACAACTTTTCCTGATTTAAGGTTTGTGACTAAATCAGCACCTAAAAATAGGCAGAACAGTCACAGTTTGTCTCATGAAAATAACTGCAAGAAAGCAGGGACATCAATTATTAGAGTAAGCTCATATGCCTTGTTGTTCCTCGTTGGTGTTTTGGGCCAATATATATAAAAATTTAGGTGGGGAATGCCTCTCCCCGGTTAATAAAATAAATAAATAAAAAACTTAAAGTACAATACGTGATTATATTACTATAGGTTCTTATGACCTAGAGGCTTTTTTTTTTCGAAGTAAATGACTTAGAGACAATGGTATGTTCATCTTCCAGTTACTAACCATATGCTTAATTAGTTTGCTTTAGTGCACTACAAATAATTTTCTTTACTTCCTCATGCATGCAAAGAAACACTTCAGCAACCCAAGTCAGCATTACCTTGCGTCCTTTCTTCCTTTCGTGTGCAGTTTATTAGTTCTCTACTTAAGTCTTACAAGCTTGCAGAATCTCCCACAAGTGCTTGCGTATACATCCGTGCTCAAGATCGCATTGTGCTACCCGGCCGGATTCCGGAAGCTCGGTGTGCATACATTCCAGAGGACAAAAGAAGGAAAGCCGCATTTGGAGATGATACAAGCAAAGGCAGCAGATCATTGAGTTCCGTGTATTTACTTTTTACTTCTTGTAAATAATGTACTCCTTCCATTCTAAACTATAAGATGTTTTGGCTTTGCTAGATACATGCTTTTACTCCCTCCGTCCCAAAAACATGCAATCCTCGCTTCCCAAGAACTCAACCCATTCCAACTTTGACTAAATACACTTATAATACAAAAATAGTATCAATAGATTCATGACAAAATATATTTTTTAAGTAATAAATTTTGTTTGGGACATAAGTATTAATACTAATTACTATAAAATTGGTCAAACTTTTAGTCAAGTTGACGGGCACAATTCTCATAGTTTTTTTTTTTTTTGGACGGAGGGAGTACTATCTCCGCCTAGTGTATATCTAAGCACATAGCAAGCTATGTATCAAGAAAAGCCAAAATGTCTCTATAATTTGGAACGGAGGGAGTAATATACAATTTGATCTTGTTGTTAGATATATATGCCTATCTGTGTTATTTATCCCTTGTATAAGGTATGTACACATGTAGCTCTCTCCCTGTGGACACAATAGTAGTTGAGCTGTCTAATCCAACACGGTAATGTTTACGATTCTACCGAATCTTGGGTCGCCGACACCGTCGTGTCTCCTGCTAGCAGCAGCAACAAATCTTCCTGCAGCGTAGATGGATAATTGATAAAACTAGTAGGGGATATTTTCAATTATCTTTCACAATGTAGATTTGGACTTACAAAACAAAGTTATAGGGCTATTTTAGTTTTCCTTTCATAATTGTAAAGATGGATTATTTAGATGCAATGTTATGGGGTTATTTTGAATTATGTTTCATAATGACAAAGATGTGTGATTTAGATGCAATTTAGGGGTTATTGAATTATCTTTCACAATGACAAATGTGGGTATTATATACAAATTTTGAGGTTATTTTGAATTATCTTGTGCTATGAAAGAGGTGGGTAATTAGATGCAAAATTAGGGAGATACATTATGTATGTTTCATAATGACAGTGGTGGACAAATTAATTTGGACAAATTAATTTTACAAATTACGATAGATCTAATGGATATTATCGGTGAAGATGATTTGAGTCAACCGAATTAAATGTTAGATGTTTGTGATTATAGTGAGAATTTCTAAAATTTATCTTTTCCCCTATTGCATCTAGTGGGACTTAACATTGTGCTTCCATTGGGGCCTCTAATTAGTAATAGTAAGATGAGAGCTATTAACTCACATGGGGTGTGGTTTAAGGAACTATTCAATTCTAGATGAGGTGGTGCATCAGTCCTCAAATTTGCTCTATTTATCATAATTTAGTAATTTACTACTCTCTCCGTTCTAAATTGTAGTTCACTTTGGCTTCTCTAAATCCATTATTTTAACTATGTATCTAAAAATAGTGTATAACTAAGTGCATAGCAAAATCAATATATTTAGAAAAGCCAAAGTGAACTACAATTTGGAAATGAGGGAGTAATTGTTAGCTTAATGAATGTATCTAGAAAAAAAACAATGAAGAAACAATTCTAGTCTCCCTCGATCTCTCAAGCTCTTGGCAAAGTATAAGGCCTAGTTACCCCAAAATATCCATGTGCATGACATCCGGTATCGTAGCTTTGGTTTCGATCCATTTTCCATGGCTTCCTACCGCCGACGATGCCTTAAGCGCCCGCTTGCTGAAGGGCTCCAGTGGCGTCCACAACGCTAAAGACATCCTCACGCTGTTCGAGGCGAGGGCGGCACGTGAATTCCCGGCATCAACACGCCTACACGCAGCAACACGCGTGGTCTCCTAGCACGCCGGGCGGATGCAATCTCTACACCATCTCCACCTACCGCCGCGCCGCCCGACCACCCTCTTCGTCCCCTCCGACAACCCTCTTCGTCGCGCCAATACCACTCCAGCCCGCCCGCCCGACCACCCCTTCATTGTCTCCATTTTGTCGCCACGGACAGCACCCACCGGGGCTGATTTGGCCAAGCTCATCAACTCCCCCGCCACACCCACCGTGACTCGCAAGGACAGGTCACGCCTTTATAAGAGCTTTCAAAGATTGCCATCCTTCCCCTGTGTTCAAGGGGCTCGGGCCACCGCGGCCACCACCCGGGCGACAACGGCCGCCGCTCGTCTCTTCATATGGGATCCAGGTCGAGATGGTAGGCAGCTATCCAGCTTCGAGGATGAGCCGGGTCTCCAAGGGCGGGGAGATGTCATGGGCGGCCGGCCAGCCGCCGCCCCAAGGATGGAAACAACCCGGTTAGTGGCTAGGAGATCAATTAGAGATCAATTAGATCAATTAGCCCTTGATGTTAGGAGTTATCTGTTAGTGATTGGATTAGATCCATTAGCCCATGATTTTAGGCGTTATCGGTTAGTGATTGGTTACCATATTGTAATGGCCAGCTGGCCTATATTAGTCCCCATCGGTGGGCAATGAAAAGTGGGGAAAAAACAATGAAGAAACAATTCTAGTCTCCCTCAATCTCTCATGCTCTTGGCAAAAGCATAAGGCCTAGTTACGCCAAAATATCCATGTGCATGACACAATGAGTTAGTATGGATTAACTCTTTCCATTCTGCAAACCAAAAGAAGAGAATTGAGAAGATGATGAACTACTTTATTGCTCAAACTAAGCACCCTAATAGTTAACAAAAGGTCCAAATCACTGTATGCAATGATTTATGACAATGTTTATACAAGAATATTTGCCCATTTGCCTTGTTAGATATTACTGTTTCATTAGTGATGGGGTTTCCCAAAATGCTCCAACATTAGGGATTGATTTTCTATTTCGATGGGGAGTGTTGGGCAGTCCAGATTTGTTTTTGTTCTTGGAAGAGCAGTGAGCTTTTTTCTAGTATCCTTTATAAGCATAGTGAACTTGACAAGGAAGTGTTGCAACTAACAGAAGCACCAAAGTTCCCAAGCACACAGTCACAAAACCTCTGATTTGCATACAGTGTAGAAGGAAGGGAGGAATACGTCTGGAGATTGCAGAAGGCACAGGCAGAAAGCCAGAACAGGAGATGTGAGCTGCAGGTATTTGCTTTGTTTATTAACCATGGATAACTAAAATGTTTTCTCCATTTCTTCTCCAACATGGTCATTTAAGACCTTCCTGCTTTTGGTGCAATTATTTTCAGAAAATAAATACATCATAACTCATAAGTGGCCGTATAGCTAGCTGTTGGTACATATTCATCTTCCAGTTAGCTAGTTATTCAGTTTGCTTTCATGCACTATATATTATAGCCTTTAACCCCAGACCCCTCATATGGTGTCTTTGTTTTCGCTGCTTATGAAGTAACGAGGAAGAAAGCTTGTACAATTTGTTTGTGATTGTGAAGAAGCACATGAGCTACCTAATGACCCAAGGCTAATGAGGTACTGCAACTGCACCTGTTTTCCCAAGTCAAAAATCAATATCATCAGCCATTGGTTCATGCATGTCTCTAAAAACATCATCTGAACAAGCCATAAACGATAACAGCAGATAAAGAAAAAAAAATGACCGAATTAACTGTAATATTTAAAGGCCATATTTTAGTCTTTTTCCCTTTTTTATTTTACTTTGTTACAGTAGCGGCTAATTCCACAATAATATTTATAGGAAATTTTGGTGAACGGGACATTTTCAAAAGTACACTCAGTATGGAAGCTGCTGCATTATCTGCTGCGGTATCTATGATGTTGAAGATTGTGGGCAATAAGTTAGCTCCACTGCTAATTAAAGAATACAGCTACATTATGGGTGTGAAAAGAGATCTTCAGGAGCTTAGGGGTCAAGTTGAGGAGATCAACAGTTGGTTGGAAACAAGATATGAAGCTATGTGGAACGATCCATCATTTAACTGGCTCAAAAGGTTAAAAAGAGGTTGCTTATGCTGTCGATGATGTCGTTGACGAGTTTCAGCTGAAGGCGGAGAAACATGATGCTGCTGCTGCTGCTGGTGGTGGTGGTGTTATGTCCAAAGATATGTTCATAAAACCAAAATCATTTATTTTACAATGCAAGGTAGCCAGCAAGATTAAGGCAATCAAGAAAAGATTTGCTGCCATTGTGAAGCAAAGAGCTGCCTTCATTACAATAACACATAGTTCACCATTTGGTCATCCTGTTCACAATACGAACATGACAACTTTGGAGATGAAATCATTGCCCATTGTGGATGCAACATCAGTACTGGGAAGAGACCAAGACAAGAATATCATAATAACTGAATTAGTAAAATATAATGCCCACCAGGAATTTGGGATAGTTTCAATCGTTGGGCTTGGTGGCTCTGGAAAATCTACCTTGGCTAAACTGATATTCAGTGATGGTGGGACCATAAAGAAGAATTTTGAGCTTACGCTATGGGTTCATGTGTCACAAGAATTTAATATTACCAAGCTTGTCGAGAAACTGTTTGAAGCTATTGCTGAAGAGAAATCCGATAAATATCCCTTGCAGCACATAAGTGCACAAATAGCAAAAAGACTGAATGGAAAGAAGTTTCTACTTGTACTGGATGACATTTGGACAGAGCAAAGAATTCAATGGGAGCAATTTATGGTACATTTAATGAATGGTGCATCAGGTAGCAAGATTTTACTCACTACTCGCAGTAGAAGGGTTGCAGAATCCATGGAATCAATATACATATTTGACCTGCCATTCTTGTCTTTGGATGATAGCTGGCAGCTGTTCTGTCGCAGCTTTGGATCAGGTGTGAAGGGATTGAGCTCTGAATTCCAAGAGGTGGGAAAAGAGATTGTGAAAAAAAAAAATGTGGTGGGATGCCACTAGCGATCAGAAGTCTTGCAGGTGTCCTCTGTGGCAAGGACCTAATAGAAGAATGGCAAGCTATTAGAGACAACAATTTATTAGATGTTCAGGGAGAAGAACATAGAGTAGCTGCATGCTTGAGGTTGACGTATTTCCATTTGTCATCTAATCTCAAACAGTGCTTTACAATATGTTCAGTGTTTCCCAAAGGTCACAAGTTAGATAAAGGACAACTGATTGACTTATGGATTGCTCATGATATGATATGTGCAGTGGATGGTGTTGATTACTTGGATTATATTGGCCACAAGCACTTCAATTCCCTTGTGCAAATGTCTTTCCTGCAAAATGTGGAAGAAAAATATGGGAGAGTGATATGTAGAATGCATGATTTGGTTCATGATCTTGCCCAGTTCATCTTGGGTGATGAAATTTCACTGTTTACGCCAAAGGGGAAGAAAATTCGACAATGAGTTGCAGATACTTTTCTTTGAGTGAACAGCCAGAAGATCATGTTCCCAAAGATATTTTTAGAAAGGCACGTGCTGTATACATGCCTTGGTATGGAGAGTACACAGATGACATGGAACAGAAGCATGCAAAGCACACATATGGCATCGCACTGAAGCATGCAAAGCACACATATGGCATCGCACTGAAGCATGCAAAGCACCTGCGTAGTGCCATGGTGGGTTATATTGATGCAGAAGAAGCCAACACCATATCTCAGGTTAAATATCTGAAATATCTTTCCATGTCATTACGAAGTTGTGAAACACTTCCTGAGTCTATCTCAAATGTTTGGAGCTTGCAAGCACTTCATTTAGCATACAACGATTCACTTCTCAAGTTACCAGAATCCATTGGTAACCTACAAAAGTTAAGAACACTAAACCTATCATGGTGTACAAAGCTAAAATGTTTACGAGAATCTATTGGTGAGTGTCAAATGATTACAAGCATTGATCTTTCCAAGTGCATGGGGCTTACGGCGTTGCCAGACTCCATTGGTAGAAATGAGAAGCTAAGAGTTTTGAGACTACGTAGCACCAAAATTGAAAGGCTTCCATCGACTCTCACAACACTGAGAAATCTAGAATGTTTGGATGTTCAGGGTTGCAGGCTGGTAGAGCTACCTGAAGGCATCGGCAACATGGAGAATCTTCAAGTTTTGAACCTAAAAGATTGTTCTCGCATTGGTTGGCATGCCTGTAGGCATTGGACAACTCAGTCGACTAGAAAACTTGGGCTTATTTGTTGTGGGTAAGGTTGAAAAGTTTGCTGGAATATCAGAGCTTGCAAATGTATCTAGGATTGGTGAGGAACTAACAATCAAAGGTATTTTTGATGCGTTAGACCCAAATGATGCACACATCGCATGCTTGAAACAGAAAGACAAACCTACGGAAGTTAAACCTTCAGTTCTCCGCCTTACGGCCGTAGGTGTGTTTTCAGGTTTTCAAAAAAATAGGAAATTTCAACACGTAAATCGAAAGTGTACTTGATGATCCGGACATACAAACCGAAAGTGTACTTGATGGTCTGAACATAGAAACCGAAAGTGTACTCGATGGTTCGGGACATAGAAACCGAAAAGTGTATTTGATGGTCCGGACACGTATCACGAAAAGTGTACTTGATGATCTAGACACGTAAACCGAAAGTATAGTTGATGGCCCGGACATAGAAACCGAAAGTGTACTTGATGGTCATGACACGTAAGTCGAACTTGTAGTTGATGGTCTGGACATAGAAACTGAAAGTGTACTTGATGGTTGGGACACGTAAATAGAAAGTGTACTTGATGGTTGGGACACGTAAACTAAAAGTGTACTTGATGGTCCGGACACGTAATATGAAAGTGTACTTGATACTCTAGACACGTAAACCGAAAAGTATAGTTGATGGTTTTCGACACGTAAAACCGAAAGTGTACTTGATGGTCAAGACACGTAAAACCAAAAAGTGTACTTGATGGTTTGGACACGTAAACCGAAAGTGTACTTGATGGTTTGGACACGTAAAACCGAAAGAGTACTTAATTATCTGGAACCGCCACCTGGGATTAAAGAGCTACAAATTCGTGGGTATTCAGGTAGGCAATGTGCACGGTGGATGCAGAATCAAGTTGGTTGTGGAATACACAACCAATCTCGCTTTCCATTTTGAGGACCATGAGGCTATTTTTTTTCAAGAAATTGAAGAATCTACATGGGCTTGTGGAGCTGCCTTGTTTGGAGGAGCTTGAGCTGTATGATATGCCTTGTCTTGAGAGCTTAAGTGGAGGCCCATTTCCTTTGCTGGTGAAGTTAGACATGTCGTATCTGCCATGCTTGAGAGAGGTGTGGATAGTAGCAGAGAGAACCGTACTTGAAGGACAAGAGGGGCAGATGGCAACAATTTCACATCTCAGTTGGGACAAGTCCGTGGTAAGCCATACCTTCCTTCATCGTTGCAGCAGTTGTGCCTGTCAGAGATTAGCGAGAAATTGCTGCAGCCATCAGTCCAATGCCAGCGGCCCTCTTCGTCCTCAACATTTAGCCACATGATGCCACATAAGTCATTGCAGATTTGTCACTCAAATATGGTAACTGATTTGTCTGAGTCAATAGGGGAACTCCGTTCTCTACAAAATTTGACCATCAACCGGTTCTCTAGGTTAAGCAGCCTTCCCCAATCAATTGGCTACCTCACATCCCTCCAGAAGCTCCAAATAAGATCATGTGATGCACTAGAGCAGCTGCCTGAATGCCTAGGAGAGCTATGCTCCCTACGCATACTGAATATTGAACGCTTGCCAAGCCTGACTCGCCTTCCCCAATCCATGGGCAGCCTCACCTGCCTTGAAAGTCTGTCTATCAAATACTGCCCAAGCCTCGCATCCTTGCCGGAGGAGATGGAATACCTCAGCTCCCTTGAAGAGCTCTTGATCAAGAATTGCCCGGGCCTGACATCCTTACCGAAGGGTATGGAAGGTCTCACTTCACTTAAAAAGCTAACGCTCAAATGCTGCCCAGGAATCAAATCCTTGCCAGAGGGGATGGTGGACATGAAGGCTCTGGAGAAGTTTATAATCTGGGGCTGCATTGATGTCGCAACATGCTGCCAACGAGGAATGGAGACCGGGCACCCATATGCGTTCCTTCTTTATCACTACAAGGAATGAGGGCCAATTAAAGGTTGCGAAGTGTTCCTGCAAATCTTCTCCATGGTTCGATGACAGAGAGGGTGCGAGCTAAATGTGCATGGAGTAGTCCGCTGTGACTGAGGGGCCGGCGGCATTCAGATCGGGTGGCAGTGGCACCTGCACTGTTTATTGTCCATGGAGGCATGAGCCATTCAATTGTAGCAAGCACACTACCTACTCTACTTTTGTCTGTGAGATTCAACGTGCTATTTGTGGGCACAACGAGTGTCTGTTTTATTTCTGTCTTTCATTCTATCGGATGCGAGATTTCAGATCGATTTCGGAAGACGAAACGTTTATTGTCCTGCTCAGTTTACACGTTGGGCCTGCTCCTTGTCGTCAGGTAATTAACCAAACAGGTACAGGCTTCAGTTCAGTAGGAATTCCTCGTCACAGATTCACAGCGAACGGAAACATGCGCTCCCACACACCCAGGACCGCCCCCTTCTCTTTTCATTCCCGTCTCAGCTGCACTCTCCCACTCCAACTCCAGCTTGCTGGAGAGACGAAGGAAGCAAGGCAGCGCCGAGCAGCCTAGCACCAGGCGCCAAACGACGGAGCAGGATGGCGTGCTCCTCGGCCATGACGCGCGTGGCGCCTGGGTTTCCGCGTGGATGCGTGCTGCCGCTTGCTGCAAAAGTTGCAGTGGGCATCAGCAACTTGCAGTGTGCATACCACCCGTTCGACGAAATGTGTAATTGGTGAGACATGCTTTTGTTTCTGTTTGTCATTTTTCTGCTGCTTCCGCGTTGAATTGCACTCCAATTTTCCAAAAACAAAAGCAATTGGATGGGGGATTTGTCCTCAAACACCTGCAGTGCCGCACACGTAGCAGCACCTTCCTCGAAATTTCATCCCACGGGTCACGTCGGCTCCGAGTACAAGCACATGACGCTATTTCTGCTGAGTTGGGGCTGTTGTTAACTCCTTTTTGAGAGGTAATGGGGTTTGGTGGGCAATAGTTTAATCATCTAATCCAAAAGTAAAAAAAAAAAATATAGTGAACAAAAGCGTGTTGCCCAAAGCTTTCAATCTACCTTAAATTTAGTCTTTGCGTGCATTGTGCTCACAACTAGCACAAACTTGTAGTTTCTTTTCCCCTTAACTTTATGGTTGGGCAAGACTTAGAGTCTGTCAATCCCTCACAAGTTCAGTAGTCCAGTGTTTCCCTGGAAGCGCATCTAGATCCAGCCTCCAGCTAAGTTCACGCCTGAATTATGCATCCCAGATCCTGGAAGCTAGCTCTGCCTTGCATAAATATACACTGCAGATGCATATGCTTTGTTTCGAGCAAATAAAAGAAGCAGGGGTCTAATTTTTTTCTAGAAACATATATATTAATTGCAGATAAGGAACTTAGCAAACCAAAAGGTAACTGATTGTTCTCCAGGTGTTTAATTATTTCTACCCAAGCATGTTATATTCTACTTTTTTTTAATTTCTTGCTCCGCTCATGTTCATCCAATTTTCTCTCGAAGACCTATACTTTCTGCTTCTCCTGCTTATTCTTTAGTAAACAATTGGCCTTTTATTCTGTATACTTCCAGCTGTGAGGACAAGAACACTCACTTGTTATTATAAATCATAATTATGGTACAGAGTCTCTATTTCATTGCTTCTTAATACTAGAAGCCATGTTATGCTTGTCTTTGCATCATGAACTACTCTAATTGATGTTTTGACATCTATTTTGCATCTTATGCATGGCAGCTTCGTTTTTAATGTTAAGAGAGACTTGATTGTTTGCAGCAAAGCACTTTAGCCACTAAAAGACCAAACTACTAGAGCTGTTGTGCATGTATTTCTCCATATCAGGTATCATATATAGATGTGAACTACTTTCTTTTGTGCTTCCATCTTGGTATTATTATTTTCTGAATGAAAACATATGTCAGATTGTTGTCAGTACTATAAATCTTTAAAAATTTCGCATGGCAAAAGAAGAAAACTAACAATCGTGCAAAAGAACTATAGGAATGATATAACTGCTTTGTATATTTAGCTGCCCACATGCATTTTTTTTTTTGGTTCTCAGAGCAACCCTCCTTTGCTGTGTCCTCTAGGTTCAAGATACTCAAGTAATAAGCTAACTAGGTTGCAAACCGAGAGACCCAAACCTCCAACTAGCACACACTGCTCTAACGATTGCTTACGATAGAAAGGAAGGCACCATTTGGACAGACCATAAATCATAAGCAACGTCAATACATCTATAGCACCAGGTATTACTCTATTTTTAACCAATGCAAGAATATAGATCCTATTCGTGCCATGATTCCATCATCCATTTCCTTGTGCTCTGCCTTCTGCTACTACAATTTCTGCTTGCACCTGTAATTTCTTTGCAGATTCCCATTATCATCAGCAGATGCTAACTTCACGAGGAAGCGTCACAAGCTAGCAGAAGCACTGAAGCTTTCTTGTCTCTCGCCATCTGTATCTAGGCTCAAGCAAAGCTACCACCTGCATTGTGCAACCCAGATCTAGGAAGCTCTGCTTTGCATACATTGCAGAGGTGAAAAGGAGGGCGAAAGGAGTAGATCTGAGCTGCAGACACCTTTTCTTTGCACACTTGCATAGGATGAAAGGTTAGCCAACATCTGGAGATAGCACAAGCAGCAGCATATCTGAGCTCCAGGTACTTCACTTCACTTTCAACCATGAATATGCTAGCATCCTGTTACTTCTGTTCTTTACTCTTTCTAGGCTCATCTATTTGTGCTCCGTTTTGTACACAATCTGCACGCTTTCACTAGCAATTTCTTGGGCAATAATTTGGCCTTTCTCCCAACTATGGACAGGTACTCAAGGACCAAGACCAAGTCGTGAAAGACACTGTTTATTATTCTGTGATTCAAGCTCTGGTATTTTAATCTTTCCAAAAAGAAGGCTTTTAAGGGTGTTCCTGCAAACAAGCACTTGAGCAACAAAGAAGCTAAAAGGGATACACTTGTTTTCGCAGGTGAGATATCCATACGATCAAGCTTCTGTGACGTCTTTATTAGCACTAGTAATACTGATAGGTGCACGAAGAGGCATGGAAGCACTATAGGAGCCAATTAGTTGCAACTTGTCAAAAATCTCCTGAGCTAGGCGCTATGGTTTTTTTTGCTGTTTAGTAGAGTTTGATTGCAAAGAAGGGCTGCTGCAACCCAAAGACCAAAGTATAAAGAGCTAATGCAAGTCCTGTTTTCCTAGGTCAGATATCAATACCATCAACCACAGTTTCATACAAGGCTATAAAATCATTATCTGCATCATACATAAATGATGTCAGCGGACAAAGAATGAACACAATCGAATTAACTGCATGCTTCAAAGCCCATATTTCAGCATTGCTCTTTTTTTTCCCTTTTCATTTTACTTTGTCAAGAGTTGCAGCTAATTTGACAATGTAATTTGTAGGAAATTTTGGTGAAAAATACGTTCCTGTTATGGAAGCTGCTGCAGTATCTGCTGTGGTATCTCTGGCGTTGAAGGCTGTGAGCAATAAATTAGGTCCACTGCTAGTCAAAGAGTACAGTAACATTGTGGGTGTGAAAACAGATCTTAGTGAGCTCAGGGGATCAAGTTGAAGATATCAACAATTGGTTGGAGACAAGAGATGAAGCTATTTGGAATGATCGTGATCCATCATTTCATTGGCTCAAGAGGATGAAAGATGTTGCTTATGATGTTGATGATGTTGTTGATGAGTTCCAGCTGAAGGCTGCGAAAACATGAAGCTGCTGATGGTGGTGGTCTTATGTCCAAATATATGTTCACAAAACCAAAATTGTTTATTTTAGAATGCAAGGTAGCAAGCAAGATTAAGACAGTTAGGAAGAGATTTGCTGCCATTGTGAAGCAAAAGAGCTGACTTCATTACAATAGCAAAGAGTTTACAAGTTGGTCATTCTGCTTTCGGCATATGAACCGGACAAACTTTGAGATGTCATCGTTGCCCATTGTGGATGTGGCATCGCGTACTTTCGGAAGAGATCAAGACAAGGATAAGATAATAACTGAACTAGTAAAGTCTAATGGCCAACAGGAAAGAGCGATAATTTCAGTTGTTGGGCTCGGTGGCTCTGGAAAAACCACCTTGGCTAAACTAATTTTCAGTGATATAGAGACTTTAAAGAACCATTTTGAATTTAAACTATGGGTTCATGTATCACAAGAATTTAATGTTGTATGCCTCGTCAAGAAACTATTTGAAGTCAAGTTACCAAAGAGAAGTCGACAAACATCCCTTGCGGCATATAAGCGAAGAAATATCAAAAAGATTGAATGGAAAGAAGTTTCTACTTGTACTAGATGACGTTTGGACCGGGGAAGAAATTGAATGGGAGCAATTTATGGTGCATCTAAAGAGTGGCGCACGAAAGCAAGATTCTAGTCACTACTTTTCGCGGAAGAGGGTCGCAGGCCATGGAATCGGTATACATATTTGACCTACCATTCTTGTCTTTCGGTGGCAATTTGGAAGCTGTTCCATCACAGCCTTTGGGCGATTCGCGGCGAGATTGAGCCCTGAATTCCAAGTGGTGGGAAAAAGAGATTGTGAGAAAATGTGGTGGGATGCCACTTGCAATCAAAAGTCTTGCGAGTGTCCTCCGTGGGATGGAACGAAGAATAGACGACCGGCAAGCCATGAGAGACAACAATCTATTAGATGTCCAAGGAGAAGAACATAGAGTAGCTGCTTGTTTGAGGTTGAGCTATTCCCATTTGCAATATAATCTCAAATGCTTTTTTACAATATGTTCAATTATTTCCCAAAGGTCATAAGATTTATAAAGAACAACCGATTGACCTATGGATTGCTCATGATATGATCTCTATGGACTATATTGGCAACAAACACTTGCATTCTCTTGTGCAGATCTCTTTCATGCAAAATGTGGAAGAAGAAGATGGGAGAGTGACATTTACAATGCATGATTTAGTTCATGATCTTGCCCAGCTCATCTTGGGTGATGAAATTTCACTCATCGTCCCAATAGAGGAAGAAAATTCCACAAAGAGTTATAGATACTTTTCTTTGGGAGAACAACCAGAAGTTATTGTTCCAAAAAGAAGTTTTGAAAAGGCACGTGCTGTATATATTACTAAGTGTTATGATCACATTTTTGGTGTGGCAATCGAGAAGGCAAAGCACTTGCGTAGTGTGACGATTGGATCTCCCTATGTAAACGGAACTACCCAATGCCGTATTTCGATTAAAAATCTGAAATATCTTTCCGTGTCAAGGCTAAATTGTGAAGAGCTTCCCGACGCTATTTCGGATGTTTGGAGCCTACAAGCACTTCATATATAACAGATAGTCTATATCTTGTCGTGGTTCCGAATCCATTGGCAAGCTCAAGAAAACCGAGGACACTAAATTTGTCGTTTGTCGAGTATCTAAAACAGATTACCCGATTCTATTGGTGATTGTCACATGATTTCAAATATTGATCTTTGGTGTTGTATAGATCTTGCGGTGCTTCCAAACTCTATTGGTAGAAATAAGGAGCCGAGAGTGCTAAGGCTAGGTTGTACTAGACTTTGGAGGCTACCAAGTATCATTATGTTGGAAAATGCTGAGTGCTTGGACCTCACACGGTGTTATGAGTGGTAGAATTACCTGAGGGCATATGGAACTTGAAGAAGCTGAGAGTGTTAAGGTTAGGTTGTACCAGAATTAGGAGACTATCAAGTATCATTACATTGGAAAATGGAGTGCTTGGACCTCACACAATGTGATGAGTTGGTAGAATTGCCCTCGAAGGCATATGGAACTTGAAGAAGCTTGAAGTTTTGAACCTAAATGGATGTGCAATGTTTAGATCCCAGCTGTTTTTAAAAGGACGAGCACTTGATCAAGTACAAAATATGAACATAATTGTTGTTGGGCCGACGGGGCAAAAAGATCTGCGTGCTAATGTTAGAAAGGTACAATGAGGATCTACCTTTTGCACATACATATGTGATGGAACCAGATGATGCACACATGACATGCTTGAAACAAAAGAGAATCTTACAGGGGTTTGCACCTACGATGGATGGCACATGACACGGCTCGGTGAACAATGAATTTGTCAAAGCTGTACTTGATGATCCGGAACCGCCATATGGGATTCAAACGCTAGAAATTTGTGGGTATTCAGGTAGGGCGGTGTGCATGGTGGATCTGAGAATCGAGTTGGCGGGGGAGTACCGGGGCTTCATTACTTCCCATTTTTGAGGGTGATGAAGCTATGTGATTTCCCAAACTTGAAGCATCTACATGGTCTTGTGGAGCTTCCTTTGTTGGTGGAGCTTGAGCTCAAACGGATGCCTTCTCTTGAGAGCATAAGTGGAGGCCCATTTGTTTGTCTGCTGAAGTTAAACTTATGTGAACTGCCTTGTTTGGGAGAGGTCCGGATGGTACCAGAGGGAGACCATGCCTGATGGAGAAGATGGGGGATGCTGCTGCAATTTCACAACTCACTTGGGACAACTACGAGTTGGTGATATCCTAGGAGAGTTAGAGATAAGTTATTGTCCTAAGTTGGAGGTCAAGCCGCACCTTCCTCGATCGGCGCAGCACTTCCAATTGAGGGGCAGTGAGCAGTTGTTGCGATCACCGGGGGCAATGCCAAGGGTCCTCTTAAGCCCCCAGTTTTAATCAATTGAAGAAGCTTAAGCTATGCGAAGTGATAGGTTTAGGATCTGGGCATGGGTGGGAGCTGCTGCAACACATGACGGCACTTGAGGCATTGGAGATTTTTTTGGCTTCACTGGAGTGCAAACGGATCTGCCTAAGAGCTTGTGGAGCCTCACGTCCCTTCGATCCCTGACAGTGTGCGGTTGGTCTGATATTCACTTACTACCCGAGCCCCTATGCGAACTCCGGTCTCTACAAGAGTTGACCATTGAATACTGTGATAGCCTGAGCAGCCTCCCCAATCAATGGGTCAACTCACATCCCTCCAGTTGCTTAACATAAGAAAGTGCCATGAACTTCACCAGTTGCCCGATTGCCTTGGAGAACTCTGCTCTCTACGCGACCTCCAGATTTATTGGTTGCCGAAACTAACTTGCCTTCCCCAATCCATGTGCCGCCTCACCACTTCTCTTCAAAATCTCTGGATCGAAAGTTGCCCACGCATCAAATCCTGGCCGCAGGGGATGGTAGGCCTCGTCTCCCTTGAAATGCTATGCATCCGTGACTGTCCCGGCATAAAATCATTGCCAGAGGGCCTACAAGGCCTCACCGCACTGAAGGAATTGCTAATCGACAACTGCCCTAATCTGATTAGGCGCTACGGCGATTTTGCAAAGTGGGAGGATAAGCTCCTGGTCGCCAACGTCCCTATAGTGCTATGTGATCTAGTTCTGCGTGATTGGTAAAGCCTCTATGAGCTGATTATTTTTCTAGTTGAACATCCAAATTGAACACACAGATTTGCACGGTTTGATGCCACTCAATGAAAAAGTAATATTGAGCAGTTGTCATGTTTATACGCAGTTCAAATCTGCAACTGCAACCAGGACAAGGAGTTGTTACAATTGTTTTGCTTTATTAGTAGCCGCACCACTGCCGACGGAGATGTTAAAAAACGCAGAAAATTAGTGAAACATCTTTACTGCTTCATTTGATGAATATTTTGAATGTGGATTTTTGTTTAAGTACCTGCCTGTTATTTTTGGTCAAATTCAAATGCACTTGGGAGCCTTTCAGTCAATATGTAAGATTTCGATGTGTGAGAAACACGGTGCGTCATTGGACTCATCGCGTTTTGTTAGACTATCAGTTAATCTCGAGACAAGAAATGAGACTCGTACGTTTGTCACTTTTGACGAAATTCCAGATTTCATCAGAAATGAAAGACGCCACGTTTAACCTCACTCCGTCCACTGCCAGCCACCGCTTCTCGATCTTATCGTCTCTGTCCTGCTCCTGACCCATGTGCACTGCAGCCGTGTGCAGCGAGGCAGAGTACGTGCTTGTCAATGCAGAGAGCTTGGCTGATCAATCCGTGCCAGAGAGACGAAGCGCGCGGCCTATAGGATCGGGAGCAGTGAACCGTAGCCTGAATGCAGGCATCCTTGGTTTTGCGCACGTCGAATCGCGAGCCTGCCTGCCTTCCCTTGGTGGGGACTGGAGTGCGGACAATGCCGACGCCCCCGGCGCCCGAGCGGTGCGGTGCGCGCCGCCTGTTCGACGAAATGTGCCAATGCCCACCGGTGGAACCTTGATGCTTCAGCGTCAATCCAAGCGACGCGTCAAGTGTGAACTTCAACTTGGTTCGTCAGTCACCACGGTACGCGTGCCACAACTCCGCGGCAACTTCCCCTGATACTGATATTATTCAAGAAGTAATTTTTTTTTTCTGATTCTGGAGATGAATCCTTGTTTACTTGAGTGGGTGATTGGGTCCCTCCATCTTTAACTGTGGCATGAATCATGGAGGCAAGCTGGTACGCGTACGCGTGAACATGGGTCTCTCTCTGGTACGCGTACGCGTGAACATGGGTCTCTCTCTGCGGTCTCTCTGGCAATCCTCTGCAGCTCACATGGTATGCCTTTCCAGCTCATCTTCCTCTTTTTTCTTTGCCATTGTCATTCGACCCAAGACTCAGAGGTGGTCAATCACCGAGGCTGTTCGCTCTTGTCTCCAAGGAGCAGAGCAACGCGTGAACTTTGTGCAAAATTTCAGTGATATGAACCGAGACATTAACTGCTGCTCCTATCCTAGTTTTTCAGTTTTACTAAGCAAGATGCTGCAAGCAATTTAACTTACTTCCACCAATCTGAGTCTTTTAGATTCAGACTCGTCATTACATAGTATGATCAACAACGCATTCTTTAGCTCACATGTCAATGCTACTCGCCGTTGTCAGAAACGTACACATTTCCATCCTGCTCTTTTGAAAAGATTCCAGCAGCAGCTTTTAACCCCTTGTGTGTATCGACACTGGACGGCTTAATTGAGCAAGACTCCGAATCGGTCAAATGACCTTGGCACCTCCTCTCCTGTCCAGCGCATGTGCATCTGCAGCCATGCAGTACATCAACATTTGCAATGACAACACATCAGTATGGAAGAATTGCAACATCCAATAAACTTTACAAATCAAACCCTGAGCCATGTGTATCTGTACAAGATTATGGGTTGAGATCACAGATGTAAATGGTCCAAAACACTGTATCTAGCCATCCATGATAAACTCTGAGCATGATAATATGACAGATGGAGGTCCAACATAAAAATTGCTCCATTCACCGTATGTCCTCTCTCCTGGGCTCCTGGCCCTCTAAATAATGACTGTGGCACATGGGGTGTCCTCGGACAGTTGGCCAAACACAGATTTGCATTACTCCTTGTGTCCTTGTTGCAGCAGTTGATAGCTCAGCCGGAAGGTCACAACTCCATTACAAGCTAGGAGAAGCGCTCCCAACCCAAGTGCTTTCAGCCCTGGCTATCTAGATCTAGGCTCAAGCTTTGGTGTGCGGCCATTGCAAAAGAGAAAAAGAAGGCTGCATCTGGAGATGGCTCGAGTTAGAAAGATCTGATCTGCCCACTTTGCAATGGAAACTTAGCTGAAGAATACTTTATATTTGCCCAGGTCCAGGTATTGTATTTTTGTTTCCTTTACCTGAGAATATGGTATTATATTGTTTTGTTCATTGCTTCTGCTACATTCGTCCATTTAGATTATGTCTTCTACACTTTCTGCTCTGAACTACGGTAATCATTTGGACGATTGGACAATGACTTGGCCTTTGACTTCTCAGGAATTGAAGGTTGAATGCTCCTAAGTCGCAGACCACAACAACTCTGTGGTATGCTAACGATAGTTTGTCCCCTTTAACTCCATGTTTTGTTATCTATTCCATTTTGCTGCACTTCGAGTACAAAGAGTTTGCTTAATCAGAGGCTTATCATGGATTTGATGGAAAACAATATTTATTTTCTATTTTTTTCGTATACAGCATATAAAATATATGTTCGTGATTCCCTCACAAATATATTTCTTCTTTTTTTGCTTCATTATGTTAGGAACCAGAAGGGTGGTTAAATCTATCTTCAAAGAAGCAGTGGAGGTCCTGGGAAAAAAAGACACAATACCAGTTTACCACAGGTAGATAATATTATGGACTACTGATTTATCCAATGCTATCATGTAACTGTTTCAACCTGATTTGTCATACTTCAGGACAGCAAAAAGAAAAAAAATATGGACAGCAATGCAAACACTAAATATCCAAGCAATTGAAACTTGAAGAAACCTTGAATCTAATAAAAAAGACTACAGATCCAAGCAATTGAAGCAATCTTGCTGCTCAGCATGCACAAACCGTGTGGAAGTAACTTGAGTTGAGGAAGTCCCCGTGGGCCCTGCATCTCATCTCCCTCTCATCCCAGACCCCTTCGAGACGGCATAGGCAAAACCAGGTATTTTACTCTGCTTCGTCAACCAACGATATCCAAATCCTCTGTTTTGTTTCTCGAGCCTGCTATGCTTATCCATGTCTTCTCAGAGATGTAAACTCTGCTTTTGATGTCCTCTGTTTTGTTTCATGAGATATTGAGACTGAGTGGATTGTTCGACTAATCAATCACTGACGGCCGACCGATGCATCGCAGCCCTTGTTGCTCCTTCCATTTCGCGGCAAGTTGATCAACCGAGACCACACACACGTTGCAAAGGAGGAAGGGCTACGCTACGCTTGGAGCTGGCATATTCAAGAAGCCCCAGGTACCTTGCCGATCATGGAGCTATAGGAGTTACTTTATTTCTGACGAATAATTAACATCCTGTATGTTTAATTTTTGTTTCTTGCTCTGGTTTGTGTAAGTTGCATCATGTTTGAGCCCTGATTTTCTTTATTCTACCTTCCACTGATCAACTTCTCCCTTCACATTGGGGAAAAAATCGATCTGCTCTAAGGCAAGGCTCTCATTTTTGAAGTACCCACAGGCATTTGTCGGTCCTTTTTGTGACAAGAACTCAAGGCTCCAAATGACATTCTATATATAAAGAAGCAACGACTCAGAGGCTGAAGGACTTCAGCTACTAGTTTTTCAGGTCAGATATCCATAATGATCCTTATCTATAGAAAAAAAATATATATCTATACTGATGGCAGCGAAAAGAAAGAATGAGTTTTTTTTTTTTTTGAAGAAAAAGAGAGAATGAGTTAATTAATCACACATGAAAGCACTAGCACTGTACAGGTATACGGCCCAATTAGTTTCAACATGTAAAAACCCTTATATATTCTGGAATAGTTCTCTATGCAAACTCTTTAGCTTCCATAAACGCCTGGTTATTTCATTTATATTATTCAATTTATTACAGAAAAAGCATGGTCGGTATGGAAGCGTCTTTACTATCTGCTGCAGTAACTGGGATGTTGAAAATTCTAGGCAACAAGTTAGTTCCACTGGTCATCAAAGAGTATAGCTCTATAGTGGGTGTGAAAAAGGACCTCCAGGAGCTCCACGATCTGGTTCAGGAGATCAATGGTCATCTAGAAACAGCAGGAGATAGAGCTACAGGGGATGCTCCATGGCTCAAAAAGCTCAAAAACCAGGACATGCAACTGGAACAAGCAATTAGAAGCTTCGATGCTGAGTGCCGTGTGCTTCACATGGCTCGACACTGGAATCTGATAAAGATACTGAACACCTGCTCCAACCTGGACCTCAGAATATTGGTGCTTGAGTACATGCCCAATGGAAGCCTAGATATGCTCCTACACGCTGAAGGCAGAAGGCACTTTGGGTTCCTCAAGAGGCTCGACATCATGCTGGATGTGTCGATGGCAATGGAGTATTTACACCACGAGCACCACGAGGTGGTCCTGCACTGTGACTTGAAGCCTGCCAACGTGCTATTTGATGATGACATGACGACGCATGTAGCAGACTTTGGTATCGCAAAGTTGCTATTGGGTGATGACAGTTCCATGATCACTGCAACCATGCCTGGAACACTTGGGTACATGGCACCAGGTACGAGGGTATTTTGTACTCTCTTTTTTTAGCATAACATTTTGTAATCTTGCCAAACCTAGTTTATAATTTTTTTATTGTGTCCATCAATTATGCTGAATCTCTGTTTTGTGAACTCTCTTAAGCAGAGTACGGATCTCTTGGAAAGGCGTCACGCAAGAGTGACGTGTTCAGCTGCGGAATCATGCTTCTTGAAGTCTTCACTGGAAAGAGACCCACAGATCTGCCCTTCGATGGAGAACTGAGCATCAGGCAGTGGGTTCATCAGGCATTTCCATCTGAACTTGCCTCTGTTCTGGATGACCAGCTCCTGCAGGAAGCTGCTTCTATCTCTGACCTGAATGATTCTCTTGTGCCAATATTCGAGATGGGCTTGATCTGCTCAAGTGGCTCGCCTGAAGAAAGGATGTCAATGAGGAATGTGGTGGTGAAACTGAAGAAGATAAAAGAGGAATACACAAAAATGACATCAGTACCGAAGCAGAGTGCTGCCCAGTGATTGGTCACCCTTATTTTTATACTTTGTGTGATTGTCTGTTCTTTTTGCTTGCTTCTGCAGTAGTATCAGCTGCAGTGTAAGACAGTGAGGATGGCATGCTGAGTATGTACATAATAGTGTAGCAATGTGCTATGTTAGCCGAGGACCTTATCGACAACTAGGACTAAGAGAAGCCATGAAGATGTGCCATGGTGACCATGTAGGTTTCTATGGCATTTGTCCTGTTCTTGTGCCTAGCAGAAACTCGTTTGGTTTGCAGAGCTTATAAGAGATGCTACATAGCATTTGTTTGGTTGTACAACACATTTAAGTCATTTAAGTAGTATAAAAGTAGGCATCCCATAGCATGCTCTGCTTCTCTTTCTCCAATGACTTGAGTGGAATGATGGTGGAGATTTAAGTGGCTCATTGCACTTGTAGTCCCTGATGTAAGACTTGCAGCCAAGATGAAATAATGAGTATGGGTGGACAATATGAAAAATAAGCACATCCGCTTGGGTCTATCCACGCTACTATAATTAATCTGATAATAACCAGATTGGCACAACAGATCAGAGACAACCTACAATGGCCAACTCCTCCAATGCCATGATTCCTCTCTTGAGCATCTCTTGTTTTCGTCGCATCCAATGGGCCATCTCATTAGCACATGTGCAGTGCCATCTCTGTTCAGTTTCACCTGTTTTCTGAAATGTCAGCATGCTCAGTTACATGGAGATCATTTTTTTTTGGTTGACGTGTTTGGTTCCTTTCTCTCCATTTATCTTGGGCACGCCAAAGAACCCCAGCCTCTTGGGCACGCCAAAGAACCCCAGCCTCTTGGGCCATGCCGTGGTTCCCGCGCCCAAACGAGGTTGCGCAGTGCACGAGGGTGGTGGCGGCCACGGCGGGTGCGCCGCCGGTGGACGTGCAATGGTGACGGCCCAGCGCCCCAGGATGGCAACTACGGCAACAATCAGTTCAGCGGTGGTGCGCACCACCCGTTCGACGAAATGTGCACAGGTGAGGAAACAGTCGCGCAGTAGTTGTATCTCAATACAAAATTTAGATTTGTCTGGTAAAAGACGAAAATGAGTTGAATTAGAGTGGTAGCATTGGTTGTCGCTCTCTCCTACGCCCCTAGAGGCGCCGTGCCGGCACAGCACTAAAGCTGTTACGGGAATTATCTAGGCTTGTTAGTCCAGTGATACGATGGAGACAAAAAGGGTGGCTGGCCCTGCAATGTCGCTATTAGTGGCCTGCATTAAGTAAACAAGCTGTACTGTCAAGCGTGAGCCTGCAAGACAAGAGCATTGTTTTGGCTCGGACAATGCACTTCCACCTATCGTGAGAACGAGAAATCCAGCTTCGAAGTTCCTATTTAAGTTCCAAGTTGTGGATTTAGTATTGTTCAAAACGTTATTTCTGATTGAGCCGTAGCATGAGGGATCACTTTTTTTTTTTCAAAAGTGGGCTTGGCCCGTACTTCATTAAGAGAGTAAAGAGAGTTCATACGCGACTTGCAACATTTCCATAGTGAGATGCAGTGGGAATGGTACAAGTAAGAACTAAATTGGTTCTAACAGGTGGGACCAAATTCGAATTTCTCCGTTCGGTGGTGCTTGTGGACTAAAAATTATGACTATGGTGACCACATCATCCTCATGTCCTATCACCAGCCATGATCGGCAGTTGATTACTTCAGAAGACCCAGCGCACAACTCTGCTTTGTCTAGCTCGGTGTCCTCTTTTTCCTTATCAATCACTGCCCTTTTTTGAACGGATTTTTTTTTTTTTGAACGGATCCTTATCAATCACTGTCTTGGTAACCAAAAGATTCAGACTCTCAGAGTTAGGCAACCACTCTTGGCTGCTTCTAACTTGTCAGGTTGTCCCGTAGATTTAGTGATGCTGGAGTCTAACTATGGTCTGTGTGGGTCCTTGGTCCCGTTTGTCAATAAAGATTTTCATCATCCTCATGTCCTCCTGGCCAGTTCTTCACTCGGTAGGAAATGCAGCTGATCCCTGAGCTACAGGTATATTTAGCATCCCATTTTATTTGTTTCTTGCCTCGGTCACATTCATCACTTCCATCTCTGATATAGGCCTGCCTTTCTGCGCTACTCCTTGTTTCTAGCAGTTGATTGGTTCACTCGAAGCATCACAAGCGAGCAGAAGATCCCAACTACTCTGGTCACTGGCTATCAAGATCTAGGCTCAAGCCTGCATTGTGCAACACAGATTCTGGGAGTCTGGTGTGCATGTTGCAGAGGAGAAAAGGAAGATCAAGTTTGGAGATGGCAAGAGCAACGGCAACACATCCCTTAGCTCCAGGTATTTAGTTTATTTTTGATAAATAATGTAGCATCCTATTTTATTTTGATCCTTGCTCTAGTCGCGTTCATTTCGCCTATGACGCCTGTACATTTTTCAGCACATAATAGGCCTTCTTTCTGTAGACTCTAATATTGGCACTTAATACTGAAATTCTGAAACACTCATCAGTCATAGATAATCTGGGCACAGGACCACTATTTGTTTGTCAGTTCTAGAGGTCGTAATGTTCGTATCATAATAGTTCATTTTCATGTACTTTGTATTTGTTACTCTCCTATATCCTGCTCTCTAATTTCCTAACATAGATGACACTTCTAATGTCGAGTTCATTACTATGTTTAAAGGAACTCAAGATTGTTTGCAAAGAAGCACTTGAGCAATCTGAAGACCAAAAGGTGTGAGGTGCACTTGAGCACCTGTTTACCCAGGTCAGATATTTCAGATATATCGACAACTGTTTCATGTACTTCTATAACATTACTCTTTGAATGAAATCTTCTATCAGATTGTTGTAGGTACTGATCATACATTAATTCAGCAAAGAAAAAACTAATACTCACATGAAAGCACAATAGGAATTCTATAGTTGCATCATGCATGAAGAGCCATATTTTGGTACAGTTTTTTTTTCTTTCTTTTTTGTAGTATCATGGCTTCATGAATGTCAGGCCACTGTGAATTCATTTTTGCAGGGAATCTCTGCTACAGGAGAAAAAATGAATGGTGTAGAAGTTGCTGCCTTATCTGCTGTAGTATGTGGAACCTTAAAGATTGTGGGCAACAAATTAGCTTCACTGCTAATCAAAGAGTACAGCTCTATAATGGGTGTCAAGGAAGATCTCCAAGAGCTCCATGATCTTGCTGAGGAGATCAACTTTTGGCTGGAAACAACTGCAGGCAATTCTATTGGAAGTAGACAATCATTTGCATGGCTCAAAAAGTTGAAAGATATTTCCTATGATGTTGATGATGTTGTTGATGAGTTCCTGTTGAAGTCTGAAAAACATGATTCTGATGGTGGTATTGTGTCAAGATACCTTTGCACAATACCAAAATCATTTGTATTTCAATGTAAGGCTGCCAACAAGATCAACGCAATCAAGAAGAGATTTGCTGGAATCGTGAAGCAAAGAACTGACTACCTTGTAATAATGAATGGTTTATCAATGGATCTTCCTGTTCGACATACAAACATGAGAACTACAGATGTGCTCTCTTTGTCTAATGTTGATGAGGAATCAGTAGTTGGAAGACATAAAGATAAGCAGAAGATAATATCCATGCTTGAAGAGAATGATGATCAACAAAAAATTAAGATCGTTTCTATCATCGGGCTTGGCGGATCTGGGAAGACTACCTTAGCTAAATTGGTTTTCAATGATGGTCACAGTATAGAGAAGAATTTTGAAGTTAGACTATGGGTTCATGTGTCACAAGAATTTGATGTCAAAGATCTCATCAAAAATTGTTTGAAGCTTTTTCTGACAACAATCCAGGACCCCATGCCTTGCCTTATATGACCAAAACAATCTCGGACAAGTTGATTGGAAAAAGGTTTCTTCTTGTATTAGATGATGTTTGGACCAATTCACGAGATGAGTGGGAAGAATTCATGGTATATATGAAGGGGGCCGCACCTAAAAGCAGGATTTTACTTACTACTCGCAATAGAGAGGTTGCGGTAATAGTGGGATCCATCGATCAATTTCACTTACCATTCTTGTCTCCAGATCTCAGTTGGCAACTATTCCAACAAAGTTTGATAACACCTCCTATAGGATGGAATTTTGAATTTGAAGATGTTGGGAAAGCAATTGTACACAAATGCGGTGGAGTGCCACTAGCAATTAAAGTTCTTGCAGGTGCTCTCCATGGAAAGGATCGCATAGAAGAGTGGCAGGCCATGAGAGACAAAACAACTGTTAATGCTCATGAAGACAGTGTAACTGCATGCTTAAGGTTAAGCTATTCCCATTTGCCAACTAATCTTAAGCAGTGTTTTACAATATGTTCAGTGTTTCCTAAAGGTCATAAGATTGATAGAGAACAACTGATTGACCTATGGATTGCTCATGATATTATCAGTCTAGAAGATGGTGTTGATTGCTTGGACTTGGAGTATGTTGGCCTGAAGCACTTTAATTCACTTCTACAAGTGTCATTCCTACATAATGTTGAAGAAAAATATGGGAGAGTGACCTGTGGAATGCATGAGATTTGGTTCATGATCTTGCCTTATCCATCGTGGGTGATGAAATTTCACTCGACATAACAAATGAGGCAACTGGTACCACAAAGAGCTATAGATATTTTTTTCTTTGATTAAACGACCAGAAAATATGATGCCCAAAAATATTTTTAGAAAGACACGTGCTTTATATATGCATTGGTATGGAGATCACATATATGGCATGGCACTGAAGCATGCAAAGCAGTTGCGCAGTGTGAGGGTGGGATTTATCAATGCAAAAGAAGTAAACACAATATCTCAGGTTAAGTATCTGAAATATCTTGTCATGTCATTACAAAGTTGTGAGACGCTTCCTGAGAGTATCTCAGATATTTGGAGCCTGCAAGCACTTCACATAACACATGGCAGTTCACTTGTAAAGCTACCAAAATCCATTGGTAAGCTGAAAAAGTTGAGAACACTTAACTTGTCTGGCTGTTTACACCTACAGAGTTTACCAGAATCTATAGGTGATTGTGAAATGATTTCAAACATTGATCTTTGCAGTATCAAGCTTACAATGTTGCCAAATTCTATTGGTAAGCTGCAAAAGTTAAGCACACTGAATCTATCAAGATGTGGAGGGCTATACTGTTTACCAGATGCTATTGGTGATTGTCCAATGATTTCAAGCATTGATCTTTCCAATTGTTGGGGGCTTACAGTGTTGCCATACTCTATTGGTAAGTTGCAAAAGTTAATAACACTAAACCTATCATGGTGTCGAGGACTAAAATGCTTACCAGATTCTATTGGTGATTGTGAAATGATTTCAAGCATTGATCTTTCCAATTGCTTGGGGCTTACTGTGTTACCAAAATCTATTGGTAAGCTGCAAAAGTTAAGAACACTGAACCTATCAAGATCTGAAGGGCTAAAATGCTTACCAAATTCTATTGGTGATTGTCAAATGATTTCAAGCATTGATCTTTCCAATTGTCGGGGGCTTATAATGTTGCCAAACTCTATAGGTAAGCTGCAAAAGTTAAGAACACTGAACTTATCATGGTGTCAAGGGCTTAAACGCTTACCAGATTCTATTGGTGATTGTCAAATGATTTCACGAATTGATCTTTCCAGCTGTATGAGGCTTACAAGGTTGCCAAACTCTATTGGTAAAAATGAAATACTAAGAGTGTTAAGACTTGGTGGGACCAAAGTTGAGATGCTACCATCAAGTATCACAAAACTAAGAAATCTAGAGTGTTTGGACCTTGAGGGTTGTTGTGAGCTACTAGAGTTGCCTGATGGCATTAGCAACTTGGAAAAGCTTCAAGTTCTGAACCTAAAAGATTGTGGAAAATTGAGAGGAATGCTTGTAGGATTTGGACAGCTTAGGCGAGTACAAAAGTTGGGATTGTTTGTTGTCGGAAAGGGAGAAAAGTTTGCAGGAATCTCAGAGCTTGCAAATATATCCGGAATTGATGACGAACTAACAATCAGAGGTATTTCACATGTGATAGACCCAAATGATGCACACATGGCATGCTTGAAACAGAAGACAAACTTACAGAGGTTGAGCCTAAATTGGAGGGGGGATGATCTGAAAGAGCTGAACACTAAACTAAATTGGATGGAGGATGATGTCGAAGAGTTGAATACTACATTGGTGCAGGATGTGCTTGATGGCCTAGAACCACCACATGTGATTAAAGAGCTGGAAATTCATATGTATACAGGTAGGAAATATGCATGGTGGATGCAGAATCAAGTTGTTGGTGGAGTACAGGGACTTGCTCCCTTCCCATTTTTGAGGGTGATGACGCTATATAAATTCCCAAGCTTGAAGCATCTACATGGGCTTGTGGAGCTACCTTGTTTGGAGTTGCTTGAGCTGAAACAAATGCCTTCTCTTGAGAGCATTAGTGGAGGCCCATTTCCTTCGCTGGTGAAATTGGAGATAAGTGTACTGCCTTGTTTGGGGGAGGTGTGGATAGTAGTAGAGAGGACTATGCCCGGTGGAGAAGAGGGTGGAGGCTGCTCCAATTTCACACCTCAGTTGGGAAAGGTCCGAGTTGGTAATTGTCTATCAGAGTTAAAGGTTACTGATTGTCCTAGGTTGGAGGTCAAGCCGCACCTTCCTCTGTCACTGCAGCACTTGCAGTTGCAGGGCAGTGAGCAGCTGCTGCAGTCACCAGGCCAATGCCTGGGGTCCTTTTCATCCCCCAATTTTGACCAATTGAAGAAGCTTCAATTATGCCATGTGACAGGATTAGGATCCGGGCATGGGTGGGGACTGCTGCAACACATGACAGCACTCGAGTCATTGGAGATCATTAAATTTTCTGGAGTGCAAACCGAGCTGCCCGAGTCACTAGGCAAACTTCATTCTCTGCAAGAGTTGACCATCAACTCCTGTGATAACCTGACCAGCCTCCCCCAATCAATGGGTCAACTCACATCCCTCCAGTTGCTCAGCATAAAATTGTGCAATGTACTTCAACAATTACCTGATTGCCTAGGAGAACTCAGCTCTCTACGCAAACTCGAGATGACATTTTTGATGGGGCTGACTTGCCTTCCCCAATCCATCTCCCGCCTCACCACCTCTCTTCAAGAGCTCAAAATCAATGCATGCCCACGCATCAAATCCTTGCCGGAGGGGGGATAAAGGGCCTCACCGCTCTGCAGCTATTGAAGATCCATTGCTGCCCCGATCTGGAAAGGCGCTTCAAGAGAGGAAACGGGGAGGACTGGCACCTCATCTCCCACATCCCTAATCTACAGATTATGGAGCGAGCGACATATGCCTCATAGTTCATGTGGTGAGCTCGTTAACCTCAATCCACAATTCATCCTTGTACAGTTTGCTTTGGGCGGGCGTGTGGACAATTTTGAGGACTCTCTTAGGGACATCACATGCCACTACTTGCTTGGTGCCAACTGCAGAACAACTGAAATTGTGTCAACTGATTGCAACAAGCAGAGCACATTTTAGTCAGGTGATTCTCATTCTCTTGTTTCCTCCTCAATTCTTTTTTACAAACACAAAAGCATGCATGAACCACCTGAGAAATGTACATCTTATGTTGGATGCATGTGCGTGTATGCTAAATTGAACTATGTTCTCAGGCACACTAAGTGCATGGGCGTGTAGGAGGTGCACAGAAAGATGGTCCATCTGCTCATTGTGCTTTTGTGAGGCATATGGTATGGTGACATCCTATTTCACATGGCCATCTGTATTGATGTGTGTTACATGCACATAGCTGGATAATCCTAACTCCTAATATGTTTGTGAGAATTTGTGAAAAATTTCTGTTGTGAATTTTATAGTGGGGAACACTTCACATGATCCTGTCTTGTGCTTGTTGTCATGTTTAGAAAATAAAAAATTTAACTTATTAATTGGTATTCAAGTTTAGAAAAAAGAATATTATGCTGTTGAACTCAGCAAGCGCCACAAGTAGTTGAAATGGTTTGCTTTAGTAATTGCATTGCTGTTGATGGATATGTTTTTTTCTTAAATGCAGAGAAACTTGTTGAACAATTTAAATGGGGGTGTAGTGTTGACTTTTAAGTAGTTGCCTATATTGTTGCAGGTCAGCTGCACTTGGGAGTCCTTGTTTGCCTGTCACTGTCAGTCAAGAATGAAGGACCTGCATGGGTGCAACAAGTATATGATGAACATCTTGATGCTATACATTACGTAAAACAAATCCATTTTGGTCTTTGGGTGCCGCTAACCTGTGGCCTGTGGAGACGAATTAAGAAGTTGATTTATGAAGTGAGCAGCCCAAAGATCTTTGGAGGAACCTTGGTCTCTGCTTTGCCATGAAGAAATGCATTAGTTTAATTTCTCATACTTACTACTCCCACCTTAAGGCCTCGTTTGGCACCAGGGGAGCAGAACTCACGCGATACGCTACCCACGTGGGGATTGGGTGATTCCCCACCCTCCACCCGATCCCCACCCACATGGTGCTGAAATCCAGTCAACCCTGTCACCCTCAGCCATTTGGAAGCACGGCGATTATGCAATTATGCTTGCTGCTGCAGTTCTTGTTGCACTCATTCGTGGGAGAGCACAAAGGAAACGAGCTCTAAAATTTAAGAAAATACTTGTGAAGTCTATGTCTAAAAATAAAAAAAAAAAAAATGAGCAAGGAGAAACCATTTTCATCTGTAAATTTTTTTTAAAAAAAAGAATGTATGGCAAGGTGCAGCAAAAGATTGGAACACTATAGAAAAAAAAAAAAAAATCTGATGTAATCAAGATCATTCTTCACCAGAAAAATTAAAAGCAGCTCATTCTTCACAAAATCACATAGCTAAGCAAAAAAGGTGTGCCCATCAGCATATTCAACTAGGTAGCTTTCACATGCATACAAATCTAGGAAACAAGCCATTTTGTTCTCAAGATTTCCAAATAAACAAAAATATTGCCAGCATCCCATTAGTGTCGAAGAATGGATCACACTTGGGCTTGCACTTGAAACTAAACTGCACTTTCACTTCTATTCCTGCAATCAAGCAAGTATTCATACTTTTAATCAGTAAGCAAGTATTCATACTTTTAATCAGTACACTTGCCTCTAGCAGTAACTTGGTCTTAGGACTGATTTGCATAACAGTGACTGAATAAGCAAAAATATACTATATATTGTATGAGTTGTTAATAAAGAAAAGCAAGTACTCATCACAAACTTTCAACAGAACAGTATAAGCTGAATGGTACCACTAGCAGTACCATTCAGTTAGCATTCAGCTAGGAATATACCTTTTCAATTCAACTAGACAATATCTAAACCAATATCCACTAGCATTCAGTTTGCATTTTCAACACAAAGGACTGACTATCTTCAGAAAATTGCTCAATGCTTAATAACATTACCACCATAACAACTAATATCCACTAGCATTCAATTTGTCTTATTAACTGTCTGTTGTATGATGATGCACTAGAATTGTCAGTTCTCAGAAAGCAACCACTACATGCAAAAATCTACCTCAACTTGGTGCAACACAGGAATACCAAAGTTCAGCTTCTGACCCATGATAAAACTATACTTAATAGATACTATGCACAAATGGTAGTAATCTGCAGTTATCTTGTCCATGCTTGTCATCTCTAAAATCCAAAAAAACAGCAGAAAGTGAGCAACATAAACCATTTTTTATCAATAAAATTTGGATAGGTGCCATGACAGCCTTGTGTGGTCACCAGCAACATAAGAAGCAACACAAGTGACGACACTTTCATCTTCAGGTGTCAACAAGAGTTGCAAGAGCACCAGTCCCACCTCTTGTTCCTCCTCGCTGTACTCCGCGAGCGCTCTGCCACCTCTTGATGATCCTCCTCGTTGTACTCCACGAGTGCTAGAGCCGCCTCTTGAACCTCCTCGCTGTACTCGCCGGCTCATCTGTGGCTGCCATGAGAAAGCACCTTGAGAACTGCTGGGACACGCATGAAACAAAGGACGTACTGCATGGGAGAAGAGCCTCGGCGAAGTCTAACGTAGACACTTCTTCCTTCTTGACGCCGGAGCAGAGTGATTGAACCTCAACTCCATTGTCGTCATCGTTGTCGCTTGAGTCAAATGAATCTGGCGCCGTAGTTCACGCCACGAACTAGTGCTTCTCCACAGGCAGCTTGGCCAACTCCCTAACCGCAGACGACGCCGGTAATGAAGCAGCATTTGCATATTGCACAAAACCAAAAGCATTTGAATCACAGACTTTATCAGAAAGACATCACACAAGAAAATACATTTCTGAATCTATGATCCTAGATTGTTTCTGGAACACACAAGTCATAATAGGAGAATCAGATTAGTACCTTCTATTCTAAGCACCAATCTCTATCAGCAATCAATTGGATTCAGAACTAATATTTAGTAACTAAAATTCTAAAACAAAACAAAACAAATAGATGCTCAGAATCCATGTGACAAAGTTGCTAACGAAAAATAAAGAATCTAACACTTCTTTTGCCAAAAAAAAAATAAAGAATCTAACACTAGGGGAATAAATAATAGCCTGTCCCACTGATCTGAAAAATAAATACGCAAGACACTCTGTAAATTTGTTACAGGTTTCCTCAGGGAAAAACATCCATATTACACCAAGACTCGAATCTACAGTGCTACTCATTGGTCAACAACACAACAACGAATTTAGCAATACAACAACAGGGAGCCGAGAGAGAGTCAGATTCGGCCGGACCTGAAAATGGAAGTGCGCCTTATCGAGATGTTGTTCAGATCTTGGAGTAGATAGCACTGCAGATCCGAGTCTTGGAGAAGATAGTACCTCACGACCTTCAGCAGCCACCGTCTCACTAGATGCCGCCTCCATGGTATACTCAAACCCTAGGAAGATGGCAGGGTCGCAGGGAGTAAGAGGAGAAGGAGAAAAGGGTGGTGAGGGAGGGTGCTGGAGGAGCCAAACCTGGATCCGCCGTCGTCTTACTCAGTGGCCGCACGGGTGCCGCGGCGGCGACGACGACGCCTTTTGCGGGAGCGGAGCGGAGCGAGCGAAGAGGGACGCGAGATTTCTGTCCCGGCGAGAAGTGGAGATAATCCTCACCCACGCGGTTTGACGGGGTTTGAGGTGGAACAGTTCCAACCCCGGCCTTGCCAAATGCACTTTTCCAGCATCGCGTAGGTCTGTCCCCGGCGTGGGCGTGCTCCCCGGCTCACGGGGTTTCGATCCCAATCCACGCCAAACCCCGCGTATCCAAACGAAGCCTAGTGTAGTCAGGTGAGAGGCAAATTTTCTTTGGTACCTGATGCCATTAAGTAATTTGTTTCGTGAAGTGCACAATTTATTCATTAAGTATTTTTTTTTTTTTGCTGTTCTGTCGAGTTAACTTAATGAGCCTGCTTAATCAAAAAAAAAAAAAAAAAACCAAAGCACGCATAGACTTTTGTCGTCAGACTCAGACGTATGATCATGACAGCAGACATGTGAACCTGTTGCGAGTGATGTAATCGTTTTTTCTCCAACAATGGGAATAACGTTTAAAAATGCCACTCTGTTGTATGTGTGATGAACAACATGATGAGCCTGACGGTTGAGCTTTTGATTTTTCTAGATAACTGACGAAATTTTTGGCTTGGGACCTTTTCAGGGAAGACAAATTATGACACCATTGGTTATCAAAAAAAATGATGACACCATTATTATTAGATACAGTAGCTAATGCTACTCAAACACAACCAATAGTTCATCACTGCTCAACACCAGCATTAAAATTGAAAAAAGGTTCTTTATCAGGAATCCTATTTTTTCTCCATCATATTTCAGTAAAGTTTGATTTGATAAAACAACAATATGCATGTCTTCATCAGCATCAGCTAGCAAAATACAAAAAAAGCAACTAAATACCATCAGCTTGGCACAAACAAAGCGTGTCTATATTGGGCACAAGCTGCTCATGAATATAAATAACAAAGCTTCAACTTTCATGACCAAAATACAAAACATATTGGATCTCAACATGTCATTAAGATCTGCTAGCATTTTGATGCTCTCATACAGTACGGTTCAATGGTTCATAAGAAGAAACACATAATGCATAAAAAAGTGCCTAAAGTGACAACTTGGTGTGCTAGTCCTTTGGTGCATATAACACCTTAAGAAAGTTCTTATATCGGTAAAATTTCATGCATACTCCTGGCCTAGAGAAACTATGAAATGTTTGGTACAGCTCCTTGGCCTTGACTTCAGAGATTGAATCACATAAATTTACTGTCATCTCTTTAAGCTGTGTCCCCCAATCGAATAGTCGTTTCATAAAAGCAGCTTCATGTTCAGTTCCTCTGCATCCACCGATTTCCACTTCTTCAAGGCAATTCAACAAGAGTTCCTCTGTTTCCCACTCTACTAGCTGAACGCATATGCAATCAGATGAGCATACAGCTTGCGCCTGACACCAGAAAGTATTGACTTAATAAAATTAAATGATGATGATTGAATGACAAAAATGAGAGAACAAATTGCCAGAACACTTTTGAGGTGTGCCAATGTGTTGATATCAACTAAAAAATAATTCATCCTAGTAACTTGTTGCAGCAATACAATTTTCTACTAAGAGAAGATAACACATAAGAGCGTAATTTCTGTTCATAACATGCTATTAACTGCCCAAAATTAAGGAGATTTTGAATCAATTTTAGTGCGTAGGCATTGAATGGGCATAAAGATCCTTCATATTTTTCACTTAAGCTAATTACTCCTTCAACTTTCTGTTCACTGCCATATTATTTCCTAATCTTATATACACTACCAAGATTGATCTTCTTTAGTGTCATCCAACAACTCACCAGAAGTCTAGAAATGTATATTTCAAACAAGCTAACAATAACCGGAAAGAGAGCAACTATTTGCAGCCGAAATAGTATACCAACAGTTAAATCTACAGAGTAAAGTGCTACCATTGGGATATCAAATGAACCATGTATCTCACAAAAAAAACATAGAAATGCAGCTTCTACCCATTGCTTCCCTAGCAACTTAAATACTGTTTTACCTAAGGACCATGTCTAACTAAATACAAACGCATGTGTTTTTCACAAAAAACAGCTTGGATCAATCTACCATGAAAAGTAGTTTCAATCAAAATGCTTTAAATTCTTGGCTTTCGATATATTACTTCAATAGAAATTAATAGTAAAAAAATGCCTTTTAGGGACCACAATGCTACCCTTTTTTCTGTGTCTGGAGAGAGTATTAAGTAAACAAAGAATAGGATTACCTCTGATATGGTATTAGCTAACTCCAGCCTCAAGCTTCTTATACCAGTACACAATCTGAGAACATGGAATGCGCTGGCCCCAAAGGCATGTCCATTTGGTATCACCCTCAGGCCCAAAAATGTAATGTTTGGGAGCACTGCCATGTGTTCCATCATGTAGTCGTAGTTCTCTATACTCTGTGTGTTTTCATAGGAAGTAAAACAAAGGGGGTCATATGTCAAATTTAGAAGGGAATGAAACCTAAAACTGTTTCAGTGATTGTTGCTAGCTAACCATTGTTGTGAGCACGCACGAAACTGTCGCTATAACCTAACAAAGTCATTATGGGTTTCTTACACAAAGCATGGCCACTGTGAGCTGCTTAAAAGACTAGACTACTTGTTCTCTAGAAAATAGTTTGGCTCTCATGTTTCCTGAAGGCATAATGGAAGATAGTAATTAATCAATGTGTTCACAATGCTGGAAGGACCTGAGGTCCTAAGCAAACCAAAACATGCAATGACTTCTACCAATGGTGGCTTCCTGATATCACCATATAAACAATTTGACATAAAGTCAAAATAGTGGAATAAAACATTCTTTTAAGTAAGCCATTTTGTTCAAGGCACAAATCAACTTATTTTATCCTAAACAAGACTCATAATTAATATGCCTGAAGTACTTTATTTAATTGATTTTTTATGTTTGCTGAACCCTTTGGAGTTAAGTTGTTATTTACAAAAAAAAGGCATTGAACAAACTTTAGCGAAGGACCATTCTTAGTCAGCATGTCCCATAGGAACCTTGGTTTGATAGACTAACATGGTATTGTACTACGATGGCATAATGGTTCCAGATAATAGAAGTGAGAACTCACCTGTGCATACAACAGTGTTAGAAAAAGACTTTTGATGGCCACAAAGCGCTCAAGAAACTCAAACAATACTGATTGTGCGGGTGCAGGAAATCACCAATTCCTCCATAAACAAGATAATAGGGATCTCCCAGCCACTGAAGATGTGCCATGTTGCCAAGGTGGACAGAGCTCAGGTCATATTTATCAACCCACTCAAGTTTCGTCAGCAGAGGGGCCAAAATGTTGGCAACCGGTGGACTTTTGACAAAACAAGATTGCATAGTTAACTCCTTGAGCCCCGGTGCCACTACGATGAGCTGGGACAAGGTGCGCAAGTTGCTGAGCTTCATCCACCGCATAGACTCTGAATGTATGGCAAGATCCCTCAGCCCACGGGCGTCCTCAATGGCGAGCCTCTGCAGACACGGGCACCGTGGCGAGGATACGGCGTCGCCTAGCTCACCTGGGCCATGGAACCAGACCCATTTCTGGTGGAGCTCGGTGAGGCGAGCAAAGACACCTGTGACAGGCACGGCGAGGACCTGATAATGCAGGAAGAAGCAAATCTTGGTGGCCTTGTCGAAGCAGGGGAACTCAAAAGTGCCTCTCTGCACGGCCTTCCTCGCTGTCGTAGTCCATCGGCTCTTCAACCGGATCGTACTGGGTTGCAAGGATCAGGAGGCCGGAGACGTGGCGCGCGGCGGCGGGGAGCCAGACCGCTAGAGACTCGGGGTGGCGCCGGCAGTCCCGACGGTGCAGACGGTGAGGTCTCGGAGGAGCACGTTGTGGTTGTCGAGGGCGTCGCGCAACCGGTGGGGCTCGGGGGGGCTTAATGAAGCTGAGCCGCGGGGAGGAGAGCCCAGATGCGGCGCCAGCGGTGGGGAGAGGACGCGAGTCCGGGCGGCGTCGCGGGTGGTGAGCTTGAGGAGGATGAGGACGAGGGCGTCGTCGGGGAGCGCGCTGAGCCGGTCCTCGCCGCCACCCAGGTCCATCGAGGAACGAGAATGGGATGGGATGGGATTTGAGGATTCAGGTCACGGACGGTAGCATGCTCATCTGCCGGTGGCTCAGACGGCGAGCAGGAGATGAGAGAGTGCGGCGCCGCCGCGTGCCGCCGCGTGGGGAGTGAGGTAGGGTTGCGCATTGGCTGCTAGGCTGGGTTGGGCTGGGTTCCTGGGGGTGGGAATTATTTAGTGCAAAAGTCCATTTTTCCTCCCCAACTATCGCGAAGTTCACTTTTTCCTCCTCAACTCCAAAACCGGATAAATCACCTCCCTCAACTTTTCAAACCATGCATTTTACCTCCCTCGGGCGGTTTTAAAGGTGGTTTTGCTACAGTAACCACGGGTTTGCTACAACGTCCGTGGTTTTGCTACAAACAGGTGCCTTTGTCTTTTTTTTTTTTTAAAAAAATTCCGGTTGAATCTTTGAAAAATCATAGTAAATCATAAAAAAATCATAAAATGAATGAAAAATCCAGTTTTGTTGGACTCCACATGAGCAGATCTACATAGTAAATATATAATATAATATGCTTTAGTATAAAGTTTTTTTTTACTGAAGGTTTTGTCTTTTTTTTATTTGGTGAATATTTGAAAAATCATAAAATAGAAAATCTAATTTTGTTAGACTCCACATGAGTAGATCTACATAGTGAATATATAATATGATATGCTTTAGTACAAAGTTCTACACAAAGGAATATATAATTAATTGAAATAATTCGTAGTTGCAACTTCTATAATTATTTTGTTGAACTAAAAGTATACCATATTATATATTCACCGTGTAGATTTACTCATGTGGAGTCTAACAAAAAATTGATTTTTTTATTTTATGATTTACTATGATTTTTCAAAGATTCAACCGAATTTTTTAAAAAAGAAAAGACAAAAGGCACTGGATCAGAAAGCAAAACCACGCGCACGTATTTGAAGCAAACCCGCGCTTATGTAGCAAAACCGCCTTCCAAAACCGCCTTGAGGGAAAATGCATGGTTTGAAAAGTTGAGGGAGATGATTTGTCCGGTTTTGGAGTTGAGAGAGGAAAAGTGAACAACGGATAGTTGGGGAGGGAATGTGGACTTTTTCCTTATTTAGTAGGCCGCACCGGCCACCGGGGCGCCACCGGGCTTTTCCACTAAATATCGGGCGCGTCGGCGTTCTTAGGAGGAAAAGTCTACTTTTGGTCCCTCAACTTTTCACGAAAGTCGATTTTGGTCCCTCAACTCCAAAAGCGGACAAAGCGGGTCCCTCAACTTTTCAAACCGTGTAGATTTGGTCCCTCAGCCGAGTTTGGACGGTGGTTTTAACTCTGATAACTCCGGTTTTACTACAGTGGCCATGGTTTCATTTTTCTCTTTTCTTATTTATTTAAATTTGAATCTTTCAAAAATCATAGTAAATCACGAAAATTCATAAAATAGAAAATCAATTTTGTTGGACTCCACATGAGTAAGAGCTACGCAATGAATATATAATATGGTATACTTTAGTACAAAGTTTTTGCTAGAAGGTTTTGCCTTTTTCTTTTTATTTATTTCGACTCAATCTTTAAAAATCATAGTAAATTACAGAAAAAATTATAAAATAAAAAAATTCAATTTTGTTGGACTCCACATGAGGCGCCGCAATAACACAATGCGTAGTTCTTTGTGGCTCTTTAAATTGGGTTAGGTTAGCTAGGTTTGCCGTCTTGACCAAGTCGCGCACGTCGCTAGGCGTGAACCTCGATCAATGGATCCCGGTCAATAAATTAAATAGTACACCTATATATCTTTATTGTGTAAATATGCTCATGTGGAGTCTAGCAAAATTGGTTTTTCAATTTTATGATTTTTTATAATTTATTATGATTTTTTAAATATTGAGCCGAAATAAATAAAAAGAAAAAGGCAAAACCTTCATAGCAAAAATTTTATATTAAAGTATACCATATTATATTTCATTGCGTAGCTCTACTTATGTGGAATCCAACAAATTAGATTTTCTATTTTATGATTTTTCCGTGATTTACTATGATTTTTGAAAGATTCAAATTTAAATAAATAAGAAAAGGGGAAAAAAACGAAAACCATGTTCACTGTAGCAAAAAACCGGAGTTATAGTTAATAAAACCAACCACCGTCCAAACCCGTCCGGCGACGAAAATCTGCACGGTTTGAAAAGTTGAGGGACCCGTTTTGTCCGGGGTTTGGAGTTGAGGACCAAAATCTGACTTCGTAAAAGTTAGGGACCGAAAGTGAACTTTTTCCTTCTTCGGACGGGAGAAGGTCAGGTTCGTGTACCTGTCGCTCGGGCCGTGGTGGGGGCGGCGGCGGCAGCAGCGTGAAGAAGATGCCGTCCCTGTCAGCGTGGATGGGGAGTCACGTTCTTCTGCTCTCTGTCCAAGAACAAAAAGCCAGCAGCGGCAGCGATTATGGGAGTCACGTTCTTCTGCTCTCTGTCCTTTTGATTTCTGAAAGTGATTCTTTTTTTTTCAATGTCGAAAGAGATTTTACCATGTAAAAGAAAGACAACATCAAGTTTTTATTTACATTAAACTAATACTGGTCATTTGAGAATTGAGGAAAGGTTCCAAAACAAACTCAGCATCTAGAAGGGTATCATTGTATTAGTAGAAGTAAAATGAGTCATACATAGACCTATACACACACACCGCCCCTGTTATGTAAGGTAAGGACGTGTTTGTGAATGTGAAAGGGTAAGTTGTTGTCAGTGGGTTGTAAATTGGTGTGATATCTTTGGTTTTATTGAGCCTTCCAATAATAGTCATGATCTCATTTTTGAAAATTCCTAAAGTTATCCTTAAAAACCTAGATTATTTTACATATCTTTGTGTGTGTGTGTGTGTGGGGGGGGGGTGGCAAAGATATGAACATAAAAAGGATGGGGCATTTTGAATTTAGAAATTTAGAATAAATACATGTAAAAAGCTCTGAGTACAAGCACATGTAAAAAAGGATGGGGCAAAGATATGAACATAAAAAGGATGGGGCGTTGAATTTCACTCCAATGTTCCAAAACCAAAAATAAAAACAATTGGACGGGGGATTTGTCCTGCAGTGCCGCCACGTAGCAGCACCTTCCTCGACATTTCATCCCACATGTCACATCGGCTCCGAGTACAACAACATGACGACACTTCTGCTGAGTTGGGGCTGTTGGCAACTCCTTCTGAGAGGTAATGGGGTTTGGTGGGCAATAGTTTGATCATGTAATCAAAAATAAAAAAATAGTGAACGAAAGCGTGTTGCCCAAAGCTTCCAATCTACATCAAATTTAGTCTTTGCGTGCGTGTGCTCACAACTAGCACATACTTGTAGTTTCTTTTTTCCCTTATCTTGATGGTTGGGGAAGACTTAGAGTCTGTCAATCACTCTAGTTCAGTAGTCCAGTGTTTCCCTGGCAGCACATCTAGATCCTGTGCATCCCAGATCCTGGAAGCTAGCTCTGCCTTGCATAAATATACACTGCAGATGCATATGCTTTGTTTCGAGCAAATAAAGAAGCAGGGGGTCTAATTTTCTCTAGAAACATATATATTAATTGCAGAGAAGGAACTTAGCAAACCAAAAGGTAACTGATTGATCTCCAGGTGTTTAATTATTTCTACCCAAGCATGTAATATTCTACTTTTTTTAAAAAAAAATTCTTGCTCCGCTCACGTTCATCCAATTTTCTCTCTAAGACCTATACTTTCTGCAAATAACCAATTTTTAAAAAATTCTTGCGAGAACCATGCTGTAAATAACCGGTAGAGTTTGATTGTCCATAGTGTGATCGAATAGTGGTGAGGATTCAGAGACCATTGCGACTGCAAAGAATGAAGAAACATGCTCAGTGCGTACGTGGGCCGTGGCCCATAGGAAGCCCAGGATTGATACTTGTTATCTGTTTTTTTAGAAGAATTGGTTGTGGATGTGGCCTCCTCCGGTCTGACAGAGTACCGCCGCCGCTCTTGTCCTCGCCGTCGAGTGACGCTTCCAGCCACCGTCGCTGCCCATGTTGCCGTCCTCCTCCACCACCTCTGCTTCTCTAGCCATATTGACCTCCAATGGTTCAGTAACCAGATGCAACGCAACGTTGCACGGCTTGTCCCCTCATCGTAGCAACGCCGGCGCAGGCGGGCAGCGCCAAATAATCTGGCCTCACCTCGACTTGTTCAGATCGATTTCAGAAGAAGAAACCTTTTGTTGTGCTGTTCAGTTTACACGTCGGGGTCGGGTCTGCTTGTCGTCAGTAGGAATTCGTCAGATTCACATGCGCTCCCACAACGGCCGCTTCTCTTCTTCTTCTCGTCTCAGCTGCCACTCCAACTCCAGCTTAGACGAAGCAAAAGCAGGCAGCGCCGAGCAGCCTCGGACGAGGCGTCAACGACGGAGCAGGACGGCGCGCGCGGGAGGCAAACCTCTGCTTGCCAGCTCCTTGGCCACGACGCGCGCGGCCCCCGGGTTTCCGCGTGGTGACGCTGCCTGCATGCAAAGGGTCCTGCGGCCGACCGTGGTATGGTGGTGAGTGAGTCCCGGCGACAGCGCGATGGTGAATTGGTGATGACTGTGCATACGTAGCAGTCTCAGGCTAGTACATGGTGGTGGAGCTGTGGCCGCGTCAGCAACTGGCACTGGGCACACCAAACGTTCGACGAAATGTGTACCTGGTGAGACATGCGTTTGTTTCTGTTTGTCATTTCTCTGCTTTTTCCGCGTTGAATTTCACTCCAATTTTCCAAAACCAAAAATAAAAACAATTGGATGGGGATTTGTCCTGCAGTGCCGCCACGTAGCAGCACCTTCCTCGACATTTCATCCCACATGACGACACTTCTGCTGAGTTGGGGCTGCTGGCAACTCCTTCTGATGAGAGGTAATGGGGTTTGGTGGGCAATAGTTTGATCATCCAATCCAAAAAAAAAAAAAAAAAAAAAAATAGTGAATGAAAGCGTGTTGCCCAAAGCTTTCAATCTACCTCAAATTTAGTCTTTGCGTGCATTGTGCTCACAACTAGCACAAACTTGTAGTTTCTTTCTCCCTTATCTTATGGTTGGGCAACACTTAGAGTCTGTCAATCCCTCAAGTTCAGTAGTCCACTGTTTCCCTGGCAGCGCATCTAGATCCTGAATTATGCATCCCAGATCCTGGAAGCTAGCTCTGCCTTGCATAAATATACACTGCAGATGCATATGCTTTGTTTCGAGCAAATAAAGACGCAGGGGTCTAATCTTCTCTACAAACATATATATATTAATTGCAAAGAAGGAACTTAGCAAACCAAAGGTAATTGATTGATCTCCAGGTGTTTAATTATTTCTACCCAAGCATGTAATATTCTACTTTTTTTTTTAAAAATTCTTGCTTCGCTCACGTTCATCCAATTTTCTCTCTAAGACCTATACTTTCTGCTTCTCCTGCTTATTGTTAGTAAACAATTGGCCTTTGTTCTATATACTTCCAGCTGTGAGGACAGGAACACTCACTTGTTATTATAAATCATAATTATGGTACAGAGTCTCTATTTGATTGCTTCTTAATACTAGAAGCCATGTTATGCTTGTCTTTGCATCATGAACTAGTTTGCTTTCATGTTCTAATACTCGTATAGCCTGCTCTCTAATTGATGTTTTGACATGTATTTTGCATCTTTATGCATGGCAGCTTCGTTTTTAATGTTAAGAACAAGTAAATGACTATATATACATACTCGTGAAGCATTGGTTGCAATAATTAATGCACTATGTAAAAAAGCTTGATTATGCTCGTTCAGCGTCATTACAGACACTTCTATGTGAAGGCATGCTACCGGTGAATAAAGCATATCATCACACACTAGTAGCAGATATATATACTACTACTCGTGAAGCAATATTTTGCAATGTGAAGGCATGTTGCTGGCGAAGAAAACATATCATCATAGACTAGCACAAAGCATTTAAGCATGCCGTGTGTTTTTATTTTATATATACTTCAATGCTTCTAAGGTGTAGTTATTGTGTGTGTATATCTCTAGATTTAGACTGTATATGGCTTGACAAAGTGTATATAGATGAAGTATGTGATATACTAGACCTAGTACCGGACCATGGCGCAATATGAAGGGGAAAAAAAGGGGTGGGTGGGGGCTAATTGAATTGAATAATAAACTTTATTGTCCTAATTCACCGCCATCGATGTCATTCACCTAAGTAGTGTACGCCTCAGAACATTGTGGACTAGTGGTTACAAGTGAGATGGCATAACTATTGGAACTAGAATGCAAAAGTTAGAAATGACTCCAAAAGCTTACGTCTAGCTCTCTGCTGCCCTTCACTAATGATAAATAAGTCATAACAAAATAAATGACATTTTTGAATAAGATGGATGGTCAAACACATGTCTGAGAAGTCAAAACGACACTCTTTTTAGGACGGGGTAGTATTAAACAATGATGATAGCGAGAGAGAGAGAGCTTACATATATATATGACAGATGTTTTTCTGTCGCCTAACTTCCGGTCTACGTACCGTGAGAAGAAATCAACCTAATCAGTCAGTATACTTAATTAAATTGCAATAATGCAAGCTTAGTATATACATCACGGCTCTTAGTGTGCTTAGTGCGCTTTTCCACATGCAGCTCTTAGTGCGCTTTTCCACCTCAGCCCAACCTAAACTCCAAATGGACAGCTTTCTTATTATATATTGACTTGAGCAGGACTCAACGGCTTTTCCACCTCAGCCTCAACTTAAACTCCAAGTGGACAGCCTTCTTATTATATATTGACTTGAGCAGGACTCACGAAGTCACGAAAGATAGACCATGCTTCATTATATATTTGCAATGTGTGTGAAGGCATGCTACTTCGTGAATAATGCATATCATCACAGACTAGCTAGCAGAAAGCATGCCGTGTTTTTTTTTTTTTCTTTTATAATATAACTAGCAAACATGACGCAGGGATTAATTGGACCCTGGGCAGCTGGAAGCTTCCTAGCCGGCCGGTAGCCTTGGCTATTGCACCGAGAACCTCTTTAAGAAACCAAGCACCCCACCTGACTCGCGCAAAGCGTAGATCGAGCGCTAGCTTATATAGACGTCAGCCATGGCTACTAAACCGCAAAGCAGCAGGCTCCCTGAAGAAGCATAATTTGAGGCAAGAAGAAGAAGAGCTATACCTGATTCTGTATGCCAAGCAGGTGTACCAAGGGAAAACCAAGACGTAGTTACAGACACAAAGCATCACGGTTTATGATTGGCCTGTATATGATGGCCAAGATACCAACGCGAAAACCGCTTTGTTGCTCGGGCACAGGGGCCAACATATACAGTCAAATAAGATGAAAGGCTTACCAGTGGTTCCATACTGGCAACATAGTTTTCGAGGAACAATCACGGTATGTACACGTAGGAGCTAGTGTTTGGCCCTAGCTAGCTTGGTGGTAGTTACTATTTAGATTTTCATATATATTTACTGACGACATTTTCGTTACGCATATGAAGCCATCATGGTTCCACGATCGTATTTACAGGGAGCAGGCGCAGGACCGACACGGATGGTGAGTGGGCCATTGTTGGCGCACGGGGCACTTTAGTTTTGCACAAGGTGTAATCTATTACAGAGTGCCGAAGAATAGAAATGATGACCTGATACGGCTTGACATCCGAAAGTGCTCTCCAGGCCTGTGAAAAAAATCAGATGTAAGTATACAGGAAAACTCTTTTCCCCAGCTTCAATCAGATCAACACGTTGGCCGCCCACTATAAAAGAAATGCATGTTTGGAACAACGGCTATCGCGACCGACTCGCATGGTCTCTCCCGCACCAAAAAGATCCATGTAGGAAAAACATGATGATATTTACTATAATATTATAGTAAGTAACTTAGTAGAAGTTAATTAATCTCGTAATTAAATTTGTATAGCATTTATCGTTACACACACATAAATGTAAGGATGCCTGCCTTTTTTCAATATACTAGTAATGTTGTCTAATTCCTACAGCTCAAATATGTGTTCGGTGAGTTCAGTCCTTCTGAGGTAGACGGTGGAATCGACCGGAAGGATTGTCTCGGACAAGAGGCATATGGCGAGGTCTACAAGGCATGTATTCGGGACACAATTGTTGCTGTAAAGATTCTCAAACATGAAGGTTTACAAGCAGAAAAGGATTTGACAAATGAGGTGAGTACCAAAATAAACTACATCATAGAAGAGCCTGTTCAAATTTCTCAATATATAGTAATAACTAGCTAGTTGATCCGCGTAAATTGCATTTTCTGCCAGTTTAGCTTATTGTAACCATAACAGTTTTTTTTATATATCTGATTATAATTGTTTATTTGAATGCGTCTTTATTCTAGCTATTGTCATGAACTCTAATTAGCTATTGCTATCAAGGAGTAAACGAAAGGTACAGAAAATTTCTCCACTATTATCAGTACCCTTTCTCCCCTTCAAAAATAACTCTTAATATCTTTTGTAAATTACCCACCTCCACTGTTACGAAAGGTTATGCAAAGTAAAACAAAAGTTCGCATTCAAATTTGTATCTAAGTTATCCACCTTAGTCATTATAGAAAAAAAACAAAGACATCGGTTAAACGTAACCCTTGACCCATAGAAAGATAAAATTCTCACTTTTTGAGGAGTCCATGAGTTTTAACTTTGACCAAATCTACATAAAAAAGTACTAAAATTTATGGTATTAAATGCGTGTCATTTAATTGATCAAGAAATATATTTTCATGGTATATTTATCTAAAGTCATGAATTAATAGTATTTTTGCATAGTATACTTATTTGATATCAAAAATGTCTGTAGTATTTCTATAAATTTATTCAAACTTAAGAAAGTTTGACTCAATACAAACACATAATTGCATCCTTTTGGGATAGAGGTAGGACATAAATACTAATACAGAATATTAAAAAAAATAATTCATTCATATTACAACTCTTAATTTAAAAAGTAAAGCATATAGCGATTCACCACATGGATAAGTAAACATGTATCCCTTAGGATAAATATTTATTTTAATAGTTGATGAAACATTATACTATCACTTTGTGATAATGAATTATGTAGGTTTTTATTTAAAATATTTTATAAATTATGACTAAAAAGTTGTGCCATATCAATATTATTAAATTAATGTCAAGCACTCTATGTTTTATAAAACATCACTACTGCAAATATAATTATGTGATAGGACAAAATTCAACATGTCGATTATGGTTGTGCAAGATTATTTGTACCAATGTAAGAACAAATAGGGTAGCCTAGGTCCTATAAACATTTTGAATAAAAATGCAAATAAAAGATAACGATAGAAAATGCAACAACTAAATTAAAGTTTGGAAGATAAACTATATGTCCATGCAGCTGAAAGGATGCAATAAGAGATTATATAATTTAAGCTTGGATTTCAAGAGCTTCATGGTAGAAAATGGATAAAACCTAGAAATTTCTCTTCTAACTATAGGTAGCTAATGGAGCCTCCACATAAATCGTCATAGGACTCCCCTAGAAAAAAAAAAAAAATATCCTAGAAATCTCACAAAATTACAGAAACAGACAGTTATCAATTCGGTAGACTTATCACCATGAGATTAATAGTCATATGTTCTATTTCGAAATAGTTACCCTCATCTATGATTTTGTGAAAATAACATATAGTAATCGGTAATGCTATCATTATTATGTCCGATGAGGACAAAAGTCGTAGGACTCTCCGCGAGCACCCGTTGTGGGCACTCAGCCCTTTGCCCCGTCCGTCCATCCGCTCCCTCTCAGCTTGCTTTTTCTTCATGCCTTTCCATACTCACTTTTCTTCATCGTTGCCGGTGACAGGGGCTGGCGCCGCGCGGTGGCGAGCTCTCCACGCGCCTCTACCCCACCCGCGCCCCCCCCCCCACCCGCCGTCCCCGCAGATCCCCATGCTCCACCGCCCCACCACGACGCCGAGGGCCTTCACCCACTGGGTGAGTAGCGCGGCGGCGGCACATTTGGGGGCTCTAGATCCGGTGAGCGCCTCCCTCATGCGAGCATAGACGGCGCCGCAAGAGCACGCCCGCCCGGAAGTTCTACGCCGACGTCTTCTCCGCCCCACCTTGTCCCGAGCCCGCGCATCGCCGACAGTGTCAAGGGAAGAGCAACGGTGGTGGCAAAGTGAGGGCCTCCACCAGCCCGGGCAGCTACGAGGGCCTCCACAGCCCGGCATATCAGTGGTGGCGGCGCATTTGGGGGCTCCAAATCCGCGACGGGGCATTCTCCTCCTCTTTTCTTGCAAAATGACTTTTTCGTGGTGTTGCATTAGATGTTTTGTATGGTTGTATTGATGTTTTTCATTGTTGCAGTGGAAGGTTTTCATTGTTGCAGTGGGCGTTTTCCATTATTGCAGTGGAAGGTTTTCATTGTTGCATCGGAAGGTTTTCATTGTTGCGGATGATGTTTTTCATAGTTGCAGTTGATTTTTTTCCAATGTTATGGATCATATTTTTCATTGTTGCATTATATGTTTTCCAATGTTGCATATCATAATTTTCATTGTTTTAGATGTTTTTTCGGATGTTGTATTAGATGTTTTCTCCCGGTGTTCCAATAGCTTTTTCTTGTTTGTTGTAGATAGATTTTTTTAGATGTTGCAGTTCATATATATTTTTTTTTTTTTTTCTTTTGACCTTGTTCTGGCGAGGCTGGGGAGGGGGCGAATGAGGTGTGAGGAGCTGTTGAGGTTCCAGCGAGGTTGAAGGCTGGAGAGGATTCGCGGTGGAGTGTGGGGGGCTTGTGATGTGCGGGTGGCTTTGCACGAACCACGTATGGGGTGGGGGGCGATGTGCAGACAGAAGGTGGGCGTCCACGTATAGGGCGGGGGCCAGAGTCAGATAGGGCGGGGGGCCAGAGTCGCGGACAGCACTACAAGCGCCCTATAGTAATCCATGAATCTGTATTCAAATTACCCACCTATGCAATTAAGAAGCATGGTCAAAAGCAAACCTAAATGCTATTATTGTAGATAATTTATATAACCCCCTTTAAATTTGCAACTAAATTAATGTAGATACATATAACCCCCTTAAATTTGCAACTAAATTAACACTTCAATAAGAAAATAAATATCCTCTCAAATCAATATCTAAATTATTAACATCTTCCACTACAAAAATGTATAAATAAATTTAAAGCACATATATGTCATTACGCAAATTACCAACTTCTATTAATATTATTATATTAAATTTATATTGAAGTAAACATTATTGTGTCGACATGTAGATAAGTACAAATTATTCAAATTTATATTAACATAAATGACATAGAGTATATATATACTCATATTATTAATGTAGATACATATATTCATATTGTTTAATAAATGTTTGACATTCGCATATTGGTACTATAACCGTTATTGCACATATAGTTCCTTAACTCTTGAGAAGCGCAGAGTTTAGTGCAGACCACATGTGGCTATATCTTACTAGCTTTTTCCACTCCTTAGGAGTAAATAATTATTATAAAGATAAAAATTGACAACCTCTCCAGTTTACTCTACAGCTCATCTTAGCAACGTGGTGTAGACTTAAAATGACGGTTTACCATCTTAGTACTTAAGAGGGTAATCTATGACCCTAAACCCTATTTCAAGTACAATTGAATGAGAGTTCATTAAAGATATAACAAGAACAAGAGTTTCAGCTTAACCTAAGGATAAAAAGTCCATAGCAATCAATAAGATTCGAATTTAGAATTAATAATGTAGATTCATGACATCATAAGATATATTTCTGCAACAAGAGCCACCACCTTAAGCTAGGTTTCTAAGTAAATGCATACCGAAGATACACATAGGTGACATGTAAAGGAAAAAATTATTGATATGGATACAACAACAACAACAACAACTTAGCCTTTTTGTCCCAAGCTAGTGTGGGTAGGTTAGAGATGAAACCCACAACAAACAAGAACAAGAAATAAAAAAAAGGGCACAATACAAAGGAAGAGTCGGGGATTAAATGTAAAAGGAACAAACGCCAAGGTTCAGCACGCTGATTGCTAACCTCCAAGCGCTCCTATCCATAGCTAATTCATTGGGCGATATTCCACTCCTTAAGGTCTCACTTAACCGCTCTGTCCCAAGTTGTAACACCCCAAGTGTTACTTACCGCTTAAGTCTTGGTTTGGACAAAATTAAGTTACTTATGTTTTGATCTTAGGTGTGTTGTTGGATAGTATAGGTTGGGAATCTGAAAGTTGAATCAAATTCAAATTTGAATTGAACTCCGAAAACCCTAAATTCCATTCTTTCTTTTATCCCCTTTTCTTTTATTCAAAATTTATAAGGAATTTGGGTATGGTTATTAAAGCAAATTTGTAGAGTTTTCAAAGTTGAACAAAGTTGGTATTTTGAGTTTTCAAAGTTTAGTTCAAAAATTTAGAGTAATTTTGAAAATACCAAAATTAGGGTTTTGTCCCTTTTGATTTAAAAACCATATTTCAAAATCTAAGCAAAATTTGCAAAAACTTCCAAAAGCTAGTTTGTAGATCTTGTTGAAATGAACAAAAAGTCATGTACAAAGTTTTTCAAGTTGTTACATGATTTTAAAAGTAATTTTGAATTCAAATTTCAAAATTTTGAACTGCATTTCAAAAAGTCATATTTAGAGGCCGAATTTGAAAATCTTCCAATTGTGAAAATTGTAGATCTTGAAAAATTAGGCTAAGTCACTTTTTGAGTTTTTGAAGATCAGTTCAAATTTTGGGAGAATTTGATCAAATTCAGAAATGTTAGGGTTTGGGTGTTACAAAGATGGCGGCATGGCCGCCCATGCCGCCATGTCGCCGCCGGGCGTCGTGGTCGTCTTCGACCCTTCCGGGCGTTCAGCGTGCACCTGGCGGTTGGGCGTGTTCGCGAAGGCGCCACCTCCTCACCATCCCTCCTATGCCCTATAAAAAGCGGCGAGGCCGACGCTTTCTTTCCTTTCCTCGCTCGCCGCCGCCGCGCGTCGCCGGGCCGCGCCGCCGCCAACGGGCATTTCCAATCCAAATCAAGCTCGCAACCGGGTCCGCAACTTCTTTGTGCGCCGCTTGAGTTAGACCTTGCCGCCTGCGCGTTGCCTCGCCGCCGCCAGAATTCTGTCTTTCTACGCGGCCGCCAAAACACCGCTGCGGATCCGGGCCGACGATTGGCCGCCACGGAGCTTCGTTGTTTTTTGACATTATCTTTGTGCGTTGAGCTCGCCTTCGGCGCCGTGATCATGGTCGGCCGACCGCGTCTTGCCACGCCAGAGCCGCCAACGCCAAGCACGGCAGACCGCCGCCTGGTCGCCGCCGCCGCTACGCGGGTCGTGTCCCCTTGGGACCGTCGGTTCAACTAAGTTAGGTTTTTGTGCGCCATGCTTGCCTGCGCCCATGTTGCCCTTCCTGCCGCTCCGATGACTACATCCCGTCGAATCCCAGCCGAGCCACACCGCTGCCGCTCCTCTCGCTCAAGAGCCGCCATGGACTTCGGGTTCGGAATAGGAAGAAGATGAGGGGGTTAGGTGAGAAACCTTGTGACTCATATAAATAGTGCTTTGTACCTTTTGTAATTACATTAAAGTTTGGGGGTCTTTTTCAGAAAGTCACCAAGCCAAAGCTTGGGCAGTCACAGCGTTGGGCTCGCATCAGAAGCAAAGAGGTCGGGCCGCACGGTGTTGGGCAGCGTGGGATCTTTGGGCCGGTTTTCGGTCCTGTGATCTGCTTTTGTTTTTAGAATCTGATTTATCAATTTTCTTTACTTTTGAATAGTGTTGATTCTTTCAAAATTCATAGAAATTTGAAAATAGCTCCTTAAATTCTGAAAATTTTTGTAGAAGCTTCTTATGAGTATATGAATCCATGAAAAATTTGAAACTTTGATTTTGAGTAGTTTTTGCATGATTTAAAAAATACAAATTTTAATTGAAAAATGCATCTTGCTTGATTTTTAATAATTATTTTATTTATCCAAAAATCATGAAAATTATTTTGGTACTGTTTTATGACATGACCTACCTGTACAAAAAAATTTTGAGCTTATTTAAAGAAAGTTAAAATATTTATTATTTCATGCCCTATTATTTTATGTGATTCATATTTTGTTTAGTGTCAAATAAATTAGGTTTTTGTGTGACTTTTGGGTTGTTTTGTGAAACTTGGATCATATCATAATCAGATGGTCCTTAAGAACTCCTTAGGCAATGGTGATGATATCTCTTAGAGTAGTTCAACAAGTTGGTTTTGTTGGATTGCAACTTTATCGGGAAGGAAAGTTATATTCCCGTGTTTATCATTTCATGCATCCGTCAAGCATCATATTCATACTTCATCATGCTAAAGCATGCATCATCATATACGTGTAGAGTATACGAGAGTGAGATGGTTCATGATGGTCGAGCTTCGAGGAAGATTCATTCACCCGGGGTGCTCGGGTGTCCGGTTTGACGCTGGCAATCCAACTTCGAATCGACTTTCCTCGCAATACGAGGCAAGCCCCTGAGCATAAACCCTTCTCTCGCTTTTATAAATATTTTAATCACCTTAAGTCTAGTGCAATGTGCATTAAGTTAGTAGGAATTGGTTGATACCTTTGCCGCATGATTACCTTGATCTACGTTTTTCCGCAGTTTATCCCACTAGTATGAGTAGATCGATATCTTATGCTTAGTAATGCCTAGACTTCTGTAGAAGTCGAATGATGGCTTCATCGCTCGAGATATAAGTTTTATCTTTTGTTCCTCCCGGGCTATGGAAAAGAGAACACCCTCGATGGTGGTTCGTAAGAATACATATGGTAGTGATGAACTTGAGATCGACGGGGCGTAGGTTGAAAGCCGGCGGGATACCTAGCCGTGCTTGTCCCGTGTTGATCGCTTAAGGACCGCCCGTTGTTTGGCCCGAGTGAAATCGGGCGTGTTGAACGCATATTGCGCCTGAGACCTTTTTGGTCAATGGCACGCCTCGACCGGCGATCACCCTGCATCGGGCGACCCTAACTAGCCACATACCGTAAGCCGGGATCTCTGGTGGAGCCAAATCGGGAATGGCAACCACGCGACCGGAGTGGAGAGATGGCGGGAGTAGCGTGTACCCACCCTACCGGGTAAACCGGCATTGTCATTAGGACCGACGGGTAGGGCGGTGGAGTACGGCGGGTTTCGGGTGGCGCAGCCTCGCTCCCCGTTTTGGACAAATGGTAGAAAAGGTTGATATATGCAAGTTTGGGTACTACATATGTCGTGGTGGTTAGGATCCCCAATTTGGTTTTGAATCGATTCGTGGATCGCCGTTGCTTCTCGGAGAAGGGAGACCGATTCCCGACCTTCATCGTAGTAATTGAAGAAACAAGGTTAATCATGGTTATGAAAGGAAAAGAGATGCAAAATAATTTGAGATGTGTTGTTTAAAAAGTGTTTGAGATAGAACAGTGCAAATCTAGCTTAATTATGTTCCAACAAAATTGATGCTAAAAAAATATTGAAAGTAAGGATCCACTTGTAGTAAGCTTTTTCGCAAACTTCCCTTTCCTAGCTCTACTTCCCTTAAGCCAAATATCCTTGGAGTCTTTTCTTTTGTCGGATAAGTCTTGCGAGTACATTGTGTACTCGGGGTTTGTTAACCCTTGTTGCGTGTGTTGACTCGTCTTTGTTAACCAAGGTTATGTTTATGGGCTTGACATGATCTGGTTGTCTTCTAGTCTACTCAGCTTCGCAAATTTATTAAGTTAAGTTCTCTTAAATGTAACTTACTTACATTTTATAAAAATTAATGTTATTATTCTTCCGCACTCGACCGTATTTTTATAACAAATGTTGTAATGTTGTAGCTACTCCTTTGTTGATCCTGGTATGAGAGAGTGGTGTAATCGGGTTTCCGGCGACACCGGCAGGCTTCTTAAGTTATTGGGTGCATCTCGCACATACTGCCGAGGTTTTTAGGACAAAGACAAAGTGTGGGCCCAAGAATTAGGAGGTTCTCGTCACGTAATGGTATCGAGCTCATACTTAGGACCGGCTACAATATTACTTTTGAAAACTTCAAATGATTTTGTAATCTAAAAGTTTTTGAAGGTAACAACTTAAAAATAATCTTCTTTCTTTCCTTATGCTTGCCGGAAGCTTTTTGGAAGATTTTTCCGACGAGTCAAGTAAAAGATTTTAAGAGATTTTCATGTCATCTTTTGAAGAACAATCGAGAGTTAACTTCATCGACAATGTTCTCGCAAAGTGCTTTTCAACATCTCATTGGTGCAAAGTGAAGATAGGATATAAAGTAAAGCCCTATAACCTACTAACGCCTAACATGATGAAGACAGTACTCCTAATGTTGTGAAGACGTATAGGGCGAGCATGCATCATATCATCCATATAATGTTGATTTTTCCTCCTTTTTATTTGGACAACTATTCTTCTTTATATAGTTGTTTGTCCTAAATTTCGTCCTATACCGTGTTTTGGTTAATGGACTTTCATTTGATAATCTTTGCTTCATAAGTTCCTAATCTTTGGGAGCTTGTACCTTGCTATGTTAACTCTATGTAAAAGCCTCGAGATTATTCCTTGATTTTTTCAATTCGAGCATGTGTCATGCCTTGACTTCTTCCCACCCTACACATGCTCTTCTCTTTACTTTGATAGCCAACATGAGTTGGTTGAGAGTTGTATAATTGTGTCTTATGGTAGAACCATGGCCTGTGGAGGGAAATAGCGTCGAAAACCTGGTCTCCTATGGACCGCAGCCATAAGGAAATACCGCCAGCGCTTATTTATATGTCGGGTCTATGGTCATGATTCACTATAGACCATAATTAAGGTGTTTTCTCCTTCTTTGTAAACTCTTTTGGAAATCCATATCCATACTTCTCTAGAAATTTCAAAACCTTATCGGTTGCAATCACCTTTTGCTTCTGGTTGTAATTTTGATATCAACTTTATTGTTTTACAAAGTTTCTTATAAGTCAATATATATTTGACATATTTTCTTTCCCCATTACTTGTCCCACGGGATTTGTCACCTTGAAATTCGAATTTGATTTTTGTTAAGGGGAAAAGATCTGCATATTCCGCTTATTCATGATCATCTTGCCGCATCATTAGCAAGCATCATTGCATTGCATATGTTGCTTATAGCATTCATGTAATGCATATATGATGTTTCACATGTTATCTAAAAATGATGTTAATGTTGGTTGTTGTTTGTATTTCATTGTTAAGTCTCGTGTGTACTTTGTTTGCACCCTAGTTTAACTAGGATGTTATTCGTAAAATCTTTGCCACAGACTTATGTTGTGCCGTGTGGAACCATGTCAAGTCTCTGTTGGACCTCCTAGACATTTCTTCAAGAGAGGAGCCTCGATGCCACCCAATTTCTCTTTGATCTTTAAAACCTCCTTGGCTTTGATCTTGAAATCACCTTCATATTGACTACACACCTTGGAACTTCCTTTGGTTGTGGTTTTGGCTGTGGTGTTATGATTAACGATTTTTAATCATGATCCATTACAAAACTACACTAAGCATTTCTTAGTTATCTATATTCTATCCGAGGACTCGTATATCGGATCAGTTGCTTTTTGAGTTTCTTCTGAAAGTTTCAAGAAAAGGTGACCCTTGAAGAGCAAGTCACTGACATCAACATTAACAGACTACAAGAAGTGGTAGATAAGAGACTCTCATAGCCATTTACGAAGGTCGGGATCATTGTGGCATCTTGTTGCCGCCACGTGTCTTCTAAACGCCGTGAGCATCCTGGCCCCTCTTCCGCTTCTGCGTCGTGTTGCAGCCTCGATGTGCCGCCTCGTGCATGGCTGCGGCGTTGTGTCACACTTCGCCAGTCTTCGGCGCGGCGTGTGTCCCTCCTTTTATCCCGCACTCGTCGTGTCGGCTTTCGGCCTTCGCCCTCGTCCGTCGACCCCCTTCTTCTCATCTTTTGACGCAGACCTCTCGCACGCCTCGCTGCCGACCTAATCCACTCCTCTCATCCTCTCCCTCTCCCACCTTGGTTTGCGCGGCCGAAGCGTGCCATGGCCAATCTTGTCCGGCACCCGCCAAATGATGCTCTTCCACTCGGTCTACTTCCCCGGCGTGTTGTGCCTCACCTCGCCCACCTATCTATAAAATCTTCTACACGCCCCTTTTCCCTTCCCATCTCCGGATCGAGTAGAGCTCGTGAGTTGTTTCTCTCCATCGATCTCGTCGTGAGGAAGATTGGAAAGCCACCAAGTCGGAAGGAAGGAGCGGATGGACATAGAGCTACCCGATATGGCGTTCGTTGAAGTTTTTGTTCTCGGGATGCTTTTATCTTAGCGCTTACAATGATCGAAAGTGTTCACAGTCCCGCATTCGGTGCGTTGGTCTTTTGCCATGTTCGGATAATCATTATCCTGTTGTTCCTTCATTGCCCTCGCTATCGAGGTCGCTTGATTAAGGCGCTTAGTTGTTCGTCCCCTCGCTCTTAGCCGTGTTGTTCTAGATCCGAGTGGTTTAGTTTTCAAAGTCATGTATTCTCTCGAGTGTGCTTTTAGATCTGTGTTTGTTAATCGTTCTCTCCCTTCTCGTTCTCGCTCAATCTCGGGGCGAGATTCATTAAGGGGAAAGGCCGTAACACCCAGTGTTTACTTACCGCTTAAGTCTTGGTTTGGACAAAATTAAGTTACTTATGTTTTTGATCTTAGGTGTGTTGTTGGATAGTATAGGTTGGGAATCAAAAGTTGAATCAAATTCAAATTTGAATTGAACTCAAAAACCCTAAATTTCATTCTTTCTTTTATCCCCTTTTCTTTTATTCAAAATTTATAAGGAATTTGGGTATGGTTATTAAAAGCAAATTTGTAGAGTTTTCCAATTTGAACAAAGTTGGTATTTTGAGTTTTCAAAGTTTAGTTCAAAAATTTAGAGTAATTTTGAAAATACCAAAATTAGGGTTTTGTCCCCTTTTGATTTAAAAACCATATTTCAAAATCTAAGCAAAATTTGCAAAAACTTCCAAAAGCTAGTTTGTAGATCTTGTTGAAATGAACAAAAGTCATGTACAAAGTTTTTCAAGTTGTTACATGATTTTAAAAGTAATTTTGAATTCAAATTTCAAAATTTTTGAACTGCATTTCAAAAAGTCATATTTAGAGGCCGAATTTGAAAATCTTCCAATTGTGAAAATTGTAGATCTTGAAAAATTAGGCTAAGTCACTTTTGGAGTTTTTGAAGATCGTTCAAATTTTGGGAGAATTTGATCAAATTCAAAATGTTAGGGTTTGGGTGCTACGGATGGCGGCATGGCCGCCCATGCCGCCATGTCCGCCGGGCGGGCCGTCGTGGTCGCTCGACCCTTCCGGCGTTCTCGCGCACGGCCGGTTGGGCGTGTTTGCGGCGCCTGCCACCTCACCATCCCCTCCTATGCCCTTACAAAAAAGGCGAGGCCGACGTTTCTTTCCTTTTCCTCTCTCAGACCGCTACCGGGCGGCTCGCGCTCGCCGCTGGCGCTTGCGCCAACTGCATTTCAATCCAAATCAAGCTCACTAACGGTCCATAACTTCTTTGTCTTGGCCGTTCTGAGTTAGACCTTGCCGTCCCGCGGCCGCTCGCCGGCGTAACCCCATCTTCACGCCGTCGGCCAAAACGCCGCCGTGATCCGCCGTCGTCGATTGTCAGTCACGGTGAGCCTCGTTGAGTTTTATCTTGTGCGTTGAGCTCGTCTTCATGCCGTGATCATGGTCGCTCGGCCGTGTCGCGCTTGCCACCAGAGCCGCGGCAACGCCGCGGCGTTGGCGTGGCCGTATGCCTTCGCCGCTACGCCGCCCGGCGTGGCCCGGTCCCCTTGGGACCGTTCGGGTTCAACGGTTAGGTTTGTGCGCCCGGTATGCTTCGGCTGGTGCCCATGCCGCTCTTCCTTGCCGCTCAGATGACCATCCCGTCGGGGCTGCAATGGGAAGCACGCCGCCGTCGCTCCTCTGCTCAAGAGCGCCCATGGACTTCGGGTTGAATAGGAAGAAGATGAGGGGGGTTAGGTGAGAAACCTTGTGACTCATATAAATAGTGCTTTGTACCTTTTTGTAATTACATTAAAGTTTGGCGGTCTTTTCAAGAAAAGTCACCAAGCCAAAGCTTGGGCAGGCATAGCGTTGGGCCGCCATCAGAGTAAGCAGCAGGCTGGGCCGCCGCGATGTTGGGCAGCGTGGGATGCTTTGGCGGTTTGGTCCGGTGATCTGCTTTTGTTTTAGAATCGATTTATCAATTTTCTTTACTTTTGAATAGTGCTGATTCTTTCAAAATTCATAGAAATTTGAAAATAGCTCCTTAAATTCTGAAAATTTTTGTAGAAGCTTCTTATGAGTATATGAATCCATGAAAAATTTGAAACTTTGATTTTGAGTAGTTTTTTTGCATGATTTAAAAAATACAAATTTTAATTGAAAAATGCATCTTGCTTGATTTTTAATAATTATTTTATTTATCCAAAAATCATGAAAATTATTTTTGGTACTGTTTTATGACATGACCTACCTGTACAAAAAAATTTTGAGCTTATTTAAAGAAAAGTTAAAATATTTATTATTTCATGCCCTATTATTTTATGTGATTCATATTTTGTTTAGTGTCAAATAAATTAGGTTTTTGTGTGACTTTTGGGTTGTTTTGTGAAACTTGGATCATATCATAATCGGATGGTCCTTGAGAACTCCTTAGGCAATGGTGATGATATCTCTTAGAGTAGTTCAACAAGTTGGTTTTGTTGGATTGCAACTTTATCGGGAAGGAAAGTTATATTCCCAGTGTTTATCATTTCATGCATCCGTCAAGCATCATATTCATACTTCATCATGCTAAAGCATGCATCATCATATACGTGTAGAGTATAATGGTAGAGTGAGATGGTTCATGATGGTCGAGCTTCGAGGAAGATTCATTCACCCGAGGTGTCGGTGTCCGGTTGACGTTGGCAATCCAACTTCGAATCGACTTTCCTTGCAATACAGTGCAAGCCCCGAGCATAAACCCTTCTCTCGCTTTTATAAATATTTTAATCACCTTAAGTCTAGTGCAATGTGCATTAAGTTAGTAGGAATTGGTTGATACCTTTCTTTGCATGATTACCTTGATCTACGCTTTTTCCGAGTTTATCCCACTAGTATGAGTAGATCGATATCTTATGCTTAGTAATGCCTAGACTTCGGTAGAAGTCGAATGATGGCTTCATCGTTCGCGAGATATAAGTTTTATCTTTGTTCCTCCCCGGCTATGGAAAAGAGAACACCACGATGGTGGTTCGTAAGAATACATATGGTAGTGATGAACTTGAGATCGACGGGACGTAGGTTGAAAGCCGGGATACCTAGCCGTGCTTGTCCGTGTTGATCGTTTAAGGACCGTCCCGTTGTTTGGCCTGAGTGAAATCGGGGCGTGTTGAACGCATATTGCGCTGAGACCTTTTGGTCAATGGCACGCCTCGATCAAGTAGCGATCACCCCGGATCGGTCGACCCTAACTAGCCACATACTCCGATAAGCGGATCTCGGTGGAGCCAAATCGGGGAATGGCAACCACGCACCGGGAGTGGAGAGATGGCGGGAGTAGCGTGTACCCACCCTACTTGGTAAACCGTCATTGTCATTAGGGACCGACGGGGTAGGGCGGTGAGTATCGCGTGCTCTCGGGTGGCGCAGCCTCGCTCCCGTTTTGGACAAATCGAGAAAAGGTTGATATATGCAAGTTTGGGTACTACATATGTCGTGTGGTTAGGGATCCCCATTTGGGTTTTGAATCGATTCGTGGATCGCCGTTGCTTCTGGAGAAGGAGACCCGATTCCACGACCTTCATCGTAGTAATTGAAGAAACAAGGTTAATCATGGTTATGAAAGGAAAAGAGATGCAAAATAATTTGAGATGTGTTGTTTAAAAAAGTGTTTGAGATAGAACAGGTGCAAATCTAGCTTAATTATGTTCCAACAAAATTGATGCTAAAAATATTGAAAGTAAGGATCCACTTGTAGTAAGCTTTTCTGCAAACTTCCCTTTCCTAGCTCTACTTCCCTTAAGCCAGCATATCCTTGGAGTCTTTTCTTTTGTCGGATAAGTCTTGCGGAGTACATTGTGTACTCGGGGTTTGTTAACCCTTGTTGCGGTGTTGACTCGTCTTTGTTAACCAAGGTTATGTTTGTGGGCTTGACATGATCTCGTTGTCTTCTAGTCTACTCAGGCGGCTTCAAAAATTTATTAAGTTAAGTTCTCTTAAATGTAACTTACTTACATTTTATAAAATTAATGTTATTATTCTTCCAAGCACTCGATCTGTATTTTTATAACAAATGTTGTAATGTTGTAGCTACTCCTTTGTTGATCCTGGTATGAGAGTGGTGTAATCGGGGTTTCCGGGCGACACCGGCGAGCTTCTTAAGTTATTGGGTGCATCCGCACGGTACCGCCGAGGTTTTTGGGACAAAGGCAGTGCAGGTGGGCCCAATAATTAGGAGGTTCTGTCACACAAGTTAGCCTAGGTCTACCTCTACCTTTCTTTACATTACGCCCGCTTTAAAACCCCACTACGCACCGACGCCTCGGAGGTCTCCGTTGTACATGTCCAAACCATCTCAATCGATGTTGAATCAACTTCTTCTCGATTGGTGCCACCCCCAACCCTATATCGAATCTCTTCGTTCCGGACTCTATCCCTTCTTGTATGCCTCCTCCTCTCAAGAAACCAACGCAACATATGCATCTCTCGCTACACTCGCTTTCTTTGGACATGTCGTCTTTTTGTAGGCCAACATTCGGCACCGTATAGCATCGCCGGGCGAATCGCCGTCCTATAGAACTTACTTTTTAGCCTCGGTGGCACCTTCTTGTCACAGAGGACGTCAAAAGCCTGCCGCCACTTTAACCAACCGGCTGAAATTATATGTCTAACATCTTCATCAATGTCTCCATCTGTCTGTAGTATTGATCCTAGATACCAAAAAGTATTAGTAATAAATAGTTTTTAAAATTGGATAGGAACTATGGGGGTACCTATTATGCTATCGTGTTAGAAAAATTGAACAAAAAAACATACACCTTATTCTAGATAATATTTAATAGTTAAAGATATTAATCAATATGATTCTAACCCTCGTGCGACGGGTTGATAGACTAGTTATCAAAACTGAGTTGACATCTACAGAAGCTTTAATTTGGATCTACCTGTACTGTCTTCATCTATATCTAAAAAAACTCGGTCGGGTGGGGGAAGACCTCCCCACCGGCTTTGTCATTAAGAAGAAACTTCGGTTTCCCCGACCGAGAAAATTCCGAACCCCGATCCCGCCTGCGACACTATGAACCGTAACCTATGGGAACTACGATCCTCCATCCAACAGGGGAGAGGACCTGGGCCGCACCCGCCCGTAACCTATAGCACGATCCACGGGACCTGGGCCGGTTCTTAACCACAACCTGAAATTCGCTCCCCAGGGGAGTCGAACTCGGGAGACTGTGGAGTGTCGCTCGAGTGTCTTAGCCACTACGCTAAGAACCCTTTTAGACTATTATTAGTTTTTTCTTGTCAAATCAGATATACGAATTGAATTGACTTATTCATTAATTGTATGTAAATACGTACCTAGATATTCTGTTTGTTTAGATCATCATAAAATAGAACAGTGATATTCCATAATAATATTAGGTATATATAGATATAGAAATTATATAAGTCCATTTAAGCTTCTGTTACCTTACTAATATTTTGTTATCCGTAAAATTTAATCCAGATTGAGAGGTTCAGAAGGATCCGACATGAAAACCTGGTGACCCTCATGGGAGCATGCGTTCCCATGCAGGCACTAATATATGAATTTTGCCCCAATGGCACCCTTAAAGCTCGCCACTTCCCGCGTGATAAGAGTATGACCACCCTGCAGTCATGGAAGCAGAGAGTCGAAATTGCCCGCAACATCTGCTCAGGTCTCAAGTTTCTTCACGATCAACTAATTGCTCACGGTGATCTGAAACCAGGAAACATCCTCTTCGACACGCAAGATGTGTGCAAGATCTGCGACTTTGGGACTTCGTGTCTCTTGAGGTATACGAGCGATACGGGGACGCCTGTGGATTACACGGCCCCGAGGGGTAGCCCAAACTACCTTGACCCGCAGTGCCGCGGAAAGCCCGAGTGCGAGCTGACCCTCAAGTCAGATGTGTACTCTCTGGGCATCATATTGTTGCAGCTTGTCACGGGGAGAAAACCAAAGGAGGTGAGAAGCTGGGTACTGCAGAATGAAAATGAACAAGCTGCCCATACTGCAGAGGAGAAATGCAAGAAACTCGTGGACCCAGCTATTCTGGACGACCTGTTGAAGGCCACGTCGAAACAAGATGAGGCTCTCGAGATGATATACCTTGGACTGGAATGCAGCAGTAGCACAGGGGAACGGCGTCCAGACGTGGCCACCGTGGCTCTCAAGATTGAATCCATAGCGAAAAAATGACAAAACAAATTGTGTAACAAGCGTCAGTAGCAACACCCAGCAGCCGTGAATTAATCACGATGGACCCTGACGCCACTTTTTTGTCACCAGCAGTCCGACGCAAAATGGCGTCAAGCTTGCTTGCTTTCGTACTGTATGGTGTGATCCATGTCTTTTACTACTTCCCGATCGATCGAGTTTGTTGTACGTGTGCTGAGAGATTTCATTCATGCATATTAATTGTGGTAAATAATTTTTTTTTTTGCGAAATAATTGTGGTAAATAATTGAGGTGCAGTGCCACGAGATAGACGATACATCTGCACTTCTGTCATGGTGTCGATGACGTTTAATTTGTGGTGTGTAATAATCAACCTAATGTATATATGGTCTCTCCAAAAGTTCAGGTAGCAAGCAGCCAGTGAGGTGGAACTATTAGCTATATATATTGCGACGCGTGATGATGGGTTTTTCTTTTGTGGCACTGTCAGTGCGAAGAATGTAATGGATATATTCTGATGCAACCTACAAATGTTTGTTGCAACTTACTGTAGGAGCTAGTACACCAGATGTGTATGTGCGAGTAACTATTAGGGTGGGCTAATTTGAACCCTGATATCAGTCAGGTCTGCCCTGCCATACCATGCTTTGTCTGTCTATATGCAATTTCCTTGTGTTTAAAATAGTTGCAGAGCTTGAGTGTAAAATACCTGTGGGTACGATATACGAAGTTATATGACGATATATCAAGTAAGCAACAGTGTTGGCATCCACGAGCTCTGCTTTGCCGTGAAGAAATGCATTAGTTACTTACTGCTCGCTACTTCCATCTTGCCTGTACTCAAGCGAGCTACTGCGAATGAATTTTACACAAGCGAGCTACTGGGAATGAATTTCCTTTTCTACCAGATGTTACGAAGTTAAGGCGCATTCTTTTGTATTAACTTGTTACTCTGCTTTGTCAGACACACTTAGCGTTTGATCAGAACATGTAGCCTTTGTTTGATCTCCTTTGCATATGAAGTCTCAGTTTCAGAGCGACACATGTTTTGTTCTGCTGGTCGGTTAGCATGATGGGCCTGTGTGTCGTCAGTCACAATTCAGAAGGTCTTCGTCAGTCGCAATTATTCGCCATTGCAGTGATGCACGATGCGTTTTTCTTCCCTGGTAGTGCGTTTGTTTGACAATACGTGGCTGACTTCTCGGCAGCCTCATGAATTCGCCGCCGACTAAGAGCAACTCCAGTCATGACCCCCTAAATTAAGCCCTTAAATTTCTATTTGCATGCCGGACTAAATAAAGTAGGGGCCCAAATTGAATGGAAACTCCAGTGGGAAGCAGGTTAAGACCCTATTTCCTTGACGCATGCGTGCTCCGCCTCCCAGCGCGCTGCGGCGGTGCCTCCTCCGCCTTTCGCCAAGGGCCGGGTGCTCCCTCGCCACACCTGCGTCTCCGCTCCCCGCAAGATCCGCCTCAGCGACGGGAGCTCGTCCCACCTCACGGGGGAGCTCGAGCCGGGGCCACAGCCGCGCCGCTGCCGAGCAGCTGTGCGCTGGGCGCTCACGTCGGCACCGCGGCCGAGGGGCTGCCGCCGCTGGAGTCCCGCTCCGCCGGCCGCCGTGATCGCCGCTGCTGCGCGCCACCCGGACCGCCGCCCGGCTGTCCCCAATCGGGCACAGCGTTGGAGCCCATGGCCGCCCACGCTTATCGGAGCTGTGGAGCCCACCGCCGGGAAGCGCCGCCGCCGCCGCACGCGTCCACGCCGAGGCCGCGTCGTGCCCTCCGCTACGAGAGCCGACACGCCGCCGACGAGGACCGCCGCCGGCGTCTCCATGCTCCTTCCCCTGTTTTCCTGCTTTCTCTCTCTCGTGGATGGGCAATGGAGACAACGAACGGTGGGCAGAGGCAAAAGCGCACATGCAGCGGTCAGCTCGCCATACGCGACGGGGGACGGGGAGGGAAAGAGGAAAAGTGAGTGGGTCCCACTGAATAGGGGGCTCTTGGGAGTGGGGGCTTCATTAAAATTTGGGGTGTCATGGAAAATAGGGTCTCATTTAGAGGCTCCATTGGAGTTGATTTTTTTTTCACCAACCCCTAAAATTTAAGGTAGGGGCTCAAATAGGGTCTCCATTGGAGTTCCTCTAAGGAGGGCTCACTCTGAATCGCGCCCCTTCTCTTCCGTCACCATGGTCCGTGCCATGTCTACCCTGCCACTCAAGCGAGACTGTCCTCGCCTCACAACAGAGAGCGCGGGGGCACCGGTGCCGATCGGCCGGCCTAGGATAGGATGGTGGAGCAGCGGGCAAGGATGCCGTCGCTGGGGCGCTGGGCTGCTGGCCCTCGCTGCAACGCTCAAACAGTAGGAGGTGCACGCCGCTGGTTCGACAAAATGCAGCACAGATGGAGACTGCGGAGTTGGAGCGGAGGCAGATCGTCATCCAAAGAGCAGCGGGGACCACCGGTCACCACGGTACGCGCCACTACTCCACGGCATGTCGGCATCTTCCCAGAGATATTTCCTTCGCTGCTTAGATTGTTGCTTCAACGTCAAACAAAGCAAAACCATCTGGAATATTGGTTTCCCAGTCTCCATGGTACACGCGCCACAAGTCCGCTGCATCTTCCTGCATAGTTCCTTGCTTGTTTGGCCCCTCCGTCCAACAATTGTGACATGAACCAATTCATGGAAAACACTTTTTACTCAGCGGCACTTGTTTAGTTTGTGAAAATAAAACTTTTGGACGTCACATCGGATGTTTATGGAATGTCGGAAGGGGTTTTTGGATACTAATAAAAAAATGAATTATAACTCATCTGGAAACCATGAAACGAATTTATTAAGCATAATTAAGCTGTCATTAGCATAGGTGGGTTACTGTAACAATTGTGGCTAATCATAAACTAATTAGGCTTAAAAAGATTTGTCTCAAAAAATGCATGCAAACTGTGTAATTAGTTATCTTTTATTTATATTTAATGCTACATGCATGTATCAAGAGATTCGGTGCGATGAGTGAAAAGGAATTTTTGGGAACTAAACAAGCTCTCCTGGGCCCGTTTGCTAATAAAGATTTCCATCATCCTCATTCCTCATGTCCTTGTTACTGGCTAGGTCTCACTGTTAGATACATGGGATCAACTAGTGAGAACGTGTGACCGGGGAATACTCGATGCATTACTCAAGCACGGTGGAAAGCCTGCCCACGAAGCCGGTTTACACTTTAACACTCCCCCGCAGCCAGAACCAGGAACACCGCGAACATTCGGACTCGTTCTTTGACGAAGTGCAAGTCGACCTCAACATGCTTGATTCGTTGATGCTGGACTGGGCTGGTGGAGTGTTGTGGTTAGTCCCACATCGGTAATTGAAGGTGGGGGAGCACAACATATAAGACGTGGCAGCTTGGAGGCGGGCACGACGGGGGTTTCGTAGCTTGGAGGCGGCCGCGGTTTGGAGGAGTGTGCCACGAGGCAACGGGCGCTAGGCGGGAGTGTGGTGCTTGGGGTCGCGTCTCACGTTGGGGAGGACGTGAGGGAGGGAAGGAACTGTGGTCGCCTGTTAGGGCTAGGGTCATCACTCATGAGCGCATGGTGGTCGCCTGTTTTTCCTTTCTCCATACTTGCAACCGGGCCTTTGACTATGGACTGGGTCATCTTTGTGCTGCTGGCGGGCCGAGGCATTGGCCCAAGAACGGCCTCCTCCGTGCTTCATGCTGGTCCAAATTGCCGTGCTTCGGGCCGTGCCACCAGACCACGGCCCAAATGTTCAGATATCTTCTATATACGAAAGTTAGGGCAGTTTCTCACCCTATGAGTGTAGCCATGACACCTGCTTTCCTCGGCCGTTGGATCCGATCTCGATCGGACGGCTCAAATCACTCCTCATGTCGCTATCCTAGCACTGTTCGTGTACTGATCACGCATCAGCCAAAGGAGAATTACTATCTGCAACAAGATTAAAATAAGCTCTTTCCCTTTCTATAAATTTTCAAATAAACTAAAACCACTCTAAAACCTACCCAAATATTTCCCCCTTTCTTCATCATCCAAAAAATCTAAAATAATTCCCGATTTTATTTTATTCGCGTTTTGTCAATAAACTTAGGAAATTAAAAACTCATCCTTCCTAACTCCGAATCACGTAATTTTCCACCAAAAATCTTCTAAAATATAACTCCACAAACTCAAATTCATTTCCCTAATTTTCACGCCTTTTTCATCATCCAAAAAGTCAAGAATAATTTTAATCTTCTCTTTATTCAAGCGTTTTGTTGACAAACTTAGGAAGTTTATATCTCATCCAATCTAATTCTAGATCCCATAATTGTTCAACCAAAAATTCTAAAAGTAAAACACTACAGGTTCATTTTTTTTTTTTTCTAATTTTTTGGTCATAACCCTTCGATCATCACAAAACCAAAAGAAATTAATTTTAAAATTCCTCACATTCGTATTTTTTGCCGAAAAAAAACTTGGAAAAATTATATCTCATCCATCCTAACTCCAAATCCCCTAATTCTTCCATCAAAAATAATCTAAAATAAAACCCTACACATTCACATTCTTTCCTATGGTGATTATCATTTCCCTTGTTGATAAATCATAAAATTGTGGAACCACCATAAAATCAACACCGTGCCCCAAGTTTTCTAGTACATATGAATATGGATGAAAATGGTACGGATATTTATCCCCACCGTCCGCTTCGACCAAATCCGTATAATAGAGGGGTTCGATTCATCTCAGATCCGAGTCCGGATATTCAACATCCGATCCGTATCCGAATTTTCAAATCGAATATTTATGATGTCGACGTCAAATCGTATCATATCCGGCATGGCTGATACCATCCGTATTCGAATTTGAATCCGACCCGAAATATGAAAACAAATGTAATATCGGTGATATCCGTTCGCATCCAATCCGTTTTCATCCATACATATGAAGAAGCGAGGTTCTGTTCTTTCTTCTCCTTTTCCACCTCCATAGCATCTTTCTCCGTTTCTTTTGTTCCACATCCCTTTTGCTCCTACTCTCTCTTTTGCAAAGGAGTTCTTGGATAGTTGGGGTTCTTTGAGCCCCTGCACCTCCCTCGAAAATCTGTCCCAACTTTGGCGAGTACTTGAAAAACTCGAGGAAAAAGAGGCCGCGGCGTGTTCTCGTGTGAGAGAGTATTAGGGTTTGGTAATACTTGGATTAACCATCAATAGTGACAAGTGTTGAGTACATACAAAGCCATTAGGGGAGCCACTAGGGGCAGGCCCATGGGCCACACGTTTACATTCCAACACACCCCCACGGTCGGGCCGGAGCACCGCGAACATTAAGACCGGACCTAAACTCAGAACATCGACGTCGGAAGCCCTTTGGTGAAGATATCGGCGTATTGTGAAGAGGTAGGAACATGCAACACTCGAACTTCTCCAAGGGCAACACGCTCACGAACGAAGTGTAGGTCAATCTCCACATGTTTGGTGCGCCGGTGCCGAATCGGGTTGGTGGAGAGGTAAACGGCACCGACGTTGTCACAATAAACAATGGTAGTGCGGCGTAGAGGGCAGCGAAGCTCACTGAAGCGGCCGCCGCAGCCCAACAAGCCGGCAACACCATTTGCCACACCTCGATACTCCGCCAAGACTGATCGGGACACACATGTTACCGACGCTTGGAAGACCAAGAAACAAGGTTGTCACCAAGGAAAACAAAGATACCCGTAAGTGGAGCGACGAGTGTCCGGACATCCCGCCTGATCGCATCGGTGTACACTCTAAGGTCAAGGTGTGCACTCGAGAGGTGAAGACCGAGATCATGGCTGCCCCGCAAGTACCGACGGATCCGCTTTCATAGTAGTGAGGTGAGGCTCTCGGGCTCATGCATGAACAGCACACTTGCTGAACGGCGAATGCAATATCCGGACGAGTGAAAGTGAGGTAATCGCAAGGCTCGAAAGAATGCTTTGCAATAGTGAGTGGGATCTGCCACAGACGTACCATCAACTGACAACTTGAAGTGAGTCTCCACGGGGTGGAGCATGGCTTGCGATCACGCATGCCCGCCCCGGCCCGTAATATCCAAGAGATATCGCCGGCTGCGAAAAGAAACAGTACCATCACTACGGGCGCCAACCGAGATCCCCAAGAAATGATGAAGCGGACCCACATCAGTCATAGAGAATTCGACGGAGAGCTGAAATAATCCGTGAAGGAAACTCTCGTGACGAAGCTGTGAGCACAATATCATCAACATAGTGGAGAAGATAAGCCACTTCACCGCCATGGTGAAAAGTGAAGAGAGAGGTGTCTGACTTCGACTCAACAAATCCAATTGAAAGAAGAAAGGAGGCAAACCGAGTGCGCCAAGCGCCAGCGGGCGCCGCTTGAGCCCATAGAGTGACCGGTTGAGGCATCAGACATGATCAGGGCATGATGCATCAACAAAACCAAATGGTGAGCACAATAAACCGTCTGTCGGTGACCGTGAAGAAAAGCATTCTTGACGTCAAGCCGGTGCATAGGCCAAGACCGGGAGAGAGCCAAGCTAAGAACCAGGCGAACTGTGGCAGGCTCCACAACCGGGCTGAAAGTCTCATCATAATCAATGCCGGGACACCGAGTAAAGCCACACAAAACCCAACGAGCCTTGTAACGGTCAAGAGAGCCATCTGACAGAAATTTGTGACGAAACACCCATTTACCGTAATAATGTTGACGCCGGAGGACGAGGCACCAAGGTCCATGTGTCATTGGCCTTGAGAGCATCGAACTCGAATCGCATGGGGCGCGCCCGGGGGTCGACAAGAGCGAACAACGACACCGGCAACGGAGAGAGCAGCAGCAAAGACTGAGAGTTAAGCCGGTCGACCGCTTAAACGAACCCGAACTTGCCCCTCGCGGCGCATGCCGTGGGCGTTGGACACCGGGCGAACGGGGGATCGGGCGGTGGAGGCGAGGCGCCATGTACCGCCGGCAAAGAACCTCGGGAGCATGGGCGCGTACTAGTGGCGCTATCGAAGCATCCTAGGACAACGTGTCCACAGGGGCAGCAGCGCCGGAGGTCGAGTCACCCGTGTTGGCGCTACTGGCAGCGACCTGCGACGGCGTGTCAACTGGGGCAGCAGCGCCGGACGGAGAGGCATCCGAAGAACCTGCAGGAGCAGCACTAGGCCCAATGGGCAAAGTGATGGTGTCATCATCGCCAAAAAATTTAGAGTGCCGGGATCAATTGGAGTTGTGGACATGTCGGCGAATGGAAAGGATGATTCATCGAATACGACATGACGGGACACAATAATTCTATTAGATTGAAGGTCCAAGCACCGATAACCTTTGTGATCTGCGAAATAACCAAGGAAAACACATAGTGTGGAGCGAGGCGAGAATTTGTGTGTGGCGGTGGATGACAAGTTAGGATAACAAGCACACCCAAACACGCGGAGATGATCATAGGTAGGAGGTGTGCCATGGAGCGCGAGATATGGTGTACGGCCGGCCAAAGTTTTTGTGGGATGACGGTTAAGGAGATATGTGGCTGTGTGAAGGGTGTCATCCCAGTAGACGGGTGGAAGGCCAGCCTGAAATAGGAGGGAGTGAACAATATTATTTATCGTTCGAAGAATGCGCTCGGCACGACCGTTTTGCTGCGAGGTGTAAGGACACGACATACGTAGAATGGCGCCATGGGTGTGGAAGAATGTGCGGGCTGAGGAGTGATCAAACTCATGACCATTATCGCGACCGATGGCCTTGATGGAGGCGCCAAACTGTGTACGTGCATAGGCGAAGAAACTGGACAACGTCTCAAACGTGTCAGATTTGAGATGGAGAGGAAAAGTCCAGGTATTGTGAGTGCAATCATCCAAAATAACAAGATAATATTTATACCCCGATGCACTAAGAATAGGAGACGTCCCAAAGATCACGAGAAATAAGATCAAATGGTTTAGATGCACGACTAGTAGACAAGCTGAAAGGTAGGCGTACATGACGACCTAATTGACAAGCATGACACAAGTTTTCAGTGGTGCTCTTATTACATGAAATGACCCTGGAACTAAGAATCTTGGACAAAGCATCGCACCCTAGGTGACCGAGACGACGATGCCATAGGGTAGATGTGGCGGCAGGTGGCTGCGAGGGCGGTGGTGCTGGTGGCAGGGGCAGCGAAGAACGGGTAAAGATCTCCCTAACTATTGCACCCGGCGATCACGCTCCTGGTTTGAAGATCCTTCACGTAAAAGACCGAACGGGTCAAACTCGACGGAACAATTATTGTCGTGGTAAAGCGGCGAACGGAAATCAAATTCTTAATAATGCCAGAGCAACGAGAACATTAGAAAGAACTAGTGACCGACGCGGCATGGTAAAAAGAGGTAGACCCGACGGAGGTAACGGGAAGAGTCGCCCCGTTACCGACAATGATAGATGAAGGATAGGAGGGTGGAGAGGAGGAGGTGAGTATAGCAGCGTGTTGGACATGTGGGAGCCGGCCCCGAAGTCGAGGTACCACTGGTCGTAGGAGGCACGTTGAGCGACATGGTGCCGAAGTTGTCGATCAACGAGCCTTGGTTCCACGACCCGCCCATCGAAGCTTCCTGTGGCGTGGGGGCGTGGAGGGACACCCCATAGCCAAAGCCGGGGGGCGCCGAGTGCCCCATGCGGCTGCAAGTAGGGCACCAAGGCGACACAGAGGGCTGCTGCGGCGCTGCGTGGAATGCGATCGGGGCTGCTAAAACTGCACCGGCGGTGGGCGTGGTCGCGACGCCTCGAGGGCCGTAGGGGATGCGGCCATAGCTGGAGGTGCCGGCCCATGGGTTGGGATGGGAGCCGGCGGTGGGGAGGGCCAGGCCGGTAGCCACTCCCCCCGACCGCCCCAAGGCGTCGGGGAACGCCGCCGTTCTTGTTCTTGCCACGGCGGCGGTTGTTCGCGACCACCACCGCCACCGTTGTTGCGCCCGGCGTGACCACCGGGAGGGCCACCGGCCGACGCCGTAGCTGCCCGTGTGACCACCATACCCCCGGACGGAGGGCGCCGTGGCCGCCCCGGTCCGCCGGACCGCGCGGGAAGCTAGGGTGTGCCGCCAGATCCGCCGAGGCGAAAGTGGGCGGTGGTGTTCGAAGGTCATCACGGTGGCGCCCTTGAGGTCGATCTCCTCAAGGAGAAGGAGGGTGCGCGCCTCGCCGAACGCCGGGAAGGGGCGGTGGAGCTTCAAGCGCGACATCATGTGGCGGAACGTGCCGTTGAGGCCACGGATCAGCGTCGGCACCAAGGTCCGATGCCCGACGGGATCGCCAAATCGGGCGGCGGCGCCGCCATCGCTCTCCGTGCCGCCGACGGTAGTCGGTGATGTTGAGGGCGCCCTGCTTGAACTGGCGAAACTCGGCGGACAGCAGGAGATGAGCGCGAGACTCGCGCTGCTGCCGAGGAACTCATTGTCGAGGGTCATCCATGCGGCGTCGCGGTGGGCTCCTTGAGCATGACCTGCTGCTGCAGATCTTCCTTGATGGTGCCGTAGATCCACGATAGCACGGTGCAGTCCATCGATCTGCTGCCAGTGCGAGCGCGTCGGGTGGGCGTCGTCGGAGAGGACATGGTCGGAGAGGACGTACGTACATGCCGAGCGTGACGAGGAACACCTTGCGCCACCGGTCGTAGTTGTTCGCCACGCGGTCAAGGGTGATGGGAACTAGCACCTTGATGTTGGCGACCGCCAGGGCTGGGCGTGGTCAGCGGCGTCGTGGCGTCGAACGCGTCGAGGGCAGCCTCCTGATCGCCGCGACCTTGGCGGCGGCAGCCGCGCCTCGCCTCCTCGGCTGGCGGCGCTCCTCCTCGTTGGCGTCGCGCGCCATGGAACAGGATGGAGGGCGCGGTCGCGTCGCGCGTATTTGGCGGATCGCGAGCAGCGGCGGCGTGCGGGCGGGATCGCGACGCAGCGCGGGCGCGTGGGATTGCGGCAGCGGCTGCGGCCTGTGGTCGCGCTGCGGCGTGGGATCGCGGCGGTGCGGGTGGGATCGCGCCGGGCGTTTCAGCGGGCGGGCGCGAATCGCGGCGTCGTCGCCGCACGCCCAGCGATGGAGGTGGGAAAGGGAAGGAGAGCCGGCGAGCAGGGGCCCGGCAATGGCGTGGGAAAGAGGTAGGGAGCCGACGAGAGGGTCTCGGCGGCGGCACAGAGGGCCCAGATCCGGCGGCGGCGGCTCTTAGCGAAGGGGAAGGATCGTGATCCTGGCTGTGATACCATGAGAGAGTATTAGGGTTTGGTAATACTTGGATTAACCATCAATAGTGACAAGTGTTGAGTACATATTGGCCATTATAGGGGAGACGTTTACATTCCAACACTCTGCTCGCTGGAGCTCGGCCGGCAGCTGAGCCCATTGATAGCTTAAGGTTGATGTTGAAAGTCCTGGAAGGACGCGGAATTCCACGGTGCTGGGGACGACCGCGTCTGCTAAGTCGTACGTGAAGCCAAATTGGCTGTTCGAGTACTAGCTAGTGTACTGATGAAATGGACAGTCAGTTTTTAGTCATTGCTCTCAGCAAACTCTCCTGTACGTACGTAGGACCTGCGACAGAAGAAACATCGTCACAGCTCTTGCCGAGTCATGGCAGTTTATATTAGTCAGTCCGTGGCCGGCCAGCTACACGTACGAATTGAATCAGTAGCATATGCAGTTTGCAGGGACATGGGAATTCCGCGGCCGGTCCATATCACCGTTAGACGAGCTGATGCAGCAAAGCACCGTGTCTTCACCGTTGCACAGCTCGATCGCAGTATATAAAACGAGGCGCGCCAAGGACCGACCAAGGGTGCAGGCGCACCTAACCCAGGGTACACGTCCGGCTGAATTATTCAGAACACGGCCATGCCACCCAGGCACCTGCTCGCCAGCACCCTAGTGGCAGTGGCGCTGCTCGCCGCGGCGGCGCCCGGGCACGATGCCTCGGAGGCGAGCCCGTCGGGCAACGGCACCGACGTCGCGGCGCTGCTCGCCTTCAAGGCCGCGCTCTCCGACCCGCTCGGCGTGCTCCGCCACAACTGGAGCGGCAGCTCGCCCGTGTGCGACTGGTTCGGCGTGTCGTGCGGCAGCCGGCGCCACCCGGACCGCGTCACGTCTCTGGCGCTGCCCGACATGCCGCTCCAGGGGCAGCTTGTGCCCAGCATCGGTAACCTCTCCTTCCTCTCCGTCCTCAACTTCACCAACGCCAGCCTCTCGGGGCCGATCCCGCCGGCCCTCGGCCACCTGCATCGTCTCCAGTATCTCGTGCTCAACCTCAACAGCCTGTCAGGTTCCATTCCGGGCGCCATCGGCAACCTCACGAGCCTGCAGATTCTTGATCTGTATCACAACAAGCTAGCCGGTGAGATCCCTCCTGAGCTACAAAACTTGCACAATCTGAAGTATATCCGCCTTGACACAAATTACTTGAGCGGGCCGATACCTGCTAGTATGTTCAACAACACGCCATTGCTGAGCTCGCTCAACCTGGGGAACAACAGCCTCTCGGGTCCCATACCAGCGAGTGTTGGCTCTTTGTCTGGGCTCAAAATTCTGGTCCTGCAAGGCAACCAGCTGTCTGGCCCCGTGCCGCCTGCCATCTTCAACAACTCCATGCTTCAGGTGATGGCCCTATCAAAGAACAACAATCTCACGGGGCCAATCCCCGCCAATGAAAGCTTTAATCTACCCATGTTGAAAATATTTGCCCTTTCCCGAAACGAATTCGGGGGAAGAATCCCGTCTGGTCTCGCTGCTTGCCGATTCCTCCAGATACTTTCATTGTCCTATAATTTCTTTGATGATGTCATCCCAGCATGGTTAATTGCCAACATTGTCGCAACTTACTTTAGTTTCTTTGGGTGGAAATAATCTTGTTGGGTCAATCCCCACTGGGCTGAGCAATCTTACTCAACTTAATCAACTGGATCTCGCCCAATCGAAGTTAATTGAGAGATCCCAGCAGATCTAGGACAGCTAAAGCAGCTCTTATGGCTAAATCTTCCGGCAAACCAACTAACTGGTTCCATTCCCGCTTCACTTGGCAACTTGACCATGGTCGCTGAATTGGATTTGTCTCACAACCAATTGGATGGCACCGTGCCTTCAACATTTGGTCGACTCGGAGCTCTTGGGTTTCTCAATGTTGAAGGAAACAACCTTGCAGGAGAGCTTGATTTCTTAGACGCTCTTTCTAGCTGTAGAGCTCTTCAATATTTATACATATCAACAAACTCTTACACCGGTAGTATCCCCAACAACGTTGGGAATTTTTCAAACAATTTACAAGCTTTCTACGCACATGAGAATCAAATCTCCGGTAGCTTGCCACCTGTGATGGCAAATTTAAGTGGCCTCTTCACAATTTCTCTCTACAGCAACCAACTAAGCCAAACTATTCCCCCACAAATCATGCTAATGGCCAATCTCCAGTACCTTAACCTCTATAATAATCTCATGGTAGGGCCGATCCCAATTGAAGTTGGCATGATGAGAAGTCTGGTTGAATTGCATTTGGGAATTAACAAATTCATTGGATCGGTACCTGACGCAGTTGGCAATCTCAGCAACCTACAAAGCTTGACCATATACCAAAACAACCTATCTTCTTTCATACCCAATAGCTTGTGGCACCTTGAAAACCTCATCGAGCTTGACTTGTCACATAACTCCCTGAGTGGCATGCTACCGCCCGACATCGGGAGCGTGCAAGCATTAGTCCAGATGGATCTATCAACAAATCATCTGTCAGGGCCCATTCCTTTGTCTCTAGGTCAACTCCAAGCAGTAACCTTCATTAACCTTTCTCATAACATGTTTCAGGATTCAATACCAGACTCACTTGGCAAGTTAACTAGCATAGTTACATTAGATTTGTCTGACAATTCGCTTTCTGGCACTATTCCGAATTCCTTGGCCAGTCTCATGTACCTTAAGAACTTGAACCTTTCTTTCAATAATCTCGAAGGTCAGATACCGACAAGTGGCATTTTCTCAAACATTCCTCCTAACTCTTTGGTGGGAAATGGACCTCTTTGTGGTCTACCACGCTTAGGGTTCCCCCCATGCGTGAGAAGCTCCCACTCAGCGAAACTCCATATTTTGAAATATATTCTTCCTAGTATCGCGGCGTTGGTTATTGCCATCATTATCTTGTCACTAATCTTCAGAGCAAAATTTAAGGCAGCAAAGGAGGGATCCATTCAGCCCCCAGAAGCTGGTATTATTGACCACATGTTTGTATCGTACCATGAGATCATTCGAGCTACTAGAAATTTCAGCGATGAGAATCTCATTGGTGTTGGGAGCTTTGGGAAGGTTTTCAAGGCCCAATTGAGTGATGGCTTAATTGTTGCAATTAAAGTCCTTAACATGGAATCTGAGCAAGCGTCCAAGAGCTTTGACATTGAGTGCCAAGCATTGCGCATGGCTCGACACCGCAACTTGGTACGGATATTGAGCACCTGCTCCAATCTGGACTTCAAAGCCCTGGTGCTTGAGTACATGCATAACGGGAGCCTGGAGTCTCTTCTACATTCAGAAGGCAGGCTGCATTTGGCGTTTATCAAGAGGTTAGACATAATGTTGGATGCGGCGATGGCATTGGAATACCTACATTACCATCACTGTGATGTTATTCTACACTGCGACTTGAAACCAAGTAATGTTCTACTTGACGAGGAGTTCACTGCACATCTCGCGGATTTTGGCATTGCAAAGCTGTTGCTAGGGGATGATACCTCCATAATATCAGCTAGCATGCCTGGGACAATCGGCTACATGGCTCCAGGTACATTATTGTAGTCATGCATACTTTCATACTATATTGGTGTACAACATGTGGCTAATATATCCCGTTACCTTTCTTTCTCTCTTGTACTCAGAGTATGGGTCGATAGGAAAAGCGTCACGAAAGAGTGATGTCTTCAGTTACGGAATCATGCTACTCGAGGCCTTCACAGGGAAGAGGCCTACGGACCCGGCATTCAACGGAGAGCTAACCCTGAGGCAGTGGGTTAACGATGCGTTCCCGTCCCGGCTTGTTGACGTTATCGACCCTGGCATGCTGCGAGAGGGGAAAGAGGAGGACGGCTTCGGTGTTATGGGCACATGTTCCACTGCCAGCGCCCCTAACACATTTGGCGGCTGCCTGGCGTCAGTAGTGGAGGTGGGCTTACTGTGCTCCGACGAGTCACCTGACAGAAGGATCCCGATGAACGAAGTGGTGAACAGGCTGAACAAGATCAGAAAGGGTTACATCTCCCAGACCGAGGAGTAAGCGCATTGGAGATCGAAGGACATTGCTCTGTTTTTTATTACCCGGGCCTTCGGTGACACAGGAGCTGTTTTACCACCAACTGTCATTGCAAGCATATAAACTACGAGGCTTTTGCTTTGTCTAACTATAGCATTATAAGTTACTGTATATATGCATGAATTCCTACATCTCAGTCACCCACGAGGGCTTTTGCTTTGTCACTAGCAATATATTGATTTTTCTCGAATACCTAGCAATATGTTGATTTATTTCCATAATAAATGGGTTCGAACATGACCGTTCCGTTCCCCTCCCGACCCTCCCGACTCCCCCAGCGGGCGGCAGCGGCGCCGCCGCCGCCTCCAACCCGGCCATCCTACCACCCCCCACCTCCATCCAAGTGCAGATCCGAGCTGCCCGTCCCGGATCTATGGCCACCGTCCTCCTCCTCGACTCTCCTGGCCCACGGTCGCTGCGGGGCAGCCGTGCCCTCGGCGCCGCTGGCCTCCGGCTTGGTGCTGCTGGGCGCCCTCCCTGCGTCCTCGCCGCGCGCGGAGGCAAAGCCCGCGCCGCTTGCGGGGGCTGCGGGAACCACGCCCCTGCCGGAGCTGCAGTCGTCGCACTCGGCAGCCACCCGCAGCGCGGGACAGCCGATGCCGGCGTGGACCGCTCCCCCCACCGCTTCGAGGCCGGCGGGGACAACGTCTTCTCCGCCTGCTCCTCCCTCCGTCTGGTCGAGGGCGCCGATGGTGGCCAGCCCGTCGCTCCCGGTGCCTCCCCGAGGCCACGACCGGCTGCGAGACCGGCTCCACGCTGGAGGCCTCACCTCTCGTCGTGGAGGTCGATGAGGCCCGCGACTGATGAGCCGGCCACTCCGCCTCCGCTTATGGGAAGTGCATCGGGGCTCCCTCGCCGCCCCCGTTTGAGTTGCCCCCCCTGTCCCACGACTCCGCGGCGCGCCCCCTCGCGCATGCCGTGCCAGCGACCGACACCGGTGCATGGCTGTGCGGGTATGGAGGCGGCCCCGGCAGCCGACGTCGCCACCGCTCCCCGCTGCGGAGGTCGAGAAGGGCGAGGTCGTGGACGATGGCTCTGCCTACCTCACGGCTCCCTACTCCCGCCGGGACCGGCTCGTCGTCGCCCAGATGATGATGGCGAGAGGCTGTGCTCGTGGCGACCTTCTGCTCCGACCCGTCGCCGCCCACAATAAGCCCACCGCTGCTCCGGGCCGCCCCGGCTATCGACACTACTCCGCCTCGTCGGCGCCTCCCACCAAACCTGCCCTCCGCCGGTCGACCCAAGGGGATGCGGTGGGTAGACGCCTCCTTCTCCGATTGCTCCGACAACGAGGAGGAGTATGCCGAGCGGAGGCCCCCACCGTCGTGTGGCGCGCTTGTCCATCCCTGTCCTCGTCGAGCAAGCTCCCCGTGCTCCGCCATCGAGCACACGGGTGGCCCCGCTGTGTCCCCACTGCTCGCCAACGCGGACTCACGTCCCGGCGCTGGAGCTGGTCGGTGCGGCGTGGTCGGCGTCGCCGCCGCCGCCGTCGGTCGCCTATGGACTCCATCGGCGCCCCGCCGGTGCGGCCTCTTCCTACGGCTAGGGTGCCGGCCTCCCGGAGGATCGGCCGATGGCGGAAGCACGCTGCGTCCACCGCTCACCGTCGACTAGGCCACTAATGCCGCCCGTCGTCGTCGGTAACCACCGTCGTCATCGGCGCGGCGGGGCGGTTGGGGACCATCCTCCGCCGTCGGCCCCCTCGATGATGACAATGGCTTCACCCTTGTCCTGGGGCGACGGCGTGGCGCCCGGCGTGCCACCCGCCCCCGCCATCGGCGTCTGTGCCGCCTTCCCTCGTCGGGCTTTGTTTCAAGCGCGGGCGGGGGACCACGTCGCCGCTTCGGTTGTGCCGCCCGACCCGTTGCCTCTTACGCGCGGCCACGAGGCACCGGGCGAGGATGCGAGCACCGCGCAGCTCCCGGCTGCGGCACGCCTCGTCCGATGAGCGGGAACTCAGCGCCGTGCCCGGGAGCCTCCAGCTGTGCCGGGGGCGGCCCGAGGCATCGTCGACCAGCGTCGGATGCCGGACAACTTGGGATCGGTGAGGCCATCGGTCCCCCCCTTCTTCGTCGGGCAAATCCTTTGCTCGGCCCCCTCCACCTCGGCCCGGCCACATCTCATGTTGGCGCCATCCATCCTTCAGCTGAGCACCGACTTCATGGACCCACTCTCGCTCGTGCGACTTCGAGGGCACGGATCCCCCGATCGGGTGGACCCGATGCTTGAGGGATCCCTCGCGCGAGGCCACCCTACGGCGGCGCAGTCCGAGCCTCCCTGCCGCCACGTCCCTTCAGCCTCAACCGTGGATGTTGTGGTGTGTCGAGGTCGGCGTGTCGCCCCGAGGAACATCGGCAACGGCGACCCCGGCGGGGCGTGCGCCGCCCGTCGCGGTGGCGGCACTCGCCACCGGCGAGGACGGCCGTCTCCTTGGGCGCGGTGGCAGCACCGACCTCTACGCCTCCCACGGCAGCGCACTCCGTCGAGCGACACCTCCCCTCCCGCACCTCCACCGTCGCCGTGGTCGTGGTGTAGGTGGAAGAAAGGAGGTGGGTCTTGCCGTGCGTTGCTGCGACGCCTCTCAGCGAGGACCGTCTTCTACCGTCACGTCCAGCGGTCGGGGGCTGTCCCACGAGCCGACCGCCGGCGGCTTCATCGCCTCCTGAGTTGCCTGGAGCCACCCCCGATCGACTTCGCCGCCCCAACTGCGCATCACGCGTCCGTGGCGGTGGAGAACGGCGGCTGGACCCCGGACGGAGCGACCATCTGGGCCGCAAAGTCCGCCTACCGGGATCCCGGGCCGGAGATGCGGGCTTGCCGCGTCATGCTCGCTAGATGGGAGGGCAAGCCGATAACGCCAACGGAGGTTCCGCACGACACGATCGTGGAGAGGTTCCGTAGCCACTTCAAGAGCAACGTTCCGCAGCACAGGCGCGACGTTGTGGATGTGCTCGTCCCCCTCAAGCGCCGGCAACGAACCTCCTCCGTGAGCCGTTAATCACCGCCGTCCTTTAGTCGCGCAACTGTTTAGTGTTTAGTACGACACTCGAAGCTCCACCGTTGTAGTCGGTGCCTTTTGTTAGTGTTTCGCCTTTTTCGCCCACCACTGGAACCTCGCCACGGCGTACGACTAGGATGTACTGAAACTTGGCCTTCTTTCGGCCTTTCTCTTAATGCAAAACGGGTAAAGTCCCGGTTTCGAAAAAAAAATTTCCATAATAAATATATTAGCTTCAAGCCTTCAACCTTTATGTTGATTGTTCTCGCGGAGGGTCCAGTGAGCAATCATACGGTCTGTGAGAACAAAGTTTGTGCAGTTTGAGATCTCAAAATTTAAACCTTCACCTAGGGATTGTGCATGACCAAAGTGTGTTTGTGGGGTGTGCTACATTGCATCAAATCAATATCTAGTGCATTATGAGTTATTTTCTAGGTGATGAACACTAATTCATAGTTGGTGATTAAAGTGATGGTTGAGCTTGAACCGATCTCACCCAAGTGATCTAGTGGACTCCAAGGACATGCTCACTACATGTTGCTGTCAGAAAGTATTATTGATGTTATTTGTCACGCCTGCATACCAATAGTCCCAACTGATTGCACAAACAACGCACAGTTCAATCTGGTTTTTCTGGTTCTATAATTTTTTTCTCTCTACTTTTTGTAGCACAAAAGTGTCCATGAATCACCTGACAAATGTACAACAGTGAGAATGCACGTGTGAGCTAGCTAAATTGAACTCTGGTTTCAGCTACACCAGGACTATTTTTTCCTTTTTTAAAAAAATCATTTTGATTTAGATGTGTCCAGTAAGATGGCTCAAGCTCGTTGTGCCTTTGTAAAGTACAAGGGTTGGTCAGACCATATTGCAGGGTGTCTCACGGTGACAAGCAGCCACCGGTCTCCCTGTTTTGGTATGCTGTTCAGTTAACATGATACTAGGTTTTTGTTAGTGTGTTGCCCGAACATGACGGTATTGGTAACTGAATATCCACAGGTAGGTACTCCTAACTGACAACTCTGCAAACGGCTCTCTGTTTTGGTTCACGTTTTGTCTGAAATTTCCAGCATCTTCTGTTACAGAACACCTTGCTAACGGGCGAACGGCGCTCCCAGTCATGGAGAACCCTGTTTTCGATCACGTATGTATGTGATCGCTACCTCGTCGATTAGAGCGTGATCAGCAGCCTCTCTCATGCTCGTGGTGGCGTCGCCGACTATGATGGATTCCTTTTGTTTAACCTCACCTCTGTCCACAGCCTGTCCACAGCACTGGCAGCCTGGCAGCCACCGCTTCTCTTCTTCTCGTCCCGTCCCTGTCCGCACCCATGCACTGTAGCCGCGCAGCGAGGCAGAGTGCTTGTCCTCAGACTCAACGCAGAGAGCTTGGGGCCATGGTGGATCAATCCGTGTCAGAGATACGAAGCTATGCCGCATGCCGAGCGCGAGCGGATCTAGGATGTGGCAGTAGTGAACCGCGGCCTGACTGCTTTCTTGGTTACCGCGCGGCCCCTGCGAATAGCGAGCCTTCTGCCTGCCTGCCTGCCTGCATTGGTGTGGGAGTGCGGGCAATGCCAACGCCCGAGCGTTGTCTTGCGGTGGACGGTCACTTGAGCAGCACTGGAACCAAAATGGGCACTGCGCGCCGCCCGTTCGACGAAATGTGCCACCGCCCACCGGTGGAGCCGTGTCAAGTTCAACATGGTTTCTCAGTCGCGACGGTACGTCACGTACGTGTGGCACAACTCTGCTCCGCGGCATCATATCTTCCCCGATATTTTTGAGCAGGTCGTTTTCTTTTCTGAAGAATAGATAGATTGGGTCATCTTAATTGTGGCATCAATCATCCTGCCCTGCGTGCACTGCGACTACTATGCACTTGGTACGCGTTTTCAGCTCAGCTTCCTCTTTCGTTTTCACTTTGTCTTGGCACTTGACCAAGACTCAGAGTCAGTCAAGCACTCTTGGTTGCTTCTCTCTTATCCGGTGGAGCAAAATTTCAGTAACTTAAAGCAAGATTGCTGCCAGCCTGCTGATCCTCCTATCCTGGTTTCACACTTTTACTGCTGATCGTCCAATTTCAGAAAAGGAGGGCTAGTTTTGAGACGGCATAGGCAATACCAGGTATTTACTCTGCTTCGTCAACCAACGAGATCCAAGTCCTCTGTTTTGTTTCTCGAGCCTGCTATGTTTTTCCATGTCTTCTCCAAAACATGCAAACTCTGCTTCTGATGTCCTCTGTTTTGTTTCTTGAGACTGGGTGGATTGTTCGACTAATCAATCACTGACGGCCGACCAACGCCTCGCAGCCCTTGTTGCTCCTCCCTTTTCTCGGCAAGTTGATCAACCCAGACCACACACACGTTGCAAAGGAGGAAGGGCTACGCTACGCTTGGAGCTGGCTTATTCAAGAGCCCCATGTACATTGCAGATCCTGGAGCTCCAGCAGTTACTTTATTTTTGACGAATAATTGACATCCTGTATGTTTAATTTTTGTTCTTTCTCTGGTGTGCATACTCTACGGTCTACATAGCAAAATTTTTTGTTTCTTTCTCTGGTGTGCATACTCTACGGTCTACATAGCAAAGGAGAAAAGAAAGGCCTCAATTTTTTTAGATGGCATGAGTAAAAGCAGTAGATCTGAGCTCCCCATAAAGCTCTGGTTTGTGTAAGTTGCATCATGTTTGAACCCTGATTTTCATTAGTCTACCTTCCACTGATCAACTTCTCCCTTCACGCCGCGGGGGAAAAATTCGATCTGCTCTAAGGCAAGGCTCTCATGTTGAAATACCCGCAGGCATTCATCTGTCCTTTTGTGACAAGAACTGAAGGCTCCAAGTGTCATTCTATACATAATGAAGCAACGACTCAGAGGCTGAAGGACTGCAGCTACTAGTTTTTTCAGGTCAGATATCCATACTGATGACGACCGAAATAGATGACCATAAATTAAAGCACTAGTACCACATATATGGCCCAAGTAGTTCATTAGTTGTGACTTGTGAGTTTTACCTATGAAACCCACTATTCTTGAATACTTCTCGTTGCAAACAGTTTTGCTTTCAGAAACACTAATTATGCCAAAATTCAATTTGCAGAAAAAAGCTGGTTGGTATGGAAGCATCTTTACTGTCTGCTACAGTAACTGGGATGTTAAAGATTCTGGGCAACAAGTTGGCTCCACTGGTCATCAAAGATTATAGCTCTATAGTGGGTGTGAAAAAGGACCTCCAGGAACTCAAAGATCAAGTGCAGGAGATCAATTTTAACCTGGAAAGAGCAGGAGATAGAGATCCGAAGGATGCTCCATGGCTCAAAAAAGTTGAAAAGAAGTTGTTTACGATATTGATGATATTGTGGACGAGTTCCAGCTCAAGACTGAAAAACATGAAATTGATGGTGATGGTGAATTCATGTCTAAATGCCTACTCACAAAAAAGAGCAGAATCACTTGTATTGCAATGCAGGGCAGCCAAAAACATAAAAAAAATCAATAAAAGATTTGCTAAGATTGTGAAGCAACGAAATGACATGAAAGCAATATTTGGCAATGATCCTGTCATCCATATCAACAAGACAGCTACAAATATGCAAACATTGCCTGTCGAGGAGGCAACCGTTCTTGGAAGAGACCAAGAGATGCACCAAATAATATCTGATCTGGTGGAGAATAATGACAAAAATGAAATCAAGATTGTTTCCATAGTTGGACTTGGTGGCTCTGGGAAAACTACCCTAGCTAAACAAGTTTTCAATGATGGCGAAACAATAGAGAATCAGTTTGAAGTGAGGCTATGGGTTTATGTGTCACAAGAGTTTGATATTGAAACGATCATCAAAAAACTATATGAGGCTTTTGCTGATAAAGATCAGGGGCAACCTTCCTTGCCATATATGAGCAAGAGAGTCGAAGAGGGGTTGACAAAGAAGAAGTTCCTAATTGTAATGGATGATGTTTGGACTGAGTCCCAAATTCAGTGGGACAAAATAATGGGCTATCTTAAAAACGGAGCACCTGGAAGTGGAGTTTTACTCACTACTCGCAGTGCAGCAGTTGCAGAAGTAGTGAGATCCACACATAAGTTTTGTTTGCAACCCCTATCTCCGGATGACAGTTGGCAACTGTTCCAACAAAGCTTAGGAATGGCCATGAAACATTTGGAGTCTGAATTTGTAAAGGTTGGGAAAAAAATCGTGAAGAAATGTGGTGGTGTGCCACTTGCAATTAAAGTTGTTGCAGGCATCCTCCATGGCAAGGAACTCATTGGCGAGTGGCAGGCCATGAGAGACAGCAATTTACTTGATGTTGAGGGTGAAGAAGCTAGTGTATCAGTATCTCGATGCTTGAGGTTGAGCTATTTCCACTTGCCTTCCCACATGAAACAATGTTTCACAATGTGTTCAGTTTTTCCTAAAGGTTACATGATAGATAAAGAACAATTGATTGACCAATGGATTGCTCATGATATGCTAACTCCACAAGCTAGTGTTGAGATCTTGGATATTGGTGACAAGTACTTTAATTCTTTTGTGCAAATGTCTTTTCTTCAAGATGTTGCTGAAAACTCGTATGGAAGAGTCAAATGCAGGATGCATGATTTGGTTCATGATCTTGCCCTGTCCATTTTGGATGACAAAATTTCACTTGTTGTGCCAAAGGAGGCAACCAGTTCTGCCAAGAGCTGCAGATACTTCTCTTTAATTAAACGGCCAAAAAGTCCAGCATCCAAAAAAGTTTTAGAAATGCACGTGTTGTATATATCCCTCGGTATGGAGATCACATACATTTCAAGGCAATGAAGCATGCAAAGCACTTGCGCAGTGTCATGGTGGGAGATGTTAATGGAGAACAAGTCGACACCATATCTCAGGTTAAATATCTGAAATATCTTGCCATGTCAATTAGACATTGTGAAACACTTCCTAAGGGAATCTCAGATGTTTGGAGCCTACAAGCACTTCATGTAGCAGACAGCTATTCACTATGCGAGCTACCGTAATCCATTGGTAAGCTCAAAATGTTGAGAACACTAAACTTGTCGGGGTGTGAAAAACTAAAGTGTCTGCCAGATTCTATTGGTGATTGTGAAATGATTTCGAGCATTGATCTTTGCAATTGCAAGAAACTTAAAATGTTGCCATGCTCTATTGGCAACCTACGAAAGTTAAGAACATTGAACCTATCAAGGTGTGAGAATCTTCGGTTGTTGCCGGACTCTATTGGTAGAAATGAGAAGCTAAGGGTTTTAAGGCTAAGTTTCACAAACATTGAGAGACTTCCATCGGATATCACAACACTAAGAAATCTTGAGTGTTTAGACCTTGAGAATTGTCGTGAGCTGGTAGAATTGCCTGAAGGAATCGGCAATTTGGAGAAGCTTCAAGTTTTGAATCTAAAACGTTGTGAAAAGTTGGGAGGAATGCCTGTAGGCATTGGACAACTCAAACTACTTCAAAACTTGGGCTTATTTGTTGTGGGAAAGGGAGAAAAGTATGCAGGAATCTCAGAGCTTTCAAATGTATCTAGGATTGGTAAGGAACTAACAATCGAGGTATTTCACATGTGATGGACACGAATGATGCACACGACATGCTTGAAAGAGAAAACAAATTTAGAGAGGTTGGGTCTAAATTGGAGGCCAACGAATATGGAAGAGGTGAACACCGAAGTTGCGAAGGATGTGCTTGATGGCCTAGAACCACCACATCGGATGAAAGAGTTGGAAATTCATGGGTATTCAGGTAGGCACTATGCACGGTGGATGCAAAATCAAGTTGGTGGTGGAGTACAGGGCCCTGCTCCCTTCCCATTTTTGAGGGTGATGAAGCTATCTTCTTTTCCAAAATTGAAAAATCTACATGGGCTTGTGGAGCTTCATTGTTTGGAGTTGCTTCAGCTTAAATGGATGCCTTCTCTTGAGAGCATAAGTGGAGGCCCATTTCCTTCAGCTGGTGAGGATGGAGATGGTTGGACTGGATTGCTTGGGAGAGATGTGGATGGTACCAGAGAGGACTATGCCTGATGGAGATGAGGGGAGGGCTGTAACTTCAAACCTCAGTTTGGACAAGTCCGAGTTGGTAATTGCCTAACAAAATTAAAGATTATTGAATGTCCTAAGTTGGAGATAAAGCCACACCTCCCTCGATTGTTGCAAAGACTTGAAGGTGATTTGCGGTGAGCAACTGCTGCAAATCACGGGCCAATCCCAGGGATCCTCTTTGCCTCCCAATTTTAACCAACTAAAGAAGCTTGGACTGGATGGTGTGACAGCGCTCGAGTCATTGGAGATTCGTGACTTTTAAGGAGTGGAAACTGAACTGCCCGAGAGCTTGTGGAAGCTCACATCCCTCCGGTCCTTGAAAGTAAGACGCTGCTCTAATATCCACATGGTACCCGATTCGATAGGGGAACTCCGGTCTCGCAAGAACTCGACCATCGAATCCTGCTGCAGCCTAAGCAGCCTTCCCCAAACAATCGGTCAACTCACATCCCTCCAGGTTGCTCGTAATAGAATCATGCAAAGCACTTCACCAATTGCCCGATTGCCCCCCGGGAGGACTCTGCTCTCTCTACGCAAACTCAAGATTAAAGACTTGCGGGAGCTGACTTGCCTTCCGAATCCATCTGCCGCCTCACAACCTCTCTTCAAGAGCTCGAAATCATTTACTGCCCAAGCCTCACATCCTTGCCGCAAGGGATTGAAGGCCTCGCCTCCCTTGAGAAGCTCTTTATCATGAACTGTACGGGCCTCACATCGTTGCCGCAGGGGATAAAAGGCCTCGTCTCCCTTGAAGAGCTATACATCTAGAACTGCCCCGGAATACAATCCTTGCCCGAGGGCATAAAAGGCCTCACTGCTTTGAAGAAATTGCAGATCCGCTACTGCCCTGATCTGCAGAGGCGCTGCAGGAGAGAAACGGGGGATGACTGGCACATCATCTCCCACATCCCTGATTTTTCGGTATATCGATGAACGGGGAGTGGCCGTGTGGGCAGGATCTGGCCAGCGACTGCATGCTACTGCTTAATCGGGTGAGTTTGTTGTGCTATTTTTACCTGTACCATTGAGCAGCCCCCCTGTTTTCATGTGTACTAGCACTATAGGGCCATTTTCCTAATTATTATTTTCTATTCAAATGTGGTTTGAATTGTTGAATACTACTTTGGAGGACGACGGATTTCTGACATTTATGGATTTGGCTGTTATTGCATTGCAGGCCCGCTGCATGTACCTGGGAGCTGGGAGTCCTTAATTGGCTTCAGATGAACTACCTACGCGCCTGTATAGTGTAATGCTTTGATCTCCGTCACACAGGATCGGATCGGAGTGGTGGCCTGCTTGTCGTCTCGTCAGGCACAATTCAGGTCTGTGGCACTGTCAGTGCTAATGTGATGGAAATATGCTGATGATGCAACCTACAAATGTTTGTTGCAACTTGCTGTAGGAGCTAGTACACCAGATGAGTATATATGCCCCAGTATTGGATTTGGTTGGGCTAATTTAAACCCTCTGATTTCATTCTGGTTCGTCTGTGTGTTGCGTAATAGTAGTAGTTGCAGAGCAAGACGGCAAATATACTGTGGACTGTGGTTTGCAAGTTGTATCTCCTAATTAGAATCACAAGGTAGATGTGATGATTTCGAAATGCTTTTGTGACAGCTTGAAACTGTAAAATTTCTTGTGCTGGAGGATGCTTTTGTGACAAGTTGTATGTAAATTGTTGAACTGAACTGTATATTCTCCATGGAAGCATGGAGCATTCTGCTGTATTAACTGCTTACTCTGCTTTGTCCGACACGCCCAGCGTTTTTATCAGAACATGCAGAGTTTGTTTCATCTCCTTCACATGAATCCTCAGATTTCAGAGCGACAGATGTTTGTTTGTGCTGTTCAGTTAACATGATGGATCTGGTTGTCACCACTCTTCAGCACCAGAAGTAGAGGTAGCAGCAGGCAGTTGAGGTAGAAGCATTGCGAGTGATGCACGATGCGTTTTTGCTCCCTGGTAGTGAATTTGTCTGACGATACGTGGCTGACTCTGGGCAACACACAAGCGACTACCTGTCTGCTACAGAGGCTTCTCTTCCACACAGGCGAGGTCGTGTCCTCGCCCCACTGCAGAGAGCGCGGGGGCATTGGTGCGGACCGGCGGGCCTAGGATGGTGGAGCAGCGGCAAGGGAGGCGCGGGAGACTTGTGTGGGTACGACTCTACGACCACGACGAGAACGCAATGGCGTCCTTCTATGCTGGGAATGGGATGCTGGCCGTCGCTGCAACGCTCAAACAGTAGGCGGTGCACGCCACTCGTTCGACAAAATGCTGCACAGTTGGAGACTGGAGACTAGGAGTTGGAGCGGAGGAAGGTCGTCATCCAAACAGCAGCGGGTCGCCGGTCACCACGCTACGCGCCACTACCCCAACGGCATGTCGACATCTTCCTGGAGATATTTCCTTCGCTGCTGCGATAGCTGTCCACAGACTGGTTGGCTCGGCGACAACAGACACCGCGCACCACCTGTTCGGCGAAATGCGCCACAGGTAACAAGCTGTCAGAAACTCATCGTTTCATTTTTTTTTTTTTCTGGTTGTCTGTGGATGGGTTTTGGTTTTGGTTCTCAAGAATGGCTTGTGCTTATTCTGTGTTTCCCATTTGTCAAAAAAATCCACATTTTGAAAAAAATACTACATTTCAAATACTTTTTTTTTTGGCTAAAACCAGATTTCAAACCATTTGTCCACGTAACAATATAATAATCCAGTGGTAGAAATCCATGTATTTTGAGTCGAGGCAAGCAATGAAGCAGATAGGCCAGAGAAGCAGAGGGGCACGTACAGGCACAAGCAATTGAAGCAAACGCACATATGAGGTTCTCATAAGTCATAATCAGGTAATCCTCGTTCTTTAGCACTGGAAGCCGCGCGTGTAGGCACTAGGCAGAAGATAGGACAAATATATAAAAAGAAGCAGGGCTGATTTGAAGAGTGCCTTGGAGTATTCGTTTAATAATTTCGATGTGACATGGTGCCTTGGATTCACTAGCTTTGTTCAATAATGTAGTCGTCGTCATTTTTGCTATAATTTCGTCCAGTGATGACTGTGGATAAGGCTGGGATGACGACTAATCACTAGTGGCCGACGTGTCATCGCCCTCTCCTTTCCTTTCTATGTGAAGAGCAAAGTTGCTGATCAACTAGTCAAGGAAAGCATCCTTAGTTACCTGCACCTGCTAGCTCTGCTTTAATTCCATTGGGATCTCGATCCAATTCCTGCACCTGCTAACTCCAGCTCCAGGTATTTTACATGCCTTTAAACAAGAAAATAATCTAGCACCTAATTCGTAGGTTCTTTCCTCGTTCATGGTAGTTCCTTGGGCAAATAACAATCGCCTTTGTTCAAACTATTCTCAGGCACTCAACTGAAGGCTGAACACTCCTAAGTCACAGGCCAGAATAAATACAAGGATGCTTCAGTGTATCATGATGTGGTATGCTAATCTTAGCACCATTGGATATATCTTTTTGGGCTTTGCTATCTATTCCTTTTCACTGCACGTCTGCATTTCATGTATAAATAGTTTGCTTAGTGGAATCTCTGGGGCTTTTTTTTTTATGAACGGAATGTGGAATCTGGGGCTTATCATCGGTTTTTATTAAGGAAAAGGCGCTAGCTTCCTTTTTTTTCGTGCTGCATATATCAGAGTCTATGCTCTGTAGTTCCTTTATAAACTTGTTGCGTCTTTTTGTCTCCCTATTATGTTAGGTACAAGAACACTGGACGAAACTGGCTGCAAAGAAGAAGTGGAAGTCGTGAAAAGTAGATAGCGTACTTGTTTTTTCGAAGGTCAGATATCTTCAATACTGTTCAGTATCAGTAAAATTCTATCATACAATTTTTTGCATCAATCATACTTTAGTGAAAAAGAAGAAACAGTTAATCTGGTCACAGAACAATATTGGGAACATGATAATAACATTCATCTATCCTTCTATGGCTCCTTATGATGCTAATGACAAGAACTTAAGGCTCTAAGGTCCATCCATAATCTAGGCAGCAGCAACTCAGAGGCTGATGGGCTCCATCTAATGATCTACAGTATTTCTCCATACCATCCACCACTATCTTGTGCACTTCTGTCAGATCCTTGTTGGCACTAACAAGACTGATGGCAGTGGAAAGCGACAATTACACATTAACACATGAAAGCACTTGGACCATAGTAGCATCTTGCAAACCACCTATTCTGGAATAGTTTTCTTTGTGAACTCTTTTGCCCAAAATCACCTTCTTATTTCAAAACTCAATTATAGGAAAAACATGGCGGGTATGGAAGCCTCTGTACTGTATGCTGCAGTAACTGGAATGCTCAAGATTGTAAGCAACAAGTTAGCTCCACTGGTCTTAAAACAGTACAGCTCTATAGTAGGTGTGGAAAAGGATCTCCAGGAGCTCCAAGATCTGGTTCAGGAGATCAATTGTCGTCTAGAAACAGCAGGAGATAGAGCTACAGGGGATGCTCCATGGCTCAAAAAGTTGAAAGAAGTGGCATTCGATGTTGATGACGTTGTGGATGAGTTCCAGCTAAAGGCTGAAAAACATGATGCTGATGGTGGTGGTGGATTTGTGTCCTGTTACCTGCACACAAAAATAGAATCATTTATATTTCAATGCAAGGCGGCCAAAAAGATCAAGAAAATCAAGAAGAGATTTTCTGAGATTGTGAAGCAAAGAACTGACTTGACTGAAATATTTGGCCATGATCCTGTTAGCCATATAAACATGTCAGCTGTGAATATGCAAACATTGCCTGTCGGGGAGGCATCAATACTTGGAAGAGACAAAGAGATGCACCAAATAATATCTAATCTGGTAGAGACTAATGATAAACAGGAAATCAACATAGTCTCGATAGTTGGACTTAATGGTGGCTCTGGCAAAACTACTCTAGCTAAACTAGTTTTAAATGATGGCAAAACAATAGAGAAGCATTTTGAAGTGAGACTATGGGTTCATGTATCACAAGAATTTAGTTTTGAAAAGATCGTCAAGAAACTATATGAGGCTTTTTGCAGATAAAGATCTGGGGCAGCCTTCCATGCCATATATGAGCAAAAAGAATCCAAGAGGGGTTGACTCATAAGAAGTTTCTAATTGTAATGGATGACATTTGGACCGAGTCCCAAAATCAGTGGGACAAAATAATGGGGTATCTGAAAAATGGTGCACCTGGAAGTGGGGTTTTACTCACTACTGCAATGCAAATGTTGCAGAAGTAGTGCGATCCACATACCAGTTTTGTTTTGCAGTAACAACGCCTATCTCCAAATGACAGTTGGCAGTTGTTCCAACAGAGCTTTAGCATGCCTGTAAACCTTTTGGAGTCTGAATTTATAAAGGTTGGAAAAGAGATTGTGGAAACATGTTGTGGGTTGCCACTAGCAATTATAGTTCTTGCAGGTTCTCTTGGTGGTAAGGAACTAATAGGAGAATGGCAGGCCATGAGAGACATTTTATTACATGTTGAGGGTGAAGACTCAGTGTCTGCATGCTTGAAGTTGAGCTATTTTCATCTGCCATCCAATCTGAAGCAGTGTTTCACAATGTGTTCATTGTTTCCCCAAAAGGTCATCTGATCGATAAACAACAGTTGATTGACCAATGGATTGCTCATGACATGATCAGTTTGACTCCTGGTGTTGATGATTTGGAGCATATTGGCCTCAGGTACTTTAATTCACTTGTGCAAGTGTATTTTTTACAAGATGTGAATGAAGATTTTGATGGGAGAGTGACATGTAAGATGCATGATCTGATTCATGATCTTGCCCGCTCCATCTTGTATGAAGAAATTTCAACTATTGTGCCAATGGATGCAACTAGTTCCACAAAAGGTTACATATTCTTTTCTCTGATTGAACCAAGGACAGTTTTTCCCAAAATGGTTATGGAAAATGCTCGTGCTATATATGTTGATAGGGGCAATGATATGTTATTTGTCAGCACACTGAAAAATGCAAAGCACTTGCGCAGTATCATTATTGAGAATACTATTTTGTCAACACCAGCGCTTAGGACCATATTTGAGGTAAAAACTCTGAAATATCTTAAGGTATCCAAATTGCAATGTGAAGCACTCTCTGAAGCTATTACAGATATTTGGAGCCTGCAAGCTCTTTATTTAGAATCAAGCAATCTTTTTTGAGTTGCCTAAATCCATTGGGAAGGTGAAAAAGTTAAGAACACTGAACCTATCATGGTGTTCTAAGCTGAAGAGTTTACCAGATTCTATTGGAGATTGCCAAATGCTTTCAACTTTGGATTTTAAAGATTGTGATGCATTTGAGGACCTGCCAAACTCCATTGGTAGGAATAAAAGGCTAAGAGTGTTGAGACTAGTTTCAACTGGAATTAAATAGGCTACCATCAAGTGTCACAACTCTAGAAAATCTGGAATATTTGATAATTAAGAAGTGCCATCAGCTGGTAATGTTGCCTGAAGGCATTGGGAACCTGGCTAAGCTCAAAAGAATTGGACCTAGATAGCTTTAAAAAGGTTGCCGCCAGGTATTGGGCAGCTCACTCAGTTAGAAAAACTGAATAGGTTTTGTGTGGAAACTGATAAAAAAATATGCACGAATCTCAGAGCTGGCAACTCTATCTAGGATAAGAGGGAAACTAAGTATCTGTTTTCTCAGAGACTTGACAGACCAGAGCGAGGCACACCAAGCATGCTTAAAACAAAAGGAAAAATTACATGATCTCACACTTTCATGGGGTTTTCTACATGATAGAGAGAATCTTGGACATGAGGTGGTTGCACTTGATGGTTTAGAGCCTCCATTAGGGATTGGACGGATAAAAATATGCAATTATGGAGGTGGACGATTAAACTTCATGGATGTTGAAGCAAGCCAGTGGTGGAGTGCGGGGGCATGGTCCATTCCCTTTTTAACAAAGATGAGCCTAGAGGGTTTCCCAAACTTGAAGCACCTGGATGGGCTTGTACAATTGCCCTGTTTGGAGGAGCTTGATCTGGTGGACATGCCTGCTGTTGAGAGCATAAGCGGAGGCCCATTTGCTTCGCTTGCCAAGGTAAAAGTAAAGAGACTACGTAGTCTGGGAGTGGTGTGGATTGTAGCAGATAGGATGCTATTTGCCAAGGAGAGAGAAGGCTGTAGCAATCACAATCATCATCAATCAGGACAACTGCAAATTGGTTGTCGTCTTACAGATTTACATATACAAGACTGTCCTAAATTGGTGGTTAGACCACACTTTCCAATTTCACTGGAGTACTTATGGTTGGTTGAATCCAATGACAACCTGCTGCTATCTCCACTACAAGGCCAAGGGTCATCTTCATCCTCGAAGTCCACACCCTCTTTTAGCCACCTGAAGGTGCTTAAACTATGGTACATGAAAGCACCTTTACCTTTATCACCACCTTTGTCACCTGGATTTAGATTGGAGCTTCTCCAACACATGACGGCACTTGAGTCCTTGGAGATTTTTACCTGTTGTGACATAATTGAGCTGCCAGAGTACCTAGGGAATCTCTCTTCCCTACAGCGGATGACCATAAAAAATTGTGACTGTTTAAGCGGCCTTCCACAATCAATAGGTCAGCTCACCTCTCTCCAGGAGCTTGTAATACAAGACTGTCATGCACTTGTCAAGTTTCCAGAATCCTTGTGCCACCTTACGTTCCTCAAGGAGCTTGACATAGGAGCCTGTAAATCTCTTGTTCAATTGCCTGAAGGCTTGGGAGAGCTCTGCTCTCTAAGCAAGTTGGATATTTGGTGCTTGCCAGGCCTAACTTGCCTTCCCCAATCCTTGTGCAACCTCATGTCTCTCCAGGAGCTCCAAGTAGGAGGGTGTGATGCGCTTGGAGAACTGCCAGATTGCTTGGGTGAGCTCCACAGCCTACGCAAGTTAAAGATTTCAAAATTGGGCTGCATAACTTGCCTTCCCCAATCCTTATGCCGACTTACCACCTCCCTTAAAGAGCTTGAGATCAGATATTGCCAAGGCCTCACATCCTTGCCGGAGGGGATAAAGGGCCTCACATCTCTTCAGCGATTAGTGATCGGTTGTTGCCCTGATCTGGAGAGGCGCTGCGAGAGAGAGGAAGTGGGGAGGATTGGGTCCTGATCTCCCACATCCCAAATCTACAGATTGGGGAGGCATGTGACGAGTTGCCTGCCTATTAGCAATTCATTTGGTGAGCTCGTTAACCTCTAGCCATGATTCGTCCTTATGCAGATTCACTAGTGAACCTATTTCCTAATATTCGTTGCTGATGTTGAAGTTTCATGATGTGCAGTTAGCTCTTGGTGGGCGTGTGGGTAATTTTGAGGCATTATATATTTGTCAAGGACTATCTTAGGGGACATGCTTCGTGCCAACTGCAGAACAACTGCTCTTGTTAACTGTCAAGCCTGCATGCATGCCCATTGTGTCAACTGATTGCAGCAAGCAGAGCACATTTCAGTCAGGTGATTCTCATTCTCTTATTTCCTTCTCTATCCTGTTTTACAAACACAAAAGCTTCAATGAACCATCTGAGAATTGTACAACTTATGTTGGATGCCTGTGTGAGTATGCTAAATTGAACTATGTTCTCAGGCACAATAGGCTGAAATGCACGGGTGTGGAGGAGGTGCACAGAAAGATGGCTCATCTGCTCATTGTGCTTTTTACGAGGCATGTGGTATGATGAGATCCTATTTCACGGTGTGCCACAAGCTACAGAGTTTCAGCAGCATGGCCATTTGTATTGATGTACGATACATGCACCTAGGTAGATAATCCTATCCCCTAATATGTTGAGAGAATTTGTGACAATTTTCTGTTGTAAAATTTATTGTGTAGAACACTTCGCATGATCCAGTGTTGTGCTACTTGTCATGTTTAGAAAATAAAAAAATATTAATTTATTAATTGGTATTCAAGTTTAGAAACAGAATATTCATGGTTGAACTCAGCAAGGCACTGATGCTAAGCTGTGGGAGAGACGGCTGCCAAAGAAAGAACAGGAGCAGATTGCGAACACATGGTTGATTTAGGTCATATGTGTTTAGTTTTGTGATGGAGTGATTGTCAACAGTCAACATTCTTCCTCTATTTTCTTTTTTATCTTTTATGCTTCGGCTATGTTTCACCGGCATACGTGGAGTGTGTCGAAGACGTATCTCTTGGTTCGTGTTGTGCGGGTGTGGAGCTCGGAGATGGTAGCCGACGGCGAGGTGAAGGGGCCAAGGAGGACGTGCCGGCCGACGGACCGCGGAGGTGAAGGACGGACGTGAGGCTTGGACCGAGGGACCGGATCGCCGGGTGGCTAGCCATGGTGGCTGACATCCGGGACATCGACGGATGCAAGAGGGGCGTGGCGGGACCGTGTCGATCGGGTCAAGGCGGCGTGTGCGAGGGCGAGAGCGGGGAGCTCGGATGACTTGGCGACTTCGGGCGGTCAAGACGGCGATGACACGTGTCGAGGAGGTTTGCTGGGTTTGTCCTCAAAACCATCGGTGCGGGTTTAGTGGTTTGGGCCTCAAAACCACGGGCGCGGGTTTCGTGGTTTGCGCCTCAAAACCACGGGCGCGGGTTTCGCGGGTTTGGGCCACAAAACCCGGGCGTTCCGGCGGATGGAAGGGCGGCACGTGGCGGCATCGGGGAGGTTGCGTGGATGCAAGGCTACCGATGAGGAGGCGCGGTGGCCGTCGGATCGAAGATTACCCGAGTCGACCGAAATAGCCTTAGGGTTACAAGATTGACTCATGTATCTTAGGGGTAGTTCGAGGCGAGAGGAATATGGGGCTATTTAGCGAGAGGCATACCCCTTCATCCTCTCTTGCCTCTCATTTTACAATTTCTAGCTAGGGTTTCCAAACATTGGTGTGAGAGGTCCACCGATCTTGTATCGATTTTGGTTGGGCAAGGGCTAGCCCTAAGTAGCTGTCACATGGTGACTTTTTGGATCGATGCTTGAGTTCATCTGTTCTTGTTTGTTTTTGAGTCTGTGTATTCTATTTTCGCGCTCTTTTCTCCTTCCCTCTTCTAGTGCTTGATTCTTCATTTGTGGACCGTTTCTTGTGATTCTTGTTGCCTTGACTCCGTTCTGACCAAGAAACAAAAGAGATTCACCCAAGGAAATCCATTGAATCCTCTTGAGTCATCGGATTTGAGCAATTTTGTGTTTGGGTCGTTTTTGAGAAAAGTCTTCGTCGAGATCTGAAATTCCTCGCGTTTCTCTTGGTGAAAGTCGAAATTTCTTGGTGGGAAATGATCACCTATGTGCCTAGATCATCTAGGATGAATCTTGTGATCCGAGGTTTCTTTTGGAGAGAGTTCTTGGTGATTTGGTGTTCGGTTCTTGAAAATCGCTAAGAAATCGCGGGTTTCTCTACTCTACTGTTCGCGGGTGTCGGTGTGTTGCAATCGATGCCTGCTTCTCGGGTTGCAATCGGGTGTTCGAATCGAGTTGCAATCGATCTGCTTCTCGGGTTGCAATCGGGTGTTCGGAATTGAGTTGCAATCCACTTGTGTTTTGTGTTGCAATTTGGCGGGCGATTCGGGATCGGACATCGACGTGTCATGCTCTCGAGAGTTACTTCTCGTGACCCCATTTGTTCGAGACTGTTGCAATTGGGCCTCTAGTAGTGTTGCAATTAGATGCCGCTTTCGAGGTTGAAATTAGTGCCTTGTTCGGTGGGTCTGTTTGTTTTTCATGTCCTCCCTTGATCCATTTGTGTATCTAGGTATACTCCTAGTGCATCCACCTAGTTACCAAGGTCGTGATCTTTCTTTTGCTCGTGATACCTTGCTACCGAGTTAGCACGTGTGTTACTCATCTCTCGTTTGAGTTTGCTTTTGAGGTTGGGGGTTGAGCCGATGACCCAAAATTGAAAAGGAAAATCGAGGCTCCCATTCACCCCCTCCGGTCGCCCGTTTGGTCCTTCAATTGGTATCGGGCGGGTTAAGGATCATATCCACCTTAACCGGTTCTTGATCCGAGAAAGGCGACATGGAGAGGTTTGGTCACTTTGGTGGCAAGCCTCCGGAGTTCGATGGCTCCAACTATCCCTATTGGAAGATCAAGATGCAAAAGCGCATCTCATGGGGATAGATTGGAGAGTGTGGGGAAGATCGTTGAGGGCGAGAACTACCAAGTGCTAGCCGCTCGAGTGGGTGAGGATCGAGATAGCCCAACACAATGCCAACAACCGAGCGAGGAGCGTCTTGTTCTCTAGCCTCAAGGATACCGAGTTTGAGAGAGTTGCCTCTTGTGAGGCGCTCGTGAGGTGTGGAAGACTCTAGAGAGCTACCACGAGGGAACCCCACAAGTCAAGGCCCGCCTCTACGAGAGACCTACAAGAGAGAGTACAATAACCTCATTCAGCTTGATGGCGAGTCCATCGACTCTCTCTTTGCCGGGTTCCGGGCGATGCAGCAAGCTTCCGGCGAACAAGCCGTCGGAGAGGCTCGGCGAGCACGAGAAGGCGATCTGCGGCTCTTATGCGCTGGATCGGAAGGTGTGGGATGTGAAGGTGTCCACAATCATGGAGTCGGCAAACTACGACACCCTCACTCCCGATGAGCTCTACAGCAAGCTTAAGTCTTGAGATTGAAGCTCGGATCCAGCGAAGCTCAAGAACCCCTCTCTGCCCGAACGTTGCCCTTGTCTCGTTCGGTAAGAGCGGTTCAGTTTCTTACGCTAACCCTTCACAAATTTCTTTCGCCTTGTCTTCTTTGGTGTATGCGTGACGAGAGGAGCAGATGGAGAGTCTTGGAGATGATGAGCTTGCGCTTGTCATCAGCCGATTCTCGCGGTTTCACAACAACCGCTTGAACCGTCGGCGTGGCGGCCCGTCCAAGGGCGGATGCTTCGAGTGCGGAGATCCGGACCATTTCGTCGCCGCATGCCCCAAGAAGAACAAAGACAAGTACTCGGCGAGAAGTACTACTCCGGCAAAAGTACGACTCCGACAAAGCGCAAGGACAAGCGCGAGTACACCTCAAACAAGCACAAGTCCAAGAAGGGATTCGACAAGGAGGCAATCAAGAAGAAGTACCTCAAGCGTGCCAAGGAGCACAAGCACGCCTTCCTTGCGTCCCTCGGCGACCTCGACAACTACTCCTCGGGCGGGCAATCTTCCTCAAGCGACGAGGAGCCCGGCGCAAGGTCGAGGACAAGCTCAATGGACTTTGCTTCTTCACCAACTCCAAGCCCGGGGGCTTCTGCACCATGGCCCTCGAAGGAGAGGCGACCGGCAGCGACTCTTCTCCCACTGAGGTACCTCCTACAATCGAATCTCTCTCTGATGAGGTTGAGTCTTTGGGCGATGCGCTTGTTTGTCAAGAGAAGTTGCTTAAAGCGTGCCGCTAGGGAGAGAAAGGAGTACAAGGAGAAGTGGGAGATGGTGTGATCGAGATTGAGTTGCTTAGGAAGCTTTGTCGATGTCTCGATGAGACGGAGTGTGATGCTTGTCTTTGTGCATATGTCTAGCATCGTGTCTTTGCAGTCAAAGTATTCGGCTTTGCTAGATGAGCATGTTGAGTTGAAGTCTAGGCCGATCTTTGTTGAGTGCGTGCAAGTCTTGTCCCGACTTGCGATCCGAGTTGGCGAAAGAAGGCTGCCAAGCTTCTTTGTGATTGAGAAGGCCAACTCGGATAGCACCGTCTTTGGGATGTGCTAAGTGTGGAGCTTTGGAGTTGGAGCTCATGTCTTGTAGGCATGGTAAGGGCAGAAGTAGAAGAGGAGAACAAGTACCTTCGCTCTGTCCTGAGTTGGGTGTCTAGTGGAGAGCCACAACTTGGCATGATGATGAGTCAGTTCAAGAGGGGGACTGACACATCGGGTTTAGGCTTTGCTATAGGTGGGAAGGGTGAAGTTATCTATGGAAAGGTTGGTCAAGGGAGTGGTTTGAGCTCGAGTGAGAAACCAACCAACACTCCTAAGTTTACCAAGATCACTCCACCTGAGCCTTCCAAGCCCATTGTGCAAGATGGCATTCTTCAAGAACCCACTAAGACTCCACCTCCCAAACAAGTGTGGCTTCCCAAACCGAACCACCTCAAGAACCCACTTGACACTTTGCCCAGGATCCCTGAGGAAACCCTTCCTAAGGCCAAGACCACGACAAGAGTGAACCATCCACCCAAGAGAGTGAACCAACCACCACCCAAGAGAGAGGTGAGGTATCACTGTGAGTATTGCGGAGGGATGGTCACTTGGTTGAGTTTTGCTTTAGGAGGAAGAGGGATGCTAGGCGTCAAGTTGAGTTCGAGAACCGCGACTTGTATCACCCTCCACTTGGCATGTATGAGAAGGGTGTGCAGTCGGTTCGAGAGGCGGTTTGCTAGGCTTTGGTAGGAGGCCTCGAGAGGTTTGGGCCACGGTTTGTGAGATCGTTTGGTGGTCGTGTGCTCGCGAGTGAATGTAGATCCTCGCTTTGGGAGCTTTGAGGTTGAGAAGAGGAGAGCACCACGCTTTGTTATGCGTGGTAAGCGGTTTGAGAAGATGGGGGCGTGGGATGTTTGTTTTGCCTAATGCATATTTGGGGCAAGATGGTCAACACCGGTACTCTTCCAAGTTTACTAACCCCGGTGTTGTGCCATATGCTCATCCCATGTTTTATCGTTGATCTGGCCGGTAGGCTTTGGAGGACATGTGGCTCATTGACTCATTTGTTCTCGACACATGACCGGAAACTCCAAGTGGTTCTCGGCCTCACCCCCATGAAGGCGAAAGAGTACATTACCTTCGGGGGACGACAGCAACGGAGGGGAAGATACTATCTCGGGGTCAATCGGGATCAATGACCACTTTGTGCTCAAGGATGTGGCGCTCGTCTCCAACCTGCACTTCAACCTACTCTCTGTCTCCCGGCTCATGGCGGATGGGTATGAGGTACGTTTTAAGGTTGGATGCTCTCGAGTTTTGGACTCTCGCGATGATCTCATTTCTTTGGATTGTGCCTTTTGGGCAAGTCTTTTTCGTGCTGATTTTTTCTCGAGGCTTTGGCACTTCTTGTTGCTTGTTGGCGGGTCCTCCTGCGATTTGTGGAAATGGCATAGGAGACTTGGACACCTAAGCTTTGACCTTCTCACGAGGTTAAGTTCTATGGGTCTAATCCGAGGATTGCCTAAGCTCAAATTAGAGAAGGATTTGGTTTGTCATCCACCTGTCGTCACGGGAAGATGGTATACGCTTCCCACCACCCGATTTCTCAGTTATGACCTCGAGACCGGGAGAGATCCTTCACATGGACACCGTTGGTCCATCTCGGGTGAGGTCGGTGGGTGGGAAGTGGTATTGTCTAGTGATCGTTGGCGATTTTTTCGAGATACTCTTGGGTCTTTTTTTCATGGAGGGCAAGGATGAGGCTTTCGGTTTTGCTCGTGATTTGATTTTGAGGCCGAGAACGAGTTGACGAATCTGACCATTCGGCGATTCGCGGTGACAATGGCACGAGAATTTAAGAACTCTCGATTCGAGTCTCTTTGTGCTAACTTGGGTGTCGAGCACCGGTTTTCTAGCCCTTATGTCCCGTGAAGCGGGATTGTTGAGCGGAAGAACCGGACTCTTGTGGAGATGGCAAGGACCATGCTCGATGAACACAAGACTCCAAGGAAGTATTGGGCTGAGGCAATCAACACGGCATGCCATGTCTCCAACCGCATTTTCCTCCGTGCTTTCACCAAGAAGACATCATATGAGTTGCGGTTTGGAAGGCGCCCAAGGTGAGTCACTTCCGTGTGTTTGGATGCGGTGCTTCATTCTCAAGCAAGGTAATCTTGACAAGTTTGAGTCTCGATCGGTGATGGCATTTTTCTTGGATATGCTTTGCACTCACATGCCTACTGGGGTTCTTAACCTTGAGACTAACCGCGTTGTAGAGACATGTGAGGTTACCTTCGATGAGGCTAGCGCCTTGTTCTTCTTACGTGTTTGAGTGTGCGGGGAAAGGAGGAGATGGAGCGAGCATCTTTGTGGAGGAGGAGCGGGGAAGGCGTTGGGTGGGGTGATCCCGAGCGACTCCACCGCTTGCCCCAAATGACCACAATGACGGCGACGACTGCTCACGGACCCGGACCCTACTACCACTACTTCACGGGGTCCGTGGAGCGGCTCCCTCGGGCGAGGCGAGGCAGCACCTTTGAGGAGGTTCCCACTCCGGTCGAGGGGAGGTGACATCTTCGCGCACGGCGCCTCAGCACATTCAGCGTCGTCACCCCCCCGTGAGACCATGATTGGAGGATTGAACCAAAGGGTAACTTCGTTCCAAATCCTATGCTATGTGTCATTTTGCTCATTACGCATTTGTTTCCACTCTTGAGCCCAAAGATGTTACCCTTTGCATTATCGATTCAGATTGGGTCAATGCCATGCATGAGGAGTTGCGAGAACTTTGAGAGGAACCAAGTTTGGGTTTTAGTGCCACCTCCGGTGAGTGTCATCCCATAGGAACCAAGTGGGTGTTTAAGAACAAGCAGTGAGGATGGGGTGGTTGTGAGAAACAAAGCCGGACTAGTTGCCCGGGGGTTTTGTCGAAAGAGGGTATAGACTATGAGGAAACCTTCGCTCCTGTAGCCCGCATAGAAGCCATTAGGATTTTGCTTGCCTTTGCGCCTCGAAGGGCTTTAAGCTCTTCCGGATGGATGTCAAGAGTGCGTTCCTAAATGGGTTCATAGAGGAGAGAGGTGTATGTGAGGCAACCCCGGGGTTTGAGCATCCTAAACACCCAGGACTATGTGTACAAGTTGCACAAGGCTTTATGCGGCCTCAAACAAGCCCCCCCCAGCGTGGTATGAGAGATTGAAAGCCTTCTGTTAGCTAAGGGTTTTGTGATGGGAGCTGTAGACAAGACCTTGTTCTTGCTTAGGAAGGGCAAAGACATCCTCCTGGTTCGGATATATGTGGATGATATCATCTTTGGTGGCTCTTCACATGCTATGGTATCGAGTTTTGCGTAGATTATGAGCGGGGAGTTCGAGATGAGCATGATGGGCGAGGTGACCTACTTCCTTGGACTTCAAATCAAGCAAACCAAGGGCGGGATCTTCGTACACGGGGCAAGTACACGAAGGACATCATCCGCAAGTTTCGCATGGGTGAGGCCAAGCCTCTTTTCGACACCCATGTCGACGGCGACGGCGGCCCCGGGCGAGGACAAGGATGGAGAAGCCGTGGACCAAAGGGAGTACGAAGCATGATCGGTTATTTGTTGTACGGCGGCGGCGCCCCCGACATCCGGTTTGCGGTGTGCCTCTGCGCAAGACGCTTTTCGATTGTCGCCACGCACCTCTCACTTTCGAGTACGTGAAGAGGATCTTCAGGTATTTGCGATTTACCCTTGACTTTGGCCTATGGTACTCGGCCTCTTCCACCCTCTCCCGGACCGGTTATTCGGACTCGATTATCTTTGGTGATCGTATGCATAGAAAGTCCACATCTGGTACTTGTCGGTTCCTTGGTACTTCTCTTGTGTCTTGGTCCTCTCGTAAGCGATGCGGTGTCGCTTCGGTCGACGGTTGAGGCGAGTATGTAGCTCTTCTTCCGCTTGTTGTTCCCAAATGGCGTGGATGGTTGCCACCTTGAGAGACTTTGGCTTGAGTTTTTCTCGTGTACCCTTGTTGTGTGATAGCATGGGAGCTGTGAGTGTTGCCAAAAACCCAGTCCTTCACTCTCGGACCAAACACATAGAGGTGAGGTACCATTTCTGAGAGATCACCGGGAGAAGGGGACATAGATGTCCGGCACGTGTACCGCGAACAACAGTTACGGACATTTTCACCAAACCACTAGACCAAGTCCGCTTTGCTAAGCTCCGTGGTGAGTTGGGAGTTTGCTATCCCTTTTGAGGGGTAGCTTTGTAGTTGATGTCTGATTTAGTTTTTAGGTTTGTTTTTGCTTTTTGTATCATACTTGCATATCATGAGCTTCACTTTTATATTGAATGGAATGAGTTTGTGCTCTTAGTAGTATGGACATGATAGTGCTTCTAGTTTGAGCTCTTTCTAATCATGTGGTGTATGTTATGAGTGAGCAACTTTTTCAAATGTAAACTTGATTAATGAATGATGAAATTAAATCATGGTTCACCCTTGAGCTAGCTTCTATCATGAGTAGGATGTTGAGATCCTTTGAGCTTTTATGTGTATGCTTGGTAGCTATGTCTCATGCTTTGATTCATTCACTTGCTTAGATTTTCATGATAATACCATGCTAAAACGTGAAGTCTAAAGCTAAAGTGATGAAAAGATCGAGTGGGTCCATTTTGCCACACTTTGAAGTTTGAGAGACTGCTTTCACTTGCACTCTTGAATGAACTTGGACTTCATTGTGTTTGATCCGGACCATTGTCTTAAGCTAATCATTGCTCACGCATAGGCTTGACATGGTTGATTAGTAAGGCAAGGCAAATGTGGATAACCACTTTCGCATGCTCTTTGGTAACTTGTGAACATTTGCAACTCTGAACTAAAATGAACCTCACAAGTTTGTGCCATAATGTCGAGCATGATGTTTGAACGCTGCTTGGGGTAGTTCACCCGGTTTACATGTTTAAGCACTTAGTTGATTTCCTATCTACTTATGCTAGGTGCTATGTTTGATGGTGAACCTCCTTTTGCAAAATACTGAAAATTGCTCAAAATGCTTTGTGCCATATTTCATATCATCGATTAGCTTGAGCTCGGCTAGCACTTGTAATTTGCTGCTATGGTACCACTTTGAGCACTCTCTCATTCGGTTGAATATAATCTTGAAGCTTTGCATTGTGACATATTGCATTTCATAGCTTTGATAAGTGCATTTGCCAACAAGGGGGAGAGAGAGGTACAAAGAGACAAGGTGTGCATTGTTCGGGGGAGTTTTAGCTTGGTTGTGTCGAGCCTTTTTTGCCCATGTCTTTGGGAACCAAGTTTTTGCTCCATATTTGCTATCCGGTGAATGCGGTCGATGGTACGTTGCAATCGGGAGATCTGCTTTCGTTGCAATTTGATTGTCTTTGAGGTTGCAATTAGCACTTTTTGTCTCAGCTTATGCCTAGATTGTGTTCACCTTTTTGCTCCATATTTGCTATCCGTGAATGCTTTGAGGTTGCAATCGGGAGATCCGCTCGTTGCAATTTGATTGTCTTTGAGGTTGCAATTAGCACTTTTGTCTCGGCTTATGCCTAGATTGTGTTCACCGGATGTCTTTGTCTTCTTTCTTACGTCTTTGTGTTGAATGTTGACAATGCACTCATCAAGGGGGAGATTGCGAACACATGGTTGATTTAGGTCATATGTGTTTAGTTTTGTGATGGAGTGATTGTCAACGATCAACATTCTTCCTCTATTTTCTTTTTTATCTTTTATGCTTCGGCTATGTTTCACCGGCATACGTGGAGTGTGTCGAAGACGTATCTCTTGGTTCGTGTTGTGCGGTGTGTGGAGCTCGGAGATGGTAGGCGCGGAGAGGTGAAGGGGCCAAGGAGGGGGCGTCGTGCCGGGCCGATGGACCGCGGAGGTGAAGGACGGGCGTGAGGCTTGGGCCGAGGGACCGGATCGCCGGGTGGCTAGCCATGGTGGTGACATCCGGGACATCGACGGATGCAAGAGGGCGTGGCGGGACCGTGTCGATCGGGTCAAGACGGGCGAAGCGTGCGGCGGCGGGGGAGCTCGGATGACTTGGCGACTCGGGCGGTCAAGACGGCGATGACACACGTGTCGAGGAGGTTTGCTTTGGTTTGTCCTCAAAACCATCGGTGCGGGGTTTAGTGGTTTGGGCCTCAAAACCACGGGCGCGGGTTTAGTGGTTTGGCGCCTCAAAACCACGGGCGCGGGTTTCGGGTTTTGGGCCCACAAAACCCGAGGCGTTCCGGACGGATGGAAGGACGGCACGTGGCGGCATCGGGGGAGGTTGCGTGGATGCAAGGCTACCGATGAGGAGGCGCGGTGGCCGTCGGATTGAAGATTACCCGAGTCGACCGAAATAGCCTTAGGGTTACAAGATTGACTCATGTATCTTAGGGGTAGTTCGAGGCGAGGGGAATATGGGGCTATTTAGCGAGGCATACCCCTTCATCCTCTCTTGCCTCTCATTTTACAATTTCTAGCTAGGGTTTCCAAACATTGGTGTGAGAGGTCCACCGATCTTGTATCGATTTTGGTTGGGCAAGGGCTAGCCCTAAGTAGCTGTCACATGGTGACTTTTGGGATCGATGCTTGAGTTCATCTTCTTGTTTGTTTTTGAGTCTCTTTTATTCTATTTTCGCAGCTTTTCTCCTTCCCTCTTCTAGTGCTTGATTCTTCATTTGTGGACCGTTTCTTGTGATTCTTGTTGCCTTGAATCCGTTCGTGACCAAGAAACAAAGAGATTCACCCAAGGAAATCCATTGAATCCTCTTGAGTCATCGGATTTGAGCAATTTTGTGTTTGGGTCGTTTTTGAGAAAAAGTCTTCTTCGAGATCTGAAATTCCTCGCGTTTCTCTTGGTGAAAGTCGAAATTTCTTGGTGGGAAATGATCACCTATGTGCCTAGATCATCTAGGATGAATCTTGTGATCTGAGGTTTCGATTGGAGAGAGTTCTTGGTGATTTGGTGTTCGGTTCTTCGAAAAATCGCCAAGAAATCGTGGGTTTCTCTACTCTGTTCGCGAGGTGTCCGATGTGTTGCAATCGATGCGCTTCTCGGGTTGCAATCGGGTGTTCCGAATCGAGTTGCAATCAGTGCGCTTCTCGGGTTGCAATCGGGTGTTCGAATTGAGTTGCAATCCACTTGTGTTTTGTGTTGCAATTTGGCGGCAGTTCGGGATTAGACATCGAGGCGTGTCTGTACTCTCCGAGAGTTACTTCGTGACCCCGACTGTTCGCACTGTTGCAATTGGGCCTCTAGTAGTGTTGCAATTAAATGCGCTTTCCGGGTTGAAATTAGTGCCTTGTTCGTGGCTGTTTGTTTTCATGTCCTCCCTTGATCCGCTGTGTATCTAGGTATACTCTAGTGCATCCACCTAGTTACCTAGGTCGTGATCTTTCTTTTGCTCATGATACCTTGCTACCAGTTAGCACGTGTGTTACTCATCTCTCGTTTGAGTTTGCTTTTGAGGTTGGGGGTTGAGCCGATGACCCAAAATTGAAAAAGGAAAATCGAGGCTCCCATTCACCCCTGGTCGCCGTTTCGGTCCTTCACAGATGCTTGGTACCAATTGTTAGTTTCGATATGTAATGAAATAAGTTTCACTGCTCTGCTTTGCCATGAAGAAATGCACCAATTTACTTACTGCCTATACTAGGACCATCTTGGCTGATGCCATTAAGTAATTTGTTTGGTGAGCTGAAGTGTTTATTTTCCAGGGAAGGAAGCACTCAATTCATTTATATCAAGCGCACAACCACAACTCTGCTTTGCATATTCAACATAACCGTCAGAACAAACAGTGCTTCTTTTACATATGATGGGGGTGTTACATTTTGCTGTGCTAATGAGCCCAACAAAATAATAAGCCTGCTTGCTTGTCAGACTCATTCACCTGGTGTCTGCCTGCGATGCGATTGATGTAATCGTTTTTCTGTGTGTGATAAACACCATGATTGATGATGGAGCATCCCTGAGTTATCCAATGATGAGGCTGCAGTTTTATTTGAGGAATTGAGTCGTCGGCAGCCTCAGTTCAGTCGTGTTTAACCTCACTTTATCCACCGCTCCCTCCCCTGTTATCGTCTTGGTCGCAGCCACTCAAAGCAAATACAGAGAAGGCGTGGAAGATGGCACGGGAGAGGAATCACCGGGCGGCCACCGTGCACGCGCGTGGAATCACGAGGTTCCCTGCCTGCCTGCTTGCCTTGGATGTGATCGCCGGCACGCCCGAGCGTTGTCCTGCGGTGGGCGGTCGTGTCAGCAGGCACTCAAACATACAGTCGGCAGTGCGCACCGCCTTTGGACGAAATGCGCCACCGCCCATTGCACTGATGGAGCCTTGCTGCTTCAACGTCGTCAGACAAATGGCCGCGTGAAGTGCCCCAATAATTTCGACGTGACATCGTGTCTTGGATTCATTAGTTCCGTTCAATAATATCGCAGTCGTCGTCCAGTGGCTGTGGCTGTGGCTGTGGATGTGGATGGGGCTGGGACGACGACTAGGACTCGGAGGCAGGGGCTTGTCGACGTGTCGTCGCCCTCTCCTTTTCATTTCTCAGTGAAGCAACTTTTTTTTTTTTTGAAGAAGCTGGAGGGGCATAACGCCCCTACAGGAATTTATTAATCAGCAAATAAAGGAAACCGTGTAATCAGTGAAGCAACTTGCTGATCAACTGGTCAAGGAAAGCGTGTTTCCACCAAGACGCAGAGGGCCAGACGCGACCTGCTACCTCTGCATTAATTCCATTGGGATAGGGATCATTTCCATCCAACTACTCTGATCTCCACACCCTGGAAATGCAAAGGGCACAAGCTCCAGGTATCATTCCTATTTCCTGTTTTATTTTCGAGTATGGGGAATGAATGCTCTGCTGGTTGTATATATATATATATGATGCTGCTACTTACAGTAACTTAAGGCTGCAAGTGTCTACCTGTAAATTAGCACTACACCTACTAGTTTTCTCAGATCAGATATAATCCACACCTTCAACCACTTCCTTATGTACTTCTGTCAGATCCGTGTTCACTAGCCATCTGGACCTTTCTTGTTGCATAGGAGCAAAGGAGGGCCACAATTGGAGACATACAAGAATGCAAAAGGAGTGGATCTGACTTCTGCTTTGCATGCGTTAGTTGCATAGGAACAAAGGAGGGCAGCACTTGGAGATGGCACAAGCATATCTGAGTCTGAGCTCTAGGTATTTTACGTTAACTTCAACCAATAATGTAGCAGCATCCCATTCCTTCTGTTCTTTACTCTTGCTAGATTCAACCATCTGTCCTCTACCTTTCTGCACAATCTGCTTGCTTTCACAAGAAGTTTCATGTGCAATAACTTGGTTTTTCTTCTGTGATTCATGCACAGGTACTCCAGTTAACACAATGTCGTAAATCATCATAACTGAAAGACGCTGTTTATTCTTCTGTGATTCAAGTCTGGTACTTTAATCTTTCCAACAAGAAGGCTATAAGGGTGTGCCTGCAAAGAAACACTTGAACAACAAAGAAGTTAAAGGGATACCCTTGTTTTCACAGGTCAGATATCCATATGATCGACCATTGTTGCAAGAGCTTCTGTGACGTCTCATTAGCACTAGTAATACTGATAGCATGGTGCACAGACAGCCATCAAAGCACTATATGAGCTATAATTAGTTGCAACTTGTAAAAAAAAACTGTTGTATCAGAGTTCATTTTGAAAACTTTTAGAACATAGATGCTGATTCAAAATTCTATTCGCACAGGAAATTTTTTCTGAAAAGACGTTTACAAAGAAGCTAGGGTCGGTATGGAAGCTGCTGTAGTATCTGGAATATTGAAGATTATCAGCAACAAGCTGGCTCCACTGCTGGTCAAGGAGTACAGCTTGATAGTTGGTGTCCAGAAGCATCTGCTAGAACTAAAAGATCAAGTTCAGGAGATCAACTGTTGGTTGGAAGCAGTAGGGGATAAAGTTTCACCAGATACTCCAGCAAATAATTGGCTAAGGAAGTTGAAAGATATATCTTATGATGTTGATGACATTGTTGATGAATTCCAGCTAAAGGCTGAGGAACATGAGCCCCATGGTGTTTCTGTTATCTCCAGATATATGTGCAAAAAACCAAAATCTCTCATACTTCAATGCAAGGTAGCCAGAAAGCTCAAGGCAGTCAAAAAGAGATTTGATGCAATTGTGAAGCAAAGAACTGAATTTAATGCCATAGCAATTAGCTTGCAAGCTGATCATCCCACTCGAGATTGGAGTCAGACTACTGCTAACCAGACAACATGGCCTACTGTGGATGTGGCATCAGTGCTCGGAAGAGACCAGGAGAAGCACCAAATAATATCAAAACTAGTAGATGACAAACACATAATCAAGACTATTTCCATCATCGGACTTGGTGGCTCTGGGAAAACTACTTTAGCTAAACTTGTTTTCAATGATTGCAGCATTGTGGAGAAGCATTTTGAAGTCAGACTATGGGTTCATGTGTCACAAGAATTTGATGTTGGCAAGCTCATCAAGAAACTGTTTGAAGCTTTTGCTGATAATAATCCCGACCAGCGTGCCCTGCCATGTATGATCAAAACAATCTCAGAAAAGTTGACTGGAAAGAGGATTTTGGTTGTATTGATGACGTGTGGACTGAGTCCCTAATTCAGTGGGAAAATTTTGCAGTGCATCTCAAGAGCTGTGCACCTGGGAGCAGGATTTTAGTCACTACTCGTAGTAGAAGAGTTGCTGAAACAGTGCAATCCATAAACCAATTTGATTTGTCATTCTTATCTCTTGATGACAGCTGGCAACTATTCCAGCAAAGCTTAGTAATTCCTGCAGAAGGATTGGGGTCAGAATTTGTACAGGTTGGAAAAGAGATTGCGAGAAAATGTGGTGGGGTACCACTAGCAATTAAAGCTCTTGCAGGTGTCCTCCGTGGCATGGTACAAATACAAGAATGGAAATCCATGAGAGATAGCAATTTATTAGCTGTTGAGGGTAAAGAGTGTATAGTTTCTGCATGCTTGATGTTGAGCTATTTGAACTTGCCTTCTCATTTGAAACAGTGCTTCACACTTTGTTCAGTGTTTCCTAAAGGTCATAGGATTGATAAAGAACAATTGATTGACCTATGGATTGCTCATGATATGATCTCCATGGATTATATTGGCAACAAGCACTTCAATTCTCTTGTGCAAATCTCTTTCCTGCAAAATGTGGAAGAAAAAGATGGGAGAGTGACATGTAGAATGCATGATTTGGTTCATGATCTTGCCCAGCTCATCTTGGGTGACGAAATTTCACTCGTCGTGCCAATGGATGAAGAAAATTCCATAAAGAGTTGTAGATACTTTTCTTTGAGAGAACAACCAAAAAGTTATTGTTCCAAAAAAATACTCTTAGAAAGGCACGTGTCATGTATATTACTGGGTGTTATGATCACATTTTTTGGTATGGCACTGGAGAATGCAAAGCACTTGCATAGTGTGATAGTTGGATCTACCTATAAAAGGACACCACTCAATGCCGTGTTTCAGATTAAATATTTGAAATATCTTTCCATGTCGGACTAAATTGTGAAGCAATTCCTGACGCTATTTCAGATGTTTGGAGCCTACAAGCACTTCATATAACAAATAGCCTATATCTGCTCGGGCTTCCTGAATCCATTGGTAAGCTCAAGAAGTTGAGGACACTAAATTTGTCAGGCTGTCAGAACCTAAACAGATTACCAGATTCTATTGGTGATTGTCACATGGTTTCAAATATTAATCTTTGGTATTGTATGGATCTTACAGTGCTACCAAACTCTATTAGTAGAAATAAGGAGCTGAGAGTGCTAAGGCTAGGTTGTACCGGAGTTAGGAGGCTACCGACTATCATTACGTTGGAAAATCTAGAGTGCTTGGACCTCACACGGTGTTATGAGCTGGTAGAATTACCTGAAGGCATATGGAACTTGAAGAAGCTTGAAGTTTTGAACATAGAAGGATGTACAATGTTTGGATTCCCGCTGGTTTTAAACAGACAGGCACTTGATCGATTACAAAATATGAACATATTTGTTGTAGGACGGGGCAAAAGATCTGGACTAATGTTACAACATGCACGTGTAGCAGATATGTACAATAGGGATCTATCTTTTTGCACAAGCGTATGTGATGGAACCCGTAAGATGCACAAATGACATGCTTGAAACAAAAGACAAACTTGCATTATTTGAGCCTACGATGGATGACACATGACGCTGCCCAGGTGAACAATGAATTCGACAAAGCTGTACTTGATGATGCTGAACCGCCATCTGGAATTAAAGAGCTTGGAATTCATGGGTATTCAGGTAGGCAGTATGCTTGGTGGATGCAAAGTAAAGTAGGCGGGGAGTACAAGGGCCTACTCCCTTCCCATGTTTGAGGGTGATGAATTTGATTGATTTCCGAACTTGAAGCATCTACATGGTCTTGTGGAGCTGCCTTGTTTGGAGGAACTTCAACTGAAACAGATGCCTTCCCTTGAGAGCCTAAGTGGCGGGTCATTTCCTTCACTGGTGAATTTGGAGATGCATGATCTGCCTTGTTTGGGAGAGGTGTGGATTGTAGCGAGTGGATCATGCCCGATGGAGAAAAGGGGGAGGATGCTGCAATGTCGCACCTCAGTTTGGACAATTCGATTTGGTAATTGCCTCACACAGTGCTAAAGATAAGTGACTGTCCTAAGTTGGAGATAAAGCCGCACCTTCCTCTCAGTTTTAGCCACCTGAAGGAGCTTAGGCTACAGAATGTGAAAGGAGTAGGATGGAGCCTCACATCCCTCCAGTCTCTAAAAGTGGACAAGTGTTCTAATATCTACATCCTACCCGAGTCGCTGGGGGAACTCCGGTCTCTGCAAGAGTTGACCATCAAATCCTGTCCTAGCCTGTGCAGCCTTCCCCAAACAATTGGTCAACTCACATCCCTCCAGGAGCTCATAATAGTATCATGCAATGCACTTAACCAATTGCCCGAATGCTTGGGAGAACTCTGCTCTTTACGCAAAACTCAAGATTACAGAGACTTGCCAAAGCTGACCCGCCTTCCGGGAATCCATCTGCCGTCTCACCACCTCTCTCTTCAAGTGCTCGAAATCTACAACTGCCGGGCATCACATCCTTGCCGCAGGGAATGAACGGCCTCATCTCCCTTGAGGAGTTATACGTCTCTTTCTGCCCTGCAATAAAATCCTTGCCGGGGCATAAAAGGCCTCACAAGCTCTCAAGAAATTGTGGATCCACAATTGCCTTAATTTGCAAAGCGCTGCAGAGAGGAAAGGGGAGGACTGGCACCTCATCTCCCACATCCCCCTGATGTCTTTGGTATAGACTCGAGATGGAAGGGCGCGTGACCGTGTGGGGTGGATTTGGTCAGATCGGGTGAGTTTGTTGTACTAAGCTATGAGTAATCTCCTTTTTCCTTGTGTAGATTCACTAGAGAGCCTATTTCCTAATTATCTTTTATTCATTTCAATTGGTTCCAGGCCCAAGTGTTCATACAGCCTGCTCAGGAAATTTGCACTTGTATTCACACTTACTAATGGGAAATCTGCAATTGGAATTATCTACTACTTGCAGTCGAGGCCACTGCTGTTACTTGTTATGCCTGCATAAAAAAAAAATCAACTGGTTGCCAGTAAGCAAATCATATTTCTAGGTAACTCGCTAGTTTCCTTGTACCTTTTTCTTTGCAACTCACGACTGAAGAAATGCCCTTGTTTGATTCATTTAATCATTTTTTTGTGGAGAGCACAGCACCGTTTGTGCTTTTGCATCCAGTTGTGTGCTGTTTGTTGCTAAGGATGGCATCTTGTTTGTATTGCACGGTCCTGTTCTATTCATTTACTCATTTGGGTGTGGATCGAGAGCACAATAACATTTGCGCTTTTGTGTCTCACAAGCTACAGAGTACCATTATACGATTTCAGTCATGTGCTGTAATTAAAGAAAGCCTTCGTGAGTTGATTAATTTGTCAGTTGTACACCCATATTAACATTCAGATGTGAATGCTTTGGTGCCACCCAAAGGAAAAGGAAACACTAGGGAGTCGTCATGTTTAGCAAACTAATATGATGTAGTTCAATATGCAAACACCACAAGAAGTTAAAATTGTTTTGCTTTAGTAATTTCACTGGTGCTGGTGAATATGTAAAGGAAACACACAGAGACACTCTTGAACTAATTCATTTGTTGAATAGTTTGAATGAGGGAGTATTATCGGCTTTTTGAGTACTTGCCTATTTTTGCAGGTCCACTGCACACTCTTTGCAGTTCTGGATTAGCTTCAGTCAAGATAAGAGACCTGCATGGATGAAAAAAAAGTATATGAAGATCTTGAGGCCATATATGATGATAAACAAATTCATTTCAGTCTTACTCTTACCCCGTACCTGTGGATATGATTTAAGAAGTTATATGACGATATATCAAGTAAGCAACAGTGAAGGCTATGTTGGTATCCTCAAGCTCAGCTTTGCCATGAAGAAATGCATCAGTTTACTTACTAGTCACAACTTCCATCTTGCCTGTACTCAAGCGAGCTACTGGGAATGAATTTCCTTTGCTACGAGATGTTGATGTAAATCGTTGAACTGTACTGTATATTCTCCATGGAGGCATGGAGCATTCTGCTGTATTCACTGCTTACTGCTTTGTCAGACACACCCAGCTTTTTTTTATCAGAACATGCAGAGTTTGTTTCATCCCTTTTACATATGAATCCTGATTTCAGAGCGACAGATGTTCTGTTCTGCTGTTTAGTTAACATGATGGTCCCGCTTTTGTCAGTCACAAATGTACAGGTAGCAGAAGTGTATCCATTGTGATTTGCGAGTGATGAACGATACCCGGCCAACTTCTTGGCAGCCTCATGAATTCGCCGCCGACTATGGAGGCTCACTTTGAATCGGAGGACCTTTGACAACGTCAACAAGTCGACACCACAACTCTTCCAGGTCATCAAGGACGAGGCAGTGGCTTGGGCGGCGGCAGGTTTCAGGGACCTGGCGACCCTGCTCGCAGTGGTTCAGCTCGCTTAGGATTAGCGGCTTCTCTTCTTCCGGTCGCACATTAGTTTCCTTTTACAGTACATCATTACCGCAGCGCCGTTCAAGCCGGCGATCTTTGTCAAGTGTGTGTTTTGTGAGTGGCGGCCAACTAGGTTGGCTAAACCTCAAGACTCTATTTCCCCTTAATGCAATACGTGCAGTGTGCACGCTTTCGAAAAAAAAAGGCTCACTCTGAATCGCACCGCTTCTCTTCCCGTCTCCGTGGTGCATGCCGTGTCGAACCTGCCACACATGCGCGGGAGCCTTGTCGGGTACGACTACGACGGCGCATGCAATGGCGGCGGTGGAGCGCCCTGCTATGCAGGGCTGCTGGCCGGGCGCTGCAACACTCAAACAGCAGGCGGTGCACGTCGCTCGTTCGACAAAATGCTGCACAGGTGGAGACTGGAAAATGGGGAGTTGGAACGGAGGCAGGTTGTCATCCATAGAGCAGCCGGAGCGCCGGTCACCACACCACGCGCTACTACTCCACGGACCACGGCATTTCGTCATCTTCCTCGAGATATTTCCTTCGCTACTCTTTGGTATGTGTTCTCAGCTCAGCATGCCTCTCCCTCGACACTTGACAAAGACTTTGAGTCAGTCATCGATCACTCTTGTCCTGATGAACATGGCATGGCAATCTTGAATTAGTAACTTCTTTTTGCAGGTCATTGTTGAAAGGTTTTCAAGGAGTAATTTACCACAAATGGAGAAGAGAAAGTAAGTTGCTACTCTCTTGTGCCCATTATGCATTATTACTAGAGATGGCTTGGGTGTTTCATTTTCATTGATTCTATGCTGCTCCTGACTGCTGTCTTACAGTATCCTCATTGACCTTCAAATTTAGCAATCAAAAATGATTTATGGTGCAGGTACCTAGTTCCTGTGACATGCCGGTTGGCCATTATTTTCATACTACGTTCTAGGCTGCACCTATCTCCAGGGACAGCTCTCTTTTGTGCTTGGGAACAACACTTTGCCCCAAACAGGTGAGATTGTTGTTCATCAATATAATTCACCATCTGTCCTCTGATAACTCTCTGATCTCTTCTGAAGCTTTAGATGTTTTGTCCATCGGTTACAGCTTGTGTTACGGTAGGATTGATGTTATAATAAGCAATATATAGGAGCTTGAGTTTTAAGATGCAGAAGGTCAAAACTAGGCATGTAAGCTGAATTGATTGTGACGATGCATTTTTCCCCACGGGCCACAGCTAGCTTGATGGGAAGTGTTTATGAGTCCTACAAGGACAAAGACAGTTTCCTTTACATGTGCTACAGCAGCGAGAAGACATTTGGCTGGCCTGAAGTGCTCTAGAATTTTTCTCTGCTTTGCAGCCAGGTAGTACATGCATGTGTAAATGTGTTGTGTTTAGTCTGTGCATAAACATTGTACATGTTGTCAACTACTCAACTCTTGTGCATATTCATATTGGTGCTACTCTGTATTTATGTATATAGTAAAAGAAGTAGGTCTATCATTACCATTCTTGTGTGAATTTTGAGACAGACATGACACGTGAACAATGAAGTGTGTGGATTTGTCCTGCTCTAGACAACTACAGTTAAACTTATTATTCAGATGATCATTCAAATACTATTGAACATAATGTGATCATTCAGATGATCAAACTACTTGCTCCCAAGGCCAATGCTGTTAACTGTTATGCCCGCATAACAACAACCACTGGTTGCCAGTAAGCAAATCATATTTCTAGGTAATTCTCTAGTTTCCTTTGTACCTTTTTCTTTCCAACACAAAATGATCGACTCACCACTTGGACAAATGCTCAGCTTATGCCAGATGCATGTACGAGCTGTCTAATTTCAAGTCTGGTTTCAGGTGAACCAGCAGGTCCATAGCTGTTGGAGTCATACTTTTCTGGAGCATAGGAGGGCTTCTGCTAGCCCAAAAGACTATGGCGCCATTCTCGAGCTCTGCTCAGCCTTGGAGAAAATGTGTTAGCTACTAGCTCAGTACTTCCATCTTGCCTGTACTCAAGCGAGCTGCGGCAAGTTTTCTTTGGTACCAGATGCCATGAAGTAAATAAATTGGTGAAGTGCAGTGTTTATTCTCCATGGGCGCGTGTAGCCTTCAGTAGTTCAGTTGTATTAAGCGCATGGCTCTGCTTTTCATACAGACACAGTGTCTCCATCAGAACATGCTGTATTTTTTGATCCCATCTACTGAAGTACATATGAAAATTCACATCTCACTGTTTCAGAACGTGAAGCATTTTGTTGTGGTGTCGAGTTAACAAGATGGGCGTGTCTGTCGTCAGTCACGTATCCTTCAGAGTTCAGAGCCAAAATTACAGGTAGCAGCAAGTGATTTGAAAATGCTTTTGTAACTTCCTCAAAATTCGCGATGGAGTGTGATTAAGTTGTGGACTAGTAGTTTGTTGTTGGAGACTCTGTAAGCAGATGAATTCATCAATTGGCACCCTGAATTAACTTAGAGAATGAAGGGCATGCTGCTGGATGCTGCTATGCAAGCTATTCGATGTGGTGTGGTGTGTTGTCATGGCTATTCGATGCTTCGTGGAGAGGGAAGCAGCCTGTTGGCAGCTGAGTGGCCGACAGGATACGTATCGGCGCTTCAAGGGCCGACAGGATTACGTGGCAGCCCAAACATTCGACAAAACGTGCCGCCGGTCACGAGCGTTCCACTTGTTACCAGGCGCTTGTTCTGATTTCTGAGGGGGTGTTCAGTTCCCACATCCCAACCCAAAAAAGTCTTCAGCTTCGTCGTCACATCGAATCTCTTAACGCATGCATGAAGCGTTAAATTTAGGTAAATGAAAAACTAATTACATAGTTTAGCTGAAAAGTACGAGACGAATCTTTTAAGCCTAATTAGCCTATAGTGGGACAACAATTACCAAATACAAAACGAAAAGTGCTACAGTACTGAACCCAAAATATTTCACCAACTAAACACCCCCGCCCCACCCTCCCCTTGTGTCGTGTTTCACCGATTTCAGATCAGACACGCACGCCAATGTCCGGACTAGAAGCAAGCCCAACCTACAAGCCCGTGGCTTATCCCACCCGACGGGCAGCCATGGACGAACCTTCCTGCAGGCGTAGAACAAGAAGCAACCAACCATGGACGGTCCCGGTGCCTGCACAGCACGTGGCGGCGAGGGTGTGGTGGGACGACTCCCATGGGCCATGGCAGCAGCGCACTAATGGGCAGCGGTGCTGCCTCACGGCAACAGGAGGCCCGCCCTGCTCACCACCTGTTCGGTAAAATGTTCCAGAGGTAGCAAGGCTTTCCAAACTCCGTCATTTTCTTTCAACTGCCTTGGGTTCTGCTTCTCTTGAGTTTTCCATTCCATTTGCATCCGTGGAGCCATGGAGTGGAAGTCGAGAAACCCAGCACAGTTGTCGTTATTTAAGTTGCAAGTAGTGGAAGGTGGCTGTCATGTTTTTCGGACCGTTGGAGGGAGAGCGCCGGCCGCGGCCCGCTAGGGCGCATGGCGCCGCCGCCGCCGCCGCCGCCCGTTCGCACCGACGGCTCCCTCCCCCCGCCGGCCTCCTCCTCTCCACCCATCCCTCCCACTCCCCCACTTCTCTAGCACCCAGCCCCGGCCTCTCGCTTCGCCCGTCGAAACCAGGTCCGCCCGCTCCGCCCGGGCCACCGGCGCCATGCCCACGGAGGGAGGCACGGATCCATCGCCGGCCCTCGAGTTTACGCCCCGTCGCCGGGCCGCTCCTCTCGGTACCGGGCCTCAGGGGACCCTGCAGCTCTTGGTGGTGGAGAGCCGCGCCGCCGTCGCCGCCGGGGCTCGGCCATGCGTCCGCTCCCTCCGCCCGGCAACGACGAACGACGCGGGCGCCGGACACCGCGGGCGGACCCTCGTCGCTCGGCCACCACACAGCTGTGGACCGTCGTGACCATTGGGGCGCCGGGCGGTGGCCCAGCCCCTCCCTACCGCGCTACACGGTACCTCCTCTCATCTCCCCGCCGCCTCCTCCTACGCACCGGCGAGCGCGTGGGCGGACGGCCTCCGCCCCCGCCCCTCCCGCCAAGACTGCTACCGCCGGGACGGGTTGGGTCCGCTCGCAGCCGGCCGCCGCCAGCATCGTCGGGCGTCGACCAGGGCGGGCATCTCCCGCATCGGGCCGGGATCTGGCGTGGGGGTACGACGACGGCAACCTCTGGGGGGAATTACAACCTTGAGGAAGGGGTCGCCCGACGCCGGCCCTGCTGGCTCGCCCGAGCAGGGTCAACCGATCGCCGGGCCGGAGGGAGCACGCCGCCTAACGCCGCCGAGAAGCCGCCGGGGCAGATGGCGGGCGCGCCGTCGCCACGAGCTGGGAGGCCACGCCGCTCTCGCCGAGGGTCCCGGTGAAGCGACCCTCCCGCCGGACGACGGACACTCGCCGGCCGCTGGAGCTGGTGACGCTCCTGGTCGGCTCCGATGGAGCGCACGCTGAGGGTCCGCGAAGCCTCCCCGGCCGTCATGCCGGATCTCTCCGTTTCCGGCGCAAACGGCGCCGCCGCCGTCGGCCGCCCACGGCTCCCGTTGACACACCCTTCGGCTCGGTGCCGGGCCCACATAGGCTCGTCCCTCGCCCGCCAAAAGCGCGTCACCGCCCACCAACGGTTTGGCCGCCGTTGTCGACCTCGCCGTCGTCGTGGCGCGAGCGCGGATCGGCTCGGCGCTCTCCTACACCGTCGCTGCCCATCGTCGACGACGACGGCTTCACTCTCCAGAGGGCCCGCAGGTGACAGCGACAACATGCCTCGCCCCATCTCGTAGCCGACGGCCTGTACATCGCCATCCCTCGTCGGGCTATGTTTCAATTGCTTAGTTGGGGACCACGTCGCCGCCCACTACTTCGCCCGCCCCGCTGCCTCATCTCGCCTCAGCACGAGGCACAAGGCGAACCTACAAGCATCGTCGCCACCGTCGCCCACAAAGACTCACCCCGAGCAGGGGTGCCGGAGCCTCGTTGCCAAGCCCAGGAGCCTTCACTACCGTGCTTCGGACTCGCCAGGCCATCGTCAACCGTGTGGTGCGACACCAGGCATCCTCGGCCAGGGTCGGGTCGCCACACCTACCTTCCTCGTCGGTCCAAATCCTATGTCGATCACATCGACCTCGCCCGTCCGCAGCGGGGATTGGCATCAGGCCATCGCTACGGGTGGACAACGACGGCACGCCGAAGACCCGCTCGCGTTGGACCCGGCTTGTGGGCGAGGTTCGCCCCCCGCTTCGAGTGGACCCGATGATCGACGAGCTCGCGGCCTCCCTCGTCACGCCTCCATCCCACCTCGCGCCACTCCGACCTCTGCGCAGGCCGTGCCACCTTCTCCCCTACCGCGATTGGTGGGTTTAGACCTTGTGCTCGCGGAGCTCCAGCCGCCCGGCGCCCGCCGAGCTTCATGGGGGTGACCTCTGAGACTCAGCTGGGGACCACGCGGCTGCGGGCCAAAGCCGCAGTCCACCTCCCTCCTCCCACTCGAGCTTCTCCATCGGCGGTGGTGCTTCAGGACGCGGTTGGTTGCTCGGCCGGCCAAGGGCCGGTGCACCACGCACGCCCTCGCCATCTGGCGATACTCAGCAAGCGCCCATCCTTTCGCGGAGGCTACTGCGTCGGTCCACAACAACGCTGGCACCGCCGCAGCCATGAATTCTGCCCTCCGCCGGGTGCGACGCTGGGCCGGTGCAGGTAAAGGGGGATGCTGCACGGCCCGGCAGCTTAACACAGCCAAGGGTCCCACCGAAGCGTCCATTGCGGCCTTCCTCGGCTCCCTGGTGGTCCCTATCAAGGAGCCCCTACTGTCCCATGTCGGCCCGGCCGCCGTTCGTCGACATCGCCCACGGTCCCCGCCTCCATGCGTCAAGCTCGAGACTCGCGGGCGAAAGTCGGTCTCGCGATCCGCCGCCCGAGCGTCGTCGCCCGCCCCGTGATGCTCAACAAGTGGGAGGGCAAGCGCGACGATCCCCGCAATCTCCGGACTCCACTACGGCGGCCAAGTTCCATGACCGCTTCACAATGAGGTGCCCTCTCCGCACCGTAGGACACCGTGCGGAGCTGTTCCCCGTGATGAAGCCCGGCTCGTGGGTGGAGCCGCCGAGGGCATCGAGCCCGGCCCGCCAAGAACAGTTGCACAATAGTTTCCCCTTTAGTACAACTTCCCGGCCAGGCGCCCGTTGAAGCCGGCGATTCGTGTTAGTGTGTTGCCACTATGTCTCACGACATCTCGCCAATGAACTAGTGGTTGTATTGAAAAACTCTATTTTCCCTTAATGTAGCACGTGCAATATGCACGCTTTCGAAAAAGTTGCAAGTAGTGGATTTAATATCCTATCCAGTACGCATTTCCTAGCAGGCACTATCCAGTACCCAGATTTAAAGTCTCTAAATGCTGTATTGCCCCATTTATGTGTATAAATAAACTGAGATTCTTTTACAGGTAATCATATGCATATCACCTCTCTTCATCACAGACAGGCTGTTGTTCCAATGACAGATTCAAACGTATTCATATTCTAACGATCTCCTGAAGGGAATCTGTGCTTTAATTTGCTGGAGAGTTGACTTTACCTGGCCGCCCACATGCATTTGATTTAATTTTTCTTCTCGGAAGCGACCCTCCTTTGCTGTGACCTCGAGGTCCAAGATGCTCAAGTAATAAGCTAAGTCGTTGGCCGAGGGACCCAAACCTCCAACTAGCACACGCTGCTCTGTCGATCGCTTATGCTAGAAAGGAGGGCACCATTTGGAGAGACAAATCACAAGCAACGCCAACACATCTGAGCACCAGGTATTACTCTATTTTTAACCAAAGCATGAATATAGCATCCTCTTCGTTCCATTGTCCATCTCCTTGTACTCTCCCTCCTGCTACTATAATTTCTTCTTGCGCCTGTAATTTCTGTGCAGATTCGCATTATCCTCATGTCCTTGTTAGGTGGTTTTGGTCAGCAGATGCTAACTTCACGAGGAACTGTCAGAAGTAGCAGAAGCACTGAAGCTTTCTCATCTCTGACCATCTAGATCTAGGCTCAAGCCCGCATTTTGAAACCAAGATTCCAGAAGATCTAGTGAGCATAGATTGCAGAGGGATCGAGTAAAGGAAATTGGAGATGGCACCGAGCTCTACAAACCTATGATTTTGTGCATATGTTGCATTGTAGGAATTGAGGGCAGAAGCAGGAGCGCCATTTTTAGATTCAGGTATGGTACAATATTTTTAACTAGGAATACGCTACCATTTTGTTCTGTTCATTGATCTATTTGTTGTATGCTATGAACGGTAATCTTTTGGACATTAACTTGGCCTTTGACTTCTCAGGGGTACTGAACTGAAGGCTGAGTACTCCCAAGTCACAAATCATAACAGCAGATCTAAGCTCCTGGTATTTTTTCTTTACATTTTTTTACTATGAAAAACCTTTTTAATGTTGTCTGTTTTTTTCCTCTGGCAACATTCGTCCATTTCTTCTACAACAATGGACATCTAGACTTCTGCTTTCAGTGCAATTGTTTTCTGCAAACAAAATTGGTGATTCTTCTGCATATGCTCAGGTACTGAAGGTTGGAAACTCAGAAGTCATGCATCAGTGTTGATTCTTCTGAGCTGCAACAGGATATGGTATGCTCATCTTCCAGTCTCTAACCAATTGCTTAGTTTGCTTTCATGCCATAGCCTTTTAACCTTATTTTCGCTGCTTATGATGCAAGAAGGAAGAAGGCTAGTGCGAGTTTGCTTGCAAAGAAGCACTTCAGCATCCCAAAGACCAAAGGCTAAGGAGCCACTGCTACTACAACTGCACCTGGTTCCGTAAGTCAGATATAAAAATAATGGCAATGAATAAACAAATAACAAAAACATGACTGAATTAATAGTATATTGTAAAGGGTACCAGCTAATTTGACAATGTAATTTGTAGGGAATTTTGGTGACAAAGACGTTTCCAGAACTACACTTGGTTATGGAAGCTGCTGCAGTATCTGCTGTGATATCTATGACATTGAAGGCTGTGGGCAATAAAAATTAGGTCCACTGCTAGTCAAAGAATACAGCAACATTGTGGGTGTGAAAACAGATCTTCGTGAGCTCAGGGATCAAGTTGAAGATATCAACAATTGGTTGGTGACAAGAGATGAAGCTATTTGGAATGATCGTGATCCATCATTTAATTGGCTCAAGAGGATGAAAGATGTTGCTTATGATGTTGATGATGTTGTTGATGAGTTTCAGCTGAAGGCTGACAAACATGAAGCTGCTGATGGTGGTGGTCTTATGTCCAAATATATGTGCACAAAACCAGAATCGTTTATTTTAGAATGGAAGGTAGCAAGCAAGATTAAGACAATCAAGAAGAAATTTGCTGCCATTGTGAAGCAAAGAGCTAACTTCATTACAATAGCAAATAGTTTACAAGTTGGTCATTCTGCTTGGCATATGAACGAGACAATCTTTAAGATGTCATCGTTGCCCATTGTGGATGTGGCATCAGTACTGGAAGAGACCAAGACAAGGATAAGATAATAAGTGAACTAGTAAAGTCTAATGGCCAACAGGAAAGAGCGATAATTACAGTCATTGGGCTTGGTGGCTCTGGAAAAACCACCTTTAGCGAAACTGATTTTGAGTGATACAGAGAATATAAAGAAACATTTTGAACTTACACTATGGGTTCATGTTTCACAAGAATTTAATGTTGTCAAGCTCATTGAGAAGCTATTCGAAGCTGTTACCAAAGAGAAGTCTGACAAATATCCCTTGCTGCATATAAGTGAAGAAATATCAAAACGATTGAATGGAAAGAAGTTTCTACTTGTACTGGATGACGTTTGGAGTGGTGAAGAAATTGAATGGGAGCAATTTATGGTGCATCTAAAGAGTGGCGCACCAGAAAGCAAGATTTTAGTCACTACTCGCAGCAGAAGTGTTGCGGAAGCCATGGAATCAATATACATATTTGACCTACCATTCTTGTCTTTTGATGACAGCTGGCAGCTGTTCCATCACAGCTTTGGAGCAGGTGTGACAGGATTGAGCCCTGAATTCCAAGAGGTGGGAAAAGAGATTGTGAGAAAATGTGGTGGGGTGCCACTAGCCATCAAAAGTCTTGCAGGTGTCCTTCGTGGCATCGAACGAAGAATAGAAGACTGGCAAGCCATGAGAGACAACAATTTATTAAATGTTCGAAGAAGAACGTGAGAGTAGCCGCATGCTTGAGGTTGAGCTATTCCCATTTGAAATCTGATCTCAAACAGTGTTTTTACAATATGTTCAGTGTTTCCCAAAGGTCATAAGATAGATAAAGAACAACTGATTGATCTATGGATTGCTGTGATATGATCTCTTTGGAGGATGGTGTTGATTACTCGAATATATTGTTCATGGCAACAGGCACTTCAATTCTCTTGTGCAAATCTCTTTCCTGCAAAATTTGAAAGAAAAAGATGGGAGAGTGACATGTATAATGCATGATTTGGTTCATGATCTTGCCCAGCTCATCTTGGGTGATCAAATTTCACTCATTGTGCCAAAGGAGGAAAAGTACTTGACAAAGAGTTATAGATACTTTTCTTTGAGTGAACAGCCAGAAGATATTATTATTCCCAAAAATATTTTTAGAAAGGCACGTGTCATATATATTACTAAGTGTTATGATCACATTTGTGGTATGGCATTGGAGAAGGCAAAAGCACTTGCGTAGTGTGATAGTTGGATCTCCCTATGTAACGGCCCTACCCAATGCCGTGTTTCAGATTAAATATCTGAAATATCTTTCCATGTCAAGGCTAAATTGTGAAGAACTTCCTGATGCTATTTCAGATGTTTGGAGTCTACAAGCACTTTATATAACAGATAGTCTATATCTTCTCGGGCTTCCTAAATCCATTGGTAAGCTCAAGAACTTGAGGACACTAAATTTGTCAGTACCGTCATTAGCCTAAACAGACTACCAGATTATATTGGTGATTGTCACATGATTTCAAATATTAATCTTTGGCATTGTGAAGATCTTACAAAGCTACCGAACTCTATTGGTAGAAATAAGGAGCTGAGAGTGCTAAGGCTAGGTTCTACCAGACTTAGGAGGCTACCAAGTATCGTTACCTTGGAAAATCTGGAGTGCTTGGACCTCACAAGGTGTCGTGAGCTGGTAGAATTACCTGAAGGCATATGGAACTTGAAGAAGCTGAGAATGCTAAGGCTAGGTTCTACCAGACTTAGGAAGCTACCAACTATCATTACGTTGGAAAATCTAGAGTGCTTGGACCTCACATGGTGTCGTGAGCTGGTAGAATTTCCTGAAGGCATAGAGAACTTGAAGAAGCTTGAGGTTTTGAACCTTGAAGGATGCCTAATGTTAATACCCCTGCTTGCTTTAAAAGGACAACAGTGTGTACCGCATCTGAAGATATCTATAGGACGGGGTAAAAATTCTTCATTGATATCTGAACATGCAAATAGAATGATAGGTAGTGGTTATGATGATCAATCTATTTTAAATACATATGTGATGGAAGATGATGTACACAAGACCTGCTTGAAACAAAAGACAAAATTGCAAGGCTTGAACCTGAAGTGGATGGCACATGACACAGCTGAGGTGGACAATGAATCCGTGCAGGGTGTACTTGATGATCTAGAACCACCACTTGGGATTAAAGAGCTGGAAATTCATGGGTATTCAGGTAGGCAGTATGCACGGTGGATGCAGAATCAAGTTGGTGGTGAAGTACAGGGCCCTGCTCCCTTCCCATTTTTGAGGGTGATGAGGCTATGTTGTTTCCCCAACTTGAAGCATCTACATGGGCTTGTGGAGTTGCCTTGTTTGGAGGAGCTTAATCTGAAAGATATGCCTTGTCTTGAGAGCATAAGTGGGGGACCATTTCCTTCTCTGCTGAAGTTGGAGATGTATAGACTGCCTTGTTTGGGAGAGGTGTGGATGCTTGAAGAGAGGACTATGTCTGGTGAGGGGAGAGGCTGTAACTTCAAACCTCAGTTGGGACAAGTCCGAGTTGGTAATTGCCTAACAAAGTTATGGATTCGTGGTTGTCATAAGTTGGAGGTGAAGCCACACACCTCCTCTGTCATTGCAAAGACTTTGCGGATGTATGGCGATGAGCAAGTGCCGCAGCCACCGAGGCCAACCCCAGGGGGTCCTCTTAAGCCTCCCGTTTTAACCAACTAAAGATGCTTGAACTATATGATGTGACAGGATTAGGATCTGGGAATGGGTGGGAGCTACTGCAACACATGATAGCACTGGATTCATTGGAGATTAGTTTCTTCTCTGGAGTGGAAACCGAGGTGCTCGAGAGCTTGTGCAGTCTCACATCCCTCCGGTCCATGAAAGTGAGCTGCTGGTCTAATATCCATGTGCTACCCGAGTTGATAGGGGAACTCCGGTCTCTGCAACAGTTGAGCATCAAATCCTGTGATAGCCTGAGCAGCCTTCCCCAAATAATCGGTCAACTCACATCCCTCCAATTGCTCGTAATAGAATCATGCATATCACTTCACCAATTGCCTGATTGCCTGGGAGGACTCGCTCTCTACGCAAACTCAGGATTGAAGACTTGCCAGAGCTGACTTGCCTTCCAGAATCCATCTGCCTCCTCACCACCTGCCTTCAAGAGCTCGAAATCAGCGATTGCCCCGGCATCACATCCTTGCCGCGGGGGATGGAAGGCCTCGCCTCCCTTGAAAAGCTCTCAATCATCAACTGTACGAGCCTCACATCGTTGCGCGCAGGGGATAAAAGGCCTCCTCTCCCTTGAAGAGCTATTGGTCTGGGATTGCCCCGAAATACAGTCCTTGCCTGAGGGCATAAAAGGCCTCACCGCTCTGAAGGAATTGTGGATCTCAGACTGCCCTGATTTGGAGAAGCGCTGTGAGAGAGGAAAGGGGAGGACTGGCACCTCATCTCCCACATCCCTGATGTCACGGTTTAGATGGATGAAGGAGGGGGGTGATCGTGTGGGGAGGATTTGACCAGATCGGGTGAGTTTGTTGTACAATTTGTACCTGTCGCTATGAGCAGCTCCAGTTTTCCCTTGTGTAGATTCACTAGAGAGCCTATTTCCTAATTATTTTTTATTTGTTTTAACCCGTTCCAGGACCAAGTGTTCATACTAATGGGTATCATTTAACTACTTGCTCATGGGAAATCTGCAATTGGAATCATCTAACTATTTCCGACGAGACCATCGCTGTTACTTCCTCTGTTCCAAATTGTAGGTCGTTTTGGCTTTTCTAGATGCATTTCTTTTGCTATGCATCTAGACATAGTGTATAACTAGGTGCATAGCAAATGTAATGTATCTAGAAAAAACAAAGTGAACTATAATTTGGAACGGAGAGAGTACTTGTTATGCCTGCATAACGGCAACAACAACTGGTTGCCAGTAAGCAAAATCATATTTCAAGGTCATTCTCTAGTTTCCTTGTACCTTTTTTCTTTCCAATTCACTGCTGGATAAATGCTCAGCTTATGCCAGATGCATGTACGAGTTGGCTAATTTGAATTCTGGTTTCAGGCACACCAGGTCCATACCCTGTTAGAGTCATACTCTTCTATAGCCATGGCTTCTGCTAGCCCAAAAGACATCCTCGAGCTCTGCTCTGCCTTGGAGAAAATGAGTTAGCTACTAGCTCACTACCAGATGCCATGAACGAAGTAAATAAACTGAAGTGTTTATTCCCTTGGGCGCATGTGTTTGTAGCCTTCAGTTGTATTAAGCGCACAGCTCTGCTTTGTCATACAAACCCAACTTTTCCATCTGAACATGCAGTGTTTGTTTGATCTCATCTACAGTACATATGAAAAATCACAATTCACTGTCTCAGAATGTCAATCGTTCTGTTGTGGTGTCAAGTTAACATGATGGGCGTGTCCATCTGTCGTCAATCACATTCACGTATCCTTGAGAGTTGAGAGCCAAAAGTACAGGTAGTAGCGAGTGATTTGAAAATGCTTTTGTAAACTTGCTCAAAATTCGTGATGGAGAATGATTAAGTTGTGCACTTTGTAGAGAATGAAGGGCATGATGCTGGGTGCTTCTATGCAAGCTCTATCTGTCATATCCTCTCAGGCAGGTTCAAGTGTCCTTACTGGTACGGCAGGTCAGTGGTGTCATGGCTATTCGATGCTTTGTGGAGAGGGAAGCAGCCTATCGGCATCTGAGTGGCCGACAGGATATGTATCAAGCATCCCACAGAACGTGCCGCTGGTCACGAGCGTTCCACTTCATTCCACGCTCTCGTGTCGTGTTTCACCGATTTCAGATCAGCCACGCACGCCAATGTAGGACTAGGACGTAGCAAGCCCAATCTGCAAGACCCCATGGCTTATCCCGATCGACGGGCAGCCAGCCATGGACGAATCTATCTTCCTGCAGGCGCGGAACAAGGAGCAGGCAAACAACTGCCTGCCTCCCTTGGCCATGGTACGGCCCAAGTGCCTGAACTGTACGTGGCGGCGAGGGTGTGGGGCCACGGCCATGGCAGCGGTGCAGCGATGGAGGATGCGGCGCACCAGTGCTCGCTCCTGGCAACAGGAGGCCTGCCCTGCTCACAACCTGTTCGGCAAAATGTTCCACAGGTAGAAAAGCTTTCCAAATCCGTCGTTTTCTTTCAGCTGCCTTGGGTTCTGCTTCTGTTTTGAGTTTTCCATTGCATTTGCATCCGTGGAGTGAATGTGGAGGGACCATATATGTGGTTTGGAATTCAAAACTTTCCTTCAACGATGATTTTGCTTGAATGAACATCATCCTAGGTACAGTATTACCCAGTACTAACACCAATATAATGCCTTTTCAACTCACTGCTTCGGGAAAGGAGACTGAAAGTGTCCAGCAAACTGTATATTGTACGCCGATCTTGTCGAATATTGCCCTGAGCTTTCAAGAGTCCAAACAATGGAATCCTCTTCGGAGTCATCAAGGTCCAGATGTGTTTGCTCAATGGCTATCCATAGCATGAAGAATTCGTCAAGCAGTTCATGGTTTAGCTGGTGTGCAATGTCAAGTACCCATGTTCCGTTGGTCAAGGCTTCTCTAACTGTATGCGGTTCTTTTTTCGCTTACTATGCTCATATAACTGCGGGCAAATACTTGATGGGGTCCTTCCGTTAATCCAACTAGAATGCCAGAAAGATGCCTTTCTTCCATTTCGGACCGTTACTACCGTCGCCGTGTTGAAAAGAGCGATGTCGATACTGTCCACCGATAGCTGAGACCCGCACCACGGTCTGTGCAGGTTAGTCCACTTTGGAACCATAGCCATCGAATGCGCGGTGCTGCGCTAAATCTTTCAGTCGATGATTCCCAAGCCGCCAAATTCAGTCGGCTTAGTTACGTTGGTCCATGATACTTTGCACTTTCCTTCGGTTATCTCGCTGTCCCCCGCCCACGGGAAACATCTTCTCATCGATCTAAGTCTGAAAAGCGCTTGACTTGGTGCCCCGATCGGCGTCATTAGGTAGACTAGCATTGCACTTTCGAACTGATCGACCAGTTCCGTCTCCCTTTGGTTCAACAGTCTCCCTTGCCAACCAGCGAGCTTGTTTCTTGACTTGTCCACTATCCTTTGCATCGTGCACCATTTTCGATCACGCGGCGTTAAGGGTAGACCCAAATAAGTTATTGGGAAATTGCTTTTGGAGCCACCGAAACTTTCTAGCACATGGTCGGGTTAATATCAGCACACCTTATTGGGGAGACCGTGCATTTTTCGATGTTTAGTTTGAGTCCTGTTGTGGAGCCAAACTGATCAAGGATCCCAAGGAGTGCTGTGACTTCCTCTCTGACCGGGTTGAGGAAAATTACCGCATCATCCGCGTAAAGAGAGAGACGCAGCCTTGCATTTCTTCCGCGAAGGGGCGATAGAAAACCACTTGCATTGCAGATTCCAAAGAACCCATGCAAGGTGTCGATGGCTAGAATGAAGAGGTATGGTGAAAGCGGGTCACCTTGTCGGAGGCCTCTGGAATGGTTGATCCTTCTTCCTTCAATGCCATTTAGAAGTATCAATGAACTGGCTGTTCTGAAAATGATGGACATCCATTCTCTCCACCTTGCACTAAAACCTCGTTTTTCTAGCAGCTCATGTATTCCCAAGATACCGTATCAAAGGCCTTTGAGATGTCCAATTTGAAAAGTAGCGCCGGGATCTTTTTTCTGTATACATACATGAAGTTATCTTGTATACATCGCCGCTTTATGAAAGCACTTTGGGACACCGAAATCATCCGATCGATGTTGGGAGCTAATCTTAAGGCTAGAGTCTTTGTCACTAATTTTCCGAAAAGAGTGGATCAAAAGGTCGATGGGTCCGAAGCTTTGTGGGTGTTCTGCATTTTTGTCTTTGGGATCAAAATAATGTTAGCTCCATTGAGCAATCTCATCGGTCCAGCGTGTAGATCGAAGAAACAATCCATGGCTGCCAACAAGTCCAGTTTAATTATGTCCCAACATCTTTTTGTAGAAGAGTCCAATAAAAGCCGCCGGGTCCGGGAGCCTTCTCTGGCTGGTATTTCATCTACTGTATGCTTGAGTTCGTCAAGGGTGAAACGAATATCAATGCTCTGATCCTCTAGTGTGCTCAAGTTCAGATTAGCCCAGTTTAGTGTGTGGCCCCTTTGGATCCTACCTCCCAAGATGTCAACAAAATGTTGGTGTAAAATGTTTTCCTTTTCACTATTCCCGGACCATCTCATTGTTATCATTCTTCAGAAAAGCTATAAGATTTCGCTTCCATCGACCTTTTGCTTTTTGATGGAAAAACTTGGTGCAAGCATCACCCTCTTTAATCAAGAATTCTTGAGCACTGTCTTCACGCCTTGAACGTTCTATTGCTGCCCATCCTAGGACTTGCTGTTTCAGTTGCTTGTGTAGTTCAGCTTCGACATCAGTGAGGGGGCGTGACTCTTGGGCAACATCAAGGCGCAATATCACTTCATTGGCCATCTCAAACTGCAGTCGTGCCTCACTGAAAAGCGATTTGCTCCATGTCCCGAGGGGCTGCCGCTGTACATTGTAGCTTGTGGTGAAGAATCATTAGGCTGTTGGATCTGCTGACCGGTGAGTTCCACGCTGACTGCACAACCTCAAGGAAATCTGGTGCACGCTGCCAGAAAAGTTTCAAACCTGAAGAAAGCTCTCCCGTGTGGTTGTGGTTGTTTGCACGAGGAAAAGAGGGCAGTGATCCCAGAGGGAGCTACTTAGCCCAACAGATTAGTTGAAGGGAAAGCTTCCTCCCAGTCAAATTGCAGAATGCTTTCGATCGAGGCGCACCAAGGTCGGGTTTTCGCCTTCCATTGCTCCAAGTATATTTTCTGTTCGGGTTTAATTTCCCTTAGCTCACCAAGGCCCGTCGAGCCTGTCGGAATCTTCTCATATTTGCTCTGTCAATATTCTCATTGTTTTTGTCCTGGGCTTCACAGATGAGGTTGAAATCCCCAAGCAAATCCACGGCCCCAATGGCTGACAGTTGATGATTTCATTCAGAAAAGTTCCCCTCATCTTGCATTGACGGATCGGCCCATAGACTGTGGTGGTCAGTACAAATAGCAAATTAGACAATTTGAGAGTGAGCTCAATGGACAGACAATATGTGTCTTTTTTTGAGCAGCCCTCCCAGAACATAATCGCTGTCCCAAGCCACTAGAACACCACCTCTGGTGCCATCAGCAGGTAGATAAGCAAAAGTGTTGCTGAACTTGTCTCCCAAAAAATTCCATAGCCAGGGCCCCACTAACTTCTTCAGGCTTTGTTTCCTGCAGACAAATGATAAGAGGCCGTCGTGGTCTCATGTGCCTCGTGCCTGGCCAGCCCTATGGGTCGATTTTTGTGCCGTCGGCGGCCCGTTGAGCTCGGCTAAAGTCGCGTATACGTTTTTCAGCCTACACTAAATTATCTGTGTGAACATGCAAGGTAACAAAACACTGTCTTGGCGCTTGCCACCGATCATAGTCCGTCCCTGCAGGCGTCCGCCAAATATGGACCTTTTTTCGTGGAGTGTCGCCTGAATATAGAAAAACTGAACGCGTGCAAAGAGCAAAACCATTCCAACAGATGCCAGTACTACTCTAGCCTCTAGGGTAGGTGGTTTGTACTAGTAGTTGGGTTTAGTAATAGGAACTAGGAAGCATGTCGAGCATGCATGTGCAAACTAGCAGTGAACATGCATTGAACACTGGTGAATGAATAGGACTTGTACATGTGGATTCAAGTCTGCATAAACATTGTACATGTTGTCAACTACTCAGCTCTGTACATATTCACATTGTGCTACTCTGTATTTATGTTTATAGTAAAAGAAGTAGGTGTCAACTACTCAACTCTTGTACATATTCATATTGTGCTACTCTGTATTTATGTACTCCATCCGGGATGGTATTAGAAGTCATTTAGGACAGCGTCACGGTCTCCAAAACACAACTTTGACCTCTTATTATTATAAAAATATTTATGAAGATGTGATATATGTATACTTTTATCAAAGTATTTTTTAAGACAAATCTACTCATATAATTTTTATATTTACAAACTCAACAACTTAAAAGTTATTGATGATTTATATTCCCGATGTTTGACTCAAACCTTGTCCAAAATGACTTCTAATACCATCCCGAGGGAGTATGTATATAGTAAAAGAAGTAGGTCTATCATTACCATTCTTGTGTGACTTTTGAGACAGACATGACATGTGAACAATCAAGTGTGTGGATTTGTCCTGCTCTAGACAACTACAGTTGAACTTATTATTCTTATCAGCTAATTAGGCTGACTTCCCTAACTTTTTTTTTATTAAACCGCAGATCCAAAAAAAATCCTTGTAGAACATGGATCTGTCAGCTAGAATATGCAACGTCATGGCTTAGATCAGCTTTTGGTTGGATGGATATGGATCCCTGCCCAAGAAATGGGATATGGGGATGAATCCCTGTATATAGTACTGTACCATAGTCAAACTCATCCCTAATTTAAGGGGACAACACTTCAAAAAACAAAATTAAGGGGACAAATTAAGATGAAGTTTTAACGATGAAGCAACAGAGAGAGCAGTTGGCTCTTGACACCATCAGCATCCATGCATCATCAATACTATTGTTATTATTATTATGTAAGCTGTGTGTGGCCTGCACTGTGTAGCGTACGTGTCCACCAATGCCATTGCCATGTATTTTACGTATTATATACTTATTTATAGTATAGTGTGGATGGTACTGTGCAGTTGCAGCCTGCTCAATCACACCAAACATGCTCTATCTAGTATCTACCCTGCTTCTCCTGCTATAGGCGACGACAACAGCAGGTGCAGGACGACGACGAGTAGTAGCAGCAGAAGCAGGGTGGCTCATTGTGATGGATCATCAAGGTGGCGACGACGATGAGGGCCAGCAGCTGGATGATCATCGTGACGAGCTGTCGCCAACAGAAGAAGATGAAAAGCAGCATCAGCTGCAGGGCGACCAGAGGAGGTCACTGTCGCTGGAGATCGACAGAGAATCACCTCTGCAGAAGCAGCAGTCGTCGTCGTGGCGCGCTGCGGCGGCCAGCTTCAGGGAGAGCTTGTCCAACTCCCTCTCCCTCTCCCATCAGGAGGAGAAGGATGACGAGGTTGAGCTGAGATGGGCGGCCATCGAGAGGCTGCCCACCATGGACAGGCTCCACACCTCGCTGCTCCCCCACACAGACCATGACCACCATGACCAGGTGGTGCCGGTGGACGTGCGCAGGCTGGGTGCGGCGGAGCGGCGCATGGTGGTGGACACCCTCATCTCCAACATCCACCGCGACAACCTCCGGCTGCTCCGCAAGCAGCGCCAGAGGATGGACAGGGTCGGCGTCCACCCACCCACAGTGGAGGTGCGGTGGCGCGACGTCGGCGTCGAGGCGGAATGCCAGGTGGTTCAGGGTAAGCCGCTGCCCACCCTCTGGAACACCGTCGTCTCCAGCCTCTCTGCGTGCTCCACCATGCTTGGCCTGAGCCGTCAGCAAGCCGCCAGGATCCGCATCCTCACCGGCGTCAGCGGCGTCGTCAAGCCGTCCAGGCTGACGCTGCTCCTCGACCCCCAGGCTGCGGCAAGACCACCCTCCCTCAAGGCGCTCGCCGGGAAGCTCAACAACGCCAGTCTCAAGGTCACCGGAGACATAGAGTACAATGGTGTGGAGCTGAAGCACTTCGTCCCGGAGAAGACAGCAGCTTACATCGATCAGTACGACCTTCATGTCCCTGAGATGACTGTCAGAGAGACCATCGACTTCTCTGCAAGATTCCAAGGCGTTGGCAACAGAGCAGGTTACTATAATAATTAACTAGCTTAATTCGTTCATCAACCGGCAGCGGAGGCGGCAATGTCTCCAAATCTAATTAATAGGCAATCACTCAATCTCACTACACCGCTCTATGTATCTCAATTGATTTCTCAGAAATCATGAAGGAGGTGATCAGAAGGGAGAAGGCAGCCGGGATAACGCCTGACCCTGATGTCGACACTTATATGAAGGTAAAACACTAGTTTTATCAAAAAACACATCAGCTTTTATATAGTTTATCCATCAGTTTTTATATAGTTTATTTTTTTTAGATAATGATTTTATATAGTTTATTATCATGCAGTCCTTTCTTTTTGATTATCTAACAAGCAAAAATCATAGCACGAGCACAGATTCTACTGCAAATTCTAATGGCCATTATATGTTTTTCCATATATATATATATATATAGGCGATATCTGTGGAAGGTTTAGAAAGGAGCATGCAAACAGACTACATTATGAAGGTATATATAGTCGTATCTTAATTGTCGCCTACTAAGGAAACATGCATGGGCTTGATCCACTCTATAAGAATCTTTATGAATGAATAAGCTCTGCTGCCTCGATTGACAACAGATCATGGGACTTGACATATGTGCTGACATAATGGTGGGAGATGCAATGAGAAGAGGCATTTCAGGTGGTGAGAAGAAGAGACTAACCACAGGTGATTCCACGATAGCTAGAATTATCTGATGATGATGATGGCATTATCCCAATTACAATTATGTAGGGATTGAGCTAAAAATACTACAAGCCATAATTATGATAGAATGACATAGTACTCCATTTCATTTCTTCTTCTTTTGTTTTTAATTTAAAGGGATCCCCAGTCCGTATGCATTGCAAACTGAAAATTACTGGTTTTGGTTTAAAGAAGGAAAGATATAGGTCTACATAGGTAGCTAAATTTGGTTGATTCAATTGTTGATGGTTGTTTCATTTTTGGAAAAATTGTCTAACTGTTTCCTTTTTTAAAAAAAAATTGTCAACTATCAGGAGAGATGATAGTAGGACCGTCGAAAGCACTCTTCATGGATGAAATATCAACTGGGTTGGATAGCTCCACAACCTTCCAAATTGTTTCTTCCCTCCAACAGCTGGCTCATATCTCGAGTGTGTACCATATTAGTCTCACTTCTTCAACCAGCACCAGAGACTTATGAGCTTTTTGATGATATTATACTGATGGCTGAAGGAAAAATTGTATACCATGGATCTAAGAGTTGCATTATGAGTTTCTTTGAATCATGTGGATTCAAGTGCCCTGATAGGAAAAGGTGCTGCCGACTTTCTCCAAGAGGTAATACACTGTAATGCAAAATTGGTTCTCAGTAGTCCTTTATATCGCTTATGTGTAGGTCTATTGACCATTCTCTTCTACTTAATGAAAAAGGACTATATTCCCCAATCGCAAAAAAAAAAAAAAAAAAAAAAACTGTAGAAACAATCTGCGGTGGAGAATCTTGCAGTTTTTGTGTTACAATTCCTATATCATATCATCATTATTTGTTCATAACATGAGTTGGGGAATAGCATAATTCTTTTTTTAACCAAAATATGTTTCCCACTAGAACAAAATGAGTATATGGAAGCTTGGCATTAATTGGTTATCTATGTTTCTACTATAGTCTTCTATGAAGGAAACAATAATCCGAATCTCTATAGCTCTTGTAAACTCTATGTCTCTATCTGAATCATCCTATTTATGCAGTAATGCAAAATGTCTTGCATGCCAAATTTTGTTTGATGCCTTAGCATATCATTTTTTCCTTTTTGCAATGTCCATAATAGCTAAACACAATATTTAGATTGACGGAGTATTCTCTATTGTTTTTGTTGGTACATGCTTCATGTTTCACCATTTGTGTAACCTACCAAAGAGTAATATCTATTGTTTGTGAAAGGATCATGGAAAACGATTAACAATTGTACATATGAAGCAATAGCCAGTTATAGACTGCATTATATTTTCGGCTAATTGGTTAACTCCATAAAGCTTGGAATTCTCATTCATCCATACTTGTATATAGGTCTTGTCAAAAAGGACCAACAACAATATTGGATCAGCCAAGCAGAAACATACAATTTTGTTACTGTTGACCAATTCTGTGAGAAGTTTAGAGTGTCTCAAATTGGTCAAAGTCTTGCTGGAGATATTTCAAAACCTTATGACAAATCAAAAGGGCAGAAAAATGCATTGTCCTACAGTATCTACTCGTTATCCAAGTGGGACCTTCTCAAAGCATGTTTCGCAAGGGAGCTTCTCCTCATGAAACGGAATGCCTTCATCTACATAACAAAAACTGTTCAGGTAAAGCACCTAGAAATGATCTTTTTGTAGAAAAACACTGTTAATAAATACAAATTGTTGAACATATATAGACCCTCAAGAAAAAATGCTGAACATGTGCATTATGTATTATAAAAACACGAAAAGCTTGCCACCTAATTTTATAGTTCTACATGAATGCATGGAACTGAATATCGGTGATCATATTTTTGCCAAAAAAAAAAGAATACCCGGCGTTCATATGGAAACCACACATAGTATTATTTTTTTTTCTTTTGGCTATACACCAAAATGTCTGGGATGTATATAGTGCTAAAAAGCTTCCTCAAATCGTGGAATTGACGAAATTTACAGTACCTAGTTTGTTCTACGAGCTAAGAAAAGTGGAATGTTGGAACACCACAACATCTACATTGATTCCCCATTACAAAGAAAAGGTTAGCACATTGATAGTCTGCATTAATCTTACTTGAAATTACTACATGATTTGATATTTTAAAAAATAAATTCTCATGTGCTGTTTATGAACATTACAGTATTTCAGTGTGCTACGGTGAAAAAAAAAAAAAGTATATCTTATGGCAGATATGAATTAATATATGATTCTACATTTTTCTTAGCGTAACCAATAAAGATTAACAGTGCATTATTACTGCAGCTTGCATTACTTGCCACTATTACTGGCACAGTATTTTTTTGCGTACACATATGGGTGTTGATAGAGTTCATGCTAACTATTACATGGGTTCGCTCTTCTATGCACTCATCCTCCTGATGGTGAATGGATTCCCTGAGCTTGCCATGGCACTTAGTAGACTCCCAGTCTTCTACAAACAAAGAGACTATTGCTTCTACCCTGCATGGGCTTATGCAGTACCAGCTTTTATCCTAAAGGTTCCAATCTCTTTAGTTGAGTCAATAGCTTGGGCGTTACTATCTTACTTCCTCATCGGCTATACTACCGAGGCATCCAGGTAGGAATATTACAAATTTGGTATGCTTATATGTGTCAACCTTTATCTGCATATAAGCTTGTTTAAATGAAGATGTAAACCACGCCTATAAGACATTTTTCCTTAGTATTCTAGCAAAAAAATATGCCTTGGTAGATTAACTAATCTTTTAATGACCTGATCCGATGAGGTCAATTAGATATGTCCACCTTAGGCCTTGTTTATAACTCTATTTTCTATCATTCAGTTACTACTATTTTCTCAAAAAGAAGAGATTTTGTTACTGCTTTATATATTCTACCATGAATCATTTGTGTGCGCAGATTCTTCCGTCATCTTCTTATCCTCTTCTTGATCCACACTGGATCGTTATCGATGTTTAGATGTGTTGCCTCTTACTGCCAAACAATGGTTGTTGGTTCAGTGGGTGGTACAATGTCATTTCTAGTCATCCTTCTATTTGGGGTTTCCTCATTCCTCGTCGTAAGGCATTCTCATGGTTTCATGAATTTATACTTAAAGCAAGATATTGACCTTCAACTATTAAGCAAAAATTTCCTAATACATTTTTGTGTCAAACTGGTATAGCATCCATGCCTAATTGGCTGAAATGGGGATTTTGGCTTTCTCCATTATCATACGCTGAGATAGGCTTAACTGGAAATGAGTTCTTGGCACCAAGATGGCTAAAGGTAAACTACGACATAAAAAAATCATTTGTATTGATAATTGTAGAATCCTCCATAGCTGATGGTGTATTTGTTGTGTACACTATTTGTATAATTTTACTTTAGTTTACTACTACCTTATTCGCAGAACTGAAAGTCTAATTTTTGTGAAGGTGTAAAACTAACTTATTTCCCCTTTTAATTGATTCCTACTGACACCATACAAAATATAACAAAAGGTATATAAATATGTAGTTTTTTTCAGCACTCTTAGAAATTGTTTCTATTTAAAATATAACAAAAGGTATATAAATATGTAGTTTTTCAGCACTCTTAGAACTAATTGTTTCTATTTAAAATATAACAAAGGGTATATAAATATATAGTTTTTTTAGCACTCTTAGAACTAATTGTTTCTATTTTGATAGTTTACGGTATCGGGTGTGACACTTGGACGGAGGATATTAATGGATAGAGGGTTGAACTTCTCCAATTACTTCTATTGGATTTCAGTTGGAGCAATAATTGATTCATTTTCTTATTCAATATAGGTTTTGCCATTGGCTTGACTATTAGAAAGCGTAAGTGCATTATGGCTGAAATTTTCTTTGAATTAAAAAATCTAGAATGCTTGTATTTTTCATATGTAATGTAATTGTGAATTTGATGAAATCATATGATGAATAGTTCAAACATCAAAGCACAAACTGTTCTAATCTCCCATGTATCACATTCTCAGCTCCAGGAACTTCTAGAGCTATAATTTCTCGTGATAAGCTTACCACATTTAATGGGAGAGACCAATGTTTGGCTAAAGACATTGACGATGGTATTCATAAGACACAAGAAGAAAATTCTTCTACTCCCAATACGACTGGTTAGTCTCAATTCTAGTGTGCAACAGAATATAGCTTCAGTATCATTGAAATGGAACTCACTTTTCAATAATCAAATATTATGCAGGAAGAATGGTATTACCTTTCACACCCTTTGCAATATCATTTTAGGATGTGAACTACTATGTGGACACACCTGCGGTAATTATCAAACCCTAAAAAGTCAAGACAATTACTAGTCGGCGTGCTTCATGGATTAACATATGGGCATGGCAGACACTTTGTGCTTCGTAATGAATCAAACAAAGAAAACTGTAACTTAATAGAAACAAAAAGTTGAGTACATTTTTTACCATAAAAGTGTTTTGTTGCAGGAAATGAGGGAGCAAGGTTACATGGAGAGAAAACTTCAACTTCTCCACAACGTCACAGGAGCTTTCCAACCAGAGTCCTTTCAAAGACTCATGGGTGTTACTGGTGCAGGGAAAACAACCTTGCTTGATGTTCTTGCCGGGAGGAAAACTGGTGGTGTTATTGAAGGAGATATAAGAATAGGAGGCTATCCTAAAGTTCAGAAACCTTTGCTAGGATATCAGGTTACTGTGAACAAACTGATATTCATTCCCCACGCATCACGTTGGGGGAGTCTGTTGCATATTCAGCTTGGTTGCGCCTTCCTACAGAAATCAACTCCAAAACCCGAAATGTGAGTTATATTTTATGAAATGTCATAGATAAGAGGATTTTTTTTTTCATAATTATATCTTAGCTACCAGGAAAAATTATAAAGAACTGCAAGGTGACTACTATTATTTTCCCTCACAGAATTTGTCAATCAAGTTCTAGAAACAATTGAGTTGGACGAAATAAGAGATGCTTTGGTTGGAATACCAGGCATAAATGGACTATCTACAGAGCAACGAAAGCGGCTCACAATTGCAGTTGAGCTTGTATCGAACCCTTCAATCATATTCATGGATGAGCCAACATCGGGCTTGGATGCAAGGGCAGCCGCTATTGTCATGCGTCTTGAAGAACGTTATGGACACAGTGTCGAACAGTTGTGTGCACCATTCACCAACCGAGTATTGAAATATTTGAGTCATTTGACGAGGTAATATATACCATTTTTGTACCCTTCAAAAGAATAAAAGAGGCACTAGAAAATAATAGGAAGAATACTTTCTAAACTCTAATCTTCCAAGAACAAGATGAAGTATAGGTTATATCCTGAGAACAATATGAAGCACTAGAGAACCTAAATAAAAATTCATGCAAGCTTAGATGAAACTCCTAATAATCCAATCTCCAAAAATTAATTTTTCATGGAGACATTAGTTGTCTACCTAAACAACCCTAAACTACATCCAAAGACAAAACCTTCCTCAACCATCTTATGTCTAAGTTCTTGATATGCTAAGAGTAAAATTAAACCTATTATTTCCAAAGACAATAGTTATTTCATCTAATTTAATGCATCTTGTTGATACACATTTGTAAAATTCAAATCTAGTCGATGCTTTGATGAAAAGAGGCGGACAATTGATCTATGTGGGTCCGCTTGGACACCGATCATGTAAGGTCATCAAATATTTCCGGTAATCAAAAGGAATCTTAATTTATCTATACACATGTATGATTTGTATTGTTTGCTTAAAAATGTATAGTTTATATTGTGATTGAAACCCATGAAAGTCTTCTTATTTTTGCTTGCAAATAGGCTTCACCATGGTTTCCATTTTCCCCATATTTTCAAGAATATTGTGTTATTGTTATTTCTTTGTATTGTCCCCATAAATTACAATGTACATAACCATGGAATAGCCAAGTTCAAGAATGACCAATATATTCTACTATAAAGTTAACCCAGATTTAGTTTGAATTAAGGAAAATCAACATTATGTTCCTAGGCTAACCTACTTGTGAAAATATTCCCCTTTTTTTTCTAGGCAATTCCTGGGGTGCCCAAGATCAAGGACAACTATAACCCATCAACATGGATGCTAGAAGTTACCTCAACATCAATGGAAGCTCAACTCGGAGTTGACTTTGCACAAGTTTTTAGGGACTCATCAATGTACAAGTAAGCTTTTCAAATATCATTGAAATTAACTATAAACAAAGTGTAACAAACACTTTAATACTATAATTATGCAATACAACATGCAAAACAAGTTGAGGAGAGGCATTGTGCATCTGGAGGAAAATAATTAAACATGAACCCCAAAAGCAATTTGATTAGGTAGGAACTATTTTGCCATGAATCCCTCTTATTTGATAGGAATTCAGTTCTGCATAAGATTTGTGCTAATAATAAGTTGTTGGTGATTGAAGGGATAAAGATGAACTTGTAAAACGCTTGAGTGTACCACCTTTGGGTACAAGCAATCTCCATTTCCCAACACGATATCCACAAAAGTTTTTGGAGCAGTTCAAAGCATGCATTTGGAAACAATGCTTATCATATTGGAGGACACCATCCTACAACTTGGTGCGGATTGTGTTCATAACATTCACTTGCATTGCCTTCGGGGCCTTATATTGGCAAAGAAGGGGACATAAATCGTATGTATGTAAACCATCACTTTTCCACATCATGCCACATCATATCTCTTAGTTATATTTTCTTAATTTGTGTATTATTTTGTTAATACTTTTCATGTGTAGAAATGACCAGCAAGGTTTGTTCACCATATTGGGATGCATGTATGGCACCACTCTATTTGCTGGCATCAACAACTGCCAGTCAGTGATGCCATTTGTCTCCATTGAACGTTCTGTCGTGTATAGAGAAAAATTTGCAGGAATGTACTCTCCTTGGGCATACTCTTTTGCACAAGTAAGTATGGACTCGTTGCAAGTCACTGACAAAAAGAGGCTTATACTCCCAATAAGGTTTAGATATATAGTTAGTACTAATTAGCATATGAAGGCTTTGAATTTATTTTATGTTTCTTTTTCCCATTTAGGTTGCTATGGAGATTCCTTATGCTTTTGTGCAAATATTATTGTTCATGTTCATAGCTTACCCTATGATAGGGTACGCATGGGAAACAACAAAGTTCTTCTGGTTCTTTTATACCATGTTTTGTACGCTGCTCTACTTCCTATACCTTGAATGATGATAGTGTCACTCACCCCAAACATCCAAGTGGCGTCCATATTAGCATCTATGTTCTACACTATACAAAATCTCATGTCTCGGCTTCATTGTGCCTACTCCTGTAAGTCCTTCGACCCACCTACATAGTTTTCTCAATTTTGTTTTTGCGATGTTCAAGAAGTTTTTGCCCAATATACAATAGAGTTTCTCTAACTTGTTAGTGGAACAAAGGAGTGGCAAATCATCTATTTCCAACTCCACATAATTTCCTGTTCTGCCTCACTTTTAGTCAAGAATTTAATATAGCCACATGTATACATACACTATTTAAATGATTCCGTAAAGAAAACTCTAGTTTCAGATGAAGAAAAGATTCAGTGGTAATGTTTTATTATGTATATACAATACTAAGGTTTATATTTGCTTCTTGTTCCATTCTTTTTTTGCAGCAAATACCAAAATGGTGGTCATGGTTGTACTACACGTCCCCCATGTCATGGACACTCAATGTATTCTTCACCACCCAGTTTGGGTATGAGGACCATAAGAACATTGACGTATTCGGGAGACCAAATCTGTCGCATCATTTGTGAGAGACTACTTTGGCTTTCGACGTGACTTGCTACCATTGGCGGCTGTAGTTTTGTTAGCCTTCCCCATCTTTTTTGCCACTATGTTTGGTTATAGCATTTCAAAGCTAAACTTCCAAAGGAGATAGATGGGTAAATAATTAATCAAAAGCAAAATATTAGTTTGCATGGTTAGCATAAATTTTATTTTTTTTTCACATGTATTTATAAAAACAAATTCAGTTTGCCCACCAATACTAAAAGGCAATATTGTGTATATTATATAATGCTAGAGTATATTTGGTAGTTTAGGATATTTCCCTATGTATCCGAGGAGACAATTTAGCCCTCAATCCCTTATGTTATATATATGTATTGCTCGAGAGATGCAATGCAATTAATCACATGCCTTATCGGCCCCTCATTTCTGAGAGTCCAAGTGTATTTGCACCAGGAATAGGATCACGCACAAATATGTTAATGTCGCCTAGATATGGTACACAGATTATTTCTAGAATTATTGAGCTTCATTGATAGGAAAATCAGAGTTACTACATCGTCTCAGGGAGTTCGTGATAGGCAAGTTAACACGAGTGATGCAGGATGCGTTTATTGGTTGTCGTCTAAATGCACGATGACATTGAGCTTTATTGCACGATGCGTTTATCTTCCCTGGTCTGGTAGTGCGTTTGTCTGACGAAACGTGGCCAACTTGTTGCCAGCCTCGTGAGTTCGCTGCCGACTATGGTGGCTCCACGCCTCCAGCCGGAGTCCGTGCCGTCTGCGTGTTGACCCTGCCGTGGGAGCGTGGGGGCAATCGAGCCAGGGAGGGACAGCGGACGGAGCCATGGTTGGCGGAGAGACGAAGCTGGGCAACATGCCCAGCACGAGCGGCTTGCCTGCATCCTTTGGCAGCAGCCGGCCAGCCGCCAGCAACAGGGCACGGGCATGGATTGGGAGTGAGCCGTGGCCTGATTGCATCCGCACCGCGCGGCCTGCGCGTGCTCGTGGAATCCCGAGCGTTGTCCTGGGGATGTCAGGTCGCGTGAGCACTCAAACATGTCGGCAGTGCGCGCCGCCTGTTCGACGAAATGCGCCACAGCGCACTGGTGGAGACTTGGTTCGTCAGTCGCCATGGTACGTGTGCCAAAACTCCGCGGCAATTTCCCTGATATTTTGAACATGTCATTTTCTTTTCTGAAGAAGAGAGTGAAATATTGAATTCTTGATTGCTTTGTTTGGGTCCCTCCATCAGTCCATCTTAATTGTGGCATCAACCATGGAGGCAGGCAATTCGCTCTGAGAAAATTCTGGCAATCCTACTCCACGTTTCCAGCTCACCTTCCTCGATTTCTTTGTCACTTGATGCCAAGACTCAGAGCTGGTCAAACACCCTTGGCTGCTTCTCTCCTGTCGTCATCAGTACAGTGCAGCACGTAAACTTTTGCAGTGACAACACATTAATATGTAAGAATTGCAGCATTCTAGAATCCTTATAAGTCCTGCCCCTTAGGCCCTTAAATGCAAGCTATAAAGGTCAGATACTCAGACGTGTTTATACAAGGTTAAGCTCAATAAATCTTTGTTTCAGCTCAGATTTCTCTTTTTTTTCTTTGTCACTTTATCTTGGCACTTGACCGAGATTCAGTCTATCAATCACTCTTGGCTGCTCCTCTCTTATCCCGTAGAACAGTGCAACACGTTAACTTTTGAGATCCAGCCTCTCTTTTTTTCTTTTGTCACTCTTGGCTGCTCCTCTCTGTGAAAATTCTGGCAATCCCTGCTCCGCGGTGACTACTACGCACTTGGTACGCGTTGCCAACTCAACTTTCTCTGCTTTTTCACTTTGTCTTGGCACTAGACCAAGGCTCAGACAGTCAATACTCACTTGACCAATCAAGGTATTTAGTTTATTTTTGATAAAGAATATAAATCCCATGTGATTTTCATGCTTACACCAGTCAAAAATTTGTTTATTTCGTCTCTGATGCTTGTACTTTTTTCAGCACATAAATTTGTAAACTGAAGGTACTTAATACTGGAGCACTCATCAGTCATAGATCATAATCTGGGCAAAGGACTGCTATTTGTTTGTCAGTTCTAGAGGCACTGGTATGTTAATGTTTGCATCGTTGAATAGTTAATATTCATTTACTTTGTGTCTTGTACTTCCTATATCCTGCTCTCTAATTTTCGGACATAGATGTCACTTCTTATGTCGAGTTCACTGTTATGTTAGAAGGAATTCTACATTATTAGTAAAGGAGCACTTCAGCAACACGAAGACCCAAAGGTGGGATGCGTGTGCTGAGAACCTGTTTACCAGGTAAGATATATCAAATATGCCTGCTACTGTTTCGTACACTTCTATCAGATTATTATTTGAATGAAATCTTCTCTGACATTTTTTTGGTACTGTTCATGCATTAATGCAGCAGAAAAACTAATACTCTCATGAAAGCACAATAGGAATGATTTAGTTTCATCATGCATATAGAGCCATTATTTGTTACAGCTCAATTTTTGAATTCTGGCCTTATGTTTCGCAGATCACTGCGAATTCATTTTTGCTGGAAATTAATATCTGGCACAGGAGAATCTATAAGAAAAATGACCGGGGTAGAGGCTGCTGCCATATCTGCCTTAGTATCTGGAACCTTGAAGGTTGTGGGCAGCAGATTAACTCCATCTCTAATCAAAGAGTACAGATCTATAGTGGGCGTCAAGGAAGATCTCCAGGAGTTCTGTGGTCTTGTTGAGGAGATCAACTTCCGGCTGGAAACAACAAAAGACAACTCTATTGGAAGTAGACAATCATTTGCTTCGCTCAAAAGTTGAAAGATATTTATTATGATGTTGATGATGTTGTTGATGAGTTCCAGCTGAAGTATGAAAAATATAAGTCTGATGGTGATGGTGGTACTGTGACCCGATACCTATGCACAATACCAAAATCATTTGTATTTCAATGCAAGGCAGCCAACAAGATCAAGGCAATCAAGAAGAGATTTGCTGCAATTGTGAAGCAAAGAACTGACTACCTTGCAGTAACAAATAGTTTATCAGTGGATCCTCCTGTTCGACTTTGCGAATGTGAGAACGGTCACATCATTACCTAATGTTGACGAAGCATTAGTAGTTGGAAGAGACAAAGATAAGCAGAAGATAATATCCATGCTTGAAGAGAATGATGATCAACAGAAAATTAAGGTAGTTTCTATCATCGGGCTTGGCGGGTCAGGGAAGACTACCTTGGCTAAACTGGTTTTCAATGATGGTAACTTTATAGAGAGGCATTTATTTGAAGTTAGAATATGGGTTCATGTATCAAAGGAATTTGTTGTCAATGATCTCATCAAAAATTGTTTGAAGCTTTTTCTGACAATAATCCAGGAACACATGCCTTGCCTTATATGAACCAAACAATCTCAGACAAGTTGAAGGACAAAAGGTTTCTTCTTGTATTAGATGATGTTTGGACCAATTCACGAGATGAGTGGGAAGAATTCATGGTATGTCTAAAGGTAGGCGCACCTAAAAGCAGGATTTTACTTACTACTCGGAACAGAGAAGTTGCAGTAATAGTGGGATCCACCAACCAATTTCACTTACCATTCTTGTCTCCGGAGGACAGCTGGCAACTATTCCAACAAAGCTTGGTAACATGTCCAACAGGTTGGGGTTTTGAATTTGAAGAGATTGGGAAAGCAATTGTGGACAAATGTGGTGGAATGCCACTAGCAATTAAAGTACTTGCAGGTGTTCTCCATGGGAAGGAGCAGATAGAAGAGTGGCAGGATGTGAGAGACAAAAATTTATTGCATGTTGATGGTAAAGAAGATAGAGTATCTGCATGCTTAAGGCTAAGCTATTTCCATCTGCCATTTAATCTCAAGCAGTGTTTTACAATATGTTCAGTGTTTCCTAAAGGTCATAGGATTGATAAAGGACAATTGATTGACCTATGGATTGCTCATGATATGATCACCGTAGAGCATGTTGGCCACAACCACTTCGAGTCTCTTCTGCAAGTGTATTTCCTACAAAACGTCAAAGAAAAAGATGGGAGAGTGACATGTGGGATGCATGATTTGGTTCATGATCTTGCCTTGTCCATCTTCGGTGATGAAATTTCACTTGACATGCCAAACGAGGCAAGCAGCAGTACCACAAAGAGCTATAGATACTTTTCTTTGATTAAACAACCAGAACATATGCCACCTAATTTTGTTTTTAGAAAAGCCCGGGCTGTATATATGCCAAAGTATGAAGATTACATATATGCTATGGCATTGAAGCATGCTAAGCACTTGCGCAGTGTTACTGTGGGATACCTCAATGCAGATGGAGCTAACGCCATGTCTCAAGTTAAGTATCTGAAATATCTTGCTGTTTCAGAACTAAGTTGTGAAACACTTCCTGAGACTATCTCAGATGTGTGGAGCCTGCAAGCACTTCATGTAACAAACAGTTTTTCTTTTGTTGAGATAACGGAATCCATTGGTAAGCTGAAAATGTTAAGAACACTAAACTTGTCGGGCTGTATCAACCTAAAGAGTTTGCCAGATTCTATTGGTGATTGTCATATGATTTCGAGTATTGATCTTTGCAGGTGCAGTAAGCTTACAGTGTTGCCAGACTCTATTGGTAAGTTGCAGAAGTTAAGAACATTGAACCTATCATATTGTACAGAGCTGAAATGCTTACGGATCCCATTGGGCATTGTCAAATGATTTCAAGCATTGATCTTTACAGTTGCAATGAGATTACGGTGTTGCCAGGACTCTATTGGTAGAAATGAGAAGCTAAGAGTTTTGAGACTAGGTTTCACCAAAATTGTGAGGCTTCCATCAATTATCACAACACTGAGAAATTTGGAGTCTTTGGACCTTCAGGGTTGTCATGAGCTAGTAGAGTTGCCTGAAGACATCGGCAACCTGGATAAGCTTCAAGTTTTGAACCTAAATTATTGTAAAAAATTGGGAGGAATGCTTGTAGGCATCGGACAGCTCAGTCGACTACAAAAAGTTGGGCTTATTTGCTATTGGTAAGGGAGAAAAAGTTTGCTGGAATGTCAGAGCTTGCAAATGTATCTAGGATTGGTGAGGAACTAACAATCATAGGTATTCAACATGTGATGGATACAAACGATACACAGGTGGAATGTCAGAGCTTGCAAATGTATCTAGGATTGGTGAGGAACTAACAATCATAGGTATTCAACATGTGATGGATACAAACGATACACAGGTGGCATGCTTGAAACAGAAGACAAACTTACAGAGGTTGGGCCTAACTTGGATGTCGAATAAAATGGAAGAGGTAAATACTGAGTTGCAGCAAGATGTGCTTAATGGCCTAGAACCACCACCTGGTATTAAATATCTGGACATTCGTGGGTATTCAGGTAGGAAATGTACAGGGTGGATGCAGAGTCAAATTGGTGGTGGAGTACAGGGCCATGCTCCCTTCCCATTTTTGAGGGTGATGTGGCTATGTGATTTCCCAAACTTGAAGCATCTAGATGGGCTTGTCGAACTACCTTTTTTGGAGACCACGCCGTTCGTGTTTTTCATTAAGCAGAGAAAGGTCCAAACAAACAAATACAAAGTACGACGGTAAGCCAAGGTTACCGAAGTTACCTACTTCTACTGGATTTAAAAGACAGAGCTACATGGCAACGGGTTTGCACTTGAGAGAGGAAACAGCAAAGATAGATAGAGGTGGAAAGCTAAACATGCGCCCAGGCCATGAGCTCGGCCAAATGCGGTTGCCCGCGGAGCACCAAGCGTCCGCCTCGGCCTTCATGCTTGCAGCAAGCTCAAGAGGGGCGGCTGACTGCCTGTCGAAGGTCCGCGCATTCCTTTCCTTCCATAGGCGCCATCCCACAAGGAAGAACAAGGAATCAAACCCTTTTCGAATCGCCTTGGGGATGCATTTGCGAACACGGAGCCACCAGCTGATGAATCCTTCCTCAACCACAGCCACAACGGGAAGAAGGTGCAGTCTTGACAAAATTATGTGCCACACCTCCCTGGAGAATGTGCATCCCAGGAGGATATGGTCGATGGTCTCGGGAAGCTGGTCACAGAAGATGCATGAGTTTGAATCCTGCAGCCCATGACGGTGGCGGCGGTCAGCCGTCCAACTACCTTGTTTGGAGGAGCTTGTGCTACTAAGGATGCCTTCTCTTGAGAGCATAAGTGGAGGCCCATTTCCTTCGCTGCTAAAGTTGAAGATGGATTGTCTGCCTTGTTTAGGAGAGGTGTGGATGGTACCACAGAGGACCATGCCCGATGTTGAAGATGGGGAAGGCTGCTACAGTTTAACACCTCACTTGGGACAAAAAGTCCAACTTGGTAGCTGCTTAACAGAGTTAGAGATTGAGCATTGTCCTAAGTTGGAGGTGATGCGGCACCTTCCTCCGTCGCTGCAGTGCTTGATCTTGCATGGCAGTGAGCAGGTGCTGCAGCAATGTCAGGGGTCATCTTCGTCCCCCAGTTTTAACAAACTGAAGAAGCTTCAACTGTGGAATGTGACAGGATTAGGATCTGGGCATGGGTGGGAGCTGCTGCAACATATGACAACACTTGAGTCATTCGATATTACTTTCTTCTCTGGAGTGCAAACCGAGGTGCCTGAGAGCTTGTGGAGCCTCACATCCTTCCGGTCCCTGAAGGTGCACGGCTGGTCTAATATGCGCATGCTACCCGAGTCGCTAGGGGAGCTCCGGTTTCTGCAAGAGTTGACCATCGAATTCTGCGATAGCCTGACCAGACTCCCCCAAACAATGGGTCAACTCACATCCCTCCAGTTGCTCAAGATAGGATGGTGCAATGCAGTTCACCAGCTGCCCGACTGCCTCAGAGAACTCTGCTCTCTGCGCAAACTTGAGCTTATTTATTTGCCTGGTCTGACTTGCCTTCCACAATCCATCTGCCACCTCACCGCCTTTCTTCAAGAGCTCAGAATCCACTTCTGCCCGGGCATCAAATCCTTGCCGGATGGGATAAAGGACCTCACGGCTCTGAAGCGATTGGTGATCTATTTCTGCCCTGATCTAGAGAGGCGCTGCAAGAGAGGAACAGGGGAGGACTGGCACCTCATCTCCCACATCCCTGATGTCAAACATTCATGGTTTTGATGGATGAACGGGGTGTGGCCATGTGGGGACAAATTGACCACCAACTGCATGCTACTGCTTAATCGGGTGAGTTTGTTGTGCTAATTTTTGCTTTATCTATGAGCAGTCCCCTGTTTTCATGTGTACATTCACTAGAGAGCCAATATCCTAACTACTAACTTCGTTCCAAATTATAGTTTGTTTGACTTTTCTGACCCTAAATTTGACCAATCGTCTTATTTAAAAGTTTGTACAAAATATCACTTATTTTGTTGTGGCTTGCTTTATTAACAAAAAGTTCTTCAAAAATGACTTAAATTGGACTATGTTTGCATAAATATTTTTAATCAGACGAGTGGTTTGATTTCCTGAATACTTTGAACGAGGATGGAGTTCTGACATTTATGGATTTGCCTGTTACTGTATTGCAGGCGCACTACACCTGGAAGCTGGGAGTCCTTGGCTTCAAATGATATGAAGAATTCTCTACGTGCCTGTGTAGTGTATTACTGTGATTCTTTGATCTTCGTCGCATAGGAGTAGTACTATGCTCTGTTGTTCAGTTATATAACATGATGGTCTTGCTTATTGTCTCGTCAGTCACAGTTATTGGCAGCCAGAAGTTGAGGTACCGCGCAGCCAGTGAGACATGCAAGTGAGTGATGAGGAGTTTTTCTTCTGTGGTACTGTCGGTGCGAGTATGATGGAAATATGCTGTGTTAGATTGTTACAACTTAGTGTAGGAGTACATGAGATGTGCATGCGCGACTAAGTATTTGGTGGGCAAATTTGAACCCTGATTTCAGTCTGGTTCGTCCGTGTCTATGCAATTTCGTTGTTTAATACTATGTCAGGATCCGGAAGGCTCCTCGCGGCGTTACTGTTGGGCGTCTGGCAACAAGGAGTGGCTGATCGGGTCATCAAGGATGGGCTACAAGTAACTACTTCGTTGTGGGCTTCGTCATTTGTCTTAGCGGGCCGTGGGCCGTTTTTCCTATTCGTTGCGTCGTGTGTGGGAAGGAGTCGGCTATAAGCCGTGTAATGGAACCTGGTTCAGGGTTATCGAACAACAGAACTCAAATCGAATTCCCCAATTTCTCGCTTCGTCTCCTGTTCTCTAACCCTAAGCCCCAATTCTTTGCTGATTCTTCCCCTAACTCCAGTTATCGTGGTGATTCACCCTCGTGGATCATTACATTTGGTATCAAGCTCCTGAGATTCATGGCGGAATCGCTTCAATTCGACGCGCTTTTCTCGATTGTGGGTAAAAGGCTTTGGTGATAAGCCGATCGATCTCGCAGCTTCATCGCTGTTTGAGATTAGTCGCAATAAATCCACCCAACACTCCAATTGACACGCACCAATCCGGGTTCGATCAAGCTCGGCGCCGGCGCAAGTTGACGGCGCAGCGAGATGGCGGCTTTGATGGATGATCTCAACACCAAGCTTACGACTCGATGTCGCAGTTTTGCGAGTTCACGAAGACGACCAACGCGGTCGCTGGGCTCGAGGTGATGGTCAAGCGGCCCTCGGCGAGGTTCACGATATCGGCGCCAAGCAAACGGACGCGGATACGCTGCTCGAGGACTTGGCGCGAGAAGGCGGAGCTCGCCGAGACGGCGATGAAGGAGACGTCGTCGCAGGTGGACTACCTCGCGGCGGCGGATTGACTCCATCGATCCGGTATCGGGCGGGTCCACGGCCCGACCCGGGGTCCCGGACGGTCTTCCTCGGGTTGGCGTGGGCGGAGGACTTGGTGGCGGTGGAACCCGGCGGCGGGGGCTCCTCCGGCTGGCGGTGGCGCGCCGCCGCCGCACCCACCGCGTCGAACAGCCGCTACCATGACGGCTCGACCTCAATACTGCGCCCGGCGTCCTCGTCGAGTCACCACCAGCGACGCGGGACGCGCCCCAACGGGCATGGCGAGCTCGCGGCGAGTTCCATGGGACTCGACCGCGGCATGTTCTTCCGGTCGTTGCACGAATCCTACTGATCCTCATCGCACGTCCACCACCTTTTCCTAAGTTGGATTTCCCTCGGTTTGATGGGTCGAGTCCGCTTATGGCGTGATCATTGTCTCATGTATTTCGAGGTGTACGCGGTCCATCCTTCGCTGAAGACGCGGTTCGCAGCTCGAATTTCGAGGGATCTGGCAAGACATGGCTTCATATTGTGGAGAGGCAGGGACGTATTGTGGAGTGGGAGGATCTCTGTGCTTGGGTCATGGCCAAGTTTGATAAGAATCAGTACCCAGTTGTTCTGAAGCAGTTCGAAACACTTCATCAAACTGCTTCTGTAGAAGAGTTCACATTGTCCTTTGAGCAGGCTGCTCATAATCTATTGCCGCATACAATCTTTGGGTATGACGAAACATATCTGGTGACACGTTATTTGGCTGGCCTGAAGGAGGAAATTCGTTCAGCAATTGTGCTCCATCAACCACGAGATGTGGATACAGCTAGTGCTTTAGCATTGGTCCAGGAGAAGGAATTGGAGTGTAGGAAGGCTAAGTTTCAGTCAAGGGACTCATTCAGATCTTCTACCAGATGGGCTAGTGATAAGAGGTTTGGAGATACAGAGAAACTCAAGACACCACCCATTCATCAAGAATCTGACAGTAAGCTCCATGCCTTGAAGGAATTCAGAAGGAAGAATGGGCTATGTTTCAGATGTGGTAATAAGTGGGAGAAAGGACATAAGTGTCCAGCTCAAGTACCATTGCATGTTCTAGAGGAGATGTGGGAAGTCGTGGAACCGGATGGTGAGGAAGATGATGATCGATCGCGATGACCCGGTGGAGGAAGCGATTATGGTCGTTGGGGAGAATACCGAGTTACGTTCTGTAAATTGAGAAAGACACCGGGCGTGGCCGGGTTGAAAAAGTGGATGTACTCATTCTAGTGGACTCTGGAAGTGTGGGCACGTTTGTCAGTGAGACTTTGGCCAACAAATTGCGAGGTTGCTCTTACGATTGTCCAAGAACTTTCGGTTTGTGGTCACGATGGTAGCCCAATGCTGTGTACTAAGGAAATTCAGAATTTACAATGGACGGTCTGGGGCCATTCTTTTATCTCATCTGCTGGGGTGCTTCCCTTGAAATGTTATGACATGATTCTTGGCCAAGATTGGTTAGAGACATTTAGTCCCATGTGGATTCACTGGGCTAAGAAGATTCTTAGGGTGACCCATGAGGGTAGGAGAATTACACTGTATGGTCAAAACTCTGGTAAGGCTACATGTTCTGCCATATCTGAGCCAGCTATGCACTCTCTTTTACAACAGCAGAACTACCAGTGTTGTGTCTTGGTGTTAGTGGATCAGGCTGATCAGCAAGTTGATATATCTCAGCTGGTGACTGATGGGGATTCTACCACAGTACCTGTTGATCTTCAAGAGCTCCTTGATAAGTATTCAGAGTTATTTCAGGAACCCAAGAGTTTACCACCTAAGAGGCAGTTTGATCACTCTATTCAAGTCATGCCTGGGGCAACACCAGTGAGTGTGAGGCCTTATAAATACTCACCAGCCCAAAAGACTGAGATTGAGCAGCAAGTCAAGGAGATGTTGACTCAGGGTATTATTAAACCTAGCACCAGCTCATATGCATCTCCTGTACTGTTGGTAAAAAAGAAGGATGGCAGCTGGACGTTTTGTGTGGATTACAGGCACCTGAATGCCCAAACAGTTAAAAATAAACATCGTATGCCTTTGGTAGATGAATTGATTGATGAGTTAGCTGGGGCTCAATGGTTTACCAAACTGGACCTCAGGGCAGGGTATCATCAGATTTGTATTCAACAAGAAGATACTCATAAGACAGCTTTCAAGAAACATGCTGGATTGTATGAGTTCTTGGTCATGCCCTTTGGCTTGACCAATGCCCCTGCTACCTTTCAGGGAATTATGAATATCATCTTTGCTGAATTGTTGAGGATGGGAGTGTTAGTGTTTATGGATGATATTTTGATTTACTCCAAAACATGGGAGGAACACTTAGTGTTGTTGACTAAAGTGTTTGAGATATTGAAGAGTCATAAATTTTTTATCAAACTCTCCAAGTGTTCCTTTGCAACTCAAGAAGTGGAGTATTTGGGCCATTGTATTTCTGCTGTTGGGGTAGCTACCGAGAAGTCCAAGATCATTGCTGTCCAGAATTGGCCTACTCCTAGAAATGTCAAGGAGTTGAGAGGATTTTGGGGCTTAACTGGCTACTACAGGAAGTTCATTAAGAACTATGGTATGTTAGCTAAACCATTAACTGAATTACTCAAGAAGGGCCATGTGTACAGTTGGCATCCTGTAGCCCAGTCAGCCTTTGATCAGCTGAAGTGTGCCTTAAGCAATGCCCCAGTGTTGGCCATACCTGATTTTAGTAAGCCATTTATACTTGAAACTGATGCTAGTGATGTTGGATTTGGAGCTGTTTTATTACAAGATAATCATCCTGTAGCTTATTTGAGTAAGCCAGTCTCTGGAAGGAATCAGGCTCTATCTACTTATGAGAAAGAGTGCTTAGCCATCATTTTAGCTGTGGACAAGTGGAGACAGTATTTACAGCATGCTGAGTTTTTTATCAGAACTGACCACAGGAGTCTTTTGTACTTGACTGAACAAAGAGCTACCTCCAAAATTCAGTTGAAGGCTGTTCTCAAGTTAATGGATCTTAAGTTCAAGATTGTGTTCAAACAAGGCATTCATAATACTGTGGCAGATGCCTTATCTAGAATTCCTTCTGACAGGTCTATTACTGCAGTCTCCTTTTGCAATCCTACTTGGCAGGAGCAAGTGAAACTGGGGTATGAGGATGATGAGTTGGCTAAGACAATTACGCAAAGATCCACCAAAGGATTATTCGGTGGATAATGGGTTAATCGGGCACAATGGTAAGATCTGGTTGGGGACTAACTTGTTGGCCCAAAGAACATGTGTTACAGTGTGCATAGTTCAGCTGTGGGTGGACATGCAGGGTTTCAGGCCACATATTACAGAATTAGGAACTTGTTTTCTTGGCCTAGTATGAAGAAAGCTATTCATCAGTTTGTCCAGCAATGCCAGGTGTGCCAGCAGGCCAAGGTAGAACATAGTAAGTTACCAGGTTTGCTTCAACCCTTACCTGTACCTGATCAGGCTTGGCAGATAGTTTGTATGGATTTTATTGAAGGATTACCCAAATCAAACCGGTTTGACTGTATTATGGTGGTGATTGACAAGTTTACCAAGTATGGTCATTTTGTTCCTCTATCTCACCCATTTACTTCACTGCAAGTGGCTCAGGCATATCTTGATTCTGTGTATAAGTTGCATGGATTACCTCTTAAGATAGTGTCTGATAGAGGCAGTGCCTTTACTAGCAAAGTGTGGAAGGAGCTGTGGGAGTTGGCTGATACACAACTTATGATGAGCTCTTCTTACCATCCGTAGACTGATGGTCAAACTGAGAGGCTGAATCAATGCCTGGAAACATTTTTGAGATGTGCGCGGTTCAAGCTTGTCCAAGACAATGGAGCAAGTGGTCGTCAAGATTAGCTGAATTTTGGTACAATACAAATTACCATTCAGCATTGGGAAGATCACCTTTTGAGGTACTCTATGGCTATCCTCCAAAACATTTTGGCATTATTGATTCTTTCAAAGATTTCATTCACCCGATCCGGAGCAAAGGATGGGGAAAGAAATTTGTTGAATGACTGCATTCGTCATCATTTGCATAGAGCTCAAGAAATAAGATGAAAGCACAAAAATGATAAGCATCGCAGATGAGAGAACATTTCAGGTGGGGGATTACGTGTATTTGAAGCTTCAACCGTATGTGCAATCATCCATAGCTCCAAGAAACAATCATAAGCTGAGGTACAAATATTATGGCCCATATACTATTCTCGCAAACGCATTGGGGAGGTTGCCTACAAACTGGATTTGCCTGAAGGTGCCAGGATTCATGATGTTGTTCATGTGTCATTACTGAAGAAGTGCATTTCACTAGACATTCGGTTGGGCGATGATATCTTGACAGTCCCCAAATCCCCGAAGCCATGGTGCATCCGTTGCGCCTTCCTTGATTCGTGTATGATTGAAGGGTCACTTTCGGTCATTTCTCGATTCAGGTTGCTCGGACTTCATTGCCTCCAGCCTCACCACCACCGGAGGAAGTCAATGATCTTTATCGACGATTTCGAGATGACCCAATTTTGGGGTCAAAGGCCGGTTTCGAGAGGAGGAGGCAATGTCGATCCGGAAGGCTCCTCGCGGCGTTCTTGTTGGGCGTCCGCAACAAGGAGTGGCTGATGGGGTCATCAAGGATGGGCTACAAGTAACTACTTGTTGTGGGCTTCGTCATTTGTCTTAGCGGGCCGTGGGCGTTTTCCTATTCGTTGCGTCGTGTGTGGGAAGGAGTCGGCTATAGGCCGTGTAATGGAACTGTTTCAGGGTTATCGAACAACAGAACTCAAATTGAATTCCCCAATTTCTCCCGCTCGTCTCCTGTTCTCTAACCCTAAGCCCCAATTCTTTTTGCTGATTCTTCCCTAACTCTAGTTATCTTGGTGATTCACCCTCGTGGATCATTACATACTAGTTGTAGAGCAAGATGGCAAGTTGTAAGATATATACTGGTGGACTGTGGCTATGCATGGTCGTGTGAGCTGCACTCAAGCAGTCGGGACTGCAGTGCGCGCCGCCTTCGACGAAATGTGCAACCGCCCACTGGTGGAGCCTTTGCCGCTTCAAAGGTAGACAAATTAAATCGCAGCGTGAAGTGTAACTTGAACTTGGTTTGTCAGTTGCCACGGTACGTGTGGCACAACTCAGCGGGCAACTTACTCGATATTTAATTTGATGAAGCGATTGAATCCTTGATTGCTTAATTTGTTCGGGTCCCTCCATCTTAATCGTGGGATGAATCATGCATGGAGGCACGCCATTCTACATCTATGCGAAAATTCTGGCAATCCCAGCTCTGTGCGTACACATTTACCTGCAGCCTCTTTTAAGTCACTCTGGGCACAAAAACCGAGAACCGAAAACCGAATTGAAAATTACCGAAAACCGAACCGAAAAAATACCGAACCGAAAAAATTCGGTTCCTGTTCGGTTCCCAGTTCTAGGTACCGAAAAAAAAACGAGGTAAATTCGGTTCTGGGCCTCGGTAAACCGAATTTACCGAATGGAACCGAAATAGATAAATCAGCCCATCTAAGTAAGCTAGCACCAGCCCAATAGGGAGCAGCAGCCCAACAACAGCCCACAAATAAACTCTAGCCCACTCATCCTCACCCACCCAGACGGGCCAGACCCAGTCACTCCACCACTCCCTCGCTCTGCCTTCCCGCGACCTGAGAAACACGCCGCCGCTGCCCTCGCGAGAAGCTCCGCCGCCCCGCGCTAGTCCGCCCTTGCACCCCGCCGTCGCCCGCCCTCGCGACAAGTGCCGCCACCCCGCGCTAATCTGCCCTCGCGCCACGCCGCTGCCCGTCCTCGCGACAAGCGCCTCCGCCCCAGCTAGTCCGCCGCCCCGTGCTGCGCTATCGTTCCTCGCGTCCATGGTCTGCAGCTAGACGGCTGCTGTGGACAGGAAAGGCAGCGCGGCGGGGGCGTAGGCGAGCGCGACGACGTGCGAGAGCAAGCAGGAAGGCGACCGAGAAGAGCACCAACAACCGGATGAGGAGCTGCTGCCGCCGCGGTTAGGACGGTGGTCGAGGTGTTCGGTAAATTCGGTATTTACCGGAACCGAACCGAAAATACCGAAACCGAATTGCCTCGGTACTGACTATTTGGAGGAACCGATCGGTACCAGGTTTGTCAGGAACCGAATTTGCATGAGTACCGAGGTTCGGTAATACCGAACGCCCAGGGTGACTTTTAAGCCCTGTATTGACGCTTGAACAAGACACAGTCGTCAAATGACCTTGGCAGCTTCTGATCTTTTGGACCAATCTAAGTGTTTCAGATTCAAACCCGTCATTATGTTATCAGCACATTCTTTTAGTTGCTGCCAAGATATATCAGGTACACATTTACCGTTCCTGCCTCAAGTTCACAAGTTGGTATTTGATAGGCTCCTCTCTTTTTTTTTGCTGGAAACAAAATTGCCATGTGTACTCTATTCCATCCATCCTCTTTATCCTCTTTAACGGTTGTTCTCACTTCCCAAGAAGTCAAGCATACTCAGTTAATATTTATAGTAGGTTTGCAAAAAGAAATTAATATTTATAGTATACAATTTGTATTATTGATAGATCGTTGAATATAGTTTTATAATAAATTTATTTGGAGATATAAATGTTAATGTTATTTTTACATACCTAATTAAAGTTAAGAAACTTTAACCAGACACTACTCCTATGTGCATCTTCCAACACTGAGTTGACAAATCCTGGAGATTGAACGTAGGATCTCAAGTGCTACTGAGACTCTTGTAACTAGTAGGCTACATGTCCTTTCACGGATATACACTTGTACGTAATTGCCTCGTTTACTTGACCACTTGAATTAAAAGCATTTTTTACTTGGGTAAGCTACAGAAAGAAACAGCCCCTGCTCACACATCATAGACCAAAACCATGCAAAAACTTCCTCGAATCATAAATATCAGTCCATCTAGATTTATGGTAAGTCATGATATTTTACTTTGATAAGCGATGTTTAAAGAAACAAAAGTTACTTCCTCTTTTCTCTTTTATACATCACATTAGGTTTGTCCTAAGTCCAACATTATTATTTTTAACCATCTATTGCAAAAAAAAATCTCTATATTTTTCGAACCTATGAATTATATATTATGAAAGTATTTTTGTAGTAAACCTAAAAATCTTTTTTTTTTTTGTGAACTATTTTTTAATTGGTGGTCAAAGATACAAATGTTGACTTATTTCAAACCTAATACGTGACATGTAAATAAAGCAGATGGAGTATATATCATGAAGTCGTTCTCATAATAAATCTAGTGAGGTCAGTCGTGTTTTTCAAAACCTACTGATGTGGAAATTTATCACAGTTTGAGTTGGAAAAACCTTGTCATTTAAAAAGTGTGTACCCCAGCATTGTAAATCAAAAGGAAAAGGAAAAACTATAGTGCTAGTACCTGGACCTCTAAATGGAGCACTAGTGATAAAATGATGTGGCGAAATTTACTGTCACTAATGTCCATACTATTTCACTTTTCATCACTATTATGTTGTTTGTTTGTGGGAACCGAAAAATCATCAAGAGTATTTGTGAGACAAGTATCTGTGACGACTAGTGGCAATTTTTAAAAGTCGCCACAAAGGGTGGTTTGTGACGGAAAAATAAGCTTTTGTGATGAAAATTCTCACCACAAAAACCCTTTGCCCTTGTGGTTCTGTCACCGCTCCAGAGGAAGGCCATGCACGTGTTGGAGAAGGCCATAGCAGGCAAGAGGCGCGATAGAGATGCATGAAGGTGGGCGTGTATGGCCTTTCTCTCCACTGTGGACTGACCCATGATTGACGGGGCCATGTAGACGAAGAAAGTTAACCTGATCCGCCTGCTATTGGATTATGAGGTGGAAACATGTGCCATTCATTATCTATAATATAGCACGTAATGCAGATCAGGCTGATGCATATGGTTTTTTTTTTTTCCCTAATTTTGCCCTTTCACACCACACACTGAATTCCAACTCCTCATCACTCTGTTGTGTTGCAACACGATTTGTGCATGTCGGGATGCCCACTTACCCTCTCTCGATGCAGAGTTTCATAGTACACATTTGATTTTATTACTCAAAGATACTCCCTCCATATTATAAATCATTCTAAAAATTTTTGAGAGTCAAAGGTTATAAAGTTTGAACAGATTTATATGACAAAATAATAACATTCATGGTGTCAATTAAGTATCATTATGTTCTTCATTAATTATATAATATACTTATTTAATATCATAAATATTTATAGTTTTCTCTATAAATTTGGTCAAATTTAAAATGTTTTGACTCTCCAAGGTTCTCGAAATGACTTAAATTTTAGAAATGGAGTGAGTAGTTGGTAATTGTGCCAAAAGAGTGATATCAATAACACTCATTTCTTCACTCTTTTTCTAAATGCACTTTGTCATATCATCAGAAATGTCTATATAGACACCTATTTAATGCAAATAAAATTTAAATGACGGAGACTAGCCATAAGGAAGTAACAAATTACTGATGTGACCCAAGGCGTGAGTTGATACACGACTACACATTCAGATTCATCTCTGCTAATATATAAGGCCCTAGTGCCAAAGCACACAACAAAACTACGACGATCGAACAGGGATCGTCCTCGGTACTCGATCGCCCACAACTCCACAACCACAAGCATTGCTTTGCTCCGGCGGCGACCATCTATCTCCGCCTTGTCAGGCTCCAGATAGTTGAGTAGGAGTAGGAGAAGATGAGTGGCCCAGCGGGCGCCGGCGCCGGCGCCGGCGAGCGGTCGTTGAGCGTCGGCATGTTCCGGTTCGCGGACCGGGTGGACGTCCTGCTCATGGTCCTGGGCACGCTGGGAGCCATCGGCGACGGGTGCTCTACCAACCTGCTGCTCATCTTCGCCAGCGACGTGATGAACGCACTCGGGTACGGCGGCGGTGGCCAGCAGGCCAAGAGCGCGCAGTTCATGCACCAGGTGGAGAAGGTTCGTCGTGCGCCGTGTGCATTAGTTATTACCTGATGTGATTGTGTACACCGGCGACAAGTGTCATCGACGACTCCGATCCGAACCGACCGTGCTCAACATCTATCATTTGTATGCATCAATTTTTTCAGTAATAGAAGTTTATTTGTTCACCTTTTCCCTGTGATATGATGCAGTCGTGCCTGAATTTCGTCTACCTGGCGCTCGTGATCCTGGTGGTGGCGTTCATGGGTACGTACGCCACACCTAGTATGGCCTATTATTCATGCACATCATTCACCTGGTTGATGACAAATGTTTTGTACCATTGTTGATGACAATTTTCCTCCTGGTTGGATGCATATATGCAGAAGGCTACTGCTGGAGCCGGACGAGCGAGCGGCAGGTGCTGCGGATGCGGTACCTGTACCTGCAGGCCATCCTGCGGCAGGAGCCGGGCTTCTTCGACTCGCAGGAGACCACCACCTCGGAGATCATAAACAGCATCTCCAAGGACGCCTCCCACATCCAGGAGGTCCTCAGCGAGAAGGTACGTACGTATGCAGGTGCAGCAAGCACACCACCATTCACAACCCTTCCCAATCCCCATTCCTTGTTCACACTCACTTGTCATATCATCGTCAGAATATATACAATCAACAAAAAGATACAGTACCTCATCAGTTCGTCACCAGCTTGTCGTCGGCCGATGGAAACCTAGGCTTTTTAGGACGATCGAGGTCATGTGAAAACGTGTTCGCTTACCCTGTTATTATAGAACGTCAGCGAATCTTTTTTTAAACTAGTAACTTGTTTGGGCACGAGAGCACGAGGCCGATAGAAGCAAGCGACCTACTGCAGCAACAGAGCGTCACTGAATCAATGGCAAATCAAATAGTTTAACCCGGAATGGGTGGCCATATGTACTTGATCAGAAAACTACTCCCTCCATTCTAAATTATAAATCACTTTGATTTTTTTCATCCATTTAGTTATGTATCTAAACATAATTAATAAATACATGAACCAAAAAGTCAAAGTGACTTGTAATTTTAAAAGTCAAGGGTAAGCTAATAATACAACACATATTATATAAATGATAAATATGTACTCTTTGTTCCATATTATAAGTCATTTTAACTTTTCTAGTACATCTATTTTGTTACACATCTAGATATAATAATAGATACATAATAACAAAATGGATGAGCTATTTAGAACGGAGGGAGTATATTTATAATAATCTTACTATTACTATAGGCCTCTACGTTAACCCTCATAAGACGTGCTAGAAAAAAAGATAAATGCTAAAAAATATGAACCAAAGACTCCAACCATTCATAACCATTGGATCTATTTTATTTTGTAGAAAATTATTAACCTCTTAAGTACAAATATTTTTTAAAAAGAAAAAACTAGCCATAAGTATGTTTAATAATTGATTAACAAAATAGTAGATGGCCGCTCAATCACGTTCACATTTGGTTAATGTATAAATAATATAATATATAAAATATTATAACACGTCACGTTCATGGATCGATCTATCAATAAACTTAGTATTTTTAGAAAGAAAAAGAGAACGTGTTGTTGTACAGGAAAAGAACTTGATCGGCCTTACAAATGTTCAATCAGAGATGGTTAATATAAAATATTACATTAGCCTACCGATTAGGTTCATTTGATTAATATATAATACGCACCATGTTTATAAATCTTTAATAAAATATTAAATACAATATGTCAAAACCAACAAACAACGTACGACATGACCATTTAGTCCATTAGTAAAATACCATATATGATAAAAACCAATAAACGAAGATGCATATATACCAAATACCGTAGTCAGCTTAAGCCATATATAAAGTTGCTAAAACCATATACCATTTAATCAGCTTATAAGCCATTCTAGAAGGCAACTCCTATGTAGAGATATAATCTACTATAAGGCTAAGGCTACATAATAATTCGTCAGTTAATGAAGCATGCATATATACCACTTAGTCAAAGTAAGCCATTGAAGAGGCAACTCCTATGTAGACCTACAATCTACTATTAGGCAACGTATCAGGTGCAAGCCAACCTTCCGTGCAACCATGCAAACTTTTAATCTGGGATGCTGATCCAAGGGTTAAGTAATTTTACATTTAAGCCCACTCTAATCACACTTTTGTACCTATAAAATAATTTGTAGCATGCATAGTATAAAATTAAAAGAAACACCCCCATCATATAGACCAAAGTAAACAAGTATTGTATACATTACAATAATATTTATTTTAATAACTTATCAAGCATGAAATTGTTACTCAAGATGTACACATTGTGACTGAAATATTATAATATATAAATATTTGTAATTTAATTTTAACCAATCTATGTTATATAAGAACATGTTACAATTTTCATTAAGAGAAAGATAATATAAAGTAACATTTTTATATTCTTATTTGAATAAATTAACTATATCTTACTATTATTTTTGTTGCTTATCAAAAATGTTTAAATGACCATTAACACAAATATGTTTCTCCGTTACCATTCTCAAAATATTAATACAATAAAATTTGATTAAAGTAAACATATGTATGGTGTGTCATCATCATGCAAATCACACATAGAGAAAGAGAGAAAAAAATATGTATACATTAGCTAAAATGTTACATATCCATATTGATAATACAACCATTACTACATAAAAATTATGTTGATAAAAGAATCAAACACATTATTGAGAAAAGAAGGAGGTTAGTACAGACCATAGATGCCTACGTCTTCCTGCTATTTGAGATTATTTTAAGTAGGGCTTAAATATTAATATCTGCACATGAAGCTTTACAACTAATCTTTAGTGCAGTGTGTAGGCTTAATATATATGATTGCTTGTAGCCTTGTATCATCAAGACACTTGAGATTAAATATTAATACAATACTCATACGATTTTAACCCGTGCGAGAGCATGGGTTAATGGACTAGTTGTATATTTAATAGTAAACGGGAAAAATTAGAGCAGTTGGTTATATACAAACTAATATTCAATGGTATGCAGGCGACCCAATGCACATCTAACAAATTGTTATAAACGTGATGAGAGGAAACGGCGAAGAACAAGATCAAACCACGAGGGAGACACAAGATTTAACGTGAAAAACCCTCCCAATGCGGGAGAGTAAAAACCATGGGCGCCAGCCGACAAACACTCCTCACTATTATCAAGAGTCGGGATTACAATGCCGATCGCGGCGACTTACAAGAGAATGAGACGATACGTCGGTGGAAACCCTAGCAGGGGTATATGTACCGCATACGGGGGGCCCCCGGGCGTCCTCAGGGGGGTGCGCCCGATGGGCCAGCTTCCATTATGGACTAAATTTGGAACATACTCAACACAAATTCTATATATATTCCATCGGCATGTGCAGTACTCATCTTCCTGCCTTGCTATCTTCTTTGATTTTCCTAGATAGATTGGATGGCATGTGTAGGGCTCACAAGTATTGTCTTTTGTTTAAATAAAAGCACAGTAGGGGAGCCCCCCTCCTGTTTTCCTCAAAAAAAACGTATTGTGATTTATTTTATTTATTTATTTTCACCTCAATAGTTAACGGTACGGTACTGGGGTGAAGTATTGGTGCAACATAGACGTACACCCACACTCTTTTGGTGCAACAGTGATGGTGATGGATGCTTGACCTCTGGCCTCGGCACCGTCATCTGCCAAAGTCTAGTAGTACAGTCTGAGACTGCCGGCAATCTTCGGTCGGCGCCAAAGGTCGCGCCGACCACCCCCTAAAAGGCGCCGCGCCCACAGCCTGCTCCCCGACGACGACGCGAAGACGCCGGGAGGGGCGACACGGCGCCCGCCGCGACGACGGAGGCGAAGACGACGCGACTTCCGACGGCGGCGTTCTGGCGAAGTTAGGTTCGGCGAGCTCCCTCCCCCCTTCTTCCCCCGGCTATAGAATCCGGCCGGCCGGGTCAGTAAGGTCCTAATGGCTAGAGGGGGGTGAATAGCCTATTAAAAATTCTCGCAACAACACTAAGCAAGATGGTTAGTAAATAAGACGGCGTAGCAACTAAGCAATGCTTCAACTAGCTAAGCAAGCCACAATCCAAAGGTCTCTAAAACACACAAGGGCTATGTCGCTAATTTTACTCCTAGGTGATCAAGCAATTCTAACTAGAACAACCACTAGGAACTAAACTACACAAGCTAACTAAGCAACCTAGCACAACTACACAAGTAAGCTAGTGAAGGTAATGCAAAGAGGCTAGAATACAATACCACCGTTGTCGAGTAGAGGTTGTGGCCAATCACCGTGATCACCAAGAAATCTCCAACGAGCAAGAACAAGTGACACGATGATTTTTCACCGAGGTTCACGTGCTTGCCGAAGACGCTAAGTCCCCGTTGTGGCGACACACTCACTTGACGTATGCTAAGCAATGGCGGTGCCAAATCCCCCCTATGGGAGCTCAAGCAAACGATCACAAGAGAGGGTCCAACAAGCCACGAGCAATCCACTAGTGCTCCTTTCGCGAATCTCCCACGGGGTAAGGAACGACCCCTCACAATCACCACCGGTGTGGCCTCAAACAAGCTCCACTTGAGCTCAACACCGCCTCTTGCTCCAAGCCGCTAGGGAACCAAGCAAATTCCCAAGAGAAACAAGATCCCGCAGCTTCTCCAAGGATGAAGTGCCTCTAGATGCAAGACCAATCAAGCAATGCACTTCTATCACTCTCAATCTCACTCAAGATTCGAAGTTAGAGTGAGGGAATGAGTGGAGAGGAGTCTCACAAGCTCACAAATGAGTTAGGCTGTTGAAATGTGCAAGAGAGACCTCAAAGAACCGGCCAAGCCACTATATATAGACCCCAAGTCGAAATAGAGCCGTTGGCCAAAAGTCCCCTTCTCTCCGCTGCGCTGCCGAACGCACCGGATGCCTCGCGCCGACGCCGCCAGGCGGTCTTGATTACCTTGCCAGGACGCTGCTGCGCCCGGACGCGCCAGCGCTGCGTCGGCGCGGGGGCCTCCCCGACACACCCTTACCGGGCTGCGTCGCGCCCGGACGCCAGCGTCGGCCGCGTTGATTTCCGTTGTCGGATTTCGGATGAATCTGCGCTGGCGCTCCTCGCCGGACGCGTCGGTCGCGCTGTTTTGAGCTTTTGCACCGCTACCGGGCGCGCTAAGCGCCAGCGGCCGAAGCGTCCGGCGCGATTCGGAAGCTCCTCTTCATCGTTCGCGGCGACGCGTCTTTCCATCTTTCCAAGTTTAAACTTCTTGTCTTGAGTTGCCAACACTTCGAATGTGTCCCATGAGCACTTGTGTTAGCATGACGCTTGTCGGTTAGACCAGAACAAAGTTAGTGCTCTCAATCCTAAATGCACATGCAAGTCAATTGGACCTAGAAGCACTTCACCAAGGATTGTCGCGGCATCCCTCTTGATAGTCGGCTATCTATCCTATAATGTGATCACAAGCTCTATCGTGTCTTGATCACTAAAAAGAAAACCCTATCAAGATACCTTTGCCTTGATCTCCGGTTCCTCTCAAGCCAATCACCGAGCTTGACGATCCATCATGTCCACCATCATTGTCCATGTTCATGATCATCATGCTCCTTGTCATCCATCTAATCCTATTCTCAAGTCATACACTTAGAGCAAGAATTAGTCCACAAATGTGTCATCAATTTCCAAAACCAAACAAGAGATTTCACCGGCGGCCTGGCCGTCGACACGGCGATGGAGGTGGTTTGGGCCGGGCGGTGAGCTCGGCGGCGGGGCGCCGTCGAGCCAGAAGCGTGGCGGCCTCATCCGGCTGGGTACGGGTAGGTGGCGGGGAGCCGGAGGTCGTCCATGGCGGTGGGGTTGGAGCTTCGGGGGTGGCGGCAACAATGGCGGCTAGGGTTTCCCGGCGGGGGAGAAGAAGAAAGGAGGAGGAGGGGAGGGCGCCGCCGGGCGCCCCTAGGGCTCGCCCGAGCAGTCCCTTTGAACTTGAAGATGGCCACCACCGCCCTCCTCTCCCGCCTCGTCTACAAGACCTCCAACGCCCGGGGATCACAAGAGTCCACCCTACACCTTTGTATGGATCGAGCTTTGCCCCCCATGGGTGAAGTTTTTCTACCGGCTGCCACTCACTCGGGGAGGATCCACTTTGTAGAGTGGCCCCGGTCCGCAAGAGCATCCTCGACGATGCAGTGCGAAAGCTGTGCGGGAAAGAGGATGAGGCCGCGGATAATCTCATCTCCGATGCGGCTTTGTTCGAGACTTTACGGGCTCTCATCGGATGGCGGTACCGGCAATGTGGCCACCAGCGACCATCTCTCGGATTCCCAGCCCCCCCCACCCACCCACCCCCCGGCGGTGCCCAAACCCATGCTACACCCGCTCCTCCCTCTTTGCTTTCTTTGGGAGATACGGAAACACGTGAGCGAGGTGGTCTTGAGGGGATGGCACGTGCACCAACCGCCTCGGGGGCACCTGCATTGAAGCATCCAAGACCGGGCTTGTGGCATCCCCCGCAAGAAAGAATCCCTAGCTAGGCAATGGAGACAAGTGTTAATTTCCATGTAAACTACCCTCTCCCCCCCCCGTGTAATCCTTTGTAACCAAGGCCACCGCCTTCCACCCACCAAACCTAGCCCTAATCTGTGGAATATATTTGCGGTGGGGATTTCCATTCCCCCCAAGTTTCCTCAAAAAAAGTTATTGTTTATTGATCGTTTTGGCATCTGTAGATACACAATTTTTATTATATATCCGGGCATGTCGTGTATTAAGTTGCATTACAATTTCTATTATATATCCGGACATATGTCGTGTATTAAGTTGCATTACAATTTTTATTATATATCTAGACATATCGTATATAAAAAATCTATCTACCTAGAATAGCCAAAACGACAAATAATTTGGGAGTATTATCTAAAGAAAAGGCAAATAAAGAAATCGCCTTATTCCTCGTGTTAGCTAGATGCATCTCATCAGGTTGAACATGGTAAATAAAAACACCCCGACCTAGGGAGTGAGATAATAAGTTGCTTTATAATGAAGATGACACAAATCCATCCCAATGAGGACATAAACTACATTGATGATCTAGGCATACACCCACACTCTTAGTCTTTAGTCTTTCCATACATGAAAAAAAAAACTGAAATAATATATCCTCGCCTCGAGAAAAAAAATGAATCCGTGAAAATAAAAGAGCGGGCCGAACTCCACATAAACATGATACAACTTTTTTTTCGACGGGGCCATTCACCCGTTTTTCATTAAGAGGAGGAAAACCAAATCCAAATACAAATAGAGTTCATGATGCCGAGTGGACATCAAAACAAACAAACAAACGAAAAGAGAAACGAACAACCTATCTACGGAAATAAACCGGGCGATTACATGATGAACAAGCTCTGCGACCGACCACGTGGGCAAACTACATCCACTCAGGCCCCGAGGCGCCGCTTCTTGCCTAGGAGGAAGCGCTCCATGCCCTCCTTGTTCGCCTCAGCAAGAGGCCCAGTGAAGGCAGTCTGCAACTCGTCGAAGGAGACCGCGTCCTCATGCTCGGCCTCGACCTCGATCCCCATCTTCTTGAGCAAAACTCTCCTTGCCTGGTCCTCCGCTTATGGAGCCTAGCCCCACTTTTGCAGCGAGCCGTGCGGCTGCGTTTCGGCATTAGCCGCAGGCGTCCCGGGCGCGGGCGTGTTTTTCTCAAGACCGGCGTGGAGAGAATGGATGGCTCCAGCGGCCTCTCGGAAAGCGGCTATGAACTCATCCACCGACGGCACGAGCACGGAGCTCGAAGAGTGTGCAGCGCACCCCTCTTCGTCGCCACCGGAAAGATGCCACCGGCGTCGGCACCGGAGGTCATCCTGACCTCGGACTGCAAAGACGCAGGCACCGAGCTCCTGGACCCTAGGCGGCGAGGCCGAGGGGTGTCCGGTGCGGCGCCAACACGACGATGACTAGTGGGGCGGCGAACTCGGCCTCAACCAAGTCGGCCCACCAGTCGTCCACCGGCCCTGGAGCGGTGGTTGATGGAGAGGCACCCACAGACGCAGTAGCCACCATGGACACGGGGGCCTCGTCCTCGACGGCGTAGCGCCCACGGCGATGGAGGCCGCGAGCTCGGCGAGCATTGGGTCATCCCATGTCACATTGCTCCCACCGGGCGAGGCGAGCGTCAGCCGGGTCCACGGCAAAGACGGTCGGTGTCGTGGCTGAGCACCCTCGCGGGCATGCGTGTGCGCCCGCCCGGCGACGGCGGACACGGCCGGCGCCCCCGCAGAGGGTCCCCACGGTCGCTGCGTCGTCGAAGCCGAGGGAGCGGACAGAGAATCTCTCCGACACGGATCAAGGCCGCGGACACCGCCGCCGATTTAGGCCGGCGGAGGGCCCCGTGGAGGTGGATCCCCGGCAAGAACGAACGTGCACCGGTCCGCGATCTGCAAGGCGGGCCGGCCACGCTTGGCCCCGCCTCGGGACCTTCAGCGGGCAGCGGCGCGCCCGATGCCCCCTCGCGGCGGCGGCGGCGGCATCGTGGCGGGGGTGCGAGCGCGCGCGTGCGTGCTTGTTGGAGAGGCGGTTGAAGCGGCGCCCGACTAGCTCGCGGCACAGCCTCGGGCGTGTGGGCGACGGAGGTCCGGCGCATGCGGCCTGGGCCGGGGAGGACCTCCCGCCGGCCGTGGCGGTGCGGAAGGGAGGCGCGACGGTGGGGTCCCAGGCGCAGTGGATGGGGACGCGTCCCCGCCACCTCGCGACATCCACCGCCGCCACTCGTCGGCGTAGTGGAGGTCAACATCTTCTTGCCGGGCGGGATCGGGCGCCTGCGCTTCTTCTTCATGGCGGGGACGGTACCACCACGGGCGCCATTGCCGGACTTTCGGAAGCCGCACCTCGGCGGCCTCGGCGGGTCTAGCCACCGGTGTAGAGTGGTCCTCCCGAGGAGGACCCGGCGACAACGAAACCCATCCCGGGCGCGAGACGACGGGAAGGGGGAGGCGAGATGGCCTTGTGGAGGAGGACCGGCGGTGCCCCGTGGCCGGCTTGCGGTGGAAGATGCGGAAGGCGGCTGCGTGCTGGCATCTCAAACTCGTCGTCGGAGCAGTCGGACATGGGAACATCGACCCAGCGCTCCTCCTTGGTTCTCTGCGGCGGAGGAGGGAAGAAGGGGCGAGCCTCGACGGAGGCTCTTGCCGGTGGAGGCGGTGGCTAAGGAAGGAGCGTCGAGGTCTCCGTCCACCAACTCGCCCTCTTCGACGCCCCCCCCCGGCCGCGGATAGAGGACGAGCACGGAGCAAAAGCGGCGTGGAGCTCCAACCGGTCCGACGAACCGGGCAAGGTCGGTGAGGCGGCATCCAGCGAGGCCGCTGGCGTCGGCGTCTGCGGGATGTCCGCCGTGGCCGCTGCCAAGGCGGGCGACGGGACGTGCGGCCAGCCGCCCGGCTGCGGCGCTGCAAAGACACTCGACACGGGGGCGTTGAGGCCACCCCTCCGATGGGGAGGCGGGGTGGTGGTAGTCGTAGAAGAGCAGAGGGCGGAAGGCCGCACCTCGACGAGCTGCTGGCCGGTTACCTCCGTAGGCGGCGACGGGGCTTGGTGGTTGACCGGGCCGAGCCTGCACTGCCGGGGGTCTTCAAGGCGGCGGCCGGCGGCTCCGCCACCGACGGAGAGCGGCCGGGCCGAAGGCGGCGACCGCGGGGCGGCGCGGCCTCCACGCCAGCACCCAGGCCAACGAGCCGCGGGCACGGCCGGCGGGGCGGTCGGTGACGATGGGGGCCGCAGCGGCGGTGCCTCCGGCCGCCGCAGCATGCGGAGACGCGGCGGGGAGCACCCGCCCCCTGCCCCGAGGCCGCCGGCGTGGCGAGAGCAGCTGGTCGGAGACACGCGACGGAGGGGTACCCGCCTCGGGAGCGCGGGAGAGGTCCTGCCGTCCCCATGGGGAGTAGATCCGCGATGGGGAGCTCCGATCTGGGCTTGGAGGGGGTAGGTTGGTTGCTGGCTGGGAAGGGGGCCGACGGCCGCCCGGTGGGCGGCGGCGCCGGCCCGGCAACGGTCGGGTGGCGAGGGTCGGGTGGGTCGGGAGCAGGAGGCATCTTGCAACTGGGAACAAATTAAACAGCAAGGAATAATCCTGCTCAGATCAACATGATACAATTCAGTTTGGGTTCATCATTCATCAGGAGAAATAACAGCAAGATTGGTTGATTTTCAAAAAATCTGGAACAGGTCCCTCTATTTCTAATGCACTCTACGGTCTTCGTCTCCGGACTCGGCTTCGCCACTTATTTCTGCTGGAGGCTGGCTCTGGTTTCTTATCCTCTGGTCCTGCTTCTCATAATCCCGGGGCTCATCTACGGCAAGTACCTTCTCTACCTGTTCCACCAGTCACGCCATGAGTACGCCAAGGCCAATTCCCTGGTCGAGCAAGCTCTGGGCTCTATCAAGACCGTCTACTCCTCCACAGCCGAGAAAAGGATCATCCAGAAATACACAGCAATCCTTGACAGGACGATCAAGCTGGGGATCAAACAAGGCACTGCAAAGGGTCTTGCTGTTGGCTTCACCGGACTTTCTTTTGCCATTTGGGCCTTTCTCGCATGGTACGGTGCCAGATTGGTGGTGTTACATCATGTAAGTGGTGGAAGGATATATGCTGCTGGGATTTCAATCGTATTGGGTGGCCTGTATGTTTCTTGTACTCTTTAAGCATTACTGACTTCATGACTCCATCTGATCATGTAGAAATTATACAAGCTTAGCTAACAAATTTTTGATGAATGAATGTTGCAGATCCTTTGGAATGGCACTCCCTGAGCTGAAACATTTCACTGAGGCATCTGTTGCTGCCACAAGAATCCTTGACCGGATAAACCGTGTTCCCGAGATTAACGCTGATGACCCAAACGGCCTTATTTTGGACCAAATTCGAGGAGAGCTCGGATTTGAATCTGTCGGTTTCGTGTACCCATCAAGACCAAATATGCCAGTCCTCAAAAACTTCAACCTTCAGATTCCTGCTGGGCAAACTATTGCTTTGGTTGGGTCCAGTGGCAGCGGCAAGTCAACAGCAATAGCTTTAGTGCAGCGCTTCTATGATGCCAGTGAAGGAACTGTCAAAATTGATGGTTTTGACATTAAAGAGCTCCAGCTTAAATGGATCAGGAGCAAAATGGGGCTAGTCAGCCAAGATCATGCTTTGTTTGGTACTTCAATTAAAGAGAACATCTTGTTTGGCAAACCAGATACGACCATGGAGGAGGTTTATGCAGCAGCTATGACAGCAAATGCTCACAAATTCATAAGGGGGCTTCCAGAGGAATATGAGACTAAGGTACGCGCATCCAAAGTGAAAAGGAACATGCAGCCACCTTAATTCCATGTCTCATATATACTTTATGGTCCATTCTTGCAGATTGGTGAGCGTGGAGCGTTGTTATCAGGTGGCCAAAAGCAGCGTATTGTCATTGCAAGGGCGATAATTAAGAACCCTGCTATACTCTTGCTCGATGAAGCCACAAGTGCACTTGATTCAGAATCAGAAAACTTGGTACAGCATGCACTTGATCAAGCATCCATGGGACGAACAACACTGGTACATTGCCACTGCTTCCACTCTTCATTCTTTCTTTTTTTTGAGGAAACCCACTCTTCATACCCTTATATCAGAACTTCTTGAAAATGTACTTCCGACCTCTGCCTAACAAAGAGGCTTGAATTAGTTAGATGTTAGCACTTCATCTTTTTGAAGAGAAATTCGTTTGACGTTGAATCCCTGATTATTCATTAACAATGGCCAGGTAGTTGCTCATAAGCTTTCAACTGTGAAGAACGCTGATCAGATCGCAGTAGTTGATGGGGGTGCAATCGCTGAAATTGGTACACATGATGAACTGATCAGCAAGGGTGGCCTGTACTCGAGACTTGTGAAATTGCAGATGGTAAGCTACATCGATCAAGAAAATGAACAATTTAGGACTTCCTCAGTGGCCAGGACAAGTATCAGCCATCACAGCATGTCTAGAGCAAGTCCAACGCCACTGACACCAGCTATCTTAATGGAAAATAATTCTGATGTTCTTCCACCTGCACCATCTTTCTCCAGGCTTCTTGCAATGAACGCACCTGAGTGGAGACAGGCAGTCATAGGCAGTTTATCTGCATTGGTATATGGTTCATTGCAGCCCATTTATGCCATAACCAACGGAGGAATGATTGCTGCATTCTTTATTCAGGACCACAATGAGATGAATGCAAATATCAGACGCTATGCTTTGATCTTCTGCTCACTGTCCTTGGTGTCCATTGTCGTTAATCTATTGCAACACTACAATTTTGCATACATGGGGGAGCATCTTGTTAGGCGGATCCGGATCCAAGTACTTGAGAAGATCTTAACCTTTGAGGCAGAATGGTTCGATGAAGAAACTAATTCAAGCGCTGCATTGTGCTCTCGGCTAAGTAATGAGGCTTCTCTTGTCAAAACCCTTGTTGCAGACAGAATATCCTTACTGCTGCAGACAGCCTCCGGAATTATAATTGCGGTGACAATAGGCCTGATTGTAGCTTGGAAACTTGCTCTTGTCATGATAGCTATACAGCCATTCACAATGATATGCTATTATGCAAAAAAAGTAGTTCTCTCAAATGTGTCAAGGGACTTGGCAAAGGCTCAGCATCAAAGCACCCAGATTGCCATAGAAGCTGTTTATAACCACAGGATGGTAACCTCCTTCGGATGCTCATCGAAGGTTCTTGAGCTATTCGAGTATGCACAAGAGGAACCCTTGAAAAAAGCAAGGAAAAAATCATGGGTAGCAGGGATCACCACAGGGCTGTCACCTTGCCTCTCGTTCTTGTCATGGGCACTGGACTTCTGGTATGGTGGGAAGCTGGCGCAGTCTGGGGAGATATCAGCAGGTGATGTTTTCAAAACCTTTTTTGTGCTGGTGAGCACAGGAAAGCTGATTGCTGATGCTGGTAGCATGACATCTGACCTGGCAAAGGGAGCAAATGCAGTTGCATCAGTATTTGAGGTGCTAGATAGGAAATCTATCTCTCCAAAAAAATCACAGGTAACAAACTCATTCTCGTAAGCATCATATACAAAATACATATTACTATGTGTGTAAACAATATACATCTATTTTGCAGGTGGTGAAGGAAGATCAGAAGAAGAAAATAGAAGGTAGAATAGAATTCAAGAAGGTAGGTTTTGCATATCCAACAAGACCAGAATGCCTTATCTTACAGGACTTTAGCTTGGACGTTAAAGCAGCAACGAGTGTTGGCCTGGTTGGGAGAAGCGGTTGTGGTAAATCAACTATCATAGGTTTGATCCAGAGGTTCTATGATGTTAATAGGGGGGCTGTAAGAATTGATGGTATGGACGTGAGGGAGATGGATATTCTCTGGTTCCGAGGATTTACAGCTCTTGTTAGTCAGGAGCCTGCAATGTTCTCAGGCAGTGTCAGGGACAACATTGCTTTTGGTAAACCAGAAGCTGATGAAGATGAGATTGTAGAAGCTGCAATAGCTGCAAACGCACATGAGTTCATCTCGTAAGTCTTTTTGCTTGTTTCTTTTCCAAAATTACACAGCTATTGCAAGCATGTCTTTATCTAGTATGAACTAAGTTGATTATTTTTCAGATCCTTGGAGAATGGATACGATACAGATTGTGGAGAGCATGGTACACAGCTCTCAGGGGGCCAAAAGCAAAGAATTGCAATTGCAAGGGCAATAATCCGGAATCCAGCAATACTACTACTTGATGAAGCAACAAGTGCGCTTGACGCGCAGTCAGAGCGAGTGGTGCAGGAAGCTCTTGACCGAATAATGTCAGGGAGGACTACAATTGTGGTGGCACATCGACTAAACACAATCAAGAATGTAGACTCGATTGCTTTCCTGGGAGAGGGTCAAGTGGTGGAGCGTGGATCTTACCCGGAGCTCATGAACAAGAAGGGAGCATTCTACAACCTCGCAACTCTTCAGAAGTAGTAACTGACTGTATGTAATGTAACTGTATTTGTTTTGTGCTGTTTATTTTTTAATAAATCTGCTGTAGGGTTGCGACCCCTCCGGTACGGTTTCTATAAAAAAAACTGCATGTAATAATCTGCTGTATGAAAGTCAACTTCTGTCCCTCAGATTCTGTATAGTCATTCAAGATATTTTTCATCACCCTGAATAAAAATTAAGACTTAGCTTTTGTCATGGGTTAGCTCATCTCGTTGCTCAGCTTATTAGAAAAAAAGCAGCGGACAATATATGCACTAATCGCCCGAGATTCCAGGCGACTGAAGACTAGGAAATGTGAAGAAAAAAAAAAACGTTCAAGCAGAGGTGGAGTCATGTGGGGATAATAAATCTGGTTGGGTGATAGACGCTAATAATCTTTAAGGCCGTGCTTCGATGTAAGTGTATCTGCTTTAATCTACATATGCTTCAGTCCAATACGCTTCGACATATGTAGATTAAGACGAATATTTGCGCATCCAAACAAAACCTGTGGAAAAAAAACCCACAAGACGTTGACATATGAAGTGAGAAAAACAAAAAAAAAAAAAAAAAAGGAAAGAAAGAAACTACGAAGTATCATCGGGCTCTGCTAGCTTTTCAAAAAAGGGTCTAAATTTTAAAGCCCTGTTTCTACGCACCCTGTTTCACCTTGATTCTTGCTTGTACTGAAACGAGCTGCTGCTACAATGAAGAAGGGATTTCCTGAACTGCCCTGTCATGCTGCATACATGAAGGCAGGAACCATTTAAAGCGTTGTTTAGAACAGTTTAAATTGCCCACGCTCGCTCTGGTTAGAGTACCTGCAATGGTATAAGTCAATTACTAGCTTTAAGCCAATCATAGTATGATTAGGGCCACATGATACTCTCACATAATTTTGAAATGTACGTATAAGTCTAGCTCTAGGTTTTTCTCTCTTATATTAAAATATATAAAAAAACATGTTAAGTTTTAGCTTATGAATATCAACTCAGCCGTACAGATGGTCTTAGACTCTCTCTCTCTCTCGTCTTCGTCTCTTTCCCTTGCTGTTGCCCAAGGCAAAAAAGAGGGCGATTCACATTTCCGATGGCGATTTTGTCGGCTCTCTTTCTCTCCGGCGTCCGCCATGGCATCATAGAGGGAGGCGGGCCGACGAATTGCCGTGTATATGTATATAGGGTAGGTAGTAGTTTACCTAGGTCTAGGGTTTGCCTGTCATGGGTGGATGGTGATGTCGGGAGGTTGGTCCTCTTCGGCATGCCTTTCTAGGTGACGGTGTTAAAGGCGAAGGTGACGATGTCGCTGAAGAATAATCCTTCTCCAACCCTCCTTCGTCCTAACGGCGCTCCGCTCCCGTGGCGCCGATGGGGTTTTGGGAGATCCGAGTAGGAGTCGGGGGTCGTGACATCTTCTTTGCATCGTGAGTTTGTTGTTGGCCTTGTTTTTATTTGGATGCACTACTACAAAAATGATTTTCCGTGGCGGACTTTTTGATTTTCCGTGGCGGACATTAAAACCGCCACGGAGCTAGGGTCACGGTTAATCGACCTATTTTCCGTGGCGCGGCAAATGTCCGCCATGCAAAATCGATTACTGCGTGGCGGACATTTAACAATGCCCGCCACGGTTAATAAATAAAAAAAAAAAAAAAAGAAAATCCAGTTTGAAACCCTAACGGGCCCAGATCACGGGCGTCGGGCCCAATCTGACCCGTTAGGGTTTCGCGCCGCCCGCCCGGGGACGCCATCGCCGCCGGCCGGCTCGCCCGCCGCCGGCCATCGCGACGGCGCGGAGGAGGCGGATCCGCCACGCTCGGCCACCGGATCCCGCCAGAAGCTCGGCCGCCGGATCCCGGCCGCGCCGGCGCCGCCCGCGCCGGCGGAGGAGGGGATCCGCCGTCGCCGCCTGTCGACCACCGCGGAGGAGCGCCGCCGGCCGGTATCTTGCCGCGCCCTTGACGCGCCGTGCCCACCGGGAGGGAGGTCGCGCCCAGCCGGATCCACCGGGCGGGGCAAGACGCGGGCCGTTCGCGCCGCCGCCCCGATCCACCGCGTGCCGCCCGAGTCGGGCTGGATCCGCCGCGCGCCCGAGCGGGCACGGGATCCGCCGCCGTGGATTGTGGGATCGGCGAAATACCGCCCCTCCGGCCGACGCTCCCCCTCCGCCGCGCCCATCAAGCCGCCACCCCGCCGGCGCCCGCCGGGCTGGAGTTGAAGGGGAAGGGACGGGAGTGAGGGTGGAGAGCCGAGGGAGAGGGAAGGGGCGGTGGAGAGTGAGGGAGAGGAACGGACCGGGAGGTAGGGGGGCGGGGTTGGTGGAGACCGGCCGAGTGAGTGGGATGTGTGGAAACCCTAAGGGTTCAATATATACTTGGAGTCATGATATTGGGCCGAGTGGGCTTTTGTGGTCGGGTTTTCTTGTGTCTTTTGGGCTTTATTTTTAGTGACGGGTTTTTTAACAAAGACCGCCACGGTTAATCGACAACCGTGGGCGGGCATTGTAATAAAACCGCCACGGTTAATGGGGATTAACCGTGGCGGGCATTGTAATAAAACCGCCCGCGGTTAATCGATTAACCGTGGCGGGCATTGTAATAAAACCGCCACGGTTAATGGGGATTAACCATGGCGGTTATTTTATAAATACCGCCCGCGGTCAATCGACAACCGTGGCGGTTTTTCCCGGCCGGGGCCGAGGCCAACTATTTTCCGTGGCGGTTTTCTAAATGCCCGCCACGGAAAATAAAAACTAAACACCATGCAAGTTCAATTACGTAGTAGTGATGTAGATTTGCTTCGGGGGTTGCTATGGTTGGGTTGGCGAATGTAGCTCCGTCTTTCATCGGCGGTGTTGACCATCGACAACGAGCTCGGATCCGGGAGCCGGAGGAGTTGGGCGTGACTCCGGTCGATGGGGATCGACCATAGCTTCATCTTGTTTCCTCGTGTGTCAACCGACTCCACTTGAATTCAAAGCCACTATGCGATGGGACTTCTCCCGCTAGCGGTGGGGTTCGCCTTCTTCTTCGGTGTTGTTTAACCGATGCGGTTGTATCCCCGTCTTATACCCCCCATCTCAAATTGTAAATTCGTTTGACTTCTTTACAACAAGTTTGGCCACTCGTCTTATTCAAAAATGTGTGCAAAATATCACTTCTTTTGCCATGGATTTCTTTATTATTAAAAGTTCTTAAAGAATAACTTAAATTTAACTATATTTGCGCATTTTTTTTTTTGATAAGGCGAATGATCTAACTTAAAGCTAAAAAAAAAAGTCAAACGAACTTACAATTTAATGGAAAGGAAAGACGTACGATGTCTGTATTTATTTATACACTTGTGTTTTCCTTATTTAGAAATACAAAAACGTATTGTAAAAAAAAAAGTAAGTAAAAGTCGCCCTTTGGGAGTCTGCTTTGAAGGGAATTGCACGAAAGGAGGCGCCTGAAGGGGCGGCAGCCAGCGATAGGAAACGAAGGGAGCGAGGAGGAGGAGCTCGGTGGCAAGCTTAGCGCGCGGAGAAGCTCAGTCATCGGACCCAAGGTAGGCGCGCGAGGGGATGGCCGCCGGCGCTAGGGGAGGAGGAGGGGCCCGGCGGGCGGTGGCGGCGTGGAGAGGAAGAAGCGGTGGGGCGATGGGGAGAAAGTTGAATCTGTTGATTTGAATAGCACCGCTACGTATTACTGCTGGGCAACGGCGAATCCATATCAGGTGGATTACTGCTCCTCATTGCCAGCAGGCGGCAGTGTGACGGATCCTAGGGAAACACAAGGTAATTTCGATCGGCATCCTATTCGGTTCTGGCCTCAAACCGCGTTCTCGCAGGATCCACTGCTCAGGTATTGCACACACGAACGCACGCTCAAAGTTCCCTGCTTCGGTTCAGCTCCGGCCTGCTTCTTATTCAGGGTTGCTGCCTGATGGGTGCCCTCGTGAGCGTTGGCACTTGGCAGTGGCACCAAGTATCTCTTTGCTGCAGGTCAGCGGGGCCATTCAGTTGCCTCCTTCGCCATGGCGCGGCCCCGGCGTCTACGCTTGGTGGCGCATTGTGCAAAGGTGGTGCGACCGGCCATGGTACTGGTACGGTGGCCGCGGCAGCGCACACCACCAGTTTGACGAAATGTGTAGCCGGTGCGGTGAGACCTCGTTCAGATTTATCTTTTTTTCTTTTTTACTGTTGCTGTCTTTCTTCCGCTTTTCTGCTTCTCTTCTTGTAAACTAGTACACCCAAACAGCTCCGTACCACACAAGAAAAGAAAGCTAATAATGGAGTAGCAGGATTGGAAAGGTTGCCACTAATTTGTCTCTACTTGCAATGATTCTTCAATGACCTCACCAACCAACCACGAAACTTCCGATCCAACCTTACAAAGTTCATTCCAAGAACCTGCTTGCGTTGACGAAGACCCAGAGTTTGTTAGTTACCTGTGGGCCCTGCTGGCCAAATGGTCCCTTTAGCAAAAAAAAATATAGACTGCAACGCGCAAAACATTTGCAGGGAGGGCACGTTACTATATGAAAATTATCAGAAGAAGCCTTGCAAATCCATCCCAAGCAGATATAACCTCACACATTTCCATGCTAAACACAATAAATCATGCTTCCTAATCAGGGATGATCCATTTGTTTTTGGATAGATGGCATGTTGAGCACACTGACTCTACAGAAGATCCAAATTATGGTATTTACCCATTCGTGATAAATTGACAAGGGCTGGAAGCATAATAATGCGCTAACACATTGCCCTCAAATCAGTGAAACAGAGGTATTCCAAATTTGATTTGATTCTAACTGGAGGACCCAATTCAAATTGCTCCATTCAGACCATTATAATTGTCTTGCTTTTGATTCTTCAGCACACCCCGAAGCCCTGCTTTCTGTTACGAGATAGGCACAAGCAAAAGAAGTATTGGATCTCACTTCCAGAAAACTCTGATCTGCATAGGTTTTGTGGGAGGAAAGGAGGGCAACGCTTGTGGTTGGCACAACTAGAAGCAGGATATCTGAGCTTCACAACCAGATGCAGCATATCTGAACTCCAGGTATTTTACCTAACTTTAAATGAAGAATATAGCATCCTATTTGTTCGGTTCCATGGTCCTGCTGTGTTCATCCATTTTTACTCTGCCTTCTCTACACCTAGTACTTTTATTGGTAATTTCTTGGGAAAATAACATGGCTTTCATTCAAACTACTGTCAGTTACTCAACTGAAGGCTGAGCACCCCTAAGTCACAGGTCACAACAAACAAGGACACTTTGGTGCTTGATGCTGTAGTATGCAGTATGCTAGTCTTAGCAACATCAAATACATCTTTGATGAAAACTAAGAAGAGGTTACCTTAAAAAAAAAAAACTAAGAAGAGGTGACTCTGAGTCCCTAGGGCTACAGCTACTGGTTTTCGCAGGTTAGATATCCATACTGATGGCGATGGAAAGAGGAGATAATTACACATGAAAGCACTATCACCATACGGCCCAATTAGTTCCGACTTGTAAAACCCCCTATTTTGGAATAGTTCTCTTTGCGAACTCTTTTGTTTTCAAAACACCTGCTTACTTCAATATACAATTTACAGGAAAAACATTGCCCATATGGAAGCTTCTGTACTGTCTGCTGCAGTTACTGGAGTGTTGAAGATTGTCGGAAACAAGTTAGCTCCCCTGGTCATCAAAGAGTACAGCTCTATAGTGGGTGTGAAAAAGGATCTCCTAGAGCTCCAATATCTAGTTGAGGAGATCAACTGTTGGATGGAAACAGAAGGAGATAAAGCTATGGGGAATGCTCCATCCTTTAATTGGCTCAAAAAGTTGAAAGATGTTGCTTATGCTGTTGATGATGTTGTGGATGAGTTCCTGCTAGAGACTGAAAAACATGACACCAATGATGATGATCACTTCGTGCCCAAATACCTGCGCAAAATACCAGAATCATTCATGCTACAATGCAAGGCAGCCCACAAGATCAAGGCGATCAAGAAAAGATTTTCCATAATTGTGAAGCAAAGAACTGACCTGACTGCAATAGTTGGTCATCCTGTTTGCCGTTTAAACAAGACAACTGTGGATATGCCAACCCTGCCCGTCGTCAATGAGGCAGCAGTACTTGGACGGGACCAAGACAAGCAAAATATAATAACCAAACTAGTAAAGACTAATGGACAACTGGAAACAGAGATAGTTTCCATCATTGGACTTGGTGGCACTGGTAAAACTACCTTGGCTAGACTAGTGTTCAATGATAGTGAGATTGTAAAAAAGCACTTTGAACCTAGGCTATGGGTTCATGTGTCACAAGAATTTAATGTCACACAGCTTGTTGAGAAGCTATTTGAAGCTGTTACGAAAGATAAGTCCAATCATCATACCTTGCAGTATATGAGTGAAACTATATTGAAAGAGCTGACTGGAAAGAAGTTTCTACTTGTATTGGATGATATTTGGATAGAAGATCGAAGTCAACACGAACAATTCCAGGAGAAATTCATGGTACATTTGAATAGCAGTGCATCTAGAAGCAGGATTTTACTCACTACTCGTAGTAGAAGAGTTGCACAAACCTTGGAGTCAACAGAACTATATGACCTGCCATTCTTATCTCTGGATGACAGCTTGCAACTGTTCCATCGAAGCTTTGGAGCAAGTGCCAAGGAATTGAACTTTGAATACCAAAAAGTTGCAAAAGAGATTGTGGGAAAATGTGGTGGGGTTCCACTAGCAATTAAAGTACTTGCAGGGACTCTTCGTGACAAGGTACTGATAGGAGAGTGGGAGGCCATGAGAGACAACAATTTATTAGATGTTGAGGGTGAAGAATCAGTATCTGCATGTTTGAAGTTGAGCTATTTCTATTTACCATCTCATTTGAAGCAGTGCTTCACAATCTGTTCACTGTTTCCTAAAGGCCATCAAATTTGTAAAGAACAATTGATTGACCAATGGATTGCTCACAATATGATCAATTTGACTATTGGTGTTGATTACTTGGAGGATATTGGCCATCGGTACTTTAATTCACTTGTGCAAGTGTGTTTTCTACAAGATGTGGATGAATATCATGGGAGAGTGATATGCAAGATGCATGATTTAGTTCATGATCTTGCCCGGTCCATCTTGTGTGAGGAAATTTCAACTATTGTGCCAGAGGATGCAACCATTTCCACAAAAAGCTACAGATACTTTTCTTTGATGGGACAACCAAGAAATCTGTTGCCTGAAAGAGTTTCTGAATGTGCACAACCAAGAAATCTGTTGCCTGAAAGAGTTTTTGAAAGTACACGTGCTATGTATATTGACAAGGGCGATGATATAATATTTGGCAAGGCACTGAAGAACGCAAAGCACCTGCGTAGTATCATAGTGAATTCTGTTCGGTTAACAGCAGAATTCAGGACCATATTTGAAGTAAAAAATTTGAAATATCTTGAGATGTCTCAATTGCAGTGTGAAGCACTCCCTGAAGCTATTTCATATATTTGGAGCTTGCAAGCTCTTTACTTGACATCAAGTAGTCATCTTGAAAAATTGCCCGAGTCCATTGGGAAACTGAAAAAGCTAAGAACACTGAGCCTATCATGGTGTTCAAACTGAGGAGTTTACCAGATTCTATTGGGGATTGTCACATGCTTTCAACTTTGGATATAATAGGTTGCTGTGCATTTGAGGAGCTGCCATATTCGATCTACATGAATAAAAGACTAAGAGTGCTGAGACTTGTTTTCACTGGGATTTGTAGTCTACCATCAAGTATCACATATCTGGAAAATCTAGAGTATTTGAAAGTTAAAGCATTGGGCTTGGTAAATGGGGAGCACAGTTATAGTCTGGTAAAGTTACCAGAAGGCATCAATAAGTTGACAAAGCTTAAAACATTGGACCTAGACTACTATGTAGCCATGCCGCTAGGCATTGGGCAACTCACTCGACTAGAAAAACTGAATTACTTTTGTGTGGATATGGACTTAGACAAAAAATATGCAACGCTATCAGAGCTGGCAACTCTATCAAGGATAAGAGGGAAACTAGGTATTTATTTTCTTACATGCTTGACAGATCCATATGATGCTCGCAAAGCATGCTTGAAAGAGAAGGAAAACTTAGATGAGCTGGAACTTTCATGGGGGGCTCAACATAGGGGTGTGAATGATGAACATGAGGTGGCTGTACTGGATGGTCTGGAACCACCATCAGGGATTAAACGGCTAAAAATATGCAATTATGGAGGTGGAAAGTTCACATGGTGGATGCTGAAGCAAGTCAATGTTGGAGTACAGGGGCTTTGTCGATTCCCATTTTTGACAGAGATGAGTTTAGATGGCTTCCCGTACATGAAACATCTGGATGGGCTTGTGCAGTTACCTTGTTTGGAGACGCTTCATCTAGAGAGCATGCCTGCTCTTGAGAGCATAAGCGGAGGCCCATTTCCTTCGCTTTGTGAAGTTAAGAATGAACAGACTGTGGAGTCTGGGAGAGGTGTGGATGGTGCAAAATGGGGCCTTATTTGGCAAGGACGAGGGGAGAAGGCTGCAACAACCACAATCCTCATCAAACAGGACAAATGCAAATTGGCAGCCATCTTAAAATTTTAGATATAACAGATTGTCCTAAACTGTGGGTGAAGCCATGCTTTCCTATTTCACTCGAGCATTTGTCGTTGCAAAGATGCAACAATAACCTATTGCTATCTCCATGCCAAGGGTCCTCTTCATCCTCCAGTTCTCCACCCTCTTATAGCCACCTGAAGGTGCTTAAACTATGGTGTATGAAAGGATCACTGTTATCACCACCACTTTCACCTGTATTAAAATCTGGATGTAAGTGGGAGCTGCTCCAGCACATGTCAGCCCTTGAGTCATTGGATATTTTCCTCTGCAATGACCTAACCGAGCTGCCCGAGTACCTAGTGGAACTCTGCTCTCTGCAAAAGTTGACCATCAAGAACTGCCGAAGTTTATGCAGCCTTCCCCAATCAATAAGTCACCTGACCTCTCTCCAGGAGCTCGAAATAAAGGACTGTGATGCACTTGTCCAGTTGCCCCAAGGTCTGGGGGACCTCCACTCTCTATGCAAGCTCCACATTTGGGGCTTGCCAGGCCTGACTTGCCTTCCTCAATCCTTATGCCGCCTCACCACCTCCCTTAAAGTGATTGGTATCTCGTTTTGCCAAGGCATCACATCCTTGCCAGAGTGGATTAAGGGCCTCACCGCTTTGCAGCAATTGGAGATCAATGGCTGCCCTGATCTGGAGAGACGCTGCCAAAGAGGAACAGGGGAGGACTGGCATCTCATCTCCCACATCCCACATGTACAGATTAGGTGGGTTAATTGCCAAGGGGCTTCTCATTAGTGTTTATTACCTGGTGAGTTTGTTAACCTCCATCCACGATTCATCCTTGTGCAAATTCATTGGTGAACCTATTTCTTGATTCATCTAAATTTATTTCTGTTGTTCAAGGTACAGGTGCAGTTTGCTCTGGGTGTGTGCATATGTATACAGTCTGTCTTTTGGGCGTCCAAATATTGATTTACGTCGACAATAATGTGGTACTATTTTTATCAAGGACTTGAAGGATGTGCTCACTGCTCACATGGTGCCAGCTGCCAAACAACATTGTTGTTATGTCAAACAACATTCTTCTTATGTGTCAAGCCTGCATACCAATAGTGTCAGCCAATGGCAGACATAGCACATTTCTGTTAGGTAATTGTCATTCTCTAATTTGCTTCTCTCTACTTTTTCTAACAAAAAAAAAAAGGGTCCATGAGACACCTGACAAATGTCCAGCTACCTTCTTAGGGTAAATGGAGTTCTTGTCTCAGGTAGAGAGAATTTTCTTAAAATTCATTATGCTTTCATAAAGTGTGTGTGGTGTGGAGGTCAGGGATTCAGGTTTATGGGTTGGTCAGATACTTAGATCACATTGCACTATATATCACCATTTGTCACAAGCTACAGAGTTTCAACACCATTTGATTGGTTTAAGGTAAATGCACAGAGATCGATCATCCTAACCTAATGCTCTACTTACAGGATCCAAGTACCAATAAGGACAAAAGCAGAGTTTAAGAAAAGTAAAAAGAGACAAAGAAAATAAAAAAGGTCACAAGAGGGCTGATCCCTCAAAAGTACCAATAAGCAGTAGGGGGCAATTCCTGCTAATCCCTAAAAAAAAAGTACAAATAAGGATTGATTTGCACCAGCAATTTTGAGGTTTTATATATTTGTCAAGGACTCCAAGGGTTATTTGTCAAGCCTGCATCTGCCAATAGTGTCAACTGATTGCACATGACACAACAAAAGCACATTTCAGTCAGGTGACTCTTATATGCTACTTGATGGAAATAAAGGAACTTTGAGCAATCATCATGAAAAAAAAAAGACTACAGCACAGCTAAATAATCTGCAAGCACTACAGGTGGTTATTATTGTTCTTCTTTAGTAATTGAAATGCTGGTGATGGAGATACAAAAACAAAAGAAGGATGGAAACATTTTGATTCATTTGATCTTGAATTATGGTGTGGCTTGATTAATTTCGTACTGTTATCTAGTTTCCTTGTGTCCCTTGTTCTAACACAAATTGATCCACTCACCACTTGACAAATAATATCTCAGCTTACAGCATATGCATGTTTATTTGTATTCAAGGTTACTTGAATCCTGATTTAGGTAGACTATGCACATCGGTTTTCGATTCATTTTGGTGCGGAGATGCACAACAAGATGGGTGCTCCAAAAAAAAAAAAAAAATTGTGAATCTAATCCTGACGCGACCAAATAACATTGTTTTGCCAGATGCATTGTAGTTTTGGCGAAGATAGTATTATATATTGAAACCAACCGCCAATTTTATCTTCCTGGATGGTTTTGAATGTAGTTTTGGCTGAAATGCCGCCACATGATAGGATGGCTAAAACTATTCTCAAAACCGCTCAAATAGGTAAACTGGACGGTTTGAATAGTTGAAGGAGCCTAAAAATTGTTTTTCTGTGAGTTGAGGTATAAATCAATTTACATAATAGTTGAGGGCAAATAGACTTTTTGTAATAAGAATTTGTATTTCTATATGTTTCATCGGCCTTGACGGCCAATCTCAAGGCCCGGCCAGGTGTCGTTCCCTGTCATGGCGCGCTTTTTGTTTGCCCACAGCAGGATGCAACTATGTTCAAACTAGTTTTAGACGACTTTGGATTTAGGAGTAGTTGAGGAAACGTGATTTAAGTTTAGGGGTTGTTTGGTTTGTATAAGTCATGAGACTTATTAAGTCAAAAAAGTGAAATAAATGACTTATTTTGTCATTTAAACAAGTAGGAACTTATTAAGTCATGGAACTTATAAAGTCACTTGTAACCATTTTCTCTTCTTTTTCACCCCGACTTATAAGTCACCTATTTTTCTTCTTTTTTTCACATTAACTTATATAAGTCGGTTAGAATAAACAGATATGTGAGCTTATAAGTCACCGATTTTTAGTCACCCGACTTATGAAAACCAAACAGGGACATTATTATGCTGTAGTCTTGAGGCAGAGATGAACCACTTTAGCTGTGGTTTGAAAAGGATCCCATAAGTTTTTAAATTTAATAAATAAAATAAAAAGCAGAGCACCGCATTCTCGTCCACGTAGGCTGAGAGGAGAGAGACAGGCCGGAGCTTCATGCTCGGTTGACCGCTCGCCGGCCCTGTCCCTATTTCGGGTGGAAGCAAGGAAATCGAAAAACTGGGAGGAGGTGTGGAGTTGTGCTCCCCACGACTCCTCCATTCAGACAAAGACACAGACACACAGGCCGGCGCCGGCCTGCCTCTCCCTCTCCTCCCCGCGCCCGATCCACGCCGGCCCCAATCCGGGCAGCCGCCGAAGGTGTCCTCGCCTCCCCCTCCCCTCCGCTCCTGGACGCCGCCCTCCCGCCCCGCCCCGCCGCCGCCGGTTGATTTCTTCTCTCCTTCATCAGGTACGTTACTTACGGAACCCACCCTCTCCCTTGCTCTGCGTTGCTCCGACCTCCGATCCATCGGTGGTGGTGTGGATGTTTGTCCACTTCTCCTCCGCGGATTCCTCCCCTTGACAGACAGACAAGCAGACGCCTTCTTGTCCTTCCCCGCTTGGCCGCCGCCCCCGCTAACTCCATGCGCGGCGCCCCCGCCGGCGTGCTCTGTCACCGCGGTCCGTAGGACAATCAATTCAGGGTTAAATAATGTCAATGTCAATGGATAACTAACATTTCACAAGAATGAATGCGCTTTTCTGCACTTCGTTCCGGATTAGCCCCCTTTGACTTTCTTCCATTTGATTTGATTTGATGGAAACAGCCAGACCCAATCCCAACACCAAAGCTTCCTTTTTTTTTCGGATGGGATTGAATGAATCCACTCCACTTTGCCAGTTCGTTACAATGTCGTGCATTCCTTTGTTGCGAGCTAGCTCTCAAATCCCCCCACCAAGAATAAAAAAAAAATGTTTCATTTCATCTGAACAAGAAAAAATCAATTCTACAGATCGAGCCTGCGACATATGTGTGTCTCTGCTATAATTCACCCTCCTCACATGTTCATCTGAAGAAACAAAAAAAATTCAGAACGCTAATCCCATCCTTGCATATGCAGGTTCGGTTCTGACTTCTGACCACACAAGCTAGGACGCGATCGATGGAGCACCCAGTGGCGGATCCCGGCACGGAGCGAGGCGAACCCACTGATCCAGTGCCCATTCTGCGACTCGGAGGCGATGCACAAGCTGGCCCAGATCCTGCTGCCCGGTCTCGCCGCGGTGTGCGTGGACGGCACGACGGGGGACCTGTTCCGCAACCCCTCCGTGGTGGCCGTCGACCTCCGCAAGGAGATGGTGGACTACATCACGCAGCGGAGCGACACGTACATCGCGGACGCGCTGATCGAGTCGGAGGCGAACCAGGACGGTCCCGACGCCGAGATGCCCGACGACCCGTTCGAGATCGTGTCGGTGTTCATGGACGACTTCGCGAGCACCAAGCGCAACATCATTGGCCATGTCTCTGGGTGGTTGCTTAGTGATTCCCGTGAGGATAAGATCGATGACTTCGTGCAGGAGATGGAGATGACCAAGTTCTGGCCGCTTGAGAGGCGTGAGGCCATCGCTGAGGTCCTGCTCAAGAACGTTGATCTCAAGACGAAGTTCCATTGCCCTGAGAAGTATGAGAATGAGGAGCGGCTCGCGGATCATAAGGGGCAATGTAGCTTTAGGCCTGTGGTTTGTCCCAATGATGGGTGCCGTGCGAAGGTCTCGGTGAGGTGCATGAAGGACCATGATGCTGCGTGTTTGTACAAGGTGCTGCAGTGTGAGCAGGGATGTGATAGCGGCTGCTGAGACGGGATATGGATCGGCACTGCGTCACTGTCTGCCCCATGAGGCCCATGAAGTGCCCCTTTGGCTGCGATTCCTCGTTCGCTGACCGTGATCTTGAGAAGCATTGCGTCGAGTTTCTGCAGACGCATTTGGTTAAGGTGCTTAAGACGATTCATAAGAAAGGGCGTTAGGAAGATGAGCTCAAGGAGCTCGCTCAGAAGCTGGAAAAGGTTTGTCTGCCTATTCATTCACCTCTGTGAATTAGATATATGTTGCTTTTTGAATTGATCCTATTTATTACTTCCCAAATATTTGTGATGAAATTGAGTTAACAGACCATTCTGATTCTGATCTAATCGCTTTGCCAATCTTTTCATCTGATTATAGAATTAACATTAGTTGTCTCTTTTGTTTTTTCAAAAATAGGTTCCATTTTATAATTTGGTGACAAAATATATATGTTTACTGCAATTAGATGCACAGGTTGATCGGATATCCCTTCCCACTTTTTAACCTTAACCTGACTGTCCATTCTACTTTCTGCAGTTTGATACAGATGGTAAACTAGCTAAAGCTCTGGATGCAAGACCTCTTACTAATGTTGTCAAGGATCTCGAGGCGAAGATGAAAGGTTAACACTCGAGTTAAAGGGGTCTTTTATACAGACAAACTAAACAGGATGGATAGTGGCATTGTTTAGTCGAGGGAATGGTCCTACACGCAGCATATATACAGAGAAGAATATAAGTTCTGTTTTATTCTTATCTCCTTTCACGATTTTTTTGCTTCACTTTCTTTCCCCCTCACAATCAAATCAATTGTCAGTATATTGTCAGTATGTATATTCCGCTATTGCTTTGTATCTTCAATTTTGTATGATGATATTATATATAAATTTTTTTTGGTATATAAATCAAAGATCGGGTCATGTTTCTGGCAGGCTTGTTCTGTACCAAACTTATCACTGTTAATTATGAGGAATGAGGTCTGCTTATATTCAGTAAGTGTTATGTTAAGACTCACATTGAACACGGCTGTACCAGTTGAGCTACTTGTACACCTGACAATTTTGTTTTGGTAGAAAGACACCTTTCTGAATTAGCGATGTGAATATATTGATCTATATACTGATCCTACAACTACTAACTAGCTACTTATAGCTAAATTGTTTTGAAAAAGTAAGGGTCTGCTTTTATTTTTTTTCCTTTTCCTGAATTTTACAGCCCAGTTCTACAGTAATGAGCTTTGGAATAAAGCTTTAGCATTTTGACATGAATGTTATAGAATATTTGACGTGCCACATGGCTATAGATACATGAATTGAAATATTTTACAAGCTGATTTGTTCATGCATGATTCAATTATTACTAGGACAATAGATGAACGTTGCTTGATTCATGTCCTTTCTCAAAGTACTTCGAGTGCTATTTTAAATTCAAGTATTCACTTATTAATACTCCACATTGACTGCATTATTTGGGCCTTAGGTATCAGGAAATGCCGTATTGGTAGAATTATTCATTGAACTATTGCTGTAATTTAATAGATTACATGTTTAATGTTTAATCTCATGTAAAGAACGTATTTGGTTTCGTAAGCCATCAGCTGCTGTTTCTGCTCTGCTGCAAGCCATTAGCTGCTGTAGTTGCAACCCCTTTTTCCGTATTCAGTGGGCTAGTTATTTTTGTCAGAGTCATTTGCAAACTGCACTGTATATTCTCCGTGGAGGCATTGACCAACCAGTAGGGAGCTACACCTGCTTATATTAAAAAAAAAAAAAAAAAACTGATGAGATCTTTGAGTCTATATATGATGTAAGTAAATTCGTGCGATCTTTTGGCGCTGCAAAGATAAATTAAGAAGTTTGATTTATCAAGGGAGCAACCCAAACGGGTAGCTTTGGAGCATCCTTTTGCCATGAAGAGGTGCATTATTTACTTGCTGCTTGCTACTTCCATCTTGCCTCTGCTCGCTGAAAATTTTCTTTGCCACCTGATGGCTGATGCAAGAAGTAATTTAATTTGGTGAAACGCACTGTAAAATAAATTTGAGCTGTGTAGTAGCCGCCACCTTGAGTTGGGCACCTGAAATTAGCATTAACATACAGAAGGCTTGCTGTTTATACAAGCTACAGTGCCTGCAGAGCTTCCAACGTGGAATCGCCACCTTGCTACACTAGAGAGCTTCAGCACTCTGAAACAGCTCTGCCTCGCTCCGAATCGCCACTTCTCGTCTCATCTCCATCTCGACCATGTCTAGTATATGCTACTGCTGCTACTCGAGCAAGGTACCACGGCTTGTCGTCATTGGAGGCAGGGCATGGCAGAAGTCCCTCTCCCTCCTTGCTGCAGGTCAGCGGGAGCGGAAGCGGCCAAGTGCTGCTCTGAGTCCTTCGCCCTGGCGCGGCACCGGCGTCTGCGCGTGGTGCGGCAACGTGCCATCTGCCAGGGTTGTGCGGCCGGTCCTTGTGAGCGTGCGGGTATGTCACCATCCGTTGCCCACGGCGAGATCGAACCGTGGACGTGGGTTTCAGGGCAGGCTCACCGCGGTGGCAACTGCGCGTGCCAGTTGGATCGCAGCAAGAGTCGACAGTGGGCACCAACCGTTCGACGAAATGTGTAGCCGGTGAGACACTGTTCTCTTAGCTCTTTACTCCTGTACTGTGCTGGGGTCATTGAGGATTTGTTGGTGGGGGGCATTGAGGATTGATTGATGGGATTGTACTGGGGGTCATTAAGGATTTGTTCTCAAACAGCTCCCGGCATTGATGGGATTGTACTTGCGCAGACCTTCTCCATTTGCTTCATGAACCTACGGTCAGACTTCCTATTCAGCTTACAGAGCGTAAGTTCAAAGAAACCTGCAAACAAGTTCTCCATGTGCTCCCGGTACGCGTTTCAATCTGCCAGGTAAGAAGCCAGAAAACGTCCCATCAAAGAAGACTTTGATCTGAAAGACCCAAACACAAGACTTCTTTCTCCAGTTATTAGAAGGGAAGGGTGACCACTAGCGGAAGCTATGCAATTCTCTGGCCATCTAGGCGCTGAGTTGAGTTTACATTCTCTACCCACAAATACACCTCATAGGAGAAAAGGAGGGACGCGATAGGACATGGAACAAGCAAACACAGAAGATTGGAGCTTCAGGTTTTAGTTAGTTTTCAACCAAGAGTATAGCATCCTATTTATTTATTTATTTGCCCTATTATATCATCATTTCTTTCTCCAATATCTAGACAATCTGCCTTCGTCACATATCGCCTCAGCAAATAATTGATCTTTGTTATGCCGATTCTCAGGCCCTAAAGGCTCAACATTCACCGCTCATAAATCGTAATCACAGTACAATATTGATATTGTGCTAGAAGCTATGGTATGTTAATCTTCCTATCATTAATCAACTAATAGTTCATTCTCATGTACTATATGTGTTAAAAAAATCTCATGTACTATATTCATTGCCTGCACTTCCTGATTCCTCACATATATGTTTGTTCTTTTGGATCCAGTATGATGTTAAGAACAAGCCTAGACTGTTTGCAAAGAAGCAATTCAGAAGCTAAGGAACAAAAGTCTTAAAGTTCCTATTTTCCCAGGTCAGATATCAATACCATCAACTACCATTCTGAATGTTGTTCACAGCACCATTATTTCAACCAGTTTTGCTACCTCTTCTATATATAAAAAGATAACAATTTATTTCCACATTGTATATAGGAACCTTGGGGGGGGAAGAGACGATTCAAAAGAAATGGGCAGTATGGAAGCTGCTCTACTATCTTCTGCACTATCTGGAATGTTGAAGATTGTGACCAATAAGTTAGCTCCACTGCTGATCAAAGAGTATAGCTCAATAGTGGGTGTGGCAAACGATCTCCATGAGCTCTATGGTCTAGTCGAGGAAATCAACAATTGGCTGGAAACAGTTGGAGATACTGCTGTGAGGAATGATCCATCTTTTAATTGGCTGAAACAATTGAACGTAATTGCCTACAATGTTGATGATGTTGTGGATGAGTTCCAGATAGAGACTGATAGATATGATGCTGATGTTGAAGGTAGCAAGCATATAGTGCCAAAATGCCTGCACATGAAAACAAGATCTTTACTATTGCAATGTAAGGCGGCGCACAAGATTAAGGCAATCAAGAAAAAATTTGCTAAAATTGTGAAGCAAAGAACTGACTTCAGTGCAATAGTAAATAGTTTACCAGCTGGTCATCGTCCTTTTTGTCATACAAATAAGACTGTTGAAGAGACTCCATCAGTGCCTATTATTGATGAGGCATCAGTAACTGGAAGAGACCAAGAGAAGCGTGGGATAATATCTAAACTGGTAGAGCCTAATGAGCATCAGAAAGTCAAGATAGTTTCAGTAATCGGACTTGGTGGCTCTGGGAAAACTACTTTGGCTAACCTTGTTTTCAATGATGGTAACATTATAAAGAAGCATTTTGAAGTTAGACTATGGATTCATGTGTCACAAGAATTCAATGTTCAAAATCTCCTTGAGAAATTGTTTGAAACATTTGCCAGTAGCAAGTCAGAACATCATCCTCTGCAATATATGGTCAGCAGAATATCAGACAAGTTGACAAAAAGAGATTCTTGATTGTATTGGATGATGTTTGGACCAAGGACCGAATTCGCTGGGAACAATTCATGGTTCATATGAAGAGTGGTGCACCTGGAAGCACAATTCTCCTAACCACTCGCAGTAGAGAAGTTGCAGAAGCAGTCGAATCTACAGAAATATTTAACTTGACATTCTTGTCTGAGGCTGATAGCTGGGAAGTGTTCATCCATAGCTTTGGAATGGCTGTGAATAGCTTGGAGACTGAATTCCTTGATGCTGGAAAAGAGATTGTAAAGAATTGTGGTGGGGTGCCACTTGCAATTAAAGTTCTTGCAGGTGTCCTCTTTGCCAAGAAACGAATAGAAGAGTGGCGAGCTATGAGAGACTGTAATTTATTAGAAATTGAGGATAAAGAGCATCGAGTATCTGCATGTTTGAGGTTGAGCTATTTGAACATGCCATCTCATTTGAAACAGTGCTTCACAATGTGTTCAGTGTTTCCTAAAGGTCATGTCATTGATAAAGAACAACTAATTGACCAGTGGATCGCTCATTGTGTGATAACTCCAGCAGATGGTGTCAGTTACATGGAGCATATTGGAAGTGATTGCTTTGATTCCCTTGTGCATATGTCTTTCCTACAAAATGTGCATGGAACATTCGATGGGAGAGTAGGATGCAGGATGCATGACTTGGTCCATGATCTTGCTCGATCCATCTTGGGTGATGAAATTTCACTTGTGCCAAAGGAGAATACCCATTCAACAAAGTTCTATAGATACTTTTCTTTGACCAAAGAGTCAACAAAGCTTCCGCCAACAATGTTTATGGAAAAGCACGTATAATTTATGCTGCTAAGGGTAATTATTTCACATGTGACAAGGCATTGAAGAATGCAAAACACTTGCGTAGTATCACTGTAGAATCTATCAGTACAACAAGAGCAGCCAGCAACATAGTACAAATAAAAAACCTAAGGTATCTTCACATTTCAAGGTTGACATGCAAGGCACTTCCTAATTCTATTTCAGATATTTGGAGCCTGGAATCTCTTCATTTACCACATAGTCATCTTCTTGAATTACCTCAATCCATTGGTAAGCTCCAAAAAGCTGAGGACACTAAACTTGTCATGCTGTACAAGACTAAAAGCTTTACCAGATTCTATTGGTGACTGTCACATGATTTCAAGCCTAGACCTGAGTTCCTGTATTGGGCTTACATCATTGCCAAACTCTATGAGTAGAAATGAAAACCTAAGGGTCTTGAGACTACGTGAAACCAGAATTGTGAGGTTAATGTCAAGTATCACGTCACTAGGAAATCTTGAGTGTTTGGATCTTTGCCATTCCAATTCTCTGGTAGAGTTACCTGAAGGCATCGAGAACTTGAGGAAGCTTAAAGTTTTAAACCTAGAAGGATGTCGAAAATTGCGAAGCATGCCGAAAGGGATTCATGAGCTTGTTCAAATACAAAAGTTGGGCTTATTTGTGTTAGGGAAGGGGAAAAAGTGTGCAGAGCTCTCAGAGCTTGCAAACCTAGGTAACATAGGCGGGGATCTGACTGTCACCGGTATTGAGCATGTGACAGAACCTGGTGATGCTCATATGGCATGCTTGAAACAGAAGACAAACCTACAATGGCTATCACTAGTTTGGGGGAGGTGTTATAGGGTGAATGTTGAAAAGGAGTTTGAGGTATTTAACTGCTTGGAACCACCATCAGAGATTAAAAGACTAGAAATAAAAGGGTACCCAGGTAAAAAGTGCACAGAGTGGATGCAGAAGCAAGTTGGAGGGAGAGTACATGGGCCTTCTCAATTTGCATATTTGGCCAGTATGATACTAAGTAATTTCCCGAAGTTGAAACATCTAGATGGGCTTGTTGAGTTGCCTTGTTTGGAGGTTCTTCGGTTGGTAAATATGCCAGCTCTTGAGAGCATAAGCGGGGGCCCATTTCCTTCACTGGTGTATTTCACAATGCTTGAATTGCCCAAACTGAAAGAGGTGTGGATGGTATCAGAGAGGACCTTGACTTGCATGTACGAGCGAGGAAGCTGCAGCAACCACAACTCTAATTTAAGACAAGTGCAAATCGGTAGTTGCTTGTCAAAATTATCCATAGCAAGATGTCCTGCATTGGAGGTGAAGCTGCACTTGCCATTAACACTAGAGGTATTATGCTTGAACCAGACCAATGAGCAGCTGCTACGCTTGCCTGGCCGAGGCCAAGGGTCCTTGATTGGTGCATGTTTAATCCCTTCTCTTATTTTTAGCCATCTGGCTAGTCTTACACTGTGGCACGTGGCAGCAACAGCATCACCTGTATTGGAGAAAACAACAACAACATCATCACCTATTTTGGAGAAAAAGCAATCACCATCATCATCATCTAGATCCAGATCTCAGTATTGCTGGGAGCTGCTTCAATACATGCCGGCACTTAAGTACTTGGAGATTAGGTACTGTGATGGCCTAATCGAGCTTCCAGAGAGCATCATGAGCCTCACATCACTCCAAACCTTGTTTCTTGGGGAATCTCTGCTCTCCACACGCTGCCTGAGTGGTTGGGCGGGCTCCGGTCTTTGAACCACATCAGCATCGAATGCTGTGATAACCTGAGCAGCCTTCCTACATCGATGCAGCAGCTGACCTCCCTCCAACGTCTGGACATATCTAACTGCACTTCTCTTAAGCTCCCAGAATGGCTAGGGAACCTCAGGTCTCTGCAGTATTTGTTGGCCCGTGCTTGCTGGGGCAGCCTCAAATCACTGGGGCAACTCACCTCACTAGAGGAGCTCAAAATAGTAGGATGTGACCAGAGGCCACAATCACCAGATCGCCTTGAAGTATGTCCTTGCAATGCACCTCAGCAATTGCCAGAATATCTGGCGGAGTTCCGCTCTCTACGCGTATTATACATTCATGAATTGCGAGGCCTGACTAGCCTTCCACAGTCAATGGGTTGCCTGATTTCCCTCGAGTCACTCACACTATGGGAGCTCCATGCACTTCAGCAGTTGCCTGAAAGCCTAGGAGGGCTCCACTCTTTACGCAAACTCTCCCCTTCAAGGTTTGCATCGCCTGACTTCCCTTCCCCAATCTATGTGCTACCTCACCTCCCTTGAGGATATCAGGCTCCGTGATTGCCTGGGCATCAAATCCTTGCCTGAGGGGATACAAGGCCTCAAAGCTCTACGATATTTGTGGATCTATGACTGCCCTGATCTGGGGAAGCGTTGCAAGGGGGAAGACTGGCATCTCATCTCTCACGTTAGAGACATATACATTGATTGGCGATCACGATATAGACCATAGCATGTTCCTGTTGTACAGTCGGTAAGTTTGTTAAAGTGCAACCTTCTATCCACCATGAGATTCATTCCTTTGTATATATGTGTATTTTCTCATTGGAGTACCTTCTTTTTCCTGATTTATGGTTACTTTGCTGGAAATATTTCAGATATATTTATATGAACTCAGAAGTTAGTAAATGTTAGTGACGAAAAAAAGGCACCATAATTTGATTAGCCCTTTTACTTCTAACATATTTGATTAGCCTGTCTCTGAATAATGTCATCTGGAGACACTGTTAATTTGTGTTCACTGTAGCAGAATTGTGCAACTTGAAATGTCTCTGTTTCCAGGAATGAATCAGGGCATCTTCTTCTGAAAAACTTAAATTCTACAGACAATGTGCACCATTGCTTTTTTTTTTTTTCATGTGCTACTACTAGTTCTGTAGTGGATTGTGCTGAATGAGGTCTGCTGATATTCAATAAAGTGTTAGGTTAAGATTCACATTGAACAGCAGCTAGGTTAATGAATTTCCTGGACATGTTGAGCTACTTGAATGTACCTCACGTTTCTGTTAGAAACCTTTTTGAATTAGAGATGTGAATATATTGATCCTACAACTGCTAGCTAGCTAGTGATAACTACTAGTACTTTATTTTGAAATCCAATGGCCTGCTTTGGTACCTTGTTGATTTCTCAGAGCATCTGGCATACTGTTGCTCAATGAAGCTTCTTGTTGACATATTGCGTCAATTTTGTTTGAGATTACACTGCTACTTTGTGAATGGTTTGACTACAGTTAGGTGATAGATGTTGCAAACGGGAGGTCAAGGTGCTTTTGCTGGCTGGTTAGTTATGATTGATACTGCAGCTAGGGTCATAGTTGATTTTACGGCGCAAAACTGTTTGGTAAGGTTGATAGGAGCTCAAAGTCTAGCTTTGTATTGTATTTATTTTAATTTTAAAATAATGTATTGTTTCTGTAATCAAGAAATACACATTTGTGATTGGTAATGCTTCTCTCTTTTTTTTTTTCTGTATATATTTTTAGATATTTCAAGACTCTGAGATGGATCAATACATCTATACTTGTTTTGTTGACTGCAGTCCTTTATTTGCAGGCTTAGCAGACGCCCGCATATGTTTGGTGGGTTCATCGCATTCGTCCTTGTTTTGCCTTTGTGGCTGTTGTGGACTGTGGACATGGGTTGGACCTCGGAACTCCACAACCTACATTGCTTGAATCCTTACATTCAGAAACATCTTTTGCTTCCCTGCTCTCTGGTAGTTAGCGTGTACATACCCTGGAATCAATTCACGGTCACTAGTTATTATTGATACTCCATGGGACTGATCAAGTGGTGGTGAGAATGTGAGGTGCTAAATATTCACCCAGGGGCATGTTCAGTGCATGGTCGAAAGAACATTTTTAAGGTAATTATCTACTTTCCTCACTCTCTTATTTCCTGAGAAAAAGTCCATCTTAACCTTCCTCCTTTTTGTTTAAGCAGTTGTGATTGGATTCCATAATACTTATTTGTACATATTGGAGAAGTCTGACTTAATTTTATATATATTTAAAGCAGATCTGAGAATTTGAGTCGATTAGTTTTAGCTTGGACGGGTGTGGAGTAAGCTATATGGCCCATCAACTCGTTGAAACTCCTGCTCACTACATGCCTCGATCAAATCATATTGCAATGCATAGTGCCTCACAGCACAAGCAACATATTGTCAGGGACACCTGTAGTGCACCTGCCCTCATTTTATCTGCCTATATGTTATCAGAAGAAAAGGGAAACGACCAAGAGGAGGAAAGCTGCATATATGCAGAACAGGTCTGATGGGGATTGCCGAGTGCCAAGTACGATAGGATATTGAAGTGCTCTTTGTTACACAGCAACAATCATGTCAATAAATTAACGTCACTTGATAATGCTACATGCTTATTATTGATGCCTTTGCTGCATCATAATTTTGGCACATTTCCATGTGAAACCTATATTTCAATCGTGTACACGCTTGCACAACAACGCTCTTTCAGAACATTTTCATCTGTCACCGTGCATTTTCACATTTATTATTTACGAGGTATCACCACCAGCTGTTCCATTTGGCAAGTGATACAGGCGTCACCGTATACACGATGAAAAAAAACTACTGGCGTCACCGGATAACAGTGCCTTTCACCAGTTCCTTTTGGAAAGAAGACAGGTATGCTCTGGTTCTACCGAAGGTGGCACGTTATGTTTCATCAAAAAAAAAAAGGTGGTACGTTATAGTGACGGGATACATGGCGAGATGTCAAATGTGTTTGGTAGAGCGACAAAAATAATAAAAAAAAAGCTTCCATGAGAAGCTACATAAACAATGAAAAAGCATGGTCAAGAAAAGCAGATCTGCTGGCTTCTACTACCTCTGTCAAAAAAAAAAAAAAAAAAAAAAAAACAATTCTAGATATTTTTGGTTAACGTGTCTAAAGTTTGACTGAATATATAGGTAAAAGTATTGATGTTTATATCATCAAATAAGTATAGTATGAAATATATCTCATGACGAATCTAATGATACTACAAATATTGCTATTTTTTATAGTTAGTCAAACTTAAATTGTTTTAACTTGGTATTGTGTTATAATTGTATTCTTTTGTGAACGGAGGAGTACACTTTACTCCATTCATCTAAAAATAATATAACTCTAAACTTCTCGAAGAGTCAAATAATACCGATTTTAACTAGATTTGTAAAAAATAGTATCAATACTTGTATGTTAGATAAGTTTGTTGTGAAAATATTTTCTATGATTAATCTAATCTAGTAATATTTATCATTATTTTTACAATATTTGGTTAAAATTAGGATTGTTCGACTCTTTGAAAGATTTCTATTTGTTTGGATGCAGGAAGTATTACAAAAATGGGTGTGTTGTGGAGAGACACGGTGAGAAAAAAAAACTTAAAAGCACCCCAACTTTTCAGAACACTAATCATCTGCAAATGTGTATTGCATTTTTTATATAAATTTCGGCCTCAGGTGTGTTTAGAACCCCAACTTTTCTTCAAACTTTCCAAAATTCCCATCACATCACAAAGATTAAATACACCAAAAAGACGTATGCAGAGTATAAAATATAGGTAAAATAAAATAAACTAATTGCACAAGATAGTTGTTGATTCGCAGCACGATTCTTTTGTTCTGGCTTACACCATATAGTAGGATAAAACGAAAAAATATATTCGCTATAGGACCATCTGAACACACCCCTCGCCAAATTGGGAGTCGTATACGGTGACGACTGTATCACGAAACGAACTTGGACACATAAGAGAGCACCCTGCTGTTGTCCTGGCCCACGCGTCAGCCTCCCTGAAGTAAGCGTGGTTAGTTGGCCCCCGTCACCTCCAGAAGTAGCGATTCGGATTCAGATCGCGGCCAGAAGAACCCGACCGAGCGCGGCTGCGCAAATCCCCAATCTCAGATCCCTGCTGCGCCCAAAGGTAACATTTTTCCAAGATCTCCGTGCTCGATAGCTCACATCGATTTCCGCCAGCGGTTTTCCTCAATTTTTTTTGTCTCTCCTTTTTCCCCCAGCCAGCCGGGTTCGATTCGAGCAGATGGCGGCGGCATGGGCGGTGCTGGCGGTGTTGCTCGTCGCGGCGCAGGTGGCGTCGGCGGCGCTGGTCACGGCGCCGGCGTTCCTCTGGGCGCCTAAGAACTACGGGTGGGTAACTCGTTACGCCCACCTTTTCCGTCCCTAGCATGAGATCCCTGTTTGTTAGATATTGATGTTGGGGGTTCCGGTTCTTCTGCTTCATTTAGACAATACAGTAGAAACCATTGTGAATTTGTGTACAGATCTTTGCCATACAGATGTAATTTCTTCATCTTTGTTCAAACAAAAATAGTTTCTTTACCTGCAGTTTGCTCATTGTTGCCTTCGTTAAATAGTAAGCAGTACGTATAAGATTGCCCAGTCATGAGTAGGATAATTAGCCCATGTTCTTAAACCTTGCCTGTCGGCTTCCTTGCTATAGAATAGCATATTACAAATTATCGGGATTTGGGAGGAGATAGCAGTTCATTGCAGCTGCATTTGTGCTTTACCATATTAAATCAGATGATTTTTTACATTTAATTTTTAAATGCATGTCTATCCAACATACTGTTGAAAGTTCAAGACTTAATTTGGCTTTAGGATTAGGGAATTCATAAATTCAGTGACCTTGCGAACATTGGTAAAATATAAGTTTACCAATTGAGAAGAATATAAGTTTACCAATTCAGTGATCCTTGAGAAGAATATAAGTTTTGTTTTATTCTTATCCCCTTTACGATTTTTTGCTTCATTTTCTCCCCTCACAATCAAATTAATTGTCAGTATGTATAGTCCGCTATTGCTCTGTATCTTCAATTTTTTATGAGGATATTATTTGTTTTGGTATATAAATCAAAGATCGGGTCATGTTTCCGCAGGCTTGTTTTGGCTTGTAAATTGAATTGCTTTCCTGCCTAGAAGCATCAGAATTCAGAAAGCGCGCCATGCGCACCTTGTGGCAAGTGCTGCTAACCATTGTTGTAAATTGAAGGACATAAATTGCCAATTTGTTGAGAAGGGAAGGTAACAATATTTTGAAATTGACGCTGCATGTGAGCCCTATGCTGCAGTCCATTTTTATTTACAAGGCGTATTTCTTTTCGTTAGAAAGTCTTTGACCGCCATTGCTCTGTTACTATTTCATTTTATGTGGTTCAAAATTATAATATTGAGCAAGTTTTTTTCTGTACAGAAAACAAATGGCATCAATTTTGTGCCGCAAAATTATGTATTAGTAGAGTAATTGTTTGCCAAAGGCTTGTCCTAGGGAAACAAAATAAGCACTGTAATTGTTAGCTTTATAGTGACTGCACTGCTCTGCTACTGATGGAAATGCGAAAAGGAGAGACATATAGAAACTCTTGTACTGCTGCATTTCTTGAATAACTTGAATGTGGGTATAGTTTGACTTTTAAGTACTTCCATTTTATTGCTTATTGCAGGTCCAGTGCCATTGGAAGTCCTTGAGTAGCCTGTCAGACAAGATGAAGGATATGCATTGGTGAAAGATGTAGATGGAGATCTTGCTGCTATGTGGTGTAAATAGATTCGTTTCAATCTTTCGGCTCTGCAAATCCACATCTCTGACAATATCAGAAGTTGATTTATGAAGTTAGCAACCCGGGAAGCTATTGGCCATGCTCAGGCTCTGCTTTGACATGAAGAGATATTACTTGCAGATTACAATCTTTTTCAATGTACAAGCCGATGAATGAGGTTTCTTTATGTTGGAAGACCCAAAGGTTTTCTTTCATTCCAAATTTCCAAGAGATGAGTATGATGGATTCTAGGGCTCTCCGTAGCACTGCGCCATCATCAGTCACATTGGCTCCCGTAGCACTAGTAGTAGTTGTGGTTGCTGCAGGCAGCTCACAAATGAAGTTTTGTGCTAAAAGTAAATTTATCATAACCAGATAGAGATTACAGAGGTATTGCGCTAGAACATGAACATGCACACAGAGAAAGAGAGAGTAAAGATTTACAAATGTGATTAGATGTACAGGCTGATAGGCAAGTAGAGTGGAATTTCAATCTAATTTGAATGTGCTAGCAATTTCGATTCCCACTAGCTACTATCAGGTTCTTCGGCTGACGCTCTTCGTTGGACAGCCTGCGAGCTCCGTGTGCTGCAATTTCTTTGTATCTATCTGTCTGTCCGTCTCCTCTTCGCAGTGCGAAGGAACCTTGGTGGTGTAGAGCTTTCGGAAGCATCTGTGGCAGCAGCGACAGTCCACAAGTTGACGTGCTTGGCCATAAGCCACGCGATGGTGACGAGTTCGCCACCACAGCTGAGTTGGCTGGCATGGGACTCTCTGCTGCAATGGTTGGCAACGAAGCAAAGCATCTCCACCCACACACCAAAAATCACCTCCAGCCTTTTAGGATGGTCGCGGAGCTCTTGGGCAATGGCAAATCCTCCTACTGCTGGGCTATGATCTGCTGGGGAAACTTACCATTAGGCAGGAAATAATTCAGGAAACGGGCCTGTCGGCGGCTTAGAGGCAGATCCTTAATGTCCTTTCCAACGGTGTGCAGAACCCACTCAAGCCGGTGCTTCTCACTAATGGCCCCTTGTTCGTCCTCCTCCTCTGTAATGGCCTTCTCTATCGCTTTGTTCAAAAGACTGCATGCTTTGGTGTATTGGCTTCGCCGTACAGGGCCAGGCAGCATGTAGGGGCGTATCACAAAGAGGAACATCATGTATCTGGAGATCTCTTGACATGCCTTGAGAAGCTGGATGTCTTCCACTTCGGCGCCGGCACGATAGTATACATCGGTGGCGACATGCCAGGCAATGATACTACCCTCAATGTCAGACTCCTCGACACTCCAGCCAAAACGACTGTCCAGTTGGTGTTGCTGCAGTGCGAGGAGACCTGGCCGAGAGCTCACATTGCGGCGGTCAGCACCCATCTCGAATATCTCTCTCAGCACCAGCTCCTTGGTAGTGCGTGAGATCTGGTCGGACCGCGAGTGGCGCAACTGGTACCACCAGCTCTCCAACCCCATCAGCACTGCCATTCTGCTGCCGGTTGGCTCCGCCATGTCGTGGCCCCAGGACTGCAGCAGATTGTACTGCCCAACAGTGCCGGACCACCTTCTGTGACTTGCAGCGCATAGACAGACACGTACATCCCGAAGCTGGTAGAAACCGGGTGATCCCTTGGCGTGAAGGAATGCAGCTCTCCAGGTAGACCCTGCTGCCCTGACCAGGGATGCCGTCTCCAGGAGCAAGGCCCCGGCCAACAAGACATAGGTGATGACGACGCCCTTGTCCTTGTGACCACCTTTGCTGGTGATCTGGAACAGCACGAGTGCAATGGCCGTGGCAACCGGCGAGATCACGCGGATGCAGTATCCCCACCAAGTGTGGATCACGGCTGCCTTTGTGTACATGATATCATACATCAGCGACAGCTCCATCTCCATCAGCATGTCCAGCCGACTTTCATGCCGGCATCGCCGCATGACGCGTTCTATGCAGTCTGCAGTAGGTCCACCAGCTCCAACTCCTCCAACTCGTAGTGAGCCGATGAATATTCCCTTGCAAACATCCAGCAGGGCATGCGATGCCATCAGGATGTCCTCGTCATCAAGGGGTTTCCACCTCTTGTCCACCAGATCCTGAAGAATCCTGTGGCTTTGGCTCCTGCGGGCACTCGCATCCGACTTTTCGTGGTCAAGAGAGCTCCACATGCTGTCTGTGCTAGCACTCCGGAGTACCCAGATCCTCTCCCCATACTTGAGTCCACCCACGATGAACATCAGAATTGAAGCCACCCGGATCAACCTCTCACTGCCTGGGATATACTTGTACAGGATGTAGGCTGCCCCTAGGAACTGCACGACCATAGTCTGCAGGTGGCGCAGCCAGAGCCGGTTGTCCTCCAAGGAGTAGGCGGTGATGGTGTCCTGGCCACCCAGATGCACCAGCAGGAACGGCGCCCAGAAAGCCATGAGCTGCTGCTCATCCGGCGACCGAGCTCTGATGGCCATATGGCCCAGGGTGAACAAGGCCGTGGAGTCGGCAAGCTGGTATGCCAGCCAAAGGAGTAATCTTGTGAAAGTCGCCACATTCTTATTCCGACGGGTCCAAGCGAACATGAGCAGGAAAACCTGCAGTGAGAAGCTGAAAAGAACCAGACTCTGCACTGCCCATTCATTCCGCAAGTCCACCAGCACGTCAGAAATTGCTCCCATTAAATACACTGATAATCCAGCCATTGCTCTGACAACTCCTGAAATGCAAGCATTGGTAGTTTCTCGTGTTAGTCGCACCGTTGGTAAACTCCCGAACAAGTTAGCTCAGGGTATGTAAGTAAAACCCTATGGTAATAGTAGTTTAAAAAAGAAAGTGCAGAATCAGCGTACTTGTTAAAAAAACGTCTGGAAAATTGCATCCATGCTAGAATGTCTCTTGTGTTGAATGAATTCTTTGTTTTTCTCGAATATGCAGGAGAACTACATATTGTTATATTAAAGCATAGAACGGTCCCCTTACATGCCTATTCCATGGCTTGACACAATTCTTTATAGTGTTTAATGCATTCTAAAAGGCGACCTAGAATTCAAATTCAAATAAATATAAATTCCTCAATAGCTGAATGGCATTGAATTAAAAAAACAAAAATTAACATGGTTCAAGCAAATCCCAAGTTGACAGACAAGTTCTTGAAATATAATATGTGACAAACTCTAAATTTAAAACCAAGAAGATGGGAATTAACACCAAGTTTTATGAGGGCATAATAAAGGATGTGTACAAATAAAAATATCATGTGCTTCACTGCAACTTTTATGATATGTCACCGGCCCAAATATTCGAACAGAAGGGTCTCTGGTTGATTTGGATCACTGTAGGACCGAGCAAGGCCCGAAGAAAGGTCCTGGCTGTTTGAGGCCCGAGCCAAGGCAACGTAGGTGTCACACAGAGAGCGGGGGTGGGGGGGCATGGCCCTAGGGAGCTGTCAGCCTCCTTCCCCCTGGAGGAGTCCGGGTTAGATTAGAATTAGGGACATAATAGGTAAGACAAGACTAGAGTTTATTAGGAAAGGATAGTCGAGATTTGTAAGAATTACTCCTATATCTATAGATTACTTAGAGGTCAAGGCGCCAATGGTGACTTCAAGAATCTCCGTGATCTCTTTGGGTGCTCAGTCCTTCGGAGGTGCTCATAGGGGTAGGGTTTATGTCGTGTGTGTTCATAGGGGTGAGTGTGCGTGCGTGTTGTGAGCGTCTGCGTTGTACTGTGTAATTCTTAAAAAAGAGTCCCTCCCGGGATTATAAGTATATAGGGGGTCATGTAACCCTCCCTCCCTCCTCTACGCTTGCGCCCTCCCTGCTCTAGCCACTGGCTGCCCCCTGCACCGCTAGCAACAGTTGCAGCCCCCTCCCGCGAGCAGGGCTATGACACCTGGCATACAGAGCTGCACTTTGATCCACTACCATGGAGGACTTCTGCAGTGATGTCCGCAGCATCATTGATCATTGGAAGAAGGAGCTAAACAAGATATTCGAACAGAACCAAAATTCTCCATCAGTAATAGATCCAAATCAACCAGACAACAACACACCAGAAGTGTCAATCACGCCTGAAGGAGGAGCAACGACAACAACAACACAACAACGCCAACCCGATGCATTCGCCACTAAAATCACTACTACAAAAAATGATTTCGCGAGACACTTGCCCAAACATTAACACGAGATGGTTACAAAATGCAACCATCTCCTAAAATATCTGAGGATTTTTAGAGGTGATCATTTTATTTATGGAGGCGGTCACCATTGCCCATCTTGCAAAATGGATTTACGGAGGTAGACGTTTTATTTACACAGGCGGTCGGATATTGCCCACCTCCTAAAATGTATCTACGGAGGCCTCCGAAAATGGAGTCCTTTTTCAGAGGTGGACCTCTTAAGAGACCCGTCTCGGAAAATTGGCCCGAGGCCCAAACGATGCTTGTTAACTACCAACTTATGTATATATCGCGTAGTTAGGGTTTGACATCCTCGCCTCTCCCTCTCACAACCGCCTTTCTCCCTCCCTCTCCTTCTCACCCGTGTCTCGCGCACTTCTCTCCCTACCTCGCCTCTTGGCCATGCCCCCGGCAAAGAGGATGCAAAGGCCCTTGGCACGAGGGCCATGTAACCACCGCGAGGCGCACAACAAGAAGGGATCGGGCAATAAGAGCCTCGTGCCGTAGGGCCACGTGCCCCCCGGGCGCAGAGGCTCCGATAGCGGGCACCGCGTGCTTGAGAGCCACGCACCCATGGAGGGTTGTCGTAGGGGCTTTGCACGGAGTGCACCTACCATGGTTGCTCGTGGTGGGTGGTAGGCTTGCATGGAGACGACGCATCTCTAGTGAGCCCTTCTCCCCTAGATCCAGTTGTCGGCGTCCCTTCTACCCCCATTCTGGCAAGCCCTCCACCACCACAACTTCCATATCCGCAACCTCCACAACCTCCACAATAGATATAGTGGCTGGAGGCCACACCCCAAAGCAGCGAGCCCTCCATCGCCTCCAGGCTCTAGAGTCGGTGCCCCCCAACCTCCCACTCAAGATCCGCAATTGGGAGCGCATGCCCAGCGGTGGGAGGTCGCCTAAGTTCCAAAGAGCGGCAGACATGGACAGGCGTGGATGGGCTCGGTGGGCTTGTCCACGAGGTTTTTTTTATTGATTTTTCGCAGACGAGCATTGTGTCCGCCTTGGTTAACCTCATTTACACGATGATGATTTTTTCTGCAGCCTATGTTAATCAAGATTAACATAGACATTTTGAAGGAGGTAAGCATAATGCCCGCATGGGAAAAAAATCCTTTTGACCGCATGAGGAAAGAACTATGTAGTATCGAATTGCCCCCAACTTTTTTTATACGAGATAATAGGTCTTCTGGATAAAACCTCCTTGACCCCTAAGGACACCAACACTTTGCAACTTTTGTGGAGAAGGAGAGCGCACATGATACCATCAAAGTCGACAACCACTACCATAGGCATCGAACCCTCATTCCCACCAATGACACCGCGACACTTGAGATCACTATTTGCCTAGATAGGAGAAGGAACCACCTAAGCAAAATATGCCCAACATGGATGCATCTATGGGCACCTTTTCACCGACAGCATGCCTAAATCCACCATGATCCGGGTCAGTGGCACCATCTTCATCAACATGAAAATGCAGTCTAGACTCCCGTACACTATCAATGTACAACGCTGAGAGGTTGCCAAACTATGTGACACTAGACAACTGGCTACAGGTACTAAACTTCAACAAACCTCCTTGGACTATGCAACTAATCTGGATTAATGACATCATCCTACTTCCACCTCATCGACACCTTTGCATCTACACGAGCATCGCATCGACCACTTTGCCTTTTTTCCGACCACGCCGCCAACTTCTAGATCAAGGCAATCCCACCCGGAGGAGCTCTTTCACCAAACAACATCAATACCATGACAGTGGTTCAGCACAAGGACATTCTGATTAGCAAAGGAGAAGAGATGTCATGGGTCAAACATCAAACCCCATTGTCATGGTGCCACCTCAACCAAGGGATCTCCTCCTTCAACAAGTGCCTCGTTGATTGGTAGATAACATCCACTTTTATATAGTAAAAATACTATTAATCAAGGGATGAATGCTAATAAAATGTTATTGTTTCTAATGATTTCCACGAGTTTTGGTGTACATTCTGTTTTGTAGGAGAACTCTAGAAAAGGCTAAAAACAGAGCTAAAAAGAGCTAAAATAGAGACACATCAAGAAAAGGACCAAAATAGGAGGATTAGTAGAAATTCCGTGGGTGTAAAAGGCAAAAGAAGACAGCTCAAGACAGGCTAGGGCCCACATGTTAGAATGTGGGGCGGGCGGCGTGGCCCCGACGAGCCATGTGTCCCGCTCGAACCTTCCTACAACCGACCTACGGAGTAGATCTAAGCCGTTTAATCAAGTTAGTTTGATCCAAGGGCTAAGATTCATCCTATGAAGCTATATAAGCAAGGACGAGCTACCCCCCGAAACCCTAATTCATTATTCAAGATTAGAATTCCTTCTTAGAATTCTCTCTCGAGAAGTCTAGGTTTAGAGAACTCAAGATCCCCATGATTAGAGCTAGACACTTCTAGATTAGCTACTATGGATCTTGATTAGCAATCAAGTTTATTAGAAAGAGAGATTAGTAAGGAGTGCTTCGAGGATTTCCGCCCGCCAGATCTTCTCTTTTGTACTCATGAGATCATTCTCTTTATTGAGAGGATTGTGTATTCGAGATTATCCGGTATTCGACTTCATAATTAAAGTAAGTTTTGGTTTATCTTATTCTTCAAGTTTGCAACTCATATTTGAGTACTTGATCTTGGTTGCATGAGATTCGATGGATAATTCCTAGTGTAGGCGTGGTGCTTAGACTAGAGTTATTTGTGAATGCCCCTTTTTGGCTTGTAATCGCGGTAGTATCATAAAAGGTGACTTTATAGGTTTATTGATTCCTCTATAGTCCACTTCCCGCCAAGAGGTGAATGGTAGACTTTTGTCTATTCTTAGTAAAGTAATTTTGCCTTACTTTATTAAGAATTAGCGTCCACGATAGAATAAATAAGTTGAGATTTATCGAGATTGGAATTAGAAAGTCGGTTATCTCCTAGTCTAGCTAGTTTCTTAAGTACTTTTGATTGTGAAGTGGATTGGGTAAACGCTAGCTATATTCACCTATTGTTACTTTGGGTTCGATATTCTAAAACCGAGAGTTCATCTTTTGGTGAAGTGCTACGACGATATTTCTATCCTGTGTGCTTGCAGATATTTTTATCTTTATTGTGAGCAGCTAATTTATACCAACATGCCTCAACCTTTCACTTTCATCACTTCTATTGCCATACTTGACTAGACACTCTTGTCTTCACTAGGCCAACGATGAACCTACATCTCCTTGCAGAAGGCTCTCCCAAGCTCCACCAATGACCACAATGGTTATTTAAGCTACCCTTTCTCTGGAAGCATCCCCAGGGCACAAGAGTGGCTCCAATGCACACTATCATCAACACCGCTGCCCCCAACGCTACCAGCCAAAGATGTCGCAACCCTCTCCCCATGCAGGGCTATGACACAATACTCAACTTTCTCATTAAAGTGCTAATTGTATGAACTTACATTTGAATACTTGATCTTGACAATGAGGTCAATGGTTTAGGTTTGCAACAAATTGGAGATGAAGAGGTGGTGAGAAGATCCTTGAAACTCTCTGAAGGTACGATTACAACTTGATTGTAACCATCATCTACGATTAGCATGACCTAGAGAAGATGACCCAATGTGAACAAGGAACTCAACTAGATCATAGCCCATGATTTATGAAGGGGATTGGAGCTTGTCCCCCAAAACAACGCGAAGAATCTTGCTTCCATAGGCAAGCAAATATCTCATCCTCACAAGCAACAAATGAAAAGGATGAGGAGGTAAGATGAAGAGTAAAGCTCAAGTGTTGATAATTGTGATGACGATGAATAGAGTGGAAAATGATGACCAAAAGCACCGTGAGGGTACGAAGAGATATGGATCCCGAGGCCACCAATGTCATCCCAAAATTGTAAAGACCATCAAGAAGATCAATAGCCGATTGATCATCCAATGTTCATTGAAGATTTGATCAAGATATAGATCAAATCAAGCAAGACAAGAAGACCAGGAGCAATTACAAAGAGAGACAACAAGAAGAGCCAAAGCATTCAAGCATCGGCAAAGCATTTGCTAAACCTACAACTACCTTGATATTTATAAATCTAGAGCATTGTGTGGTTTTGTCTTGGCCTATATATTGTAACTTGGGTTATTCAATATAAGAGAATTTATCTTTTTTGAAGAACCCTTGGAAAGGCCAATGAGCTATACTTCCACTTAAAGAAGAAAGAATTAACCCTATTTATGTGGGAAACCGTGTCTCAAATTTAGGAGTGACATATTTTGTCTGTTTAGCTATGTGCTTTTGTCTCATTGAGCCACTACTCTAACATTTGGACTAAGTTCCTAGAACAAGAAGGTGGCATTTAAAACATAAGATATAAGAGCTAGGATATGAAAATATGGCTTGTTTCGATGTAGTCGTATTCACCTCAATCCACTTGTGTCAAAGTGGATTGGGGTGGAACTTACACTATTTTCCACCCCAATCCACTCCAACACACATGGATTGAGGTGGATAGGACTACATCCAAACAAGGCCCTAGAGGGGTGGGTTTGGCCGGGATAGGAGCTCCGACGTCCGACCAATGACCACCTTCTCCATGGACCTCTTTAGGAGAGCCACAATGGCACGGCTGGTGAGAAGGAGCTGCACGAGGACAACGCCAAAGCCATCTTGCATAGCGCCATGAGTCATGGTCACCAACAAGTTTGCTCAAGGGTAGTGGGAATTGGGCACCAGCGATGAAAGGGATGGCAAGGCTCCTTTAGGCGCAGGGCGAAGGGGTAGTGTGGGTGCCCCATCCTCTCCTCTATTTTCTCCCCTTCTTCCATAGCATAGCAGTGGAGGCACCGTCATGATCCTCTCCTAGGCCTAGGTGGCCGATCTGGTGCCCGCACGGCCGAATCCGCGCCCCATGGGTGGAGGGACAAAGGTTCAGGTGTGGCTAGTGTTCCTAGCGGCCGGGGGCCGACACCCGATCGGGAGGCTACCGTAGGCGGGGCCTGGACTGTGGTGGATGGCTTGGGTTGTCATGGCGTAGCTCCGGCTCCGGCCCCTCCACCACGGTCGCCCTCCATGTCCTCGCCCATCATGCTAGCCATGGTGGAGGCAGCCGCTCACGCTTGAAGTCCGCGACCGCCGGATGGGATGGGTGGTTGGTGGTGCTGCTACCGGGCGTGGGCGGTGGCCCGCTTTGTTGGCGGAGGTGGTATGGCTCAGGGGGCTGCTCGCCGGGGTTCCCTTGTTACATGCTGGATCATCCCGTGGTGGCCGGCGTTGGCTACATTGATGGCGGTTTCAAAGAACCCAAGCACCGCATCAATGGTTGCGCGTTGATGCGGCAAATGACAGCTAGCCTATGGCGACTTACCTCGGCCGTATTACGGCAGGTCGGTTTGGCGGTGTTGCGCTGGCTGTGGGTTATGATGGTGGCAACAATACATATCTATCGCTATCCGTGGAGTTGCGCTGAAGGATTTGGTTGCGGTGCTTGTTTCAAATGTCTTTGTGGAGCGGCATGCTTCCTCCGTGAGTGATCCCATGTGGGTTGGCATCTTTTGGTTGGCTGCGGTCTACATTGACCGGCGTGGCTATGGCCGGCCAAGCATGCCTGGGGCCGGCTCGTCGCCGCTGCGACAATCGATGGATGGTGGCTCATTGCGAGGGGATGCTCGTGGCTTCTCTAGATGCTTGTCGGGCGTCGATGTGCAACAGCATGGGTGGCGCCTAGTGCTTGATGCAGTGTGGCTTCCCACGGTGGCCGGTGCCAGGCAGGATGATGGCAGCCCTTGTGGGCAGGCATGGCGGCGGCAGGCCATGCATGCCTGTGACCTTGCCGGTGCCGTACCAATCTCCTGCTGGTGGCGGTTGGTTGTGGTCAGCCCACGATGTGACTAGTTTGGGTTTGGGTGTCGGGGGTTTTCGGGCAAGGCCCCGCTGGCCCTTTGGCTTTGGCCGACAATGGTGATGCCTTTGGTGGCATGTCCCTCATTGTAGGCATTGTTGTGAGGCACCCCCCTTCCTCCCTCACTCTTTAGGAGTTAGGTCGAAAAACCATGATTCTCCTTTCGGTGTTGACGGCATCTATGGATGTTGTTCCCCTCCTTGGAGGCATCGCTGTGGGAAGCTATTTCCCCTCTTAGTTTAGATCGCCTGTTGCTTTCGAGGTTCGTGAGCTTTGTGTTTATTTCAGAGGTGGGTTTGTTGTTGTCTCCTTCGTGAGGTTTTTTTTTTGTAAGTGCATCTTCTCTATTAATATATGCCCGGCACTTTCGTGTCGTTGGCTCTTAAAAAAACATTCGGTGAGCAGGAGGGAAGCTAGGGAGTAGTGTGCCGTGTTTTGTTTTGTTTTGTTTTGTTTTGTTTTGTTGCATGCACAGTTGGATCCAAGCACGCATGGGGATGGCGGCCTACCAGGAGTACGGGAGGCTGATTCGAGTAGAAAATCATCAGAAAGCCATGGCGAGATGGCTGCGGTGACGACGAAGGAGACATAGTGGCGACCTGTCTCCTTTGCGGCATCAGCCCGACCAACCCTGTTTTTTTGTCCTCAACTAGCTTTCCAGTGTCACCTGCTTTTATCCAAAAATCCTTGCCGTGGATTCCAAACATGTGAATAGGTTAGGGATCTCATAACCTAATCCCTAACCCAGCTTATCTTAACCCAATATATTTCCCTATACCTTTCTTAGAGCACATCCAAGGATACATAGGAATGGGATAGGGAAATAAGTGGGAAATAACTGGATGGGAAATCTAATTAATTTATGTACATGGGCTGTATCTGTTGTTTTATCACCGGCCGATTCCTGGGAGTATTACATTCAGTAGCACAGCGCTGGAAGCGGGTATACATAGAGTAGCGTGTTTTCCATTCATCAACTATGTAATGAACCAAATTATCCCCCACTGAAGAACAGACCTCGTCTCTGTTCCTGCTCTGCCAACCCAAATTCCGATTCGAGAGGCCTATGCTAACAGGATCCTAAGGATTCGTTCATTAATGAGACATAAAACAATAAGTTTTGGATGTGATGCACATTTCGAACATCAAAATTGGAGAATGAGGTAAGACGCATTATGGCCCATCTCAAAAACAGAAAATGAGATCTGAGCTACAAGGAATTGATGGCCAAGTTCTACTAACTTTGGTAAGAAATATCATATTATGTCCGGTTTAGATACAGCAATCCCTTCTCTCCAGTCCACATGTATTGGAAGGAGAATTGAGAAGTAAAGTTAGTTTATCTTTTTTTTTTTTTTCGATCCGCACCATATATAAACTGAGTTTATCCAAATAAGTTCTCGTTGGGGATTACAATATCCCAAGAATCCATCATCTGAAACTGACGCATGATGCATCGCCGCTAGCTATTCGTGTAATAATAATATAATAACAATGAAGAATGAATGAATATACTATAATAACAATGAATGAATGAATATACTATAAACCACAACCATGAACATGAACTACGTATATTTGTCAGGGCCTCAGGGGCGGACGTCAAACGTACTGATATATAGGCAGCAAAATTTGGAATTGGTGCACAACTCAAATAGAAGTACCTAGTATGTACGACATGTCACTGAAACTAACCTTATTGCCGCTGGAGCAAAAACCCGACGACGTGATGCAGCCAACTAACAAGACGACCTTTCGATGACCACCAGGTTTGTTTAGGACATGTTCGATCGCACGCAGCACTAGGTATGGGTGGTATGTGTGCTGCTCTCGATGATCATCTTTGTTGGCCGGCTTTGGAGAAAATCTATCTATCCTACGCGGTTGCTTGTACATCCGGTATGGTATCGAATTTTTTTCTTTGCCTACGTTGCTTCTCAAAGAGGTATCCGTCTGTCTGCTAAACGAATCCATCATAAAGCAGCTGGAATGCTCATTTAAACAATTTTATACAGGATGCATCATGCATGTGTGGCATGAGAGAGTGTAAGCAACGCACAAGCATGAGCAACAAGTGTAAACAATACTCCCTCCATTTCAAATTGTACACTACACCAAAACAAACCATCACTGCCGGTTCAAAACTGGCCTTTCCTTTCGGATTTCGATCCAACAGTGTTGACCATGGCGTTATACAGTCGGCTTCTCACTTGGCCGTGATAGGCATATTCATAAAACAAAAAAACACACACAAGAAAAAAAACAGTAGGGCCCTGTGCCAGGCCGGGGCTTGCGGCCACGCCAGGGCTGGATCCGTGGGTGGCGACTGATGATAACATGCGATATGACCATTGATTATAATATGTCTAATTTCTATGTGGATAATTAATGATAATAAAACAAAGAATTTGTTGCTACCTAATATCGGTATTTCAAATGTGCTCAGTAACAACAATGATGACGATGAAGCATAGATATGCCAAAAAGATCGATCTCAAAGTGCAAGTCCATCAAAGTTGATCATTCAATTCATCGGTAGCCCGACACTACTTCGTTATGAAGGCCATAACTCTTTCATACAAAGTGCAATTCGGGCAAATGAATACGAGATGGTAAGATCATTTGATAAGCTTTCAAATAGATCTAGTTTGACCTCAAGATCGTGTTAGCAAGACCTCCAAACCATCACAACATGTTGCCGTTGTTTATGTCCTTGCTCCCCGTTAACGAGGTGGCTAAAGGGGACGATGTCCAAGGGCTTCCTTGATGTGTTCTCCATCTCCTTGTGGCGTGCTCTAACATGGGTCAAGGTGCTGAGGGTGATACCGTCAGCTTCACGTCTTACCTTAGCTCGAGTGCTTTCGTCTTCGGCCCCATAGTCCACCACCGTATTTGTTTTCCTGTCATAGAATCTAATGCACCAAGGCACCGGATAACCGCAAAACACCGAGATTTATCCCCCTCTTAATAGTAATGACTATCGATTCTAAAACTACTTACACCCTCTTAATGCCTTTTGCCTTGAGCCCACTTTTGTTTTTCTCTTTTCTTCTTTTCCAAATGATGAGCACTTGATCATCTCTTTTGGTCAATAACCTTCTCCATAACCATCATCTAGCTCCATCACTAGGCTTGGACTACCTTATCTAATTCACACACTTAGATTAAAGGTTAGTCCTAGGGTTTTATCAATTATCCAAAATAAAAACTTGGGCTTTCACCTATCTGGCTGCGGGCCATGCACCGCGGCTCGGCTTCCTCAACGTCAACTCCTAGGTCCTCGCCGAGGCACCTCTCCTTGCCGGGTGGTGACTCGGGCGCGACGTCGCGGCAAGCACCATCCCCACCCCCCTCTTCTTCCCTCCTTCACCCTATTCTTCTTCGACGGATCCATTGCGGGTAGGTCGGGGCTCGATGGCGCGCGGGCCGAGCTACTCGCCAAGGCGCCGTCCGGGCTATGCCAAGAAGTTGCAGCTTGTAGTGGCACCAGGTTCGAGATGAGCTCCCCTGCTGTGGGCGCATTTGCCACGCCGGATTTGCCCCACGGCTTCACCAAATCTAGGCTCAACACCGCCACTCAACACCGGAAGTGGCAGAGGAGCTAGGCATAGGGCGCAAGAGTAGGGCAACTATGATGGTCATCAAACACCAAATATAACCATCAACTATTGCATAAATTGATATAAAATGAATTACAAAGCATAGTTGTAGGCTTTGATTCTAACAAGTTCCACGAAGTTTTGGTGTTCTTACTTGTCTTGTAGGATTTTTAATTTTCCACATAATAAAAGTATCTCAAATGATGAATTGAGTGCACCATTTTGAGGAGCCTATCGAGACAATCAAAATAGACATATTATTTGCTATATTTGGAGTCCGAATCAAAAGATATCAATTATGCATCGTAACCACCATTAGAAGACTCTAGAAGACACTGTAAGGCAACCCTCTCTCGCAGTGGGGCCCACATGTCATAGGGAGAGAATGGCCATCCTCACAGCCTGCTTCGAAGGTCGGTTTCCCACCGCCTTTAAGGATCGCATCTCCACCGTTGACAAGGTCGGTTTGATCCGATGGCTGCGGTTCCTCCCACCGACATATATATCTGGGGTAAACCGCCCTCGAGCCAACTCAAATCCTCGATGAAGAGTTAGAAACCATAATTACCAATCCCCTCCTAGGATCTAGACTAGCAATCAAGATTCGATTATTTCATAGGAATTAGTCAAGGATTAGAGATAGGGAGATCAAGTAATTAGGAGTAGGGTTTGAAGGAGTTCTCGGCCCTGTTAGTGCTCCTTGCCGCTATATTCTCAAGGGATCACGCTTCTTCATAAGAGGAGCTTGCTTCGAGATTCTCCGTGAATCAACTTCTTATTAAAGTAAGTATTTGTTTATATTATTCTTCAAGTTTGTAACTCTATTTGAGTGCTTTGATCTTGGTAGCCCTTGGTTGAAGTAGTATTTCATAGTTTAAGTGTGATGCTTGGACTAGGGTCACTTGTGAATGCCCCCTACTTTCCAAATTCGCTGGTAATGTCACGAAGGTGACTTTATAGCTTCGTTGAATCCTCAATAGCCCACCTCCCGCCAAGTAGGTTACATGTAGGCTTATGTCTACTCTTAGAGAAGAGATTCTGTCTTTGTTCTTTAAGAGTTAGCTCCCATGATAGAACAATAGAAAACAAAGCTTATTGAGATTTGAAATAGATAACTTGAGTAGTCTCCTTTATCTTGCTATTACCTTAGTCTCTTAATTGTGAAGTTGGATTAAGTTTCGAACCTTAGTTATATTCATCCGTTGTTCCTTTGGGTTCGATATTGAAACTAGGATTATCTTTTGGTGAAGTGCTACAATGGTATAATATATGTGTGCTTGTGGATAATCTATCTTTATTGTGTGAATTTTATTTATACCAACAAGCATTTCTGGTGCCATTACCGAGGAACGGTTTGCTGAGTTTAACATTGAGTCTTTCTTAATCTTGTATTATACTTTTACCTGTATTTACCTTTTAGTTTTTCTTGTATTTACCTTTTTACCTTGAATTCCACTCCTATCTATCAATGTGCTGCACCCATAAGCGTGAGCTTTAGGCCATTAGAATCTTTAAAGTCTATCTTAACACCAAGCTATGAGTTGTGCCTACGTTTGATTATAATGATCATGTATTAACCCTTTCTAGGAAATATGGATAACCTCATAAGCCAGATCGTATCCTTTAAAGAAAAAAAAGGGTAGTGAATCTTTGGCCTCATACTAGGAACGTTCTGTGTATGACCATTATGCAGCCTATGGTGGAACTTCTCTTTCCTTTTCTATTAGTACAACAAGTTTTATTCTTGACAAAATCAAGGGTGGGACCCTTGCTAGCATTCTTTATAAACACCCATAGGAGGAGAAGGAATCATCCTCCAAACAATAAGAGGAAGTTTTGATAGCCAAATCACAATCATTCCAATCTCAAGATTTAGCTATCAATCACAAACCATCAATACTCCAAAACCCTCCAAGGGGAGAAGTAATTCCACCCTTAAAAATCCTTTTAGATGGTGATTTTGGGAAGGGTTTAAACTTTCAGCTTCATAAGAGACTTTTGAATGTATATAATCTGAATATTTTTTTAAGGTAGATTCTCTTATAAAAAGTGCCATTATTCATACAAAGGACATTGGGAAGAGCTAAGGATGGCATGTCTAATGCCATAGAAGGAGAATGAAGCTATCTAGAAGCCATTCCTGCCTTCTCCCCTTCTATGCTCATATTGATAGCTTATCTGAATCTATCTTTAACCCCATCCTTGACCCCAATGAATCCTCTTATGTTCTTTTTTCCAAAGTCGCCTAATGATCCTAGAAATCCTAAACATAGAAATCATGAAGGATCTAGGGAAGACCAAAAAGAGCAATATCAATGGTTGGAGAGCATCAAAGAGCATGGAAGCTATTTTATGAACACTTCATCGAATCCATGCTCATATGAGCAAACTCTTGAATCAATTACTCACTCTAATCTTGCCACATATGAGATCTCCAACCCCCTCGTGCTAACTGTTCCTAAAGATTTAAAAGGGAGGTTATAGATGTATATGTTTATCATAAATATTGCATATATTGTTGGATTGAATTTTGAGATTGATGATATAAGAGATAAAATGTGTGTTCACCTTTTTAACTATTATACCCTTGCAAAATGAGCATATTGATATAATTGAAAATATTTCTTCAGGTATTTTTGTCACTAACCATTCCAGGATTTGAGCAAAAAAAAACGAAGGACAACAATACAAGGTATGTCTAACCAATCATCATACAACCACACTTAATTTTTTAAAACAACTCTTATAGTTTCGCTACAATAACTTTATTACCCCTACCTTTAAAAATGCTCAATTTGCTAAACAACAATCATGCTTTTTCATCTCCATATGAATAAATGTATTTTATGCCCTTATGCTACCTTTTATCTGCTCTAGTATGCTAAGGTTTGGAATATCTTCATACATCTCTTAAATAAAGCACAATGCCTAGTTTAGGAATAATGATCTTGCTTCTAAAGGCTTTTGAATTAAGCGTGGTGCTCGTGTTTTCCTAAATTAAAATAGACGTGGTGTCTAGGTTGATTTTTTGAACCGATAGTATGTTGTAGTAGATGTTGGATATTTTGTTGGACTAACCCCTATAGAAAAACTCTCAAATTCAATTTGGGAAAGTCCTCGAGATAAGCTCGCACTAGAGATGAAGCAAGGCATGTGAGCTCTAAATGTAGTTTTGCACAAGGAAAAAGCAAACTCTGTGAACAAAAAGTAATAAGAGGAGTGTCACAAATAAGATCTACAATCAAAGCACTCACTCATAAGAAGATAAAGGCCACCAAGGAGGAACTCGAAGTTTGCAGCTCCAAAGTGATAGCCTATTGTCAACCAAGAATCAACGAAAATCAAGAAAGGTTGACAAATGTAAGAAGACACTACAAGAAACCTCGATCTTCTATGACAAAAAAATCCTAATGATTTGGGGCTAAAATACGCCATATAATGCACCATATATGACGAAAAATCAAGCCTCATCACAATATTACAAGCACCACAACTATTTATGACGCGAGTAAAATGTGCGGCCACACTACACCCTTTTCGTCACATATTGTAGTGGCAGGGCAACCATGCGACCGTGGCGTTTTATGATGCCAATTTTCAGCGTTTTATGACACGCTTGCGCTGGCACGTAAAATAAATGGCTGAAAAAGAGCGAGAAGCGCCATGAGGACTCGAACCCGTGACCCCTGGGATCGGGAGGCGCGCCTTGACCATCGCGATACGAGGGAAGATTCATCATGAATCTAGTATAATTTCTAGAAAATTGGTAAAAAGTCGGTTGACCGTGGGCCCCGCTTGTCGGGCCACTCTATCCTTATTCACCGCGTCGCATTTCACCCCTTTCACCCCACTTGTCACATTCACTCGAATCACTCTCCCTCCTTTCGATTCACCCGCTCTCGCTCTCTCTAGGGTTTCCACCGCCGCCGCCGCCCGCCCACCACCCACTCCCCGCCCCACCGCCGACGACCATGGTTGCTCCCGGGCAAAGGTCTACCATGCGGGACTCGAGACGGGGAAGTGGTCCGCCAGGACCCGGCCGCTTAGGACATCCGCCTACCATGGCCTCCACCTCCAAGAAGCCTTCGCCTCCAAGAAGGTGGCCGTGGTGAGGAGCACCAAGCGAGCCGAGGCCGTGGCTAGAGTGATGCAGCGGCAGGCACGCCGGGGCGAAGATTCCAGGGGCCGGGTAAAAAACCCCAGCCGGAGTCGAAAGCAGAAGAGGGCTACGGGCGCCGAGCAAGAAGACGGCGCCGGCCGGGGAGCAAGAAGAAGGGAAAGGGCACGCCTTCCGTGAGCAAGGGCAAGGGCACCGCACCGCTTCGCGCCAGCAAGGGCAAGGGCACCGGCCGCTGCTACGCAAGCAAGGCCAAGGCCAAGGCCAAGGCCAAGGCGAGCATGGAGGACTCGTCATCACCGCCGGACATGCTACTCATATGCGGGAGTGCTTCAAAGGGCGACAAGGACCTCGCGGGCCGCAACGCTGAGGCGCGGCGCACTCGCCGTGGTCGCTACCCCTTTCACACCTCCCAAATGCCATTACCGGTATGAAAGCAAAATTGTTGGCATTTCTAAACGCTATCACAAAAAGGGTAGGTAGAACCTAACTCCTCAACGACGCCTAGAAACACCGGGTATAAAATAAATCTACACTTACGTTGTCACATATAAAAAATCTTTATATCCGCAGTTTACGATATAAACCGAAATAAACTTTATACCATTGTAGCACTTCACCTAGGATGAACCAGGTATCGTAATTTATATTTTCCCAAAGGAAGGACTGCGTGAGGCAATATTCATATGACTCATGGCAATTCTATATTTTATGCACATAGAATCAATCATTCCAATACTATAGCAGGGGTGAATAGAGTGGATAAATAATAAATAAGTAAAGATAATAATAAAGAATACAATAAAAAATAAATCGATGCCTAGGGTATTCCATTGAGATAGAGAGATATAGAGACTCACTAAAATTAGTATAGATATCATGGTTATTCCGAGATAGACTTCAAGTAACTATCAATCATCAAGTCAAAGCATAGCATGTAAAATATTCTCATGTATAGAACAAGCAAATCATATTATATAGCAAGAGGGATATCAACTAAGGAGGATTTATAATGAGATAAACTAGCCTCCGTCGCGACCATATCCTAACGTTAACTATATGATGAAGGAGGATTATAGAAGACTCAATAAGGTCACCACCCTTATGAAGTACCCCAAACTTCATCATACGAGGTCATCCGCAAAAATAACTTATATCTAAGCACCATGCCTACATATAACTTATGACTTAACCCCCTCGAGATAAAGGCTAAGTTGTCCACGATCTCAAGCATATAATAATCAATAACTAGAACTATATCAAATATCAAACTAGAATATACTAAGAACATAACAATCAATAATATAAGAAAATAAAGCATAATCATAATGAGAACTCAAGATAAATTTATTACCGAATATCTCCAATATAATAGATTCAAATCCTCGAAATGAGCTCACAATCTCCTTTGAACAATTAGACAATCTACTACTCTTGATCTTTGAAGAACTAGAGCTCTCTAATCCTCTAATCTCTGAAACCCTAGTACTAAACTCTCTTTCTAATGTATCTAAACCCCGAATAATTCAAGACTAATGAATTCTTCTCTCAATTCTAAATTTTTGGGTTTCGTGGAGTAGCTGATCCGCCCTTCTTTATAGCCCCCTTGGATGAATCTTGGCCCTTGGATCAAACCGACTTGATTGGATGGACTAGATCAACTCCATAGGTCGGTTGTAGGAAGGTTCCGTAAGCTGGACACGTGGATCCCTGTGGGAGTGCCGCGCGGCATGGGGCGCGCCCGCCCCCCCCGTCGGGGTCCGCCCTCCCTACTTCTTCGAGCTTCATTCTCTCATCATTTGTACCCCTCGAATTTACTCCAATGCCCTGGATTTTGATCTTTTCTTCCATTTCTTGATTTCCTCTCTTTTTCAAATTTTTTTTCTCGGGGTTTTCGAAGTTCTTCCCGCAAAAAAAGTTGTATGCACCAAAACTCATGGAATTCATTAGTAATAACAACATTTATCTAGCATTGAGCCCCTGTTTGATGGTTAAAAACATATATAAAAGTGGCCAATAACTACCGTCAACAAGCTCCCCCAAGCTTAACTTTTGCTAGTCCCTTAGCAAAACAAAAGTGCATACTCAAGAGAATTATAAACTAATTCAACTTTCAAACTTACTCTTATCCTTTTTAACCATGGGGCTTTTCAACATTCACACAAATCTTGGGTAATTGAAAGACGTAACGATCAAGTGAGCACTATGTTTCAAATTCTTCCTTCAACTATCATACCCAAAGTTTTTATAAGCTTTCAAAATAAAACTCGTAGATTCATTGCATGACACTCTCAAGGCACTCATATGTGGTATTTCGATCCTCTCTATAACTCTCATAATAAAATAAACTTTCACTCACTTTCTAAAAGTAATGGCTTATGTGGGGTTCATAGGAGTGGCACTCAAAAATTTAGCATACTTGCAAAGATTATATCCGTAAGTCAAACAATGGATCCAAAGAGAGTTATGTCATACAATCAAATCAAGAAGTGCATGTGTGTGGAATATGGTGGAATATATATATATAGTGGCTAACCTAATTTTACTTTGCTCCTTCTGAAAAAAATAGACTCTCTTATTTAAACTTTAGAAACATAAAGGAAACAAGGGCTATCTTTTCTTTTTTCTTTTCTTTTTTTTTTTTTCATCGAGAGGCGGGCATCTAAGTACCCATTGTTTTCATTTGGACACGCCCTTTTTTACTCTCTTTTCTTTTTAGGGAGGTAGGCTCTACTCGCCCGTAGGACACTTGTCCATTTTTCATCCCCCTTTTATTCTTTTCTTTTGCATAGCCCCATGCTTCTCTTTTGACAACATAATTATAAGAGAGAGACAAATAAACTTTGGAGCATTTATTCACAAATAACCAAGAAAATATTTTTGGAGTGTTTTCTCCCAAAGTAGGAGCATAACACATTTTCTCGATGGAATGAAATGGAAGTGGATACATACTCCTAGTGTAGGAATAGCATAGAAATGGATATATACAAGTGGATAATGGAGTGTGTACGTGATCTTGATTTTATGAGTGACAAACCTCTCATATGGTATACACAAAGCTTGACAAACTTCAAATCAAAGCAAATAGCATATGTGACTGGAGGTTTTTCCTAATCTAGATATCAAATATTTGGCTCGTAGGAATTTAAACACTCATTCATGTAGAATCTCATCATGTAAAGATTTTCAAGTTTTCAAAAGATAAATCTTTGGGAATCTAGTCTCATTTAGAATAAGAAAATATAGCAGCTCAAACTATCTCATATCATATCCGTCAATTACCTAGATAAAGATCAAGCATATGCAACCCACGGGTTTCAAAGTGTAGAGCAAATCATCATGTCAAATTAATTTATAACCCAAGCAGATAAATCAACCACTAGGTATTTCAGAGATTTGAGCATACTTAAAACATGAGACTCTACCTATATACAAAGACTCCTAAAGATAATAAAGCAAACTAAAAACAAGCAAACTAAAGCTAAAGCAAATTAAAACAAACAAAAGCAAACTATGTTACACACTCTATTTTTGGGTTTTCATTTTATCATGCATGGAAAGAAAATCTACCAACTAATTTTTATTTGGTTTTCTGGTTTTTCACATTTTTATGGTTTTTCTTATAAAAGCTCAAAGATAAATAAATGCATAAATAAAATGAGTAAAGAAAAACTTACCTGATTGGGGGTCCTCCCCAAGCTAGTTGATGCAATCACCGAGGTGGTGGTGGTGTAATGTGCAGTCCCTCGAACGTATACGCCCAGCTTTGTCCTCGGTCTCTTCTTGAATCTTTGATTATCTTCCCCTATCTCCGCACTCTCTCTTGCAACTCCCCGCTGACCTGTCTCAAGATGATCAATTCTAGTGCCAATGTTAGTCAACATCTCACCTACATTCTCCCCCGTGGTGGTGGCTCCCCGGCGAGTGTACCGCTGGCGATAAGTCCGATAAGGTTGTGGTGGCACATAGGGAATGTGATGTGTGTGTGTCTTCCGGTGGAAAGCAAATGGTCCTCGAAGGTTTTGTTCATAGGAGGGTGCTGCGTAAAAAAGACATACGCCCTCCTTGCATACTAGACTCTCCATGCTCTTGCTCTTCATATACATTGAAACATCCCCGCCCCAATCTTTATTTTGGTCTCCCCAATGAGTACTAGTGGATGATTCTCGATTGTTGGGGGATCGCCATTCATCTACTCCATATTGCCTTGATGGTCCAGGTTGCTCAAAACCAACAAATTCTTCATATGCTGGAGTAGGTGTAACAGTGTTCTTGATAGTGAGGTCAGGGGTTTTTCTGCGCCTAGATGAGCTTCTCCCAAAAGGTACTCCTTCCACCCGCAAGTCAAAGACAAAGCTATCCACAACATACAACCCCAAAGAAGGGTTGGGTAAGATATATTCATTAATGTAACCCTTATAAAACATGACATATTGGTCTCCATTCTTTTTAAGCAGTGAGCATGATTGAAAAAATGCATAACCACCAACAAAACGAGGTTCGTAAATATATTCAATGGTAGCATTTTTGCAACAAACCAAGGTTATTAGCAATACGGGTAATCCAAGATGTGCAAGAAAATTTTTCCTCTCTTCATACCAACCATATTAATCCAATGATCAACCATAAATTTGATAGGGAAACTCTAATCTTTCTAATCATGGCATACATCAACTTCAGTTCCTCTATTCTAACAATTCTAAGTTCATCTCTAGGGAACAAAGTTATTATCAACCATCTATGCAAGAATCTCAAAGTAGGATGGTGGATTTCATCAGTGCTAGGCTTCTTTCTTGCTCTCAACACAATGCCGTAAATGCTTAGCCAAAAATTATCTCTATCAAAGTCTCCCAAGTATAAATCAATATCAACATGGCAATTTTTCGTGAAAAACCTAGCAATTGACTAAGTTGCATCCAATTCACGTAAAAATTGTTTGTTGAACATTCTAAAAGATACTCCATGTTCTAGTAACTCTAGGGTGCATAAAAATTCAGTAGTGAGTAACCTACACCCTCTTTCATTTATTTCCCAAGCATCCCCCCATCCTATGCTCCTAAAAACTTCATTAAATTCTACATCCATACCGTAGAAGCAAGCAAATCGGGGTCAATAATGGGTGTCATGACAAACTCTTTCTCCTTAAGTTTCCTATACTTGGCCTTCTTTCATCACTAAGAAAATGAATATCCTTGATATTCAAGAGAGAAAAGATGCTCACCATGGGAATGTCGAGATGAAGATCCTCCTACGAAGGTCTTGGTGAATCGAGGTCCATCTCGAGTGTGCTTGGTGTGAGCTTTCTCTTGATCTACTTCTTGTCACCATGGATGAAAGGGATTTCCAACCCTTCATGGTTGCCTTGCTGCAAGAAATTTCTCCACAAAAGCTAGGGGAAAGGTGAGGATGAGAGAAGATAAGCAAGGATCTATCACTTCACCTTCACTTCCCTTAATCTTTTCTCAAAAATAGCTCAAGGTGGTTCACAAAGTTGTTCTCCTCAAGCTTTAAGCCCATTGGAGTAGTTTCTAGAGGTGATAATGAGATAGAAAGGAGGTAGGAGAAGAATGGGAGAGAGAGGTGGCGGTGGGGTGCCGCCTCGCCCCCTCGGCTAAAGCCAAGTGGGCCCCACTTCCTCGAGATGCTCCTCTGCCATGTCTTGGTCCTCTCAATTCACTCCAATGCCCGTCTTTTTGTACGTAATGGTCCCATGAGAGGTTGGCCTTGAAATTTGAATTAATGAAAAGACAAAAAGTGTGGTAGGTGGGAGAGATGAGTCTATGACATGTGGGTCCCATGTGTCTCCGTATTTCTACTGTATAATACCCCACAAAATGTAGCACAACAAAATTTATTTTATGAATCTATGAAAAATAAGAATTCTAATGATGGTAAATTCATAATTTTCTCGCCTCCACAATAAATATTACTTACTTACGAGGGTTTTGACACACCGCAAATCCTATTTATATGGGGCTTGGAATAAAATGCAATGAAAAATTTATTTTAGAATTTTCTAGGCAATAATCATGGTAAGAAATAAATAATAATAATGCATAAAATTAAAAGCGTAGATTCTACCGAATTACCTTTTATTATGAGCCGAGTAATTCCATCTTCAAAGTGGATATAATTGGTTGATCTAGTCCACCTTCTTGCGCCGAGATATTATTAGGTCCGTGTCTTCATTAGCTTCTACTAGAGAGGCTTGTTCTGGCCGTGGGCTTGAAAGCGAACTTCTCTTCTTGTTCATTAATAGTGAATTTTATTTCTCCAACTCCAACATCAATGTGAGCATTGAGTGTGCTTAGCGAGGTCTTCCCGAGTATAATAGGTGTCCTTGTATCCTCTTTCATATCAAGCACCACAAAGTCAATCGACAACAAAGCTTCGGATTTGTACCGGAACATTCTCTCGCTATTCCAATAGGATAACGAATTGATTTTGATCTCGCCAATTGCAAGCATATTGAAGTGGGTGTGAGTGTCGTGGAAGTCGAGCTTGTCAAAGATTGTCTTTGGCATGACACCGACACTAGCTCCAAGATCACACAATGCACTCTCAAAAGTTTGACTTCCGATCGAGCACTCAATAGTAGGATGTCCAGATCCTTCTTCTTGATAGGCACGGTATTTAATATTGCCGCACTACACACCTCTCGTTAGATGAATGACTTCCATGGTAGGAAGTGGCCTTTATTGTTGAGGATGTCTCTAAGATATTTTGCGTAAGTAGGCACTTGCATGGCATCCATCAACGCACATTGATATATAGCTTCTCAATTACTTCTATGAACTTTTCAAATTGCTCATCACTCTTAAGTCTTCTTCCGCCTTGAAATGGCAAGTTTTGTGTATCATAATAATCACGCCGCATCTCATGATCTTCCTCGTATAGCTTCGCTTCGTTCAACTCTCTCTTCTTCACCTTCCGATCCCGCCTCGTGCTATCACCGATTCCGAGGGCCTCCGTGCTCCCTTAGGATAAGGTGGGTCACGTGTGGATTTACCCCCTTCCGTAGTAACATTATGCACTTGCTCGTGACTAGGAGCAATAGGCATTCTAGCAAATAGATGCAACACCTGAGATTTTATCTTCCTATTAAAGGCATCTTGTTCTTGAAAAGCGATGAGAACTTGTAACACCCGGTTTTAAGGACAAAACCGACGCACACCATATATGTGAGCCCCGAAGTCAATTCTCACATATAGCTACAAATGAATGGTAGTATCAATTCACAATGCTTAAAATATAAATCGAACATAACATAAAAGTTTATAACCCTCAAATTAGCGCATAAAATGAAAGACACCCGATCTTCTCTCGGTGTAGACTCCACAGGGAACGACCGACCGTTGATCACAAGCCTAACTTACCCCCGAGGTGGGGTGAAATAGCAAGAGTGAGTCCATGTCGAACTCCTCGCAAATATAGCTAGGCAATATCTACCCAAAACCCATGATCATTATAACATAAATAATGAATAGCATGAAACGATAAATCATGAACAATTTAATAAGCATGTATAGCCAACAATATATCATAAACAACATCTCAATAGAAAGTAAATCCTTCCCTCGGTTTTCCAGCCGCTCATAACCGCGAACACGGCTGTTATAACAGCTTTTAACTCTGCGCGAGAGGTGTACACTTTCACTACGGGTCATGGTTTTTCGTGGGCCGAGAAAACCATATAAAGCCTTTCAAAGGGGTTATCTAAATATGCCGGATAGCGATAGGGCTACAACCCATTCTCTTCCGCTTCGCAACCAACCGACACAAGTAAACACTATCCCCCCGAATCGACTAAAAGCCGAGCCATGTGACCCCCATAGTTGTAATGGTAAATCCCGGATTTTGCCAAAGGATAAGTCCTTATGGAGAGCTAAGAGCATCATAAACAAAACATAGCTCTTTCGCCCCTATGAACCATGTTATCAACAATTCATATTTAACGCTCAATGCATAAACATTAAGCAAGTCATAAGATCATGGTTTAAAGCTAGCATATCCCAAAACTATACTTGCCTTATTTAGATATCCTTCTTCAAGTCCAAAGCTTCCCCAAAAACACCTTCTTCATCAACTTCTTATAGATCATCAATTAGGTCACCAACATAACGCCACCGACCGACTGACATCAAAGACAAAGCACCACACATATATCCGAGCAATCATACACCTAAACAAAACAATAAAAGTAAATTAGAACAGTACACCAATCGATGAAAAGATTTGAGAGCAAAACTACACGCTGTTACGAACACACATGTGCGAACGCACGCTAATTAGAACTACGGTTTGAAAACGACTTTCGAAAGATTATTATAAAATTCAGAAGTAGGGCACGTTAAACATCACTACACTACTACCATGTCAGCCTGGCTACAAACGTGATCATAAGGTTGATTAAGCAAGGATATAGCTGAAAGATATATATAAATATATATGGACATTAAAGATTTTGAATTGGTCAAATGTGCAAGGAACGTTTACACATTGCTGGAGAGAAACTATGCATGCATGCCGTGAAGTGGGAACACTAGCACAGTAGCATACGCCTTCAGAAGCCAAAACTGGAATCAGCAGCAAGAGACTAGCTACGATGGTGACTTTCATGATGATTGTAGGTACATGTATAATGTGTACTTACTATGGTATTTCTACATTTATTTTTCTAAAAGAAACCGGCTAGAAAAACATGTGATGAGGTATGATGGAACCATGGCCGGCGATGGAGCTTTGCTGCACACGTCTCGGCGTTATATGTGTCATCATGATGTCGTATAGCTAGCAACGATTTAATCAAGCTAGAACATGGCTGGTGCATGGCAGCGTACGTTAATTGCACATGCATTCAGAGGGCAGCGCTAGCAGGCAGTAGCGCCGGCGAGGGTGGCCATAGACGACACAGTTAGGTTCTGGTCCAGTACGAGGAGAAAGAGAGTACGTGGAAGATGAGCAGCTCACCATGGGCAGTTTTGACGACGGGAAGCTCAGACGACCGGGCATGAAGCCATGAAACGCGGAGGGACGATGATGGCTTCCTGCAGGGTACGATCAGGCGGACGACAACAACCTGAACCCGTTGATGACGTGAGCAAAACTGAACGTTGCAAAGAAAAGAGCAGGATCCTCGACTTCGATACGAGACAAAGAAGCCTGACAACAAACTTACGAAGGGAAAGGAGCGGCGACTCCGCGAGATCAGAGCGAAGCTTGACGGCTTGCTTACAGACAAGATGAAACGTCGAACGGCGGCGTTGACGGCAGTGCAGCAAGGGAGGCGATGGCCGGTTGTAGAGGCAGCCGGTGGCGCTAGCTGGTAACGAGAGCAGATGGAACAACTCGGCGAGATCGTCAAGATGGTGGCGGCGCATAGCTAGGGCTAGCGGCTGTTGCTGGCTTGGGCGTACGCGGCTGCTGCGTCTAGGGTTTGTGGCGGCCCTGCGAACTCGAGCAAGGCGTAGCGTCGCGATTAGATGAGAAAAAGACGTGCCGCGCAGCTGCGAAGGATCTTTATATAAGGTCTCGGCGTGCGGGTTAAGCCAGAGCACAAGGAAATCACGTGGCCGGGTGGAGTGCGGTATTCGAGTCCGGCTCGACAACGACGATGAAGACGACGCCCGGCGAGGAGAGGTGGCCGCTGTGCTGCGTTGCCAAATGCCAAGCTGGGAGCTGGATTGGGCTTTGCTGCCATCAGTGGCCCAAGAGAAAGATGGAGATAGGGCCGAGGTAGAAGGTTTGGCCAGCGGGCCACACTGAGTTGCTGGACTTCTCACGCCAAAAAGCAAGAGAGAAAAAGAAATAGAATTAGGAATACTTTTCTTTTATTTGAAACAGATTTGAAACTAACAATTTCTAAAGAATTTAAACTCCTTTTCAAATTCAACAAAACCAAGGCATCACAAAAATATTAATGCAGCAGCATGAGTGCATCGAGCATGTATCTAACCTTATGATAAATTTTAATTTAATAAAAATATTTATTTTCCTATATTTTATAGCACAAAAATACATAAATAAATCATATTAATGCCGGGCGGCACTCGCTGTGTCGCCAGCTCCCCGGCTTCACACCCGCCCAAATAAGCCATCGGCGAGCAGCTTGTTGGCATTTCTAAACGCCATCACAAAAAAGGGTAGGTAGAACCTAACTCCTCAACGACGCCCTAGAAACACCGGGTATAAAATAAATCTACACTTACGTTGTCACATACAAAAATCTTTATATCCGCAGTTTACGTATATAAACCGAAATAAACTTTATACTATTGTAGCACTTCACCTAGGATGAACCAGTATCGTAATTTATATTTTCCCAAAGGAAGGACTATGAGGCAATATTCATATGACTCATGGCAATTCTATATTTTATGCACATAGAATCAATCATTCCAATACTATAGCAGGGGTGAATAGAGTGGATAAATAATAAATAAGTAAAGATAATAATAAAGAATACAATAAAAAAATAAATCGATGCCTAGGGTATTCCATTGAGATAGAGAGATATAGAGACTCACTAAAATTAGTATAGATATCATGGTTATTCTGAGATAGACTTCAAGTAACTATCAATCATCAAGTCAAAGCATAGCATGTAAAATATTTTCATGTATAGAACAAGCAAATCATATTATATAGCAAGAGGGATATCAACTAAGGAGGATTTATAATGAGATAAACTAGCCTCCGTCGCGACCATATCCTAACGTTAACTATATGATGAAGGAGGATTATAGAAGACTCAATAAGGCTGTCACCCTTATGAAGTACCCCAAACTTCATCATACAGAGGTCATCCGCAAATAACTTATATCTAAGCACCATGCCTACATATAACTTATGACTTAACCCCCTCGAGATAAAGGCTAAGTTGTCCACGATCTCAAGCATATAATAATCAATAACTAGAACTATATCAAATATCAAACTAGAATATACTAAGAACATAACAATCAATAATATAAGAAAATAAAGCATAATCATAATGAGAACTCAAGATAAATTTATTACCGAATATCTCCAATATAATAGATCTCAAATCCTGAAATGAGCTCACAATCTCCTTTTGAACAATTAGACAATCTACTACTCTTGATCTTTGAAGAACTAGAGCTCTCTAATCCTCTAATCTCCGAAACCCTAGTACTAAACTCTCTTTCTAATGTATCTAACCCCCGAATAATCAAGACTAATGAATTCTTCTCTCAATTCTAAATTTTTGGGTTTCGTGGAGTAGCTCGCCCCTTCTTTTATAGCCCCCTTGATGAATCTTGGCCCTTGATCAAACCGACTTTGATTGGACGTACTAGATCAACTCCATAGGTCGGTTGTAGGAAGGTTCCGTAAGCCGACACGTGGATCCCTAGGGGGTGCCGCAAAGGCACGGGGGCGCCCGCCCCCCCCCCGGCCGCGTTCTGCCCTCCGGCCTTCTTCGAGCTTCATTCTCTCATCATTTGTACCCCCGAATTTACTCCAATGCCCCGGATTTTGAACTTTTCTTTCGCTTCTTGATTTCCTCTCTTTTTCAGCTCTTTTTTCGGGTTTTTACGAAGTTCTTCCCCGCAAAATGTGTATGCACCAAAAAACTCGTGGAATTCATTAGTAATAACAACATTTATCTAGCATTGAACCCTCGCTTTGATGGTTAAAAACATATATAAAAGTGGTCAATAACTACCGTGAAACACAAATCCCGATGGCGAGGCAATGTGAGGTAAGAGATTTTTAGAATCTAGATTAGTTCATTTGTAGAGTCTAGATTAGTTCATTTGTAATCCGTGAGCTGGGTCCTAACTTGATTTTGTAGAATCTAGATGCATAATGATTTCAAAGAGATGGCTACCGATTTGGTAGTTTCTAATTTGAGTAGACCGTTATTGACCAATGATGCATAACGATTTTAGTAGATGGCTACCGATTTGGTAGTTTCTAATTTGAGTAGACTGTTATTGGCCAATGATGCATAATGATTTCAGTAGATGGCTACTGATTTGGTAGTTTCTAATTTGAGTAGATCGTTATTGGCCATGATGCATAATGATTTCAAAGACATGGCTAATGATTTGGTAGTTTCTAATTTGAGTAGACTGTTATTGGCCAATGGGTATATAATTTAGTGAATGTGATAATGAGATGGCTGCCTTTATGTGAACACTACTTCTTCTACCTAACTTTCTATTCATTTTAGTAATTCAATATGCTTGTATCAACCAATCGTTTAGCAACAATTGGGTTAGGATGGTTGTTTGGTGCACTACTACAGAATTGTCCATCACCGCCGGGCTCCAACCCCTTCACCGCCGAAAAACTAAACCGCGTAACCATAGCGTAGTGATGTGGGGTTCAACACTACCGGGTCAAAACACCGGGCGGTGATTTGAGGAGAGACCGCCGGTTTGCTATCAAACCCGCAACAGATCGTCACGTAACACCGCCGGGTGATCCATGCACCGCAGCAGCATTTTTGATCAAAGCAATGCCGGTTCGAAGTCACCGCGAGTTAACATCGAGCACCGCCGGGCTTCAACAAACCGAAGTAACCGAGGAGATAACACTATCGGGTTAGATTGTCCGACAAAGGTGTCGAAGAGCTAGCAATGTCGGTTTACTTTGGACCCGCCGCTGAACTTTACGCGGACACCGCTCGCTGATTTCAACCCGACAGAGTTATTAGAGTGGACACTATCGGTTGGTTAATGCAAAATGCATGCTGATGTTTCTCGCCGCCGATGATGGTTTGTAATTCAAACCGATAGTGTTTGGTGTAGTTACACTACCGGTTGTTTCTCATTCACCGCCGGGCCCATGCCACCCGCCTTAAAATTTTTAAAATTTTTGAATTTATTCATGGAATTCAGCTATTTTAAACCAATAAATGCATCATATATACATTAAAATCGACAAAACATTACATGGTTCAACGGTTACATACAACTAACTCCGCCTAATGTTCTACGAAAATTGAGCCTAGGACATCAACTTCCAAATAAGAAAAACAATGACAATAGCCATAACCGAAATCAAGACATCTTTCGTAGGCCAAGTTGCAATTCTCCTAATCTTCATATCTATGGAGAGAGGCTTCTCATCAATCTCCGTGGCTGGTTGATAGTCAAAGTTTTCACCATAGTAGGCCCCGAAAGCTTCAAATTCCGCCTTGTATTTTTGTAACAATTAATGGGTAGCCAGAGACTTGAGCAGAGCAATCTTCCCAGTTCGATAGATCCCCGAACTTGACCAACATGCACTACATACCACGCCATGGTTTGCTTATACATGCAACTAAAATAGGATGTTAATGCTATGTCATTCGAAATGTTGTACAAGAAGATTTTGAACACCACAAACTTGTGAATTTCTACATCTATCTCATTTCAATCACACTTCGAAAGCATTAGTATGTCTTCAATCATGCTATAACCGACCATAATGTTTAAATCTAATTTGCTCACCATAGACCAAAAAACATTTGCTACTATATAAGGATCCCGAACCGTTTGAAAGCAAAATCTAAATAGAAAAGGAAAATAGCAGGGTTGGAGTTATCAACACGGGCATTTCAACGAACAACTCAAAGGCAAAATACCGGGCGCACTCACCGAAGCTTCCATGCGGTCCGCGCTCCCTATCCTGTCTCGGGCGGTGCGAGACGCAGCGCCCTAGAAGGAAGCAGAGGGCGCAGACGGGGGCGCGTTCTACGGCGAATCGAGGAGTTCGAGGTCGCGGCAAGTACGGGCGTCGGGCCTAGACGGGGGACGGCGTGAGGTCAGTAGATGGAGGTGCGGTGTAGCGGAGGTCCCCATCGACGTGGAGGAAGAACAAGTGGGCGAGGCGAGGCGAGAACAACGGCGAATTTGGTCTCATTCTCATAGGCAAAATCTCGAAGAACTAAATGGCTAATTAGTTCTCACCGCGGAAGGGCGCAGACGCCGACGCGGTGTTGGGGACGCCGGAGAAGAAGAGAATGGTGGGGGCGCAGTAGGGGGCGACTGGACGACCGCGGCGTGTGTGGGTGGTGGTGCTCCGTCGGGCGACGCCGGTGGGGAAACTTATGGGGGCGCCGGGGTTGAAATGACCTGAAAAATTTCAGCTCGCCGCAAATATATATCGTCGAGGCTGAAACGAATGGCGCGGGGTTCAAATGACTTGTGAAATTTTCACCTTGCGCGCCCATATCTATAGTTAATCACCGCCGGGAACGATTCAACCCGGTGGTGATTTAAATCTTCACCGCCGAATTGGTCGAGTCCGCAGCGCTTTTACGATTTTCCCCGCTGCCGAACGGGTTCATCACCGCCGGGCGAGGTTCACCACCGCCGGTGGACTCAAATTCGGCGCTGAAACCGGCGATAGTGATGAATGATTCTCAGAGTAGTGGTGCCCCACCAAGGTTTGGCATGTGGTGAAGCATGCATGCAAGGGTGTAAGGAATATACACATGCAAGGGTGTAAGGAATATACACATGCAAGGGTGTAAGGCATATGGTGGCTAGGTACCAATCAACCCCTAACTCGAGGTGATGGCTAATAGCGAAGAGTAAGCATATTCCATGCCATCCATTCAATTCTTTGTTTCTCATTTTCAATTAAAAGGCAGCCATCAGATATAAGAAAAAGGCAGGCACCAATTGAGATGCATGTGTTTGATCAGTATTCACACCTTGATTTGCTTCGATTTTGCAGCGCCCTGGTGGTACAAATTGGGAAAAGCATTTCTCAACCTGGATTTTGCAGCACCATTGGGAACCATCCATTCCAATGCAACACTAGATCTAATCTAAGTGATGGCAGAGGATGGATGGGGCCACGGTGATGTTAGAGCAATGAGGACTCAGTTTCTTTACACACCGTAAAATCATTATTTTCCTCCTATCAAACCGATGTTGCTTTCTCAAATTCATTATGTTACAAAGCCAGCCTAGTGTTTGGTATAATATCCGACTCTTTATGTATTTATCCTATGATATAGCACTGTGTTTGGTGAGTAACCCACTAAATCCTATCAAACTGATCCTGCTTTCTCAAACTAATAACATTCCATGTGTTTAGACTTTCTAGGTCACTCGGGTGACGGCGCTAATGAGCGCCATCAACGGCTCCATCCACGAGCCGCCAACCGAGGGGCTAGCAGCCCTCTCCCCGAAGGTCGACGACCTCGCCAGCCGGTGAAAAAGGACCAAAGGCCTCAAGACAAAGGACACATTCGGCTTGGACCTTGAGGGCATCAAGTCCAAGCTCGCCCGCCTCAATAAGGCCCCTCGCGACGACGGCCTCCTCGGAAGTAGTGGAGACCGCCGAGCCCCTCGGGACCTTTTGCTAGCCCACTTTTCGGTGGGCTAAGTTAGATGTCATTTTGTGTCCGATGGTTAATCCGAACAATCTGTATGTATGGTTGGTTGGTTGGATGGATGGATGCGGGACTAATTATAGTATTAGTGTATATGTATGTATGGATGGATGGATGCGTAACAACTAATTATAATTACAAAGATTATTAGTATATGTAGTATGCACGGATGGATGAAGAACAACTAATATTAGTGCCGGTATAATATTGTCGTTATATTATTATTGCCGATCATGTCTTTGTTGGTGTTTGCTCACAATTTGTGATTGATCTTCCCCTTTCCTTTTAATTCATTTGGATTTTCTAAGTTCATTGTCAATTGCTTAACAGTTTGTGATCGATCTTCCCACTTTTTCATAAATTAAGATGAATCTATTGAGGATGGTCGAGAGATACATATGAAGAGACAACGCATGAGACGCATGATGCTACTACAGGGGTGCATTCGGGAGTTTGTACCGCAGAGGGGCAAATATCCGCCTGGCCTAAGTGCGAAAAGGGGAGGATCGTGACCATCACAAGGTGGCCGTAAAAATAAGATAGTTGTCACGGAGCTCGCTCGGACGGGTTTCCCACGCTAAGGACGCCAAGCTAAGAATGAGGAGACTTGGCCGGTCCGATTGCTGTAGACAAAGGGTCCCCTTGCTCATAGATTCACCTGTTCCTTTAAGTCATGCAATCAAGTCAATTATTTGAGGACTATGTCCGAATTCATTGGAGTTTCCACCCAACTTAAAGGCCATAGCATTTAAGAAGTCGTGGCAGGTGGTAGGAAAAAGTTTTAGGACCCACAAAAGCGATCTAGTGCGAATTACGTCAAACAAAGGGAGGGATGCCACGCTGAAGCGCATATACATCCCCAAGGAGGATTGGCCGCCTTTTGTTAAAGCGAAGGGAAGCCGAAGAGGCACCGCAAAAAAAAGTCGAGATACAATGAGCTTAGGTAGAGGAACCAAAGATAAACCACCGCTCGGGGATAGGAGGTTATGAAGCAATGTCCGAAAGGTGGGCTTAGGAGGACAGGGGACTTAGTCGACAAAGGAATTCAGAATCCTTGGGACAAATATCCTAAGGTCCGCGCTTTGGCTTTTTTTTTTGTGGACGCAAAAAACTGGAATTGTTAGGTGACAAGGCTAAAATTGTTTGGGTTGGTGGAAGAACTCAGCCTTTAGCCGAGAGGGTTTTAGAGGAGGCAGCCCATGCTTCTTCCGAGGTCACCGTGTAAGGGAAAGAGATCTGCTCATTCCCCCCGGGCACCCTGCAATGCATGGGCGTGTGCGTGGGGGTGTCTAGTTGGGGTGGTTGGAAGAGTTTTGCCTTGCGCTGGCATGTACGAAAGAGGAAGTCTCCAAATTGCGGCCGCGCAACAGCTTAGAGAAGAGCTTATAGCTAAATTAGCCGAGCTCCAAGCTAGTGTGGCGGCAATGGAAGCACAAGCACAAGGTTGGCTGCCCGGCAACACCCCTAGCGCTGGTGGTGGATCGAAGAGCAGCCGGCGCCACCCTCGCGACAAATGATCCGATAGCCAATCCGGATGCTTTGTACGAGGTACTTTCCATTCGAACGATGTACCCTTGTAACGAAGATCGGAGGTTATCGTTGAGGTAGCTAGGGGAAAGGTACACCCGAATCACCCGTAGCTACTTGAGGGTCAACCAATACCGGGCAAGACATACCGTTGTAACGATTGAACATGTAAATCCTGGTTTTGAGGCTACACTCATCGGATCCGCCGACAAAGGAAATTAAGACTCTTGGCCGTCTATTTTTAAGAGGATCCAAAGTGGAGTAGAGACCTTATGACCTGTAACACCCCAACAACCGCCTTCTTGTTCTCGCACCAAAACCTCCTCCGCCTTCCGTCTCCACAAAGTGATAGTCGGTCTAAAAGGACCATATGGCACACAAAGGTTATTAAATGGGAATGACAAAGAATGACTAGAGTCCCTCTCTCGACTCGTGAGTGCAATGGGTGGGAATGAGATGACTAGCTTGCATGCCAATGGTGATCAGAGTGCCTCTCAGGGTGCAATGGATCGGAATGCGGCGACTCACTCTCATGCCAATGATGGTCAGATTGCCTTGCAGAGTGCATCGGCTAACAATGCGGAAACTGGCTCTCAGGGCATGGATGATGAGAGTGCCTCGCAGACTGCAGGGGCTGAGAATGCGGGGAGTGGCTTGCATGACAAGAATGTTCGAGTGCCTCTCGAGTGCAAAGAAATGAGAAGCGAAACAAAGTGGTCCAAACAAGCATGTTTCAGGCAAGAGGCATGGAGCATCCAACGGTGACAGCATATGTTCCCAAAAAATGTCGTCCCTTATGACTAGAAGCAATTCAAGTGCCCTCGGTATGCACCGGACAACCCTAAGTACCAAAGATGGATTTCCAATGCTCTCATGCGAACAAATTAGTATGGTAGGGGGCCTTCTTGTGCCGCTCTTCATGGGTGGTGCATGCAAGCGTACCGTTACAAACATGCGAAAGGTGGCGTTTACTGCATCGCCCGGGAAAGAGGCCTTTTTGCGTGACACAGACGAAGAGGCTAAGATCAATGTGGGTTTCGATGACCTGTTTGACTTTGTGACACCGGATGGATTGGATGTGGCCATCCTTCACCGCAAGACACCGTGAGTACAATTTCTTCTATTCTGGACTCATTCGAGATGCCTCTTTCATCTATTGCTTACTAAATTTGCTTGGCATGCTTCTCTATTCCTAGATGTCTGCTTAGAGAAGTGAGGGCCTTGTCTTTGTCAGTTGGCTTTCTTGATCCTGAGCCATTGACCTTCTCGAAGGGTCGAAGTGGGCGTAATAAAGAACGGCCTTACATATCTAGAATTTGGCCTACGGAAATATCATGACAAGGACTTTGTCATGTTTGCGCATAACCCAGGCCAACACTGGATTGCTGTTGTCATAGCAATCAAGTGGAGGAAAGTTTATTTCGTTGACTCTGCGCTTAGCGTCGGACGAATACGCTCCGTTGAAAAATACAATACAACAAAGAGTGTTTCCTAACCTAGATCTGACCCATGCATTTTTTTCTTAATTATGTTACTAAAAATAAAACAGAATGTGACTTTTTTTACATTTTACTCACATGTAGGCTTACTGAGCGTGTTTTCAATCCCACGGCTCTAAAGGCAACAAGGACACAAAAGTTTTTGTTTCACTCCAAGTATACAAAAGTAAAAGTTGTGCTTCATCTGAAGTTGTGCACTTGCCACTTGGGTTTCCATTCAGCAAATAACCACTGTGTTTCATATGTTTGCAAAGGTGCTGGACGCAAAGTTTGATAACAAGACATGTGGGTTCTACACGGTGCACCACTTGATGGCTGCGATGAAACAAGCTCATTTGGATCGCCCGTAGGTAACTCGAAGTGCGACTCCATCTTGTGCCTACCTTTGTTTTGGCGATAAAGACCATGTGTACAACAAACACTTATGCCTACCTTTTCTTTGTATTAGAATTTGACTTGAAGAGGGAACCGATCAATTTGGAGGATATTAGAGAGAAGATCACCAAGTTTCTTATGAAAGATGTCATTAGCCCCGACGGCGACTATTTCGATTCGTAAAACCGTGAGTTGCTTCGTTCCCTTGCTTCATCACGACCGAGGTGGATACATGATGTGAACTGTGTTATTTGTGTTGTGAACAATGCGTGGCGTGCCATGAACAACTGGTGCGTGTGAAGAGCAATGAGATACACTTGAATTTTCAATGCCGCCGCGCGTCACCATTTGTTTGTGATTGGACCTATGTATATGTATTATATACATATTAATAATATCAATGTTGTGGTGTCGGGCGATTCTAAGCTGTACACGTGTGCAGAACGTCATCATTCACACACCTGACGCCGTCGGTTGTCTAGGAGGCGTCTCAAGCCTCCGGATAGTTACTGCACTGCCTCGCCCCGACGCGGCGTCGGTTGTTTTCGCAGACTTTTACGTCGCTCCCGAAAAATTAAGTGTTAATGCGAAACGTCAACCTCGTTGCGAACCCGTAGCGATTCGGCGTCTTTAATTTTCCAAGAGTTATAGTCAATGGGTCGTCATAAGCGTGCGTAGTCTTCGCGACGATTCTGATTGATTACGGGTGCTAGCGTCCCAGAACACAAAACAACCGGTCGTGTACGAGCAAGTGTCAGAAAGCTAATCTAGTTTCACGCACACGTGAATGAAACAAGAGTCGGTGAAGAGGGCGGGAACTACGAGACGGATAAACCAAAGTCGTGTGCGTAAGTAGCACAAACCACGACGCCGCGAGTGTCGGCGTGCGTATGGGCGACAAATAGTACGGTCGGCTACCTTTCGAACGGTCAGTATTGGGAAAGCATCACGTACACTTTTCGCCTCCGTGGTCTGTAAGCTTCAACGGTTAAAGCGCGGTGCGCATACACCCGCTAACGTGTGGCCCGTTTACGATGCTCTTTTTTACACGGGGGTCCGCACATGCGAAACTATTACCGGTCACACAATCGGGCCCGCGTTTGGTAACTTAGGAAGGGATACGCTTGCTTATTCATGCCGCGTGGTTTGTAACGTTCTTCGGAAAGCACAAGATCGTAGGAAAACTTATGCGTAGGTACCGCTCACTACGATCAAGCAAAAAAACGAGGTCATAGACCCGCTGAAAACCGTCTGTGATAAAGTGTGTTGGCTGCACCCTTGGTAAGGTTTTGGTCCGTAAAAGTCGACATTTAGAGACCCTAATGGGCGACGCGCCGCGCGCGATTGTAGATGCCCTCAACGCGCGATTTGTAGAGGCCTTTTTTACATAGTGTTTCTCCTTCATACCCGTGTCAACGCCACGGGGATATGATGCGTGATGGACAAAGTTAAAGGGGATTAAAACATCTACCAAGGATTTCCCCAAATAAATTATTATATATGTTTTATTGCATTATCACAAGTTGTCACCTGTCCAACATATCTAAATATTTCTATTCAATATTGGTTTAGCTTGGAGTTTAAACATAAGATTAAATAATCTTTTTGCAGATAATCTTAGTGATTACAATTCAATCCTTTAACAATATAATACCCCTTTCTACCCACGACAACGCGGGAATACCTCTAGTTATTACTACTCTCCAACCGAAGCACATACGCCTATCGTTCACCTCCCACCTCCCCGCGCTCGAGCTAGCTTCCAAAGAAACAGCCCACACCGTCTTTGCCGCCCGTGAGTTCGTGCCATGGAGAACCTTTGAGCACTTGCTTGTGGAGCTTGCAATGCACGTCGCCATGCACGCAGAGCATCCTATGGAGGACCTCTTCAACTGCGGGCCACCTATTTGCGATAAAAGTGGCGTCGCGACCCCTAGTGGGACGGAGCATCCGCCAGACCGGTGCTATCTCAGCGGGTCTATGGCTGGGGGGGTCACACAGACTACTCGCCCCGTATCGCGCGAATCTCACCAAGCTCGCCCAGTGCGGCAAGAACCCGAGGCGTGTGTGAGCGAGCATGTCTGCCAGTGTTCGTGGAAGGCCGCGACACCGTCCGCGCGCCTCTCGACAAGCCGAAAGCAGCCACCGACTGGGGCATCTGCGGCGGCCTACATTCACGCTCTTCGCTCTATAGGTGGAATGTCGCGCCGCCGATGACGATAGTGCCCGAGAGGTGTTGCGGGAGATCGAGCGTGACTCGGCGGCGACGTTGCCTCGACATTGATCCGAACATGAACTGCCGCAACTACTTCATGCGAACGCGTAAGTGTTGCACGACGATTTGTTCCTGCCGTACATAATTTATTTATAAATTTTCTAGGAATTTTCGAAGCTTGGAAAATGTACTTTTCGCTCCTCCATGTACGATTTCCGGGTGCACGTAGCATTTACCTAGCGGTGATCGCGCGGGTCGGTCCAAAGCCGCAGCTTGGGACCGACCTCCTTCTTATCTCTCTTACCTAGTTACACACTTTCATAGCATTTTTAGACTTGTGGGTCCCACGACCTCTCCCTTTTTCTCTCTTTCCCGCATGGAGCAACACAATGGAGGTACTCAATGCGAGTTTCATACGGTTTCATAGGCGTTGGAAACAATGCTAGAGAGTTTCACTAAGATGAAACTTTTCCCTTCTCTCTCCTCCTAGTTTCATGAAAAAAGCTGATGTGGCACCCTATTAAATGTGCATGAAACCCTCCATGAAACCCCATTGAGACTGGCCTATGGATGAAAACTGAGAGGTTTTATTAGTTGTAAACATGCATTGTGTTATATTTTTCCGAATTTGTGTTGTTTGGATGTTTGATTGCAGTTGAGGGGCCCCTTTGGATAGAAGGAGAGCAAACTGATAGGAAAAGGAAAAACAAAAGAAATGAGTTGGCATAAGCCGAATCCTGTGAAAATCCTATCCTAGTACGAAATTCCTTTACTTCACCAGTGAACCAAAGGACCCCGAAATGATTATAGTGAACAGATTGCTGGGAAAACAAAATACTACCGCATCTTTGTAAGTTTTACGGGGACCCGTCATCGCGAAAAAGAAGTCTATAGGAGTAGTCAGCGTCCGTCCGTTCGTCCTTCGTTTGCCTCTTCCCAGTCAACGGGCATCCATCACCGTGCAGGTGCAGATGACCACTGCGACCTGGCCTGCACCAAAGGAATGGACGGAACGACGGTGGCAGACGTGGGCCCTATTCTACAGCGAGGTGTGAAGGATTCGCATGCAAAGGGAGTGGATATGATCAGCATGTGTACGGGAATAGTCTAGTTTCATTTTGAAGCATACCAGAGTAGGAAGTAGTATGTGTATTGATGATTTTTATCTTTGTATTCCCAAACCGTTTGACCAAAACCTACTTGTACACCTTTATGGGGACTCGCGCGGCCGGCCGACCAGGCGGAACTTGAACGCTTCTGGTTCCGTGTCGCAGAAGTGTCGGTTTAATAGCCGCACGCGTTCTTAGCTTCCCCGTGCCGCGAAGGGCAAGAGGCCGCTACTCGGAGGGCAAGGAGGGCGGGCGAGGAAGATGAAGGGCAAGAGGCGGCAACATCACCCGGAGACGCGATGGCGGCGATGCCATGATGATCGTGCTTCTGCTGCGGCCGGAGGAACTGCTTGGGCAGCAGATCCTCCAAAGATCGCATCAAACAGAAGGACGAAACTTCCGGGAAGCAACGCACCGCATCTTCGACTCGTCTGCCGCAAGTTTTGGCAATACACCGACATCGAGGAGGCGATCCGGCTCGTGTCGCTCCGTCGGCCTTCACCGAGGTGGCGATCTGGAAGAGTTGTTCCCTCGAGCTCGCGGCGACACTTCCTCAAGGCCGACCATCCGAGGCCATATGCTACGAGGGACCGTGGAAGATGACGAGCGGCGCCGTGGGAGCTGGCGGGGTCGAGCTCCTCGGGAAAGCCGATCTGATCCCGGGGCTCGGCAGCGCTTACTTCTTGGTGATCTTCTTTGTCTGATCGAACCCTTGCACCAAGAAGCGCTAGCGCTGCTCGATGAAATCGGCGGCGGCCCATAGCCCGGCCGGGCCGTGGCGAACCATCGCCCGCCAAAAGCGTGTTTTGGCCCGGCTCGGACCTCAACAGGTCGTTCGCGCAACCCAACCTTGATTCGTGTCATTACCGCGATGACCATGTAGAGCATCATCCTGATCACGGCGACCCCCACGCCTATGTATGGTCCGAAGGATGCATGCGGCGGCACGAGGGAAGCGCCTTCATCCGTGCTACTAGGCGCTTCGGTGCGAATCCGTCTTCAGTTCTTCCTCTTTCCGCAGAACATGGACGGCTTAGCGAGATATGCTTTCATGAGGATGTGCAAGGTGTCCCTAAACTAGCTTTATATGGTTTTCGCTTGTCATATGGTTGTGTAAACATTGGTTCTCGCTTTAATTTGCAACATGTGTTTATTTCCCCGTTGTAGGTGTTTTGAACCGGGGGTACGGCTAACCGACGAGTGATTGTGTTGCGCGTCCCAGGATCCGGATGGTTGGTGCGAGATGACGCAAGATGTATACTGGTTCAGGCCAACGCCGCCCTAGTCCAGTTGGGGTGAGTGATCGTGGTATCGCACCGAGGTGCTCATATTAGGGGGATACAAGCTGGGCGAGAGAGAGGCCGGGACATCAAGTCTCAGTGCGTGGTGTGATTGAGCTAGGTTGCCAATGTCGTGTGAAGTCAGAGCGTGTGTGTGCTTCGACTTGCCCTATTCTATGCCCGGGCACCCCCTTTTATAGTCACAAGAGGAGCCGACGAGTACATGTCCTCAAGCGTAGGAAATTTCTTGGCCGGTGCCCCGTACTCGAGCCGCAAAGAAAGGGCGTCCGTAGTTGTCGCCAAGGAAAGGAGGCTGTCCTTCTGTTGATCTTGGATGTCCTCTTGAGAGGCGTGGGCCCCGGTATGACCTGTGCCGAGAGGTTGTTGACTTCTGGGATTCTTGCTTTTCCGAGGGGTGATGCTCAGGGGGGTGGTAAATGGCCGAGGGGTACCCCGATGGTGACCGGGGATTCTTTGCATTCGCTCGCGGTGGTCCGACGTCGTGGGTCGCGGTGCCATCCGAGGCCCCCCTGGATGGGCACGTGAGATGACATTACATTGGGGGTGGTTGTCACGATTAACCGGTAAGGCGTGAATGAAAGACTTACCAAAGGTGTTCCTCGGATGAGCCGACGGCGTCCTGAAGGATTTGACCACCGTGGGGCCCCTCTGGTGAGAGAATCCGGGGTGTCAGGGTGCCCAGCTTTGTCAGGGGCGGACATCCCGCCTTTCCTTGTTTTCGCACCGTTGTTGGGCAACGAACGCCGAGGGGTACGCCTGGTTGAGTGAGTCTCGGGCGAACCGACCCAATCCTTCCCTCCCAAGAGGGAGGGCTGGGCGAAGTCGCCGCTTCCCGCTCCCGGGCAGGGCCCTCCGCTCGGGATCTCCTTGGGATAGTTTGCTTATCTTGATGGCACATTGAGGTTGATTATCTCCTTGATTGATCGTGTTGAGGTGTCATTTATTTTGGCACCCGACACCCGTGTTGAACTCGCAATATAATTATTAGAAATTTAGCGAGAGCTCACCGGCGACCATGGCGACACAGCGGTGGTGTCGAGCACGCCATCAACGAAGTCGCCGTTTGGGTCACCCGAGCCACCATTGCCCGATCTATCCTACCCAAAAGGCCAAAACATCTGTCCGACGAGACGGACTTGGAACGTACAAAACAAAGAAGAACGAGGAATGGAGCAACGACTACGACGGCGAACTTCGCCGGGCGGGGGTGCGGGCGCTTTCCGCGACGGTGGGATGCGGCCGGGGAGGTTGATTGGTTGAGGTTGCGGGCAATGCCTACTTCTCACAACTATGTGTGGCAACATGTATACCCTAATCTCTAATTATAAACCCTAAACCTAACCTTGAACGCTAAACACTAAACTATAAAATTGGTGCCTTGGGGCCATCATGTCTCAGAAAATCTTAACCCCGTCCGCATTGCCTTCACTACTTGCTTCTCGTTCCGTATCGCGAAGTGTGCGCCGTTCTCGGCTTTCCACGTGTTGCGAGAAGGGCAATAGGCCGGCTACTCGAGAGGGCAAGAGAGGGCAGAGCGAGGGCCGGCGCTTGTTGTTGAAGATGAAGGGCAAGAGGCGGCAACAACACGCCGACACGACGGCGATGCCGTGATGACATGCTTCCTGCCCTGCGACTCACGGAGGACCTACATCGGCGGCGGATCCTCCGGCCTGCATCCGGCGGAGGACGGCGTCCCGTGGCTGGGAGCTTCCTGCGTGTCCGCCGCAAGTTCCGGCGGCACACCAACACCGAGGAGGTGCGATCCGGCTTGTGTCGCTCCCGTCGGCCGTCGCCTACTTCCGCGCGTCAGAGTTTCCCCTAGGTATGGGAACTCTGGCACCGCCACTTCTTCAAGACCGATCATCCGGAGGCCATATGCTATGAGGGGGATCGTGAAGATGACGGCGGTCTTGCCGTGGGATCCCAAGGGCTCCTCGAAAGCCGCCGATTTGGGGACTCGAGGCGGCTTACTTCTTTGCGATCTTTGCTATACGGTCGGAACCACGCGGACCAGAGCGCCGGGCGCCACTCCATGGAATCGATGCTTGACCACCGGGCGACGGCCGGTGGGCGAACCATCACCTGCCAAAGCGCGTTCTTTTGGCCCGGTAAACCTCATCGAGGCGTGCGGCCGACGCTAACCCAGCCTTGACCTTGGTTAGGTCCTACCGCAAGGTTGACCGTGTAGTCTTTACGTGCCGTCGACCCCGAAAGACTGTGTATGGCAAGAAGGATGCATCGCGCGCGCGAGGGGGCGACTCCATCCCGTCTTTGCGGCCTTCGGTGCGCGGCCCGTTTTGAGATCGCAATCATGCCGTGGAAATTGGACGTCTTAGCGAGATACGCCTTCATGAGTATGTTCAAGATGTCCCTAAACTAGCTAATTTATTTGGTTTTTGTTGTCATATGGTTGTGTAAACACTGGTTCTGCATTAATTTGCAACAAATTGAGGCGAGAGCTCACCTAGGGTTAGCGTTGAGATGCTCGCCGCTCAGATCTCTGGTGTTTTGGGTGGAGGTCGAAGAAAATGTCGCAGGAGAAGCACATCTTCTTGGGTAAGCACCGAAATCTAGATTGTAAAGTGCATTATCCTTCCTTTCTTGAAGGGTTTTTTGAATGCCTCTAAAAAGGCTTTGTCTTGCATATCCGTGTGACTCATGCTATCTATCTTGTACAACATTGCTCAATAATTTTGTTGTCTTAAATACCTTTTTCCGATTGATCCTAGGTACAAACCCTAAGACCCACGTGGGAGATTATAAAAGGATGGGGAGGCATGAAAAGCACATCCTGGTTCAGTCTGGCAACCACGGCGTGGGGCTCCTGTTTGAGATTGGCAACCACAGCGGCGTACTCCTTTTTTATCTTTGCAACCTCGTCGGCGTGCTCCTTGTTTGCCTCCATCAATGTATGGCGGAGTTGGGTGGCCTCGCTTTTGCTCAGCTCCTTTTCCACCTCTGCCTTTGCCATCTGCGGCTCCTCGGCCTATCGGTCGGCCTCGGCTTTTTTTAAGCCTTCGGGGCTCATCATTTAGCGGGGGCTACTTTGCGCTGAGTTGCACAACGCGGCCTCATGTTGTGCCTTGGCCGCCGCAATTGCCCGCTTTTGATGCACAATGTCGGCTTCATCTTTGGGCCTTAGCCGCGCCCTCCTACTCATCTATCTTTGCTGGAGTAATTTGAAGATAATAAATCTTGCGTTTTGGGCCCAAGGTGTGGTGCGCTTCAAGTGAATAGTTGCGATCTACGCATAAGACTAATGACAGAACTTGTTTGTTTACTATGGCACTCTCTGCACTGTTGATAGTGCACTTTTATGGTTATTGGAAGTTTGCTGTCAAGATGACTGCTCATGTGGTTTTGGAACCGATTTCTTTGTGTACGCATATGTAGTGATTACTTTGGTTGTGTGAACGCTAGTGTTGTCAATGCGTTCTGCCCGTCTGGATTGAGCTTTATTATGATGGGCATGAAGCAAGACCGGAATGGAAGGGTCATTACGAAGTTTTTATTTTTTATTTTTTTATTTGAGCCCTATTCGGCAGTTCTATTATTCCACACTCGGTTTGAAAGCTAATAATGTTGTATATCAAGTAGGCATCGGCGGGGCGGCGTAGGGAGTGGACGACAACCGAATAGTACCGACCTCGCCGGTTATAAATACACCGCCCTGTAGCGTAATGCTACCAACGGCCTGTTGTGAACAATTCATGTCTGTGGCCAACATGGGTCGTGCATTCTTAACCTGGAGGCCTGCTTATGAATCAGATGACCTTAGCGGTCTGATCAAATCGGGACGACCCGCGGTTATTGACGTCGCCAAAAATATCGGGCGCCACCGCCGCTACCGCGAGGGTAAACCTTAGTATAGTACTAGTACTACTTTCACTTTAGATGTCATGAAACGCGCAACACTTTCCTCAAATAGATAGATAGATCCGAAGATGAAGAAGCCTAGGTTCGCCGAAAATGGCGAAGTCATCCGGCCAGATCCATCAAAACCGGCTTCAAACCCCCGCCGCTAGCTCGGATCTTATCGGCAACCTCCCGGATGCCATTCTCGGCACCATCATTGTTAGCGTTTCTTAAGCACAATCACTAGAAACGTGTTTAGAACCCATCTCCAATAACGGCGCCAGAATGCGTCGTTGATATTCCTAAGTGAAACCACCGGTGTGCGGTGATAACACTAGGCACATCAACGGTGATAGATCTTGCCTAAGAAGATATTCATCCGCGCACGGATCTATCATTGTAGCATTTCACCCGAAAGTATTCGAGGTATCGTTATTTATATTTTCCCAAAGGAAGGCATGGTGGAAAAGGATCTAATAGAGACATGAACAGATAACATGACTATGTAATGGACCAATGCTCATAATAGGGATATAAAGGAACGGTAAAGGGATAACTTGACACACTCACTCAAGCCAAACTCAAGGATAAAGATAAATAAGGAATAAAGAAAGTCCTAAGTGGAGCATACTGATTCTAGTCATGGTCAGGCATAGAATCAATTGATAGTCGCAACACGCATGAGCGGGAGGTCGGAGCTGAGAATGAAATGGGTGGGGAAGACCTTCCTGGAGCATCCGCCCTAATGGAAGGCATTTACTTAACTCCTACAAAGACACACCTAACGTGGAGGGATTTCAAAAGGGACGGTCAAGGCTTGTCACGACCAAGCCGCCTACCCCCTCAACCGTGGCATGCACTCATATTCGAAGGATACCTAGCATCCTGGACACCACGTCCGCATACTAGACACTACTCATGTCCCCATGGCCCCCACCCTACGGATGGACGGAATAGGACACGAGCAAGCCCCTAAGGACACAACGAACCGCCATTCAAAGACAATCCCGACACTACCCAATTATATTGCATGAATGGTTTAAGCATAAAGTTCTATATGATGATATCACAACATAGAAACTATAGACTAGTTCATGTGTCATGATCATGTCAAGAACAACATGTTAGATCATAGGATAAATCACGAGGTATAGAAATAACATGAAGACTCTAATCCTAATGCACAACCAAGATAAGATAAGAGCAAGGCTTTGGAAGAATACCATAGAAAGATTTATTCCCGAATCCATCTTCCAAGGAGCCAAGCCCTCCTTGGTAGCTTTGCCTAGCTCCACATTCTAAACTACTAAACCTACTAGGAGGAGGAAGAAGAAGAAGTGGAGAGGAGAGAGTAGCTTTCTTGTGAGGTGTGTGTTACAATGATGGGAGATGGCCTCCTTTTATAGGTAGAGGAGAGGGGGCTCATTGGAAAATGTCCCTCCCCATATGGAAGGAGCCGAACCGACCTGAATACCTTCCTAGTTTGCTAAACCGACCAACCAACGCGTCGGCAACACCGGGTTTGGAAGGTAACAAAACCGCCTCGCCAAACCTCGGGCCCTCGAACCGCCTCGGGATGGGTGCGCGGCCGCAGTGGTGCGCCGCCGCACTGTTCGGCTCGGTTCGGGCCGGCCTTGGCAGGCCGGGCGTGTTTGGGCTTGAAAAGTTGTGCGACGATGTTTGCTCGCCCAGCTCTAGCGTGTTTGGTCCATTTCTCCCTTGGGCTTGATGTTCTCCGGAATGCGCTTTCGGGGAGCGCCTTTTTGGTATATTTTCCACTTGTTTCTTATATAAATCTGTACAATAATAATTTGGACACTACAAGTGGAAATATGTCAATAATAAATGTATATGTGTGTAGTAAGGTATAGTTTCACCCTTATTGGTAGAATGTTGACGTTAAAAATATGTCATTGGTGACCGTCAACAAACTCCCCAAGCTTACCCTTTATGTCGTCCTCGAGCAAAGATAAGTACTTGGTTGTTGATCAGGAGTTGCTTGCTATGCCGATTATGTTTCACAAGTGCCGTGGTTATAATAAGATTTTCTACTAGAGTTTGAATAAAATGGCACATCTTTTTCTCACCCTTTTATTACCTTTCATCGTAGCGGGGCTTTTAGCTTTTCTCAAAGTCTTGGGCGGTTGCCAAATAGAACGGTTATAACAGAAATACTTTTCATTCATCCTTTTGATCAACTTTCTCATCCGGGATTTATTTATTTAAGTTCTATTTTGGTTTTTCGAGAAAGTATGGGCTTTATTGCTATATATATATATATATATATATATATATATATATATATATATATTTGGAGAGGTGGGCTCGCTTTCGCCCTAGACTTTTGTCTTTTATTTTCTCTTTTTCTTTTTTTGGAGATGTGGGCTCTACTGCCCTTGGACACATGTCCATTTTTCATCTTTTTTTTTTTTTTTTTTTTTTTAGCATAGCCCATATCATTTCTCTTTTCTTTTAAATTAGATTCCCGATGTCAAGTTTCTCTTTTTGGACGAAATCATAGCAAATCCATTTGTACCATATCATACTTGGCAACAACTTAGACTAGATAGAGCCTATGCAACCCACATGAATCGTGGTTTTTTTTTTTTTTTTTTTTTTTAGGATGAGTTTTTAGACTTAGCCACTAAACCCAAACTTTAGAGAAATTCGAATTATAAACGAGGCACAGGCAAAACATAAAAAAAGAGCAACTATTCATCATTTCAACAGGGGGTAGAACTAAACATTTCTACAACACATATATATGGAGTGGAATAAATCTCCTCTCTCTCTTTCTTCTTCCCCTCTTTTTTATTATTATTATTATTTTTTTTTTTTTATTCTCATACCTCATCATTCATATAAGATAAGGAAATAACCTAATGGAATGTGAGATACGAGTTACCTTTTGTGGAGTCCTCCCCAAGCTAGCTTTTGACTTACCTTCTGGTTTATGAACGTTGCTAGCTTGTGAACGCTATGAATAGATCTTTGATTAACATCGTCTTTTTGAGCGTGCAAGGAGACTCCCCCAAGCTTGTCTTGTGATGATCTTGGAAGAGCGGGACAATCATTCTTGGGGTTTCAAAGGGTTTTTATTTTTATTTTATCATTATCATTTTTTTTGTTTCACCAAACAACTTCTCGATCTCCATTGTCATCTCTTGGACTTACCCTCATGATGTTTGATAAATTCCTGCAGGGTTAGTCCATATATTTGACCAAAATCTACACTAGTTGCTCTAGTTCAATAATCGGACTCGACTCATGTCTAATCTGATTAAGGTAGACTTTTGACCTAAGCACCATGCTTAATTCAAAACGCCTATGGAAGTATGATCAACTAGTATGACCAAAACTTGCAAACTTAAACGTGCCAATATAGAAAGAGGAAGCATGAAAGAGCAATAAGATTCATCCAATGAAGATAAAGACTTTGAAAGGTGAACAAAAAGATTATAATTTATTTATTTTTTTACTAAAAATTTATTCTAAAAATATGTTTTATTGTTTTCTTAGTTTTTTTATAGAAGAATTTATTTTATTTATAAAGATTTTTTTTTTTAGTTTTTTTTTGAAAATATTTACTTATAGATCTTTGTGTAGTAAATATTTTTATTTATTTTGATAATAAAATATTTTATAAAACACTTTTTTTTTTTTGAAAGGTAATGGACAGAGGATGAGAGTGTAGGTTTCTCATTACCTTGTTAGGGTCCTCCCCAAAGCTAGCTCAATGCTCATCGGATCGGGGTTTGCCCCGTGCTCTTTTTAACTTTTCCTCGCATGGTTAGTATATGGTAGTTTCACGAGTGGACTTACCATCCTCCTCGTGATTACCAAAATTCAAAGCATATGCGAGAAGGAGCATTTCGAGCAAGCTAGGTGTTCAAGAATTATTATTATTATATTTTTTTGAAATTTATTGGAGGACAAAAGAGCTTCACCAAACTTTTCAAACTCAAACAAGGCTAAGATAAAGATGCAATAATAAGTCTAGCCTTGCTTTATCTTCATCATGAAATAACATGAATTCTTTATATGGAGATAAGTATGAGTAAAAAGAATTGGTGATCAATTACCTTTGCGCACTGAAAGTGTGTGTACCAACCGCGCATGAAGGCAAGAATGTTGAAACTTCGTGGTGGTAGCTTGATGATCCGTCTCGGGTGGGCCACAAGGCTTAGGTGATACACATAGGTAGTGTATATAGACCATGGGCCTTAGTGGTCACAAAGGTGTAAAGGAGGATGTTCCTCCTTTCCTTTACCTTCTTTTTTATTGGACCTTTGTGTACTGAAGTGTACTTTGACCGGCAGCCTTGAGGATAGAGTTCATAATTGCTGCATCGGTAGCGTGATGATCTTGATTTGGTAATGACATCCTCACACCGAGTACAGGGGAGCGCATTAAACTCACCTGTGCAACAAGGTCTTGGGAGAGAAAGATCCCTTCTTGCTTACATGGAAGCAATGAAGGGTGGAGTCGTGTCTTCATAGTTTACTTTGACCATTTGATCATATGGGGCCAACCTGCTCCTCTCTACTCTTAGTTTTTTTTCCTTTTTTTTTTTTTTTTTTTTTTAGCAAGGTGAGGCTAATCTCTTATTCATCTTTCTTTTTTTTTTTTTTTTTTTTTTTCTCTTTTTTTTTTATGATCCCCTTGTTCGTGGAACTTGATATTATCACCGCCCTCCCTTCACACTTGGACTTTTGTGAAAAAAGTCGAGTGTGCAAGGTCGTGGTCTCCTTTTGAGTGTGTTCCTCCGCCCAAGAGCATCAAAATTTTCTTGTTGATGTAGCCCCATGTTTTCAAGCGTCATGTGCCCTTGTTCTTCTTAGTCTCCACCAAAATGGTTAGCGACAAGAATACCCGAAGGTGCATACTAACTTGATAACATGTCCTTGCTTTTTTATTTATAAGATATTTATTTTCTTTTCTTTATAAAAAGTTTTTTTATAAAGGATTTTTTATAAAAGATTTTTTTTTTTTTTGATAAGCCTGTTATAAACAAAGGTCACTACACATGCATATTATCATGACGAACATGTTCTAATAGATTCCTTATAAAAAACCAATGCCTTCCCGCAAGAACGGCGCCGTAAATGCTTGTTGCGTTTCTTAAGCGCAATCACTAGAAACAGGTTTAGAACCCATCTCCAATAACGGCGCTGAAAATGCGTCGTTGATATTCCTAAGTGAAACCACCGCGGTCGGGTGATAACACTAGGCACATCAACGGTGATAGATCTTGCTTAAGAAGATATTCATCCGTCATGCCGCACGGATCTATCATTGTAGCATTTCACCCTAAGTATTCGTGGTATCGTTATTTATATTTTCCCAAAGGAAGGCATGGTGGAAAAGGATCTAATAGAGACATGAAACAGGGATAACATGACTATGTAATGGACCAATGCTCATAACAGGGATATAAAGGAACGGTAAAGGGATAACTTGACACACTCACTCAAGCCAAACTCAAGGATAAAGATAAATAAGGAATAAAGAAAGTCCTAAGTGGAGCATACAGATTCTAGTCATGGCTGTGCATAGAATCAATTGATAGTCGGGCAACACGCATGAGCAGAGGTCGGAGTAGAATGAAATGGACGAGACCTTCCCGAGCATCCGCCCTAATGGAAGGCATTTACTAACTCCCTACAAAGACACACGAACGTGGGAGGGATTTCAAGGGACGGTCAAGGCTTGTCACGACCAAGCCGCCTACCCCCTCAACCGTGGCATGCACTCATATTCGAAGGATACCGCATCCCATTTACCACGTCCCAAGATACTAGACACTACTCATGTCCCCCATGGCCCCCACCCTACCGGGATGGACCGGAATAGGACACGAGCAAGCCCCTCAAGGACACAAACGAACCGCCATTCAAAGACAATCCCGACACTACCCAATTATATTGCATGAATGGTTTAAGCATAAAGTTCTATATGACGATATCACAACATAGAAACTATAGACTAGTTCATGTGTCATGATCATGTCAAGAACAACATGTTAGATCATAGGATAAATCACGAGGTATAGAAATAACATGAAGACTCTAATCCTAATGCACAACCAAGATAAGATAAGAGCAAGGCTTTGGAAGAATACCATAGAAAGATTTATTCCCTGTATCCATCTTCCAAGGAGCCAAGCCCTCCTTGGTAGCTTTGCCTAGCTCCACATTCTAAAACTACTAAACCTACTAGGAGGAGGAAGAAGAAGGAGTGGAGAGGAGAGAGTAGCTTTCTTGTGAGGTGTGTGTTACAATGATGGGAGATGGCCTCCTTTTATAGGTAGAGGAGAGGGGGCTCATTGGAAAATGTCCTCCCCATATGGAAGGAGCCGAACCGACCTGGGAATACCTTCCTAGTTTGCTAAACTGACCAACCAACGCCGGCAACACCGGTTTTGGAAGGTAACAAACCGCCTCGCCAAACCCGGGCCCTGAACCGCCAGGGATGGGTGCGTGCGCACTGCACCGGTGTGCGCGCACCTGCTCCCTGGGCTTCGCTTCGGGCCGCCTTGGCAGTCGGGCGTGTTTGGGCTTGAAAAGTTGTGTGGCGATGTTTGCTCGCCCGCTTAACGTGTTTGGTCCATTTCTCCCTTGGGCTTGATGTTCTCCGTGAATGCGC